>JANEHU010005190.1:0-691296 GCA_027563435.1 Nasonovia ribisnigri | reverse complement strand
ATTATCTATATTATATACGACTATTATACCTGCCTCTATTTGCCAGATGAATCTGAAATGCAGATGATATTTATTGGCTTTGATAAAAGCTATAATCATAATTTCACATCAGCATTTTGGTAATACCTTGTTGTTAAAGCAGTGTGCCAGTGTATAGTTGCTGTGTGGATCATTTGATCACATTGTATTCTAAAGGTTTTTATTCTACGTACCTCTACATAAAGGATGAATTTAAGGAAAAAACTTTTCAAAAAAAATTGATAAATTTTATTTGAAAAAACCTGGTAAAAAACCATATAGGTACGGCTGAAAAATTGAGTCGATAATTGTGGAAATTAACGACGCTAAATTAACGTGAGTACCTTCATACTAAGTTCATTCATTTGTTTTCTGTTCTGTTGTATAATTCATTTTTCTGTTCTAATAAATAAAAAAATGATTATAATATGTACAATATATGAATATGATATAAATAGTTATAAATATAATATGTATAATAATACATGTATATTATATTGAAGTGACCATTTTGTGAAATATTTCCGAATTTCACGAAGTGTAAAATATCCGTTTCCATTTCAAGAAATGGTCATCTTTTCATGAAAAGTTCAATTTCACGAAGTGGTTACGACATATACATAACTATGTGTTTTATTTTCGTAATTTGATGACGAGAACCATTATCTTATCAAATTGATTAGTTAAATCATAATTCATAAGTTTACGAATTGTAAATTTTTTTGTGTAGCTAACACGGTGTGCGTGATAATGTGGGTGCGGTAAATATGTTTGTATAAGTGACAAATTGACGATTAAAGGTTAAGTAATCTCCTTGTAATGTGTATATTACGGTAATATGGAGATATTCGACCGGGATATTCCCTCTTGAACAAGGCGTGTTTACCGCTGGGAAGGAACAAATATAATATAATTACTATGTGGTAGGACGAAGATAATAATATAACGTGTAGTTGCAGTGAGTAAGTTTATGATACAAATCTGATTTTCTGTAAACCGTGAACAGATTTTTTTTCTATCTCTGTCTATGAAAGTCAAAGAAATAATTAAAAATTCGATTCCTGTCTATGGCTAATCAGAGTTTGTACTAATTTATCTACACATTTTCCACCACTGGCATGGTATATGTATTTAAAATATTGTTAAAGTGCTCCAAACTTATGCTCCAAGCTTAAAAATCTAACTCACACACACACAAAAAATCAATAATCTTAATAATGTCTCGCTGACGTAATATATTATATTATTATACATCATGATGATGTATGTTTGTCTGTTTACAACGGGCGCACCACAGGAGCCAGGAAACGTTGTTTTCCCGTCCGTCAGTTCCTTGGTATAATGTGGTTTCCCGGGTGGTTGAGCGTGGTTTGGTTAAAGAAAGTAAACATTGATGAATTCTCTCGTCGTTTCTGCAAATGGAGTGCTGAACCTTATTATTTAAATGCAGAAATGTATTATTAAACTATTTGTTAAACTGTCTTGAAAAAACTGTTATTAGCTTACTTTTTTCCTGGCGTATTATTAGATAAACATTTTTATTTTATTTGCGAAAAATATAGCTTGAACATAAAAAAAAGGTATCACATCATCACGAGTTTGAACACTTTTCCAACACGTTTCTAAAATAATAGTTAAATATTTTTATGTGAATTTTGTTTGAATTTATTAAAATATATAAATATACACTATCTCAATTTACGCTTTAATAATTCAGTTATCGAATTGAAAAATTAATGGTAGAAACACATTATATTTTTAGGTTTTTTATGATCCATCTCATAATATATTATAAACTCTAAAGAATTTTGTAAACATTAAAATATATACATCTCGATCTTTTTAAAAGTGTATTCTTAATTATATAATATTTTTACTCGCAAATTAATTTACAGTTAATGATACCGTGTTTGAATTATGTGTGTCATCAAAACAGAAACTTTTTTATTATTATTTTAACTAATATTTTTTCTTTTATGACTTTTTTTCAGAAATTTAACTGTGTTAAAAATGTTGTACCAATTATTGTGCATTTAATTATAAAATATATTACATCATTATAGTTATAGATGACACAGTGTTCTCAAAACTACCAAATATTAAAAAAATTATCGACAATCCAAATGGAAAATATCGACTTAACAATGCAATAATATATTATTATTTAATACGTATTAACCTGGTGCTAAACTAATCTACGTATTACATTTTAATTGAAGCGTAGGAAGCAATTAATTATATTTCGGTTAAATAATGATATTTGAGTATCTTATAAATATTGTGTTGTAAAAAGTACCGATAACCATGCAGATCTATAATAATATGATGTAATGAACTCAAAAAAAATGAAAAATAAAGGAAAAATGGCGATGGTGCACTGTTAAATATAAATGCTTGATAACAATGGTAAGGAGTTTTATGCATTAACTCGTAAGTGTATTTCGAAATTTTACAATGTACGCGATTGTCCTATGAATACGAAATCCATTTTATGACAACTCAAAAATCGTAAAAACGTATGGGTTTTTTTTTTTATTGTCAGATATTCGAAATTGTCTTCTTACATGTTCATGTTTATTGAGGCATGATAATTAATAATTTTAAACAGCACGACGTGTGAAATATACGAGGATCTATATTACTATGTACACAAATATTTGATTTTATTTTTATTTAAAATCAAAAATCACAAATTATTTCAGATAAAAAAAACCAAGCATTTCAATGGTTTAACTTAATTAAACATTAGCTTACCCCGTGCACTTCATCGCCTGTTAAATGTCAATTTAATATGATTCAAACTTTGTTTAATTAGTGATTATATTTTGTAAACCCGTGAGGTCACGTTTTTTCATCTTTGTATATTAATATAGATTTACTAAGAAGCTGATTTAAAACCAACAGGAGGCAAATTATTTTTGACTTCTCAAATGTCTCACTTATACAACAATTAAAAAATATCGAATTAAAAAAAGTAAAACAAATTATACAAAATAAAATGTAAAAAAATAACATTTTAAATTGTAATTGTTGTTAATACATATGTGTACATATTAAATGTTTATTTATTAATAAAACTTTGATATATTAAAGTCATGATGGTACTGATACATTATATGTTTTTACGATAAAAAAAATCACTCCATTATACTATGAGTTCTATAAGTGTCCAATTAATTCCAAATTTAAATTTTGACAATCTCGAACGAATAAAAATGCAACCAAACATTATTGCTTCCCATTCATGTATTATGAGAAATGAGAATATATTTTGTATTTACAAATATCACTTACAACTAGACCTAAATGTATAAATAAGCATTGAAGTTTTAAAACCCGTAAATATGCAAAAATCGTCAAAGTAAATTTCGTATAAAAAATCGGGAGAGCTTGAAGTATATTCGTTTCTTACAAGGGATGTTCTGAAACTCACAAAAAAAAAAAATATATGCAAATGCTAGAACTTCCTATCCCTAATTTTATGTACATAATGTCATGCTCATTTTTTATTTCAACATTTAATTCAACTGAATAAGCAATTCAAGATCTCCACAGTAAACACCGAGGAAAAGCCTACCCGACAGTATGCATCTATCGAACATGGTCTGTTTGCTGTTTTACTTGCCCTGCACAACTTTATACAATAAATATACACGTATGCGTACAATGAACACTAACGAGATCAGTTGTTATACTAAATATGTGTAAATTTAACACACCATCGTCATAGACAAGACATGAAACATGAAATAATAACATCGAGGACGGAATTTATTACAATATTATAGCTGGACGATGGTCAATTAATCTAAATCATCCCAATTATGGTAATACAAAACGATGATAATTCTTGCACTCCAGAGGTGGTGATAATTCTACTGCATTACTACAACCAGCTAGTGGCGGCCACAACCACCGCTACCGCTACTGATTCTTCTCGTTATACTGTCGGTCTCCGCTCCTTTCATTGCCGTCCCGCAGCTGAATTACAAATTTAATTCTAACCTCCGATCCACATCCCTCAGTCACCGTCAACTCCATCCACCACGACCGTGTTGAAACTGTGTGTTCATGAGTTTAGCGTTCAGATATGTCGTATTTCCTGCATCAGCAATATATCGTACCGGAAAAATTTTAATGAAAAGCGTTTTGCAAAAATGATCACGATGGTGACGGTTGTTACAGTTCCATTGTACTACACCGGCTACACGCAACAGATAAACAAATATTTGATTCTGATTTGCACTCGATCTTTAGTAGTTTGTGTAGTATATTTTAGTCACAACCTCGTGATCCGAGTCGATAACATATAAGCATTGTACATAAAAATAATAATAATAAAATATCACAGATACAGGTAAACATGCATATAATATATAGTATAGGTAAGTACATATAAAAATACATTTAATTTTTCATCGCAATAAACAATATACGGTTCATAAACAGACGAAGTTCTCAATAGTATCAAGCTTATTCATATTCCTATTTTCGTTTACCAAACGCGAGTTATCACATTTTACTTTTTTAGATTTTTGACAGTAGTGTCAATATGTTCGTCGTACAGTATATTCAGTTTTATCTTTAAAAAATGCACTCTACCGTATTAAATCAATAATGCGCGTTTTAAGTTCATATATGTAAATTACGACAGCCGAGTCGAGTAAATTTACACATATTTATTTTTACTGTGTGTCTAACACAATAATGGCTAATTCAAGCCATATACAATGAAATTAAATATGCAAATGTGCAGTTTAATCATTCGGAACAGTAATTAAAACGTTGAAATGCGTTATGCGTATGATAATATTATAAAAAAAATAACGCGGAAAAAGGTAATTAGCCAGTTGCGTGGAGCTTGTCACAGTGTCTCAATTATATAAATGGTAGATTTTATGTACACGTGTTATAACTTATAATGAAATATAATATACAATTTTATAAAGCAAAATTATGAATTTTGTATTTTTCTCCTTTTAAACGTATTTTTTACTTACACGCTACAATAAACAATGAAGAATTGATATATCCATATCTTATATTTCATTATATATGAATAAAATAGTGTGTGGTGTGATAAGAAAGCGTGAAATCTTCCCATTAAAAAATGGGATTTTATCAATCAACGATCAAAATAATTGGTAATATAAAATGTTTGATTTGGTCCATGAATTGAAAACAGCTAATAAAATAATATATTTTTTTTTTGTAGCAAACTGATTTATATAAATTCTATCGGTATAAATATATTATAAATAACTATTGTAAAAAAATAACCAATTAATG
This sequence comes from Nasonovia ribisnigri, assembly GCA_027563435.1. Lineage (NCBI taxonomy): Eukaryota > Metazoa > Arthropoda > Insecta > Hemiptera > Aphididae > Nasonovia > Nasonovia ribisnigri. Next base: position 685,989 of record JANEHU010005190.1, on the reverse strand, counting down.
TAAATTATAGGAAAAATTAATTGAATTATTAAAGTATAATAATTATAGTCTACTGATTATTAATCACTGTAGCTGATGCTTATAAGTTATATTATTATGATTAAATATAATAATAAATTTGATAAACATGCGTTAAAATAATTTCCACAAAAATCACGTCAATGGCGTGGGCTTAACTGAATTTTGTAAAATTAATTATACAGTTACATAGAGCAAATAATGACATTATTATTGAAAATATTTATTTCCCGCAATTTATGTCGTTTTATGCATTGAGCCTGTAGCCAAACAACTTAGGAAAGTTCATTCTTCGAGCGTACTGTATTTTCGGTGTCTAAACGTTTCTTAATACAATGGAATAATATAATAATATAATTCCATATTATACAATTTAACAAGAATATTTTGGTACCTATTATTTTTTATATTGCTTAGACAGTAAGAATCAAATACTCATCAATTGATATTTCTTTAATACTGGCTAGTATGAAGTTACTTTGAATAGAACCGTTATAAAATCGTAAAACTAACAATCGTGCACCTATAATACACAGTAACGATTGACAGTAAATGTCTATATCCTAGTATCAACAACTTTGTACTTACTGATAATTAACGAACAAACAGACACAACGGAGATGTAAGGTGATCTAAACTTATTTTTAAGACCCTAAAATAGTGACATAAAGGAAGTATTTTAAAGTTCTTTATTTTCCGGACAAAAATAGTTTATATTTCCGAGAGAATTATGATTACACAAAGCTGGTTTCTTTATATTATACGTAACAACTTATGGGGGTGTAACCAAAATGAAAAATTCTGACCACCCTGAAGCTATTCATAAAATCTTTTCATGGACATGTTGATTCTATATTAAGTACCTATAATATAGAATGATTCAAACCATTTTTGTAATTACGACATCGTTTATATAAATTAGAGAACCCTATATTAATAAGCCCTACTTTATTGCAACAAGCTATGTTCTTTTATTTTAATCGTAATGTAATTTGACTAGACATTGAAACCGTTGGTGTTACACCACACCTGGTTCTGGTTACCTATTACGGCGCGTTATCCGTCCGGGTCGATTATAATATTATAATGCACCTACCTATATATTTTATTTCGAGATCATGGCCAAACTTGTCACGGTGATAGCGTTGCACCTTAGGTAGGGTGTTTAATATATTATAGAAATTTAAACGCTGTCCGCAATCCCTTACCAGTTTTCTCGACGGGTTCAGCATTAACGTCGTAAATACGTAACAACTATTAAACCTTTCCAGGAACAACGCAAAACAACGAAGGTACATAGTATTATTTCTGGGTCAGGGACGTGTTTAAGGGAAGTATCGTATGTCTCCTGATTTTGGACAACTTTGCGCTTGACATGCCGTACGTATTTTTGTTTTGTTTTTTATGTGTCTTTTGGACATATTTTTGTTAATCTAAATTATACGCAACAGATGAAAAATCGTGGCACCAATTACACTTTATTCTCTATACTTAATACGTCTTATTCAACGATTATTATTATTTTGTGTACAGCATTATTTCACTAAGACCTCAGAGAATCGCGAAGGGACTGCCAAAACTCGTTGTTCATCGATCGAATAATAATAATACGTACATTGGATCAGTGGTGTAACTGAGGAATAAACTAGAAGAAGGTCTAGGGTTGGGGGTTAAAATAATTGATCAATAAAAATTAAAATATATTATATTAAGCATTTGATATATGTATAAATTAAATATGGTAGAGTACTATATATTTTTATTTAAAAATAAGTTAAAAAAACATTTATGTAATAAATAACATCTAAAAACAAACACAAACTACATATTTTTATACAATAAGCTTAGTAACGATATAATGTATACCTCATTCAAAACTCGATTAAGACAAAATGTATGCAATAAATAACAATTATTGGTATTATTTTACTCATAATTGATTTCTGAGATTCTCTCTATGTACCTATTTATTGATTTCTGGTACACATATATAGGTTATTCCTTAACTTACGTTACTCAGAAGTGTTGAGGTTGGCTGACAAGTCTCATAAAATATATTATATCATGATGATTTAAAAGTAAATTAAATTTTTTTGATTTTGATGGTAAACGCTGTCAACCACCGTCATATAGTTAGATTTTTTTCATACTCTAAGAGAGAGTAAATATTTAAAACCCATCCCCTTTCAATCCATTTCCCTCATACATACTTATTTTTATAATTTCTGCTGATATACAACAAAAAAGGAATCAACAGATACATACCATGTACAATGTACGTAACTTAACTGCATTGGAATTAATTCACTGGTATTGATTTAGGTAAACAGGTACCTATCTGAAAATTAACTTGTACGCTGTAGTTGCCAGTCTTTGGTTAGAATGTCAACTATTTGCAAGTTTTAAAAAAATATTTATTAACATTAAAAGTGAATAATCTAAAAACTAATAAAAAAAATTGAATAGCCTCCTCATTTCCAAATTACCATTATTCTTAATGACCTCCCACATTGAGTAGATATAATAATATACTTACAATTTCCTCCGTGAATATAATCAATCGACAGATTGAGTGAATATGTAACTTTAATCACACATTTTTTGCTTCCCTAAATTTATTTTAATTAATTATTATGAATATAAACTAAGGATACAGGTAGCTTGCTTGGGAGCAGGGTGATTGATATTTTTCGTTCTCGCTAGTTAATAAGAATTTTCAAATATTTAAATTTATAATAATAACGGTGAAAACCAATCGCAATATATTATTTAGAAACTATTAAATACAAATTAATAAAGGAAAATATGAATACATAGCATAGATCTGGTCCTAATGTCTTAGCCAGTGTGCTTCCAGGTTGGAGCTTTGAATGAACGCCTTGTCACAAACGTCACACAATTACGGTTTCTCCCTCGTGTGCGTCCGTCGGTGCTTCGTCAAACTACAATTTGCACTGAAAGACTTGTCGCAAACGTCGCATGGATAAGGCCTCTCTCCAGTGTGCGTTCGACGATGATTCGTCAAACTAAAATTTACGCTGAACCATTTGTCACAAATGTCACACGGATATGGTTTCTCTCCCGTGTGAGTCCTCCGATGCTTCACCAAATCACTATTTTGAGTGAACCGTTTGTCACACACATCACACGGGTAAGGTCTCTCTCCAGTGTGTGTCCGCTGGTGTGACGTTAGGTTATATTTTATACTGAAGGACTTGTCGCATACATCGCATGGGTATGGTTTCTCTCCCGTGTGTATCCGTCGGTGGACCGTCAACTGATAGTTATTATTAAAAGACTTGTCACAAACTTCGCACGGGTATGGTTTCTCTCCTGTGTGCGTTCGACGATGATTCGTCAAACTACAATTTGCACTGAAAGACTTGTCGCAAACGTCACATGGATAAGGCCTCTCTCCAGTGTGCGTTCGACGATGATTCGTCAAACTACATTTTACGCTGAACCATTTGTCACAAATGTCACACGGATATGGTTTCTCTCCCGTGTGAGTCCTCCGATGCTTCACCAAATCACTATTTTGAGTGAACCGTTTGTCACACACATCACACGGGTAAGGTCTCTCTCCTGTGTGGGTCCGCTGGTGTGCTGTCAAGGTACTGCTATTGGAAAATGATTTAATGCACACATCACACGGGTATGGCTTATCTACAGAGTTCATGCGTTGGTGTACCGTCACGATGCTGCTATTGGAGAACGATTGAATGCACCCATCATACTGGTATGGCTTCTCTGCAGGGAGTATCCGTCGGTGTACCTTCGTATGGCCTTCACTGTTGAATGATTTGCCACAAACGTCACATGGGTTCAACTCTCCCTTGTCCACGTGCGACTTCCGGTTACTGTTAAGATTCTTCATTTAAATGTATTTTTATATCACTTATTTAATATGTGGTCGTTATTGCTGGTGAACTGATGAAATATTTATAATATAAATTCTGGCATCATTGACTTATGTCTAAAACTAAGAACTAACACGTATTTGTATTTTTTATTTTTGTAAAATTACATGGTTACTAATCTATTTGGTTTACGGTCAATTATACTTTATTGACATCGCCAAGTTTTCGAGCCAATATTGGTTTTCCTAACAACAAAAGTTATTGTTAATAGAAAATGTAATGAGAAATCCAAAAAATTCAGTTCTCTGAATATTCAATATTCTGTTATGTGGAATAGACAGTTCCGAGAAACTGTTCTAAATTTAAGAATAACATAATTAACATATATTTTAGATTCTGAGCGGAGCGATGAATGTATTGATTTTACAATGATGTGTGTTTTTTTTTTGTTTTTTGTTTTAATTTTTTTAATTTTTTTTTTATTTAATTTTTTATTTTTGTGTCTGTCATCACGTTTTAGGACAGTAAAAATGCTTCGATTTTCTTCAATAGTACCTTTTCTGATAGGAAAGTGAATCTAGTTGGTACTTTGGTGGGTCAAAAGTTAAAAGTCCCAGTAGTTTTCATGAGCGCCTGGAAAAACAAATGAAAAATTAAGGGGAAAACGGGAATTTTTACGGAAAACCAATTTTCGACAAAATTGATTTTGGTTTTTGGTATAACTCTAAAAGAAATGACCGTAGAGACATGAAATTTTGACCGAATGTTTATATAAGCATTATCTACACACCATAGCATTTTCAAAATATTCTGAAATATTCTCATTATTTTGAGCTGTTAACGGACATTTTCAGCTTCCATTTTTTTTTAGTTTTTTTTTCTATAAATGTCAATAAAATTTTATTTGTTGGGTGAAAAATCTTGAAAATTTAATAGTAGGCTTCTAATATATAGTTTCAAAGGCAGATGAAAAATATTAAAAATCCTGTAGTCACAATTTTTATTTATAGGTAATCAAAGTTCAAATTTTGACAAAATACGTAAAAATGACGAAAATGTGCAATTTATTTTGAGTTAGAAATTCATAAAAATTTTTCTTTTTAAATCTAAGGTTTGAAAATGTAATACAAGATTCCTCATAAGTTTGCCTAATTTTATCAATAAAAAAAAGTTTATAAGCAAGTCAACATACATTTTTATGAGCATTTTAAGTTCAAATTTGTACAAGATTAGATATTCACTCGATTTCTCATGTAGCGATTTTCTTATTTTGTTGCAATTCAAAAACAAATAACTGTAGATGCATGAAAATTTCACTGAATGTTTATATAATCATTTTCTATACACCATCTAATTTTTAATATATTTTGACTGTTTTTCAGCTTTTTACGGACGATTTCAATTTTCAAATTTTTTAGTTTTTTTTTCTATTAATATCAATAAAATGTTATTTGTTGGGCCGAAAATAATGAAAATTTAATACAAGGCTCCTGATATATTGTTATAATAGCAGTTGAAAGATATTAAAAATACATAGGCACACATTTTTTTTATAATCATTTAAAGTGTGAATTTTGACAAAATTCATCAAAATCTCGAAAATTATCAATCATTGTAATAAAACAACAATAAAATGGTCAGTTTTTATAACTAAGGATTGAAAATTTAAAATAAAGATTCTAATAAATAGTACATACTGTAAACAAAAAATCTAAAAAATATTTAAACACAGTTATTTTTTACAGACATTTTAAGTTCAAATTTGGACGAAATTACATATTAAAATCAATTTTAACGAGTAAAAGTATATATTATAATATTTTTTATAGCATCACTGATAATTTTGGTTATTAATTAAATAATATGAATAATATTAATTCAACTTAGCAGCTACCATAAATTAACAATATCAATATAATTTAAAATATCCTAGTCTGACATACCGTCTCCGCTCAGAATCGTTTTTCGTATATAATGATATTATATCATTGAATTCAAATTTAATACCATCCATTATAGTACAGTGATCTACTTGTAGCCTACTGTACAGCGGAGCGACATCCACTTGACCCCCCCCTTTTTTTTTTTATTTTACTATAATTTTGTTTGTCACCAACACCGATTATCATATTATACATATTATTTTTAGTTTAACATTTATTTTAAAATAATGAAAATGTGTACCTACTGTCTTAACAGAATCTGTCTGTGACACACTCAATCATATAGTTTTGGCATAATATCTACAATTTGACATTGGCTAATTTCTTTAATATTTAAAATTTAGTACAGCACACACACTTCCTAAAACCCCCCTCCTTACAACTTAAACCAAGACACGTCAACACTACTGTTCATATTTGCTATTTATTTGCTAGAATTTAAAGTAATTTTAAAATTTTATTTTTATTTTTATTAATTGCGGTTTTATATGAGGTTTTTAAAAACTAAAATTAATATATAACTTATTGGTCATCAAAGTAATTATATTATTACCTATATTTGCTATATTTATTATTCATGGGCCAGGGACGTGTTCAAGGGAACTTTATCATGCATTTCTTCAATTTTCGCACTTTTTCAATTGAGAAAACACAAGTATTTTTTTTGTTTTTTATGTAGCAAACATATTTTTATATACCTAAATCTAAATTATATGCCACAGATGACATATTATGGCACCAAATACGCACTTTATTTTCCATATTTAATCAACGATTATTACTGTTTTGTGTACCTAATATATTGTTTTACTAATACATTAGAGCGTCTTAACTTCTTGAAAGACTTAGTTTAAGTTCTATCGAAACTCGCCCGTACTTCGATTGAATAATAATGATGATAATAACGTTTTACTCAAATTGTCGAGCCTGAAGCCTTAAATAAAAAGCTTTTTTGGTGATTTTCGTACATTATTATCCGTTGGTTTGACGAACACGATTAATATACACATAACATAAATACTGACATACTTTGTTTGTTCTGCTTCTTTCAGCGTTATTCTTCATTTTATTATCTTATAACGATATGGTTAGTTTTCATCTTCTTTTTCGACAACTTTTTTTTACTGTCTCTCTCTTTGTTTTTTATTGTCTTGAATATTGAAAATGTAGGACGACTTGCGGTGGCACTTAAATATACCCGATGAATAATTATTTAAATTATTATATACTCGCACTGACATGATAATTATACTGATAAGAACACACTTGTCTATGGAGGTTGCATGCCGACATACTTGTACCTGCATGATACCTTCGACACATTGCTATGTTGTATCACGTGCACAATAGTGCTTAATCAGGTTTCATATTCCATTTTGTTGACTATTTTAAGCGAGTATTTTTTACTGATGGTCATAATGAATGGCTGGTGACGGGGATGCCGAGTACCCATATTGTACAGATTTATATTCACATCCGGGAAAATATCGAGATTATAATATATAGATACTAAATCACATATTCAACCTTGCCTGATGACACTTAAATGTTTACTATTTATGACTTTCCAATGCAGCAGTTTCTAGGTCGATGGTCGTAAATAACTTTACTAAGAATAAAAAAATGAAATTTTTTAAAGATTATTAATATTAATAAGTTATAAAAAGTTATAGATTTAAAGAAGATATCAGTTTATTTATTTATTTATTTATTCATACAAAAAAAAGTATCAAAATATTCAATAAACATATTATAACAATGTTCGACATAAAACTTTGTCAGTGTAATTTTGTTATAGTGCAATATTAATATTCAAGAATTTAATCACAAAAAACCAACGATCAGACAAACAAGTTATTATATAATTGTTAGATACCTATGTGATAATACTATAATGTGGAATCTGCTGACATAATAAAACAATTCCAAATTTCTGACTTTAAGCGGTTACCTAATTGAATTAAACTTTTATAATTAATATATTATGAGGTTTAATAATTATAATTAAATTGTAGATCAAATATTTTTAATTAGTGTTTTTAACTTAATGCTTTCTTTTGGCATAATCAGAAATGCATTTAAATTAAATTTTTAACGTAAAATTGTTAAAGTTTAAAGGAGTGTAGTTTTTATAATTAAATTAATTAATGAATGTTAAAGATGATTGATGAACCAAAAAAAAAATGGAGTTTTAATTAAGTATAAAAATGTTATACTTTAAAAACAGTTGATAGGTTTTATACTAGAAACCAGCAGCACAAACATATAGGTAGGTAGGCAATGCAAGTATTGAATAGTGGTTTTCTTTCTCTACATATTGATCTCTTTTATTCTGAGATGTTCTTTGATACATTTACAATATAGAAGAAATATATTATAATACTATTCATATGAGGAATGGATATTACTTATGACTTATAACTTAAAATCTATATTTTTTGAACTGTAACTAAAATAGAAAAACTTAGTATTTGGAAAATATTATAGATTATAGGATATGAAGACATATTCATCATTTTTTAAGAACTAAAATAAATATAGGTTATTATTAGTTGATAAAAATTTATAAAGTTATGTTAAATTAGTTATTATTAAATTGTACATTTGAAATAATTTAAGATTATTTACTGATAACAATAACATGTTTTATATGCGAGTATATTGTTGCAGGGCATGAAACGTCGGAACAACTATGACATGTGCTATAATTCTAAACTATTTTACCATCCGACAGTCTAACTGTAAATACTACAATTATGTATGAATACTGAAGTCTTTTTACTTTTCATTGGATAATAAATTAAATGTTAGTGTTTGAACATATTGCCTTGAGCTTTTTGATTTGAAATTCTAACAGTTCAATTAAACTCTAAATATTATGTTTATAAACTGAAATTTAATATTAATTATTATTGTCGTTCACAAATTCACAATGATATAATATTTTAAATGTTTTAATTAACAAATACGATCAAATACTCGTTATGAATGTCCAATGTAGCTAAATAATATTCATAATATTCACTTACACAATGTATACTATGGTTTATGACACGTCTATTTTACTTTCGGGCATTTTAAACCACCAATGAATTAATTTTAACTAGTAGTATCTAGGATTATAATATTGATATTTATTTGAAAAAAAACCGTAGGTTATTAAATATAACAATTGGTTTTAATTATAGAATGTATTTTGACTGTTTATAATAAAACAAGGTACAATAAACCACCAGCTGTTAGGTACTCTAAAACAATATATAAATCAAAAATTGCAATGTGAAACCAGGGCAGAATGTGGGCCTAGAAATAAAAGGGAGGTAGACATCTTTGTATAAGCTGAATAAATACAAATTAATTGATCGTTGTTTCGTAATAATCATATATTGTGATAACAAAAATGTAATACTAATATTTTATACTATCGGAAATATATATTTTGAGGAAAATAATTAATTCGGAATCCTATAGTATAACGCAACTAAATAATAATATGATATATTATAATACATTTCAAACGAAATACTTCACATAAAAATGTGTTTTCGACATTATGTATAGTAGGTATACATTGTATATCAAACAGATAATGATTCCAAAGTAATATCTATAGTAATAATATAGGTACTTAGGTGTCTTCTCCAGAACTGTAATGGATGTGTTCAATTTGAATTCAATTATTATTGTATAGGTACGGAAAATACTTCAGAGCGAAGACGGTTTGTCAGGCAATAATATCAATAATATTACTAAGTAAATTGTATTATATCGTTGTGATTAAAGAAATGTATTTTACTATGAGGCATTAGTACTACAGTAGTTTAAATTAATTTTTGAAAAAAAACTTTCATTTGAAAATGTCATTATGTGTGTATAACCTAACCTATACTGTATACAATAAAATAATTTACCTACTCTAAATACTCAATTATCCACGAATAGTATTTTTAAATAACAACAAAATAACTAAAATTGTTATTCTTCTTGGTCTTTGTATGTTGTTACAATCAAATTTGAACTTAAAATGGCTGTTAAATGTAACCTGTGTTATATAATTTTATCAACTACAAAATAATTTGAAAATTTTCGAAATTTTCGATATTTTGATGAATGTTGTAAATTTTTGAACATTAAATACTTATATAAAACATCGTGCAAATATATATCTTTAATATTTATGAACTGATCTTAAAGCAACTCAAAACGAGTCAAAATATATTCAAAATTGTATCATGTGTATAAAATGATAAATTAAACATATAAAAATTTCAAGTACCTACGCTTGATAACGTTGATCGTTTTGTCAAAGTTACACTAAAAATCAAAATTAATTTTCTCAAAAACACGTTTTGCGTAAAAATCTCAGTTTTCCTGATGGTTTCAAAAAAAATTTATTTTTACCCTTCGCCTACCCCAAAAATATCAACTAGATGCACTCCCTACCAGAAAAGATGCTGTTGAAGAAAATCGAATCATTTTTATTATTCTAAAAGGTAATGAAAGACACAAAAAAAACACTCACAATATCCTTGTAAAATCAACGTATTCATCGTTCCACTCAGAATCTAAAGTAGTTCTTACACTATGAATTTCCAATGGGACATTTTTTCACAAAATATGGTTCCCAAAAAATGATTGCCTTTATAATAAATGAACCTATAGTTGTATAAACCAGAGTTAGAGATATCTTTCAAATTAGGGGTGTCTGGTCACGAAAACTTGCAAATTATTTTATTATTAAATGTTAAATTTATATAGGTAGTTAAAACTTGAACAGTTAACACTCTTAATACAAGGTTTCTCATAAGTTGATCAAACGGCAACCTGAAAACATTAAAAATATATGAACACATTTTTTTGATAGACATGAATATTAATTATTGTTGACAAAATTAGACATTTTAACAAAAAATAACATATTTTATCTTAAAAAATAATTAAATATTCTTAGTAGTATAGGCTAGCAGACTTACATGCTCAGAACCATTTTTCTTATGCAATGGTTATTGTTTTGTCAATGAATTCCAAAACTCCTTACATATTTTCGATAGGAATATAATATTATTTAAGAAAACCATTAACTATATATATTTTGTATTTATGTTTAACCATTTATTAATACGTCTAACCAGTAATTTAACATCGTATTTATGTTATTATTTATGTGATAGTATATATAAAAATTGTATAATATCGTAGTAAGTAATTTTTTTGCACTTTATTATGGAGTATCTACCAATTAAAAAATATAATTTCAGAGTTTTTGATTTCTACCCGTTAGTTGTACCAAAACTCACGAATAATCTAACCTCTCTTCACCATTTAAATAACATAATATTTTACATTGAATAAATTATTCACCTGGATAAAATCTTATATTGTAATAAATTCGACTTATTTGCGAAAATATGAAAACATGCACAGTGCTACTAAATCAATAACAAATAATTTAATTTGTAAAATGTAATATAACCAATCCTAAAGTTGAAATGATGTATTTGAATATATTTATTTCATCATATATGAATTTAACAAAATCGTGGTTAAAATATAAATGCTTTGATAAAAGCTGAATGGTTTGTGAACATAGTGCTTTGTAATAATAAATAAAATAAATCAATTTTCAGACATAAAATATATATACTCTGACATACAAACGATATTTTAGTTTATTTTAATTTTAGAGAAACATATTTTACTATCTCATAATAATGACCTATTAAACAAATTGATCGTTTTTTAGTGAGGAGACACTTCCATATTTTAAGTTGCCTAGTTTTTGAGCTTACATACCAGAAAATATTCTAAAACAATACTATTAAACTTTATTAAGCAATTTAAAATTGATATGCGTCATTTAAATGGTTCCAATTTAAAATATAAATTTTTCGGTCTCATAATTGATTTTTACTATGTACTTAAGTAGATTACGTCATTATAAAGCATGTTATTCAATACATAATGAAGGTAGGTACCAACCTTCATAATATGTTTTATAAATTGCACGAAGTAACAATACAAATCACTAAATCACTCAAAAACACTTCCTCTCCAGACACGGGCCCACATGACTCGTAGGCTCTCATAATTTCAAAAAAAAATATATAGATACTTTGAACACATACGACATGAACGCATTCAACTGACTGCGTATTTGGAATTCTAATTCTGGAAAATTGCACACAAAAACTTCTATATGTACCTAAGTACATAAATTACAGTTCTAGCTAGACACATACATAACAAGAAAATTACTTTTATTATTTATGTTTTCTTCATACGTTTCATGAAATTACCATTCATGGAATGTTATTTTCAACACTCGACAGTTTTCGAATATGTTAAGATTTTTAAGTTTTTACCTGTATTACACATACATAAAATGTATTATTAGCTGATCTTGTCAGTCAACGAAACTTTCATCAGTCATTACCATTGTTACTAGAGTTTTTGCTAAATCTCCATAGTGCATTTAATTAACACTTAACCGATAGGAAGAATAATATATTTAAAAATTATCAAACGTTTAAAAATCACGTATCATATTATCAAAAAACTATTATAATATTTTACCATTACAAAGTTGAATGATTTATAGTGACTTACAACATTTAAATTGTATTTTACGATTCAACTTTTAATTACTTTAGCCGATGACATTTTAGAAAAATCATACCTCTAGTTACTCTCACCTCGTTGAATTTTATAAATTTTAAAATTTATTATTTTTAATTAAAAACAGAGAGACTTTTACATGTTATATTAAATTTTTATTTGAGAAACTGTAATATATTTCTGATTAAGTTTAAATTTGTTTTTTCATCAAGTCAAATACTAGTGCCATTTGTGACTTGTAAACTGTTTTTTTCTCTTAAATAATAAACAAATATTTTCGGAATTCAAGTACTTTTCGAATTATGATCGTTTTTCCATTAAATTCATATTTTTTCATTGAAATACGAGTAGTATGATGTTACATTTTTTTTTCACCTGACGTCCAGTAATCGGTTCATGCATTGTGTATAATATTAAACTATATAATAACGAATTCAGACTGATGAAAAACGGTCATGTACAACGACTAGACAGTCGACGCTGCAACCACGTCGTGATTAGAAATTACACAAATAATTCCGATCCTTAATAGATGGATTGAGACACTGTTCAGTGATTTTTTTTAAAATAATAATTTAATTTTTCTTACACAATTTGTTTTATACTAATAGATAAAAATATATTTATCTTTGTCTTGATACTTTTTTTTTTGTCATATATCTATTTCCATACAACAATTAAATAATACTAACAAGAAGAGCATTCTACTATTCCTACCTACTATATATTATTCTAATTTATTAAAAAAAAAATGTTGGGCTTTTTGTCATCGATTTACTATCATTATAAGGTCCAATCTTCAGGAAAATACCTTTATCATTAATATAATTGTATTATTTTTTTTAAATGTATAGTATAAAATATGATACAATCAAGATAACACGGCATCCTGAATAGGCAATATAGCTACATTGTTGTATTGGGTAATAAAATGGATAAGAATCAGAAGAAAATATTATGTATCATAATAACAGTTATTTCTAGGTACATCAAAACTTCTGCAGGTATTTATGTTTTTCGGCTTGACTTGCAGGTTGCTTATTTTAGTGATAAAACCTGTACAGTGTACATATTACTTTAAAATAAATTTATTAGTATAAGTTGATGCCCCTTGTTTAACCAATCACCCATGCGTATAATAATTTTACTTGTTTCTCCTCAATCAACCTTTAAGACCAAAGTTAAAGTTTCAGACGCTACGCCTTATTTATTATAATATATAATGTATATGTATTTCTTCCCTAAATGGCGTTATCAAAATTACCACTAATATGAATTATACTGTACCCATGTGCTTAATCTCCCTTCTGTTTCACACAAATCGCACGTATTATAACCAGTTTACTCAATCCTTTTATCGTCGAGATAGATTTAAAACGGGCAAATTCGACTACATTCGATAGTTGACACCGTGTCATAAAATAACACATAATATAGTGAGGGTCGTATTTACGGGAGCAAAGGGTTGAGAGGATATGAGTGAAGGATCCCACTAAGTTAGGTATTATAAGGTATCAATTATTTAAAACTATATAATAATAACCTAACATTATTTTATTAATTTATCGAATGAATAGTATTTATTAATACTAACTATGTTGGCCATCGAAAAAAATTAATAAGTGCATATTATGAGGTAATTGAAGAACTATGTCTTAAAAAAAGGTAATTAGATTAAAATCAAAAAAAAAATATTTCAATATTTCTACCTACCTCTATCTTATTACGTTTATCATTATTGTTATAATTATATTAATATATGAAATGATCCACAAAAAGTTTAATATTCCACATCTTCCATCAATAAAATCTTAGATCTACCTGCCTCAAATCTAATATTACTTTCACTAATATTATTATTGTGATAGTTTCGTGTTCGATTTTTGTCTGGGGGCGTTTAATAAATAATATATATCTACCATTATTATATTATAATATATGTGCATTGTAATACTGTAAGCGTGTATTGAAAAGTGTAAGATGAGCAGAATAACACTAATAATTTATTATTATTTTACCGACGCTAAGAAACGCGAAAAGATGAAGCACGTATACATAATATAAGATGGCGCACTGTTTTCTAATAAAAATTGTCAAGTCACTTGTGAGCTCACGTTTCGTCATTACGTGCATTCCCCGTGAACGAGTGTTATTTTTTCAATTTTTGTGTTCGATGTACTCAGACCTTTAACGCGGTTAAAGTTAACATACTAGATAAGATTAATTTTGTAGCGAACCGTTAGAGAAATCCGGCAGAGACCTTAAACACATACACGCGAAACTTAAAGGTATAATCACAAATAGAGATAAAAAGAGGAAACTATTTCATATATAGTTCGTTCTTTAGATGCGTTTGGTTAGTTTTGCCCAGTTGTATTCTCACATACGAATAATGTGCATCAAAGACGCATAATTATTTGAATGACGACATGACGTATGTGTACTAGCATTATGAATGTATATGTGTGTATGTGTGTGAGTGTGTGTAATATTTCTATGGCTTATGAATAATACAACTAAACTTATCGGGAAAAGGGTCGAACAAATACGAACAAGATCCCTCGATATTATTATGTGCATTTATTTGTTTATTGAAAACAGCCAAACGACAAAATATAAAACTGAACAGAAAATACAAATCGTATACATAAATATTATTATAGCGTACCTATCCATGTTGTCTAAACATGTCCGTTCAAAGCTCGCCCACGTCCTCTTTCTAAAGCGTAAAGCGTATATAATAATGATTAAAAGAAGACGCATATTCGGGAAATATACATAGGTTACGGTAATACGCAGAATATCAATAATAAAAATACGGTAAAATATTATATTGTACTTCAAGTTGTTGATTGTTGTTTACGTCAAATCCTAAACGTAACATTGTTATTGACATCATAATATGTCTTGTTGTCTTTAATAGTTTGTCTAGAAGACATCGATGACGTAAACGGCTGAAGTGGCATTAACGTCACTCGCCATTGTTCGATATTCTACGTCAATTATGATTCAAAAAATATAATATAAAATGAGAAAATAAAACACGATGGAATATCGAGTGTTACGCAAAAATAGAATAAACAATTATTAATAAGATACAGCACGTCAATGTTACTTTTTCCGCTCATCGATATTAGTTATGTACACATTATTTCTCATAACATCAAATCAAGCTTGAGAATAGTTTTATGATATTGCAACGTTTCGAGGAAATACTATGTAAACCAATGCTGCCACTTTGCTCTTCTCGATGTAACTTATATTATTCCAATCTTTATGATAATATTTATTGCGAAAAACACGGGACATCAAATAGATAACAATTTATTATTATGATAGGTACATAAAAGATGGAACAAGAAAAAAACTATAACATATTTCCATGTAACACAGTTAAGTCACTCGAGACTAGGCTTATAATCCAATAAAAAATAAATACTCTCAAGTTCCCAAAAGGACCAAATCATTTGATGTTAATTTTAGTTGTAAATAACTTATGTATATTAATGTCCACCAATACCAATGGTAGTCTGATGATAGACTGTTTGTCATTCACACAAATACCGTAAACCAAAAAGTGCTGTCTTTAATTCTTAAAATATTAAATTGTACAAGAGAACATTTTTAAACTTCTCTTTTTATAATATATTTTCTGGTAATGAATTTTATTATAATATAATATACTCCATGTCTGTAAATATCCGTAGTTATATATAGCCTGCAGGTTAAGAACATCTAATATTGTAAAATAAAAACAAAACACACATATATCTAGTACAGTCGAGTCGCGATAACTCGAACCTCGATAACTCGAAAAACTTGACAACTCGATTTTTTTTTTATTCCCCTAGAAATTCTCATAACACTCAATGTATTATAAGTCTTGTTAACTCGAATATAAAATTGTAATGAATAGCTTAGTCGAAGTATATTATTTATATCTGTGATATATGGGTATCTGGGTATTTCGTAATATTTTGTTTTATCTACTTTAAGATAAAATGAGTAGATATAGAAACTGATTAGCACATTCACAATAACAGTAAGTATGTATGTATGGTTAATAATGTTAGTATCATTCGATCGTGTCGTGTCGATTGTGCGAACCAAGCAATATCATCACTACACACTGTTAATTATTTTTCTACTGTTTCTAATAAATAATACATATGTACATATACTTATAATACCATTGTATCTATTTTAGTTATGTTATACAACATTTATTTACATATATTTATCATAAATTTTTATAATTTTTATATTTTATTATATTTCATTACATAACTCGAAGTTTTGATTTAATTTTGATAAATTCGAGTTATATATCTCGAATAATACGTATCTCGAAGTGTATTTTTATCCCCCTTCAACTTCGAGTTATCGCGACTCGACTGTACTTGGATTTGTATGTATTTTCATAGTCTTAGTGGTAGATCTTACTATATACAATTATACTTCATTTTTTATCACATATTTCATTTTTTTGGAACTCATTTTTATTACAATCTATAATTTGGAGAAAATAAATATAATGATTTCAATAAAAACTGCCAATTCAGTAGAAGCGAAAACGATTAATTCAAATTTTAAAGACTATTTTACCAAATTATTATTTCATAAGTACCATGTTATACTGAAAATGTATCAGACAAATTTATCAAAAAACGTTTTAAATACGTAACGTAAATTAATATTTGAATAAAAGTATTATTTCCTAAGTAAGAGTTTTTTCTCATTTATTATTTAATTATCTTTATATAAACACCGAGGTTTACCACTGCATTTTCGCAAGAAAAAATATTTTTATCCAATCCCATCAATTCAGTACAATAGTATTGTAAATACTCGGATTGGTAGCTTGTCATTTAAGAAAAATCAGTGAAGGTAAATAATATTTGTGTCCGTCCGCAATTCGAATGCCACCTTGTGTTGTGGGTCACGTCCACAACTCGCATGGATTTCATTACCTACTTTGTCCACGACTCCGAAACGCCAACCCCGGTAACACCATACTCATATACCTAAATTATTATTATAAATTATTCTTTGGAAATTCGGCGTACGCTAATAAGTGGCGTAGTGCGATTTTGGGATTGGACGGCAGCTAATCACGTTCGAGCCTTGTCGCGTTAATATAGTTGTGAAATACTGTGACGTAGGTACCGGCCTTCATGTATTATGAACAACGACGGAAGCCGCCGGCGGCCACTCGCAATTTTCAGTATATTATTCTCGTTTAGAAAATAATATTTGACGAGAGTTATATAGAATGTCAAAAAATATGTCGAACGTCAAATGAAAAAAAACGTCGTGTTAACATCAATTCGGTTTTTTTTTTCATGTCGTCTAATTATGACGCAGTGCACTCGGGCGCGTGTTTGAAAAAGGATTTAAAAATTATAATATTTAAATTTTAAATCCGTTACTGGTACCATATTATTGGGTATCTTACACTTTTATATATTGTTATGTGTCTTATATAAAATTACAATAACGGGTGGACTGTATTACAGTCGAGAACCGTTTGCAACGACTGTGCGAATTATAATTTAAATCCACGTGTGCTCGATTACGTGATTTTATCTACAGTTAGGTCTTTACCCGGACACACACATATTTATATTATATTCACCCGTCCCAAACGGTTTTCGGAAATACGCCTTTTATTTTCACCCCACGACTCACGAGTTCACGCAGAAAATAAAGTGCACATTTGTGCCTACAGCAACGTTGTCGCGCGGTTAATTTATATGGTCTATTATTTTGGAGAGCACGTAATACAAATAATAGCTTTAGCGTTTTTTCTGAAAATCATAAATTTTACATTTCCATAGTAGTCAAAAGTCAACAATTATTACACGTTGACGCTCATGACTGTAATTTGGGAGTCACTCTGATTGTATGTCCATAGAGTTTTTTAGACATTTTGTAGAATACCTATCAATTTCATTTTTTCCTCCAAAATATTATTGTAAGTAACAATAGGACACTAGATAGTTTCTTAATGTGGTGAAGCCATGAGAAACGGAACTGCTATGCAATTTTACGACTTTTAAATGATATAACTGTTATAGCATGCAGGCATAGTGGCTTTTTTTAGGCTTATTTTATTATGACTGCTATAGTAGTTTCTGTCAACTTGTTAATAATTAATAAGCATACAAATACGCATTAGGCTTATATAATATACATCATATACATTACACATTATACATAATATGCATATTATATGTATTGCATAATTAGTTTTATAATTTAATCTTATTATTATTAATTGAGTTAAATAAATTAACTGGTAAAAATATTAGGATCCCGACTTCTATCACAAGCATTGCTTATAGGAAGTGTGTATCACCATTTTATATTACTTTTGTGCATACTATTTTTTAATATAACATAAATAAAAATAAATTGTTTAATTTCAAACACAGAAATCGTATATATAACTATTATTATCATTTACCGATATTTAATATTGTGGTGAACCAAACTAATTTAAATTAAACGCATAGGTTATAAATTAAAATATAGTTATATTTTTTCAATTATTGAATACTAGTAGTGAGCTATGTTTTATTTTATATTTTTATTGCCGTTAATTTCGATGTTAAATTCTACAAGAATATATAATATACCACCTACTACGGCTTGTTATTTTTTAAGTTTAATCTAAAAAGAAATTAAAGCAGAAAACAATAAACAAGTGATCTTTTTAATGTTGAAAGATATACTTTCCAAATTAAGTTTTGTATTTATTAATTAAGTTACCAAAAAAATAAGTTGAATCTTGTAGAATAAATCTTAATATTATTAATAAGTTAAATATCAAAAATCAGCCAAATAAAATAAACTACTGTCGTAATACTGTACTACAATTTTATTTTTTCACTATGACAAGAAAAATATATAGTTATTGAAAAAAAAAATAAAAAAAATTTTAAAATTAAAATATACTGTATTATCTTATGAATAACTTTGCATCGTATTATTAAAATATATATAGATATATAAACCCTTTTCCAATCGCCAAGTTTTAGAGGATTAATCAAAATGGATTGAAAAATAATTATCGTTGGCTATCTTCGAGACGAGTTATTATCAGAAAAATCTAATATTTACACCAGAACAGTTTTAAAATTGTTTTTCACAGTTGAAGCGTTTTTTTCTAATTCTATATATATATAATATATAAGTATCAAAACTAATATCAGAAATAACGTTTTTTAAGATGTTGTTTTTTAATATTTTTCATAGTGTTATTTAGATTATATTTTTACCGGAAACAACCAGTATATGCATTTATTCTATTGAAAATTAAAAATGTTTTTTTGTTTACGTTTCGAGGGGTTGAACGCACGTATACGAATCATAAATTATAAATATATATACTAGTTTATTACCTATACACTGAAAAGTTGTTTTACAAAACTTTACAAAAAAATAAATAGTTTCTTCTGGGGAAAGGTATCCTATATTGAAACCGTTGGTCGATGGATAAGAAGTTATGTACAATCGTATACGAAATGTGAACTTCAATAGTAATAAAATAAAATTTATAGTTTTTTTTTCTAGCAAAGATAGAAATTGTAATTTAGGTTTTTTGCCATACTAGTGTAATCCATATTTTTTTGTCTTCATTGGCTGAATTCTTGAGAAGGATTTTACTTCCATTTCCGTTTCGAAAGTGCACTAAAAACACCATAAATTAAAATTAATTACTTTAAAATAAAATACATTTTTATAAAAGTACTTAATTTTAGAAATAAAAATGAAGGTTTTAATCTTCAAGAATACTTGATCTTTAGAAACCCAAAACATTTAAAATAGTCTTAAGACTTAAAGTAGTGGTATACATTTAAGTATTTTAGATAAGCAGTGTAACTGTGTGAGATATTTTTGTACCATAGGCAGATTACTAATATGAGATTCATTTTTTTTAATATGTATATATGTAGTAATAGGTATTATGCATCTGTAGGTAAAATGTAAACATATTTTACTGTCTTGTACCTATGTGCATTGTTTATGAAAGTCATAACACTAATAAATAATTATTAGTATGTAACAAATTTTTATAAATAATTGCTAGTTTTTATTTAAAAAATAAAACCAATTTTTTTATCATCAAAAACAACAACTGTTCAATTGGTTTATTTACATACATATACTTCATTGGGGAGGATGTTTACTAATAGTACGTTATTATTGTCTTATATTAAAACAAATCTCCATTACTTATATTGTGTTACTACTGATATAAGTACGGTTAAGATATTTTACTTGTTTTTTAAGAAGTCGTATAGCTTTTATTCTTAGATATAAATTTGTTTCATGATGTCTAAATTCAATTATTCAAATTTTATTTTGCATATTTTCAAAATTCAACATATTTTGGTTTTTCTCTGGTCTTAATTACTTATTTTATGATTTTCGATACAAAACATAAACAATTTATATGCTTAACTAAAACTGAATCTAAGTTTGAATATTTGTATTTAACAATATACATATTATAGAAATTATAGCTTATTTACCGTCGGGAATTATAAAATGCCATTCAGAGATATACACACAGATGCACATTGCACAGTCGACCTTTTAAAACAAAAAATTGTTGTTCAAAATGCAACTCTCATAGTTAAGAAATCCACGCGTACCTACTTATAGTTGTAATTAATAATCGTTTATATTTTTTTAAACCTTCTTTAAATTTTATTAAATAATTAAAATACAAAAATGTTTAATGCATATTTTTAATTTTTTCTTTCATGCATATTCAGCTATTTTTTAGTTCAAAAGTGCGTACATATTTATTCATTTTTTAGCCCATAAGCATCCTAACCTTAGACTTAAAAAACATTACATCTATTATCTATTTTACTTTTTTTTTAACTGTTCATCGTGACCTCTCTCATGTGTGCTGAGTTGTTTATAGAACACGTACGTTATTGGCAGCGTAAGTATAGACAGTTCATCGAGAGCCAGACAACGACGCAGTGCAGTATAGTGTTGTTGTAGGTCTTAAACGCACGAACGGGTTTCCGGTGCCATGTTAAATGTTGGACTCGGTCCCGAGAGCGATCAGGTCGAAACCGAAAGCGCGTTTCGTTCGACGGCACTGTAGCCACTGTAGCTGAACGCTGTTCGGTATACAAAATAATATAATTAAAAGCAAGTTTAAAGATTGTATAATATCATAATACCATATAAGTTTTATGCCATATAAATATATAGGGTGATTTGCCAAGCGTGCTCGCCTCCGTTTCTTAATTAATTATGACTTCTAAATTTTTTGAATTTTTAAATATGCACTTCAACGCGATAATTTAAAATTCTTGAGGATTTATAATATTATGTACACTTTAAGGAGTATGTGATGAACATCTTCTTGTCAAGGAGTGTTGATGGAAACTTTTGTTTTTCAAACAAGAACATCTCTTTTTTACTGTAAATTATTTAATAGATTATTTTTTTGAAACTTTTGAAGTATCAATCTCAAAATTCAAACGATTAAGTTCTCAGTTATTAAAACTATTTTACTAAGGATAAAGTTTAGTCCTTGAAAATGGTTTTACAAAAATATAAAATAGATGTACTATTGGATCTAGTATTTATTATACTTAGACTATTTTTGCAAATATTCATAAACGTTGATAGATTAAAATTAATCACTAAAATGTTCAAATTATCATAGCACCCATATATTCTAAATCCACTATCGTGGACATATAATTATTCTTGGTACACTTTGGTTATTTAACTCAAAAACTACTCACTTGAATTTTGATTCTCTGATACGTCAATATTTTCAGAAAAACCATCCTCTAAATAATTTTCAGTAGAAAAAGGGTGTTCATTTGAAAATTAGATGTTTGTTTCGTTACAGGACACTTTTAAATAGTAAAAATAATCTCAAGAATTTGAAAATAGGATCTCGAAAGATTATATTTAAACATTTTAATAAATTTGTTATTAAGAGGACGCTACAGGGACATATTTTGTTATGTCTTTCTTACAAGTTTGTAACACAGAAAATTTACTCTCAACAGATCACGTTTAGCTTCCTTAGTTTAAAAACTAGTGTGAATAAACCTTAATTTGATGGTAAGAACATTATCTTTATTTTCTATGAGGGATTTTTACGATAACTCGATAAATTTTTAAGTGAGATATGTGTATTATTAATTTTGCTATATTCTATCAGCAAAATTTGCAAAAAAAATTGTATTATCGTTAAAAACCCACTTACAAACAGAGATAATGTTCTAACAATTAAGTTTCATAACAGGTCGATTTATTATAATTTTTAAACTGACGAAGCTAAACGTGATCTGATGAGCGTAAATTTGCTATGTTACCTACGCACTTGTAAGACGGAGACAACAAACGTCAGTGTACCGTCCTATAAAATATGAAAAAATGGGGTGAGCACGTTCGGTGAATCACCCTGTAACACGGTAGTGGGAAAATGAGTTTCGAGGGTGTGCTCAGACCGTGGTGGTGGTAGTGGGGAGGAGGGTTGATATGCGGTGCATTATCATAGTGTGTATATACGTACCTATACATTTGTATATATTATACGGTATAGGTATAGGTATAGGAATACGTATAGGTATATCGCAGTCCATTCACAAAAATGCCAGCGTGGCATTACTACAATATAAGACCGATTGGTGCAGGAGGTCTTGGGAAAGGTTTGCCAGACCTTTTAAATTCTACTCGGGCACACCTATATAGGTACACGTCCACACACAAGCCTACATAATACATAATATTATCTACGTGTGTATATAGTTTCATCGACAGACGATCGGTTACTATTCACGTGGTTCGCCGAGGAGAATGCCGATCGCCGGGTGCTGTATAAAACACATTATATTTTAATAATATTACACGTTTGTTGTATAACATATGCGTTGTATTTGGGAGGCTGACGTGAGGTTTGCGAGTCTCCTTTACGAAAAATAGAAAATACATACAAATTTCGAATTATTACGTTGTAATATTAAAAATAACTGAGACATATCAATAAGTATTTTTTTAACTGATCTAAAAATATTGTAATGAGCTTGTAACATATTATAATGAGAATATTTATTTTCAAACCTATCACCGAAGCAAAGATTTCTATCCGTCTCGATATTTAATATGTTTATACTTTATATATGTTATTACAATAATTATCGCTACCATTTAAAACTATTCATTTGCGACTTGTTAATTAAATTAATAAATCAAACCATCCCAACCCACTTATCCTCGCCCTCAACTCCGCAAACATTCCAGGTAATACACCGAGCAGATTAAAGAGACATTGGTGTCACGATTTAGATACCTAAATTTGTCACTACTTTAAATTAAATAAATTAGAAAAAATATATACTTAAGTATATAAAATGCACATAATGTAATGTAAAAATAACCTTAAATATCATGTCGAGTGTTACCGCTGGGTTGCTACTCACCTCACGCATTCACAACAATTGTATTTCAGCCCATATGCTTATTGTAACCATTATTGCAGATTGTATATATTCTAATAAATGTTAAAAAAAAAAAAAAAAAAAATTAATAAACACCTATTCGTTTGGTGTTTATTACCTAGACGTTATAATTTATACTATATTACTACATACCTGGATAGACTGTTACTACTGAGTACTGTTACATATACAATAATAATATTATACTTCGTACATTAGAATATTAGAAATATTATTACGGTGATTATATTTATTATTATAAAAAACTATAAGTTATTCAAATTTTAAAATCAAAATTATTTTAATAATAACAATAAATAAATATGTTCCCGGAATAAAAATATTACGTAATATTTAGATGCAAACAAAATTTCAGCCCAAAACTATCTCCTTGATAAATATTTGTACACCCATACTAACAACCTTATACACCATAAAATATTCAAAATATAATTTTTTTCTCCTTTTTAGTACCTTTGAGAGTATGTATATTTTCTGTAAGCTTTATTTCAGTCAAATTTTAACGACATACAGTTTTCCGAAAATAATTAATTTAATTGCACACAATGTTTACCATAGGACTTACTGTAGTTAATCTAGTTGAAACGTTCACCGTACAACACGGACACGAACTACCTACCTGTTGCGTAGTTTCGAAGTAAATATTAGTGAATTATTTCGTTATTTTCAAAGCCCTAGGAACGTTCAACTGAGAAAAAAAATGAAACGCTTTCTAAAAATTAATAAATTTAATTTTGCAATATTATAACATATTTACTAAAATATTGTTTAACATTTAAAAAATTATTTATGGCTGTTATTAATTTGAAATTTAAATCTGACCTTTTGAATTGAGACCAATAATGTATATTATGTAATACGATATTTAGCTCTAAAATAATCGTTAAAGTGCATTTGATTATGTACTAGGTTATCGCTTATTCCTTAACAACAGAATTGCATTTTTGCAGAATTTTCCAATTATTAGTTTGGATACCAAACAATTCAGACTTTGAGTTAGGTAAGATAAACTTACAGTTTGAGCATTTGATATTAACTAACATTGTTTTACCTAGAAATTTTAGACATATACCTGAATAAATATTAAAATGTATTTGTACGAATGCACACTTTGAGTCTATATTATGCTGACACGATAAGGCTTTGAATAGTAAAAACGTTTCCAATTTCGATTTACATCTATAACCTAAAGGTCCGTTGGGTTTGTATATGCTTCGCATCCTCGAATGACTTAATAATGGTTATACGACATATTTGGATTTTGGCATAAGAAATACCACTAGAGAGCTATTTTTGAAACGACAAAAAAACCGTTTCTATACCGCTTGTCGAACAAATAAAAATTGTACTCTGGGGGGAAGAGATGACGTCATCGGGGCCATGTCATAACGCGAACAATTCTGTTTGGCAGTTTTTATAGTAATCGATAAATGTATGGTATACGTTTGTTTTTTCTAACACAAGAGATATGGCACAACACATGTAGAAAGTAGAAACGAATAATTTGTAAGGTTATAGGTATTTTATACAAACATTTTAAGTGCAAATCCCATCGATGCATCAAGATTTAAGACTTAGTATATCTTATGCTCGATGGAACTTTCAAATCAATTAATATTTTTACGATTTTCTTTTTAAGTTGTATGCGTGCGTTTTGATGGTGACATGTTATTATATTTACTTGATATTTACCCAAAAAAAAACACTCTGCCATACTCCGTGTAAAAAAAAAAACTGTAAGTATAAACAAAATGGCTTTAAAAGCTGTGATATCGTTTTTAAAGGTAGCTAAGTCTGCTGTAAACTACTATAGATATAATTTATAAAACAATCTGCTAAAAAAATAAACTTAGCTTGGCGACTTTAAAACAGTTGATGGCACTACCTATTTCAACGATAGTAGACTATATTATTATTATGTACAAATTATGCTATAATATTTTTACATTTTTAACTTAAAACGCCAAGCTAAGTACAATATTTTAGCAGATTATTTTTAAATATATTATATCTATTGTTCAAAGACTTAGCTACCTATAAAATGATATCACAACTTTTAAAGCCATGTTTTTTATACTTAGAGTTTTTTTTTTACATGGTGTATGGTGGAGTGTTTTTATTGGGATATCACTCATTTTTTGTTTAAACCTTATTATTTCGGCAACATATTGGTTTGACAGTGAAGTTTTTATTCTTTTTTTTTTTTAATCTATACTATATAAAATTGTAAAGCTGAAGAGTTTGTTTGGTCGAACGCGCTAATCTCAAAAATTACTGGTTCGAATTGAAAAATTAATTTTCTGTCAGATAGTCCATAGTCCATTTATCGAGGAAGGCTATAGGCTATATAACACCAAGCTAAGACCAATAGGCGCCCGAGGAAGTGCTCAACAGGGATTTTGAGATTTACGATGGAATTGTTTGTTTATAAATGGTTGCTATTGGTTATAGGAGAAATAATCAGTAGAAATAGTATTCATTCATTATTGGTTTCCATTGGCTAATCGGGCAGATCAGGTACAAGCATGCATCGAATCAAATTCGAAAATCGCACTGTAACGTAGTGGGGGATGACCAATTAAATATAGGATATTCAGAGAAGAAGTTAGTTTCTTTTGAATATATTTCAACCATAGCTTGAGAGCACGATTGGTATTTAGGATCTTAATATTACAAATAAATGATGATTGATCCAAATACAAAAGAGTTTATTATTACTTACAAGTTACCAACAAAGTTTACAAAAATGTGGGACCATCTCAGAGTTCTTGGTGCGAATGATGGTAATCGCAGAAAACTGCCTTCCATTACATATAGATATTATGCCGTAGCCTTAGAATAATAAATGTGACACCAAAACAGGAGAGTCTTAATATATAGTCAGCATGTTATAATTGTAAATAGGTACATATTATATATAATATGTGTCTACCATACATACTATTATGTTTATAAAATATATTAATGATGTAACATTCGTTACATTAACCCTTCCTTTTTTTTGAGCATTTTAAATGTGCTAACCTAAAAAATCAATAAATTTAAAAACAAAAATACACAAGATAATGTTTTTATTCCGTTTCTGACTTGGTTGATTGAATCTGAAGAAGATGGACTATTGATTGGAGTTCTTTATTTTACTAGACTAGTAAGTTGAGACGTTTTGAAGGTTTAAATTTTTTTTATACATATATACATTGTAAAACACTATTTTTATCATATGATAATATTTTTATATATATAATAGGTATCCCTCATTATCCATCATCAAACTTTATTTTAACTGTATTTATTACTAAAACAATCTTATTTTTTACTGTGCAGTTTTAGGTATTTTCTTACGAGTGTTTTTACTACGCCAGTGAACTTTTTGTTTAACAAGATAGTGCTCAAATTACATTTTAAAGATTCGATTATGTTTTTTTTTTTTGATTCAATATAAATTATCGACACCACAAGTATATTGGATAATGATAATAATATCTAAGCTTAAGTTTAAATAATAAATTTAAATAATATTCGGGATATACTTATTTACTTAATATTATAACCTTATTAAATAATTATAATCATAATATTTATAAAATAATCTCAGCAACAATTACAATTTCAATAACCATTTAGTATAATACAATGTTTATTCAAATTAAGCTTCTGAAACAGTAAAATTAATATAATTTTAATATTATCATGCAATATTGTAGTGTTCTATTGACTGTGAGTTGATCATATATTAAAAAAAAAAATAATAAAAACGTGATAATATATTGTAAACTATTTTTGTGTTTTTAAATTATTTTATTTTGTGGTATACTTTTTCTAGATCTGTAATCTACTGTAAGCTGATGAAGTTTATTTTTTATACAATAATTTTTTACATTTTTTAAAATTATATGAATTATTATGTAAGCCACTACTCCCACAATGATTTATATTGCGTATTGCTGAAAATATAAACTGTATGTATTTTTGCTGTCTTCTATTTCTTTATCAATCTCATTTTTTAATGAGTCCAAATTATTTGATGATTGGTGCATATTTTGTAGTCGAGCAACTTATAGTTAGTGCCTAAGTGTCATAATTAAGGTTAGCTTTTTTTTTTAAAAACCTCTATTTCTCTAGTTAATTTCTCTACTTCTTCATTTACCTTATCTTCCGATCTTAATAGATTTGTTATTTGAGTTTCTCTAGAGTTTTTTTAATACTTGCGGCTGATGTATTATCGGCTAACCTTAATTGAAAAGTTTCTTTTGGTAATCCTTTTAATATGTGTTCACATATTATTTCCTCTTCTGCCATATTCTTATTTAATTTATAACATACTCCTATTATTTTAATTATAAATCATTTATATGTTTCTTCTTTTGCTATTTTCAAATTTTCAGATTTTCTAATTTTTCACTTGGTAAATGTTTATTTCCTATTATTGTAAATTCTGTTGTTCATTATTTTTTTTAATTCGTTCCATGTTATACTTTCGTTTTTAATTTTTCAAAAAAAATTTCTGCTGAGTCTTTAAGATATAATAATTTTAAAATAGTTAGTTTGTCTTTGTCCTCCCATTCGTTCAAGCCAGATATTAGTTTAAATTTTTTTATGAATTTATCTATTTCCTCATTTTCTTTCCCTAAGAACATATCGGGTTGGTGGTTAAATTACATTTTTATACTATGATTATTTTTTATTGTAAGTATTTTAATTTTTAGTCAGCCAGTCCCCAAAGAGATAATAGGTACTCGAAGTCTTATAACTATCACTAAAATATAATATTAGATATCACATTGTATACCTTATAATATTCTTAAATTGTGAATACGTTAATTTGTAGTTTCCGTGTATGAAATTTTACTGTTCAATAAGTTGTTTCAATGGACCTTTTCTTCATATTATTATTATTAATATTTTCATTATTTTGTGGTAGTGGTTATATATATATATTTTGACATACACAAATTCGTCCCGTCGAATGCAAACCACCACGTCACGTCATAGAGTAATAATCTTTCAAATTGTTTCAAACGTTATATTTATTATTTGTTCGTTCTTATTGACATTCCACACACACACACACACACACACACACACACACACACACATCCACACACACACATACCACAACCTAGGTATTGTTTGATTATTCAAATTTAAATAACAATGGTGGTGGTAACGCATGTGTACACGCGCATTGTGACGGTCGATAGAGCACATAATACGACGGTAAATTAAGGTGTTAATAAATTACCTCCATATCTACTTAGCTACATATCGCGTGGTGATTTAGCTGCGTAATTGATGGGTAATTTATACCGAACATGTGGATGTTATACATTTTAAACAAATTAAACTATTCAATTAGACAATGGCAACCATCCAACTAATTGTAAACCACACTTTCACCGTATGATTTTGCATGGGACTCTGTTGTGTGCAGTATAGGTACTTATACGCCTGAAAAGTTTCACAGTCGTAACTTTCAGAGCGCAATACCTTATGGCGAAAATGCAGTGTATGTCGAGCAAAACACACATATAATTTCCGGTCGTTTTTATCGCCACACGCGCCTTATACAATACATATATTATTAATTATGTCAAAAACATATATAATTTACAACTCAAAACCCAATACATCACGACAATATTGTCTCCACTTTCCGGGACACGATGCGACGCGCCGTTATCTATGGGCTTAGTTAATTTATTATATTTGTCGCGGTGAAATGTATAAAAACTCGTGTTGAAAAATTGTATTTCTGGTTTATTGTATTTAATTTTAAGCTTTTTTTTTTTTGTAATATTCGTGCAATTTCCTCGTGATTTAATTAAATTTTCGTGTGAATGTACAAAAGTCATCCAAACACGCATTAAAATGTAAACAGCTCCGCAGCGTGTCTCTCCTCGCGACCTTTGTTTTTGTAATCGACCATTGTTATATACTAAAAAATATGTACGTGAAATATTTTACGTGACATTTTTGAAGTGAAAAGAAACCAATTATAGTTATGGCAAATAAAATTGAACTCCCCTGATTCGACAACGATCATCGGTAATAGCACGCTCTTAACTCGTGATCGATCTCACTTACCGTATTACAATAATATCACTTACGTAGAGTCACTTATCTCCAATAATCAAATTACATTACGTTCACTCAAACTAAAAAACTCATGTATACCATATTTCCCCGAGAAACGTATCGATTGTTGTTGGCATATTATTAATTGACACTCTTGTGCACTCCGTTCGTGCCATTATAACATAGTTGGTAGCGCGTAGTATTTTTATGATAATTAATTTGAGAATGTGTTTGTTCAACAAATGGATTACATTATACGTTTACTATATACAGTCACGTGTTGTATGCGTACGGCATTAAACGAAAAAAATATACGTCTACGTATTATCGAGTTATACATTTTTCAGAAATGTCGATCAGAAGTGCAAATAAATGTAAATAATGTATGCGTGTGTATTGCATAGGTTCAGAAAAAAAATGATACGTTTTAAAAAAATTATATGACAATGAATTGTCTGTTAAAAAAATATAATAAGTGTATTATAATATTTAAATACAATTTTAAAAAAAAAATTGTAAAAACCACGTTGCCTTAAAGTTTATTATAACAAATACTTACCTTCTGGATTTATTGTAAGTACCTTAAACTACTGCACCAGTAGAACACTCATTATTGTGCAGCAGGAAATATAAAATGTGTAGTTGAACTAACGAATATGTGCACTTGAAAAAAATATAAAATATAAATAATTTGCCTTTATGTACTAGCATAAATGCATACAAAAAGTCTAGAAAAATAAATATAATCACTGGTATCGAAATAAAAATAGCTTATTTATATATATATATATATATATATTTTATAGATTTTAACTAATAACTGCTGACAGGAAGTGCGCTATGCAAGTTCCCTATACCGGATGATTAATTTAACGTAAGATACTCGTTATTTCATAAGCTAATAACGTTTTGACAATATTTTTTTTTACATAGTTTTAAGTAAGTATTAAAACATACATTTTTTTAAAAAATAAATATTTTTGTATTGGTTTTATTTTTAACTATTTACTTATTATTTAATGACAAAATAAATGCTTCTAAAGCCCAATATTGTTTAGAGTTCTTCAATATAGAATGAAAACTGAAGGTTCAGAGCAGTAGTTTATGAGTTATAAGTATATTTAAAGTTATAACTAATAAACTGCTTACGTTTCCGAGATTTGATATTTATAGATCAAAATACGCCGAATAAAATTTAGCTTGAAAAAATGGAACTAAACACTTTAAAACTGTAAATGAGTAGTACAAAATATTTTTTTTAAATATTTTATTTTGTAATTACTTAAAATCACGTAAAAGAAATGTTATCAAAAAATATTGTGTTTTCTAAAATAATGGGTGTCTTACGTTAAATGAA
Source organism: Nasonovia ribisnigri (assembly GCA_027563435.1). Lineage (NCBI taxonomy): Eukaryota > Metazoa > Arthropoda > Insecta > Hemiptera > Aphididae > Nasonovia > Nasonovia ribisnigri. The sequence goes on along the minus strand of JANEHU010005190.1, from coordinate 654,614 downwards.
TTACCCTGTTTCTGTTTATCTATTAGGGTATACTTACCTACAACTTACTGTGTTGTATATATAATTATTATTTTACGATCGGTGATTGTTCCTGATCAGCTCTCCATAATATTTGAAGACTGCAGCCGTATTTTTTAATTTTTTATTAGTTTTAAATAAATTAATAATATACCCTGTAGCCAAAATGTGTTCGTTGTATACTATCTCTTAGTAAAATAACTATTTCAGTCTCGAATAATCTATAAACATTGTACGTTTACGTTTAAAATTTAGCAAAAAAAAAATGTTTAAATTTAAAATTCATTATTAATATTAGTTCTATGCATTTTATGCTATATTAAAATATTAGAACACACATTTTTAGCTTACAACCCCCCTCCCTCTCCCGAAATTAATTTCCAGTTACGGCCTTGACTGTAGAAATAGGTGAAGTTCCCCACAATCGTCTGTAAAATAAATTATATATTTGCAGTATATTTGCAGGAATAAATACTTAGAATAAAGTTTGATACTTACATGTTTATAAGGGGTTCAGAAAAAACAAACTTATGTTATTTAAATGTGTGCCTTTATTTTTGGCTGCAACTTGTTTGCGCACATTTTATAATTTTTACCTGAAAAATCGGAACTCATTTGCGCACACGGTTATCCTAAATGTACAACTGGTTTGCGCACACGAAAATAAAGCTATATGGCATAAGCGCCAAAGGTGCAAAAATGCAAGGCTGGGCATTAACGAGTTAAAAAGTTAAAGTTAAGTTAATAAGAAGAATATTTTCTATATTTTTGCTCTTTAAACAAAATACACACAACACCTTTATTCGTAACAGTTTTTGTAAAATCCATTTTAACGAATGCTTACGAAATAGGTCAGTCGAACATCGCATAAGCTTATGGACAAAATATAGATCTGGCGAAATAGACCGAATGAAATACTTACAAATAATGGGAAACTGTTATTACGGAAAATAATAGACACGTTTCCCAATCATATCGACTATAGGTCTATATCACTATATTAAAATTAAAATTAACACATTTTACACAAACATTATATTATATGCATTTTTAACATAATTTATTAATTTAATAATTTACTTATTAAGAGGGTATAAAAAGGTCAGTCCAAAAGGTAACTGTGCGCAAACCATGTGCATGTTTAAAATATACCGTCAATTCATTACTGTAGTCACAACTATTTTAACTGAGCAAATACACTGAACATTGCACACGGCTAGACAGGGAAAAATCAAATCATTTATTCTAAAATATATCGCAAAAACAGGGAAGGATTACCTGGATAAGTGGTTGTACACCACTGGTGCAGGTTGATTGGATAGAGAACGACGCCACACTTCGAATTCAAAGACAACAAGATTTGACTAGTTGATATTGTTATTCATTGATCATTAAATATGATCAGCTGTGATTACCAAATGTCCAAACTAAGTAATTGATATTTGACAATAAAAATTACGTATTCCATACTCACAAGGAAATAAAAAAAAGTCATTATACAAACAGTTGAATCACGAAAACATTTACGAAGAATTCACACTGTAATGTACCTATTTTGCCTACCCGATCCGCCGTATATAAAGTACAACTTACACGGTAAGTACGATACATTTATTTAAAAAAACGCAGACTCGATACAGATTTGGTTTTGTATGTACTCGTCTTAGACCAATTTTTTGTCTCGACACAGTTTTTGTGTTTTGTCTGCTCAAGTATATTTTGTAACGATATAAGTACCTGGTACACGTGTAACCTATACTAAAAACTATATTATGAATCATTATAATAAATAAACACTATTATAATACGACAATTTTTGTTTGGATCATCTTTAAAGAATAAAAAAAAAATATTATAATAATATAATGTATAAGTGCTATCACTGCAAATATTACGAACGCTACTGAAAAAAAAAACTTACAACAGAAGCACAGTATATAATTATCTACATTTTACATTGCTGTCCATTTATTATCGAATAATAATTACAGCGTGTATACAATACGCGTACAAAAAAACGTGAGTTTTAAAACCGATAAAAATCGCAAATCAAAAATAAACCTGCAATGTTACCAGTTAATAAGTATTAATTTCTTATACAGTTATACACTGGAAATCTGTCAGAAACCAAAACGCTGTCGTGACGTTATTTCTTTTTTTTTAATTAAATGATTACTGCTGGTTATACTGTGTTGTCTAATGCACTCACTCAGCGGAATCGTTTTCAAAGAACTTTGTACCTACACACTAGCGCCACCGACCACCGACTGCAACCGTGTAACATAATAATAATACATTTCAAATGATTTTCATTACTAACTATTAATCATCGTAAATTAATTAAAAACATCGAACAACCACAATCTTTGGAAAAATATAATAATTTTTAAAGAGATTAAAAAGATTTGCAGGAATACAAAAAATCGAAAAAAGTTTTCAACATTATTCATACGCGTGGGAATGTGATTATTTTCACTGTCATCAATTTACAACGTCCAAAATGTAGTATACAATATTAATAGTATTACCAGTTTAGTACTGATTAGAGCCATATGACATACGCTATTAATGGAGAAATCGACAAAAACGTACTTTAGTGCAATATTGTGAGAAAAAACAAGTCACCTCTATCATCATTTCTAACTATCACTTTAAAGATAAAATTTAAAATATTATCAATTAAAACACAATTTGAACTTTCAATTTTGTATTAATAATAAAAACACAAGTGTATAATTATTATCGTATAATTGTTTTGTCCGATTATACCTAACGATTACAATAAATATCAGTAAATATTAATAACAATAATATTATGGATAAAGATATCATAATAGTATGTATTGCATTATCGATCGTGGAATTACTATAATATAATATAGTTAAGGGCGCATCCGCCATATACAACAACAACAATAATAATAATAATAATAATAATAATAATATCATCATCACGCCGGCCGCTCCTGATCAACAAGTGCCCCGGCATCGGTCCGCCACGAACGGTTATTGTAAAACTGTTATTGTCGCCAACGAATAAGTAATGGGCAACGCTATTTAACGCACTCAGGATATTATAGTATGCTGGTATAGAAAAACCTCGTCTAACGGTTACCTCTTAATAGCGGACACCTCCAAATCCCGAACGTATTTTTTTTTTTTTTGATAACAAACTACAAACTGAACACTCTGAAAAGCGGACAATGTTTTAAAAACCGATAGTGTCGGGTATTTAGAAGTTTCACTGTATTTTTTTGATATTTTTTTATTGTACATTTGCCGCTATCCGTTCCCCAGGTATTTAGAGCATAATATTATTATTTATTGTAATACACCTATTTGCAGGTGTAGCCGTATTAGATACGCGTAGGTATAGGTAATGACGTACACATCACACATCACGTCGAGGGCGGTGCGCAATAGTCGTTATTAAAACGGGTTTAACATTAAAATCCGATCGTTTTTGAGATTATTATACGTAGGTATATATTGTTATGTGTTATTTTTATTAGGTGGTCGTGTAAATCTCGAAATTTTTTTTTGGAAAATTACAAAGACGACGCCTGCGGACACTATACCAATATAATATTACTATTATACTATTACTCTCGCGTGTTGCTTATAATATCATTATTATTAAAATGCGTAGAGCGGGATAATATCGTATTTTTACGGTGATGGTTATTATATTATTATTCGGTATTGTTTTATTGATGACGAATAAACAAACGAATCACGCGTATCTCAATGAGATAACCTAACCTGGTCCGTGTCTATTACGCATTATTATATTTTATTAATGTTATCGCGAAATATTACAAGTGTGTGCCGTTATATTATAATAGGCGCTTCGTCGTCACCGTTTGCCGCCGTCATCGTCCGCGCCCGCGCGCGCACTCGGACCGCCCGCCGCCTCCTATTTCGTCCAGCAGCAGCAACCACCGCCGCGCCGTTGCCGCCGCCTCAGGCAGTGCGCTCGCGACACTCGATCAGCGACACACACCGTATACCACACGCGACTCTGCCACCTGCTCGCAGCTATTGCAGTCGTCGTTTTCGTTGGATAACCGTTTTTTGAGTTTTCACGATTAAACAAAAAAAAAAAAAGAAAAACAATATTGTATTCGACATTTCTGATATCGATGAGCGCACATTGACCGCCAAGTCACGGCAGTGTATTCGTATGGTATAACTGTCGTCGTAGCTGGTTCAGCATTTTTTTTTTTTTTTTTATTATTATTATTGTTACTATCATAATCTTTTCGATGGACCGAATGGAAGAGAAGCCGTCTGGTGGCGTAGACCGCGCGCAGACCGAGCAGACTTCCAATGAAAAACGTAAGGCGAGTGCCGTTGGTCCTTCGGCCAGTAATGGCGGTGACCGATCTGGAACGAAGCAGACCGTTGGCAGTGGCGAACACCCGACAACCACTGGCCAAACCGATCAGCACAATCCGGAAGTAGATGTTATTTCCGGAGATCGCAGCCGATTGGTCGGTAGTCGTACCGGCGAGCAGAGGGCGATCGGTGTCAGTTGGTCGGGAGAGAAACGAATTGCTGACGAGTCTCCGATAGAGTGGGAAACCGGAGTCGAATGCGCTCGAGATTGGCGAATCGTCGACGATCGAGCAGAGGCAACCGCACAAAGTACCGACGAGGAAATGCTGCCGCTCTTGTTGGTCAACGACGAACCGCGGGTCCGTGACCAAATGGTGCAAGTGCCCATTTCTCGCCTGCCAAGCAACACTAAGAGATGTGTGCTCACGATGGATGGGTATTCGTACGTGATCGGTGAGTATGCCCATAATTTTATACTCGTAATGATAATGTTACTTATTTTATTAGAATACGATTATAGATCGTGATTAGTTCAGCTGTAAAATGCTACGGCGTAGTATAAAATGCATATTATACTAGTATATCGCACGTATTATATTATTATGTCTTAATTGTATGTGAAACTGAGACAAAACTAAATGCTTCGAAAATGAGCCATTTTGTTTACACTTAAAATTATTATATTATTATATATATTATAATTTTGCTGTTATTGTTTAACTTCGACACGTCGTGTTTGGTTTTGTGACGTTATTGTAATGCACATCACTGAACCCAAGTAACCATCAAAAGTCTAAATCTCATCTGGTACGATCAAAAGTTATCGAGAAAACGCGTTTGAGTCAACACAGTACTCGTGTTACAATATAAAATTATTAACGATATCCAATAAATATTTGTCACAGGACATCGTTCTGACGATTAATTCAAAACCTATTTTCAAAATGCTTTTACCATAATACCAAAATATACCGTATGTATCTGTGTGGTGTGTGTGTCTATCAATCTTTTATGGACTCAAATGATCATATTTTGTTCATGACCTTATGGTCAATTACTGGTTGTAAGCTCACTAACATCCAATTATGATATATTTTATATATTGTCAATATATTGTATTGCATCTAAAGTCATATGTTTTTTGGTTACTTAAAAATGATCAAAAAACTTTTGAATACATCATGAGAGATTATCCTTTTCGGTGCTTGGGAAAAAGTAATAATACCGCAATGCATAATTGACTTAAAAAAGTTTTCTCAAAATTATTCTTCACCTCATTTCTGATAAAAAAAAATAATTTGATTTTAAATCCCGTTAATTCTTAAACGTGTCAGGGACATATTTTACTTTTGTGTGAACTTTAAGTGAACCAAAGATCCATAAAAAGTAATTAAATAAGACGATGGTGTTTTCATCATCACTTTCAAGTGTAAACGTTCAAAGTTTAATTTAAAATGTTTTATTTCCGTTATGTAGTTTTGTAAATAACGACAGACACATTGCATTTTAATTTTCAATTCCTCCAAAAAACAGATTAACAAAAATGATTATCACCGGTAATTTATTGTAGTTAAATTAAATCATTCGTTAGAAATTTGTATCGATTTGCTAATTTTAAAATATTGGAAATACAAAAAAATATTTTTGAACACCACCTTATATTTCTTATCAATAGCTTAATTTTGCTAATTTTAGTACGGACTTCGATACAATGGGCTGGCATTGTAACATTATCAGTGCACTTCACAAATTATGTGGCAGAAACAAGAGCAGGGGATCTTGAATACAATTTAAGATAAACAACAAAATTGAATGATATTTCTTTAACTAGGTATCAAAAATATAAGTTTAAAAAAAATAGGTAATTTATACATCTGTATCAATGACAAATTAACAGATTATATACATTTCTTACATTATTCAATTTTATAAGATAATAATTTATTTTTAATTTAAAGTGCCTAATTAAATCGCCACAATTTGTCTTGATAGCTCTATATTTCGAATAACACGTTGAACACGTTGAACACTAAACTATTATAATAGAAAGGAAAGAGACATATTTTCTCTCTACCTCCCTCTATTTTAGCCACCAAACCCAAGACCAAGTCCATTATATTAATATTATCTTAGTTGTATGAAAAAGAACTGTTGCATCGTAACGTTCATTTCAAACTTAATTTTTCACCGATGATTGTAAAAATGTCAATTTTTACGTTTCTAAACACAGTTTAATCTATTATTGCAGTACGAAATTGTTTTATTTTAGTTTTATTTACTATGACATGGTGTTTATACATAAATCAAACAGGTATATTAAACGTGTTTTAAATACATCTTAATATTTCTTCTGTGTGTTTTACCGGATGTACCTACTTTTATGCATTATAAGAATAATATAATCTAATATTGTTTGCTTTTAAATTGTTTAAGAAAATTACCAACATTTAAATTACAATCTTTACGAAAACAAATTTTTTTAGGAGGTAAAGCAGATTTATATGGTGTAAAAAAATATCTTATTTTTATCTTTCTTGCATTTTGAATTAGGTATAATCACATTTATAATATCATTGAGATTTTGACATTTTTGTTTGTTTTACACAGTGTTACAAAGATTAAAATATTTATGTCTTCATTTAATTATATGTTGCTTCAACTAACATTTTGAAACATACGTAGATAACACATACATCTAAAAAATAATATTGTTTCAATAGAAATGTTCTATATAATAAATTATATTACTTTTCTACTACACATTATACTATTATAAATAAGAACGAAAACGAATCAAAACTATCAAGTCTAAGACAACGAAAGACTATAAAAGGTAGACATAATATAAATAAAAGGATAAAGTTTAACCAAGGTGGATAAAACTACTAAAAGTGCCGATTTTTAAGACCTATTGTAGTACTCTTCTCTCTGTTCAAACTTTTATAACCTCTTAATTAATTGCTTTATCATAATTTATGAAATATGATAATATTGTTTTTCATAGTCAAGTTGCCTATATTATATTTTCAAAAAAAAAATTTTTTTCTTAATAACGTATATTATAATGAACTATATTTTTTTGTTTTCAAACCGCTTAGTATAAACTAGATTCATTCAAATACGTATCAAATTAAAATATCAATTTTAACATGTTACGTACATATTTTCTTTAAATATAAACATCTAAAATTCGTTCTTATTGTTAGTTTACAATAAAAGTAAATAATATTAATTTTAACAAGTATACAATAATAACTGTAGATTAGTTCAGTTGTATATTAATTGAAAAAATGAGCACAATCGAACATATTTTAAACGTAGGTAAATAAATTAAATTAATTTGATATTGCGCTCAGTCCCGATATGATTAAATTTTTGACATTGGGTTCGTTTATTCATTGTTTTTTTTGTCTATTTCTAATTATTTAAACTTTTCTTTAACAAACTTTACTAGATAATATAATTATTTATTTTCACACGCATCTATGGGTAAGATAAATAATTGTTAGTGAAGAAAAAACTTGCATGTTTTTATTTCTTAAGGGAGTTAGTAATAAATTACCCTAACTATGAAGCGGTTTTCAATTATACGAATACTTTTTAGGTCAGTTAACTTGCTTTCAAAGTTACACGTTTCTCAGGCCAGATCAATCCTAGGTCGTATTTTATTCACAAAATTTGCAAATTAAATTGTTTTAATCGATGACCTTAAAAACAGACAATTTGTATTAAATTTGGCACTCATTCATTATAATTAACACTGCAGGGAATATATTGTAATATAGTTTAGTTTATTACTATGCACGTTATTATTGTATTCCAACTACCTATACAATGTTATCATAACTTATCAACTTTCATACACGTGCTTGTTTCTAGTTCAATATATTGTTTTTTCCATTTCGTATATTGTATGATATTATTTTACACTATATCCACGCAAAATAATAGTTTGTAAAATGTCTGAAAAATATAATATTGTTTTAACAGTAGGTAAGTATATAGTTAATACGCATTATTTCTCTAAATATTAAATACATGTAACTATTGATACAAATTTAAAAAGTTGAAGTTGACAAATAACAATCACAATGAAGCATCAATTTTAAATTTGTCAATATAGATAACAGTATTTGGTTTGTGAGATACGGATATATAAGAGAATCAAACAATTTCCTTAGCCAGGTAGTTTGCGTTGTAAGATTGATATGTGAACAGAAACAATGTCGACGAATCAAGCAGAAAATGGAAAACAAGATTTATTACAATGACTAGTAAATTAAGATTTTTTATCACGTCTTATTATAATGATAATTTTTTTTTTACTGACAAAAAAGCACTATTGTAATTTCCAATAACTAAAAAATATAAAATAAAATACATTTTGAGAAAATTTTTCGTCCATTTTTAACGTCTGGAGTATTTTTTTAAACTTAAATCAGTATATTATACTCTTTATCAGTATTTCTTTGATCTCGCTTAATAAACTATTTTTTAACTTTTTTAAAATCGCGTTTCATGAAATTCCTAAAAACTCATTTTCGGGAGTGATTCGGTTACACAAACAATAATATTTAGCCCGTCTGTTTTCTTCGATGCAGACGGAAATTGTAACTAGTTGTTTGTGGACGGTTTTAAGCCTTCAACTTTATTGCATTATTATCGACGGTTCGTAGATAAAGTTGGCCATTAACATAATTAAGATAATTTATTAATATTATAATAGGGGTAAGTTTTAGTAAGAAGAAAATAAGTCAAACAAAAAACATACCTACTTGAAACGAATAACTCAAAAAACAAAAAAATGTGTTACGAATCTAATTCTCGAGCCTTATATTGTAATTTGTACATATTGCCGGAGGTCACAAGAAATAATAATACAATGTTTGTTTTACATGGTGTCGGTAGGTATAAACGAGAAGATACTATAGTATGTGGTTTTCTGTTGCACTCCTTGTGTTTTCATTGTTTTTTCGATTATCCGTTTCAAATGTTTCACTAAAGTTTTGGATATTTATTATCAAAAAAATATTGTAAAAATATGTTCTTTCCAGAATGAAAAAAATTATTTTCATGTTATTTTCTAGTGATTACTTACATTTCTGTAAGACATGAACATTGAACATATTTCATGTGAGGTTTTTTTATGCACCATAATATGTCGCGTTTTCCAATAAAAACCTAACGATGTTCGAATGTATGATCGCGTTTAAATTTAAATATGCACTAAAATATTATTGTTTTTGATTCGAATAAACGTTTTAGATTTCCCCTGTGTCCATCCGTTCATCAATAAACTTTATTTCGATTTAAGAAAATCATTATATGACTTCGTGTTTTGCGTTCAACTTTGTTGTTCTATTAATTAATTAGGAATATACTTTATTTTCCTTCATTAAAAAAATATATTAAATAATTCTTCCATATTTTATACTCTTGACTTTTAATCCTTATGTTTTAATCGCTTCAAACGTCATATAAGAAAAATTATGGCATTTTTTAGTCGAACTTATTTTATTAAATACATGCAATTTATGCAAATAAATAATGATATGGATAAATAAATAATTATTTTAACAGTTTAGAAGTAACCAGTTACCGAACGATGTTATTAATCTATTTGATAATGATATAAACAAATTATTATTAAGTATCGAATTCATTTTAACTTTTTTAATATTTTAATTATTAAGTTATTAAAATATTAGGTTCTTATCGGAGTTGTTAATATAATCGTTCAATATCCTTGTTTGGTTTCTTTTCTTTGTTTCTAAACACTTTCAATAGCATCATGTGTTATCTATTTTCACTAAAACTGTGTCAATTGATGTAATTAAACTATACAAATTATAGATGGTAACTAAACTACTGTATTCAAAATCTTTTTTTTTCGATTCTCACTACAAAAAAATCCTTGATGTATGTGATAGAATTATTTAATCAATAATTAAACTTACTGTTTGACGCCATTAGTTGTGACTTCTATCTCAAACTGTTTTTTGTACAGTTTAAAAGTAAAATTCCTTATCTTAGAGTAAGGTGTTCAATTAATTTTTTTTAGGTACCTTACCTTAACTTGTTTTTGATATTATTTCAAATTTTACAATTGTTCAGTTTTATCTTTAGTTACTTGATAAAATAATTATATTGAAAAACCGAACGCGGATTTGGACAATAATAACTTATAATTATTTGTTCTAATATTTTTATTGTTATTGAGAAACTAAAAAATGTATTTGTAGGTAGATACCTTTTATTTAATACTCATATAATTTAACAAAGAAGTAATATTACTAGTACTGATCTATGAATTGCGTGAAAACGTTTTTGGACTTGAATCATCGAACATTTTTAGAGCCTTTGGAAAGAAAGTTTAAAAGTTTTTTTACTGAAAAAAATAAATATTTGTTTATTATTAAAGAAATGATTTACTCAAAAACCTGATAGGGATGGGGGAACAAAAATAAAACTTTTGGCTGTAAGCCAGTTACATAAAATTGAAGATATAATACAATTTTTTTAACATTATAGCATAAGGAAGGCGGACAGAAACTGCAGTAGGAGTAATAATGATCTAACGGTTTATAACTCGACAAGGAATGAAAAAAATTTGACATAATGATGTCGCAAAAATGCAAATATCTTAAGTTTTGAATAATTTAAAACAGTAATGAGACTCGTGTATCTAATTAAAATTAACGCTCGTTTAAATTATCTTCTTGAAATTAAAGTTGTTGAACATATTTAAAGAACACTTTCTGATCCTGTAATACATTTTTATACAATTATTATTATAGGTAATAATACATAAAACGCACGCACACTACTATTGGTATATTTATAATTAGAAGATATTCTTCATCTTTCCGTATTAAAATGTCTCAATTCACCGAGTAAAGGTATAATTATAATTTAATTTATTGCCTATTTTATTTTTTTTTTTACTTCATTTTCCAACTAAGTAATTATTTAAACAATAAAATGAGTTCTATGTGAGTGATAAACTTGGTCGTTAAGTCATTTTAATTATTAAACTATCAGATTTAATGTACAAATATTTAATAGTATTTAAATGGTAATCCCTAGTAAACGTGTTATACCTTAGCACGTCATATAAATTAAATTACTATCTAGAATAAAAATTACCAATATAATATACGTATTAAATACCGTCATTATTAAAGAATACAAATTATCATGTAATGATATAACAAGCACATATTAAGTAAAAAAAATATGTATATACTTCATTAATTCAATCAACTATACCAATAAATAATTATTTAATTCGATAAAAAAAAAAAAAAACAATAGCTAGCATATTTTAAATGTATTACCAACTAAATTATACTGTTATATAGTATTCCGTTTTGTGTATTTAAAAGTGGAGATTTAAAGTAACATATTACTAGTTTTTTTCTATTTCGAGAGTTTTTTTTCCAGTAAATTTAGTTGATTGTCTTGGTGATAAAATGCATAATCAACGCTGGAAGTTTCTACTTGACTTTCGGCTCTTGAAACAATATGAATTTAATCTAATATTTTACAATCTGTTAACAAGTGTTTGCCTGATATCATAACGTCGCAGTAAATGTACTTACAGTTATAAGGATAGTCATATTGTCTTATAATTAAAGTGCTGCCAGAAGTGTAGAAAAAGAACAAATTGTAGAATTTCTTCTCGTTTGTCTGTGTTTCTGTGATACAACATTTTCCGATAAAGTGCATTGACGTTTTGATTCGAAGTTTTGATTCGATTTAATTTAATTTAGTTGAAACGGGAAGTCATTTTACTCTTTCTATTTTTTATTTTTTAACCGTGTAAGTCTTGTTATTTAAAATACTTTTTATATGCATTGAATAATAAGTGCTACAAATGTATATAATATTAATATTAAATAAACGTAGGTAATAAGACTCAAATATTTAACTTTTTTCCCCTTTTGAAAAGATAAAAAAACGTTGATAAAATTATATTTTATTACAGCGATAATATCTTTAAATTAGTAATATTAATTTTAGATATTTTCCATTACTCTCGGATTTTCAATTAAAATATACGTAATTATAGTCTTCTTTATAGTGAAGGGTTGTTTGAAATTATTGTTAAACTTTTTTTTTACATTAAAAAATCTACGAAAAACACCAGACAGGTAACTATTTTTACTTTTTAATTGTTTCGTATTTAAAAGTTAATTTATTATTTAAAATATTTTGAAAACTTTGGACAAAAAATTAAACAACACAATATTGTAGTTACGGAAGACATTTTCTTAAAAATATATTCATATCGTACACAACCAACTTACGAGTATAATATTTATTGTCACACTTGATAATTCATTCAAATTTAAAATGATTTATCGTGTCACGTCCCTTTTAACTTCAAAAGTTCGAACTACCGTTGTTCAAACTTTCGACCACAAAAAAAAAAAAAAAAATAATAATAATAATAATAAACCAAAACAAAAGGTGAGGGAGAAAATAAAACTTCTGTGGCATACATTTAAGATTTTTTGACATTGTTCTAAAAAGTACAAAATAAATAAATTGGTGGTACCTACGTCGACTATGTATACTATAATAAATTACTATTCATGTTTATGTATAATACGATAGTTATTAATTATATTTCAATTAAGTAATAGGTTATTTTATCATAGTGACTATAGTACTATGTTGTATATAATATCTCTTTTCGACCTCTTTTTTAGACGATAGTTTATCATATTATTTTATAAGTGCGGTTCTGCAGCGGATTCGCCTGTTTAGTGCTAAAAAAAAATTGTTTTCTCGTAATCTTATCCTCTCCTGTCCTGAATAAAGTCTAAATTTTATGTGAGTACATTTTCTGATATAGAAATCTATGCATGCTGTCTATTATGGTTATGCCCAGTCGAGTTACACAGTTGATGTGCGTCAAGTTACCTGCCCCCGTCATAGGGTTAGTTATCAGGAACAAAACGTGGCCAAATCGGTAAAAATTAAAGTGCTGTAGAACCTCTTAATTTGCGTCATTTTTTGACAGGTGATTTTATATTATTTGGTCAGGATTTACTCTTCACGCGAACAAAACACAACGTTTAAATGTGTGACAAATAGTGCGTTCGTAGCTCGTTTCATTTTCGCATCTTATATACAGAGTGATCATATTATAATAACCACCGTTTTTCATTTAGCAATATTTATTTATTCAGATTCTAATGTGAAAAACAGAAGTTCGTATATCTACAGGATATTCCACATAATTAGTACAAAAATTGTCTAAAATTTGAAAATATTATGTTCTTTAAGTATATATATAAAATCAGATTTTGAATAACTGCATTCATGAATAAGAAAAAAATTAAATGTACATGCTTGACGAATCACCATGTATCAACCGATGTTGTATTATGTAACATTAATATTATGAGTTAATGAACCACAAAAGTGTAAAATGAGTGTGTATTACTTCCGGAGACAGATTTAGACTTCCGTTATTTAATCCGTCGCTCGAGAGTGTCCAAACATTTTGAGGTTCTGTACAAAAGGTTAAAATCCCACTTGAAATCTTTTTTTATACTCATGATACACCTGCACATGGCCACTGTTTGTCAAGGATCGCTGTGAGTTTACCACGAACAGAATCAATCGATAGGAAAATAATTATTGATTGTCAATAAATAAATTATATTAAAGTCAATTATAGTTTATTATTCATAACAAATATTTATCAAAAACGTTTAAATTACAATAGTGTGCGATACTTATTTTACTGTGCTAATATTTTATATTGTGGAAGTTTAAAACTATGTTTATTGTTTTAATTATTGATTAAATAAAACATTGTTTATGTTCACATTACAATTATTTATTTGTAAGCTTTCGACGATGTTTTTAGTAGGTAGGTATATGCATTTTTTTAATAATTTTAAAATGCAGGGATGAATAATATTTACATAAAATTCAAAGTAGAAAATTATTTTACATAATTAAAACACACAGATAACTTTATAGTGGATAATATGATAAACTATGTGGTATGACGCATTTATGAAGTGTTGAAACATTCCGTTTTTTAGATATTAATATTATTCATTGTCATGGGTTCACATGGTGTTTTAGGATAATGCACAAGGGAGAAAGTTATTGTTCCGCAAAAGGTCGTCTACGCTCAATCAAGCTGTAGCTTATCGAATGTTTTTTTTATACTTCTATCATAATTTTTATTGCAGTATATATTAAATTGTAGTCAAAATTCGCCCTTAACAGTGACATCGAACTAATTTATTGTGAACACTAAACGGCATAACTCGATTAGTATCCGAAGATAACCGTATGCTTGGAACACATTTTCCGTTTTCCATTTTTACGTAAATTAGCGCCGGACCGATAATACGTTACATGGTTCCCATTTGATATTTCAGGGTTTTTTTTTATGTTCGCAGTCTTGTTTTGATTGACAGTAGCTCATCAAAAATAAACGAAACGCGCGTTACACGGTAGTGGTTATAGATTTCACGATATAAACCATTTGATAAATATATACACACACCGAACAAGGTCGGTCCGATTTATTTTCGGTTGTATTCCGTAGTAGGTACCTACTTGATTATTGGCAGACCATTAGAAAGCAGTAAATAATACTTGGTTTTAGTTTACTTTACAAGGGAAAAAAACAAACATAGCGACACCAACATTATTATTATAAACCCATATTATTTATTTAATACCATCGTCTTTCAGCGTTCATGTTTTACAATGTGCACACTGCACATGTTCGAAGCATACCTACCTACATATTATTATTATTATATCCACAACTCAAATATAAATACAATTTATTTTTAAATTTGTTTTTTGTTAATATGAAATTATACTTGTGTAAATATATTTCGAATAAAATATTTTCAAGTAGGTATTTTTTATATGGTTTGGTAACCAAATATTTATCGATTCAATAACAATTAACTATTCTCATAACCAATCGTATACTGAAGTCCATTTTTAATAATTTATTTTATTTCAAAAATTCGTACTAAATATACTCAGCCGAGTATCTACCTAATTATTGTTTAAGTGATTCAAACAAATTCATTCTTAAGCCATACAATAACAATGACAGGAATACAAATGATTAGTTCGCGTTGTTTATACAATTGTATAAACAAACAAAATAAAACATTTTTGTTTTCGATTCGTTATCCTGCAGTGTAAAGTTTGTTTTGCACAGTTTCCCGTGTTCCGGAAAAACTTAAAGCCCAATGGGAAGTCAAAGGTCCATCTATTTATTGGTAGGTGAGAAAACACAACTTTGTAAAAGTTTCAATTGAGTTAATCGCGGGACTGGTCGAGATAGATTCCTTTAGAGCAGCCGTTCACTATAATGCATACAATGGTTCAGAATTCTGCAGATTTTAATGGAACCGTTATTCTCTACGTATATCGTTTATATACTCGGAGGAGATCGAATGTACGCCAACTGTTCGGGTAGTAAATTTTGACCGGAAACGGAACTCTTCTATTTCCGCAAGGAAATAAGAATGAGTGAAGAAATGTGGGTAGGGCGAGGGAGTGAGTGAGAGAGATAGATAGATAAAGAGTTAAAGAGTGTATGTTAAATTGAGTCGTAAAATATATAGTGTTCACAGGATAATTTGTATAATTTTCTTTTTTTTGTTATTTTACTAGCTGACTTCTATTCGCCCGCACATTATATTGGTTGCACAAATTTAGTACAATGACCCGATAAGATAAACGCATAAGTATATTATCCAACACAGGCAAAGGCGTGGTAACAGCTTTGGAAAAAAAAAGGAATAATAACCCTTTTCCGCAGAGGATTTTTTCGCCACCAGTGCTGGCGTAATATATATATATATATAGTTTGTTGGCTGCAACGGTACGACGTGAAACTACCCTATCTACTATTCAACGTTTGTTGGGTTTTTTTCGACTCTCCGCGTATCACTTTAAGTATACTCGCGACAGTGGTGAGGGCGGAGAGGACGGTTTCGGGTCGTAGATGTTCCGCTCCCCTGCGTCCTGCGTTGATCCTTGCACTGCACCTGGTTGTCGCGATTTATCCAGGATCAGGTGCACAAACTCAACGGGGAGGAGGGTGGGTGGTAAAGAAGTGGAGAATATAAGCTTATAATATTATTGTAATACCCACCGCTTGCCGTTAACCATAGTCGTATCATCTCTGCACGCCACCCTAGGTCAGTCTGAATTTAATGACACGTATATATCGAATCACCGTCCACCAGTAGCTAGGCTTACCACCCTTTTGACCAGGGTGATGGTTGGTGGGGATTGAAGCTGCCTCCCCTAGAAACTATTTTTTTTAAATAGTGCAATAGATACTTTATAGACTTAAACAGTACTTTCAGGGCTAAAGTTATGGAGGAGGTAGAAGGCGTTTCTATATGTTAGGATTTTTAAAGGGGCTTGGATACTATACAACTCAAATATATTATATTATACAATTCAATATATTATATCGAAACCTTTAGCTTTAAATTAAAATGTATGCACAATATATAAAAAATAAAAATGTATTTTTCAATACTACACTATTCCGACCAACAGTTTTTGGTATTGAAAAATACATTTTGCATTCTTGAATGGAGCTGGTGGCAGAGCTTTTAGTTTTACAATAAGTGTTTTTTTTCGGCTTCCACTTTGGGACAGTTCAAAAGCTTGAAAAGTTATTTCCAGCACCTTTATAGATTGGAAATTTAACACATATTGTACTTACAGAGTAATTTTTTGAATTTCCCTGTATATTTGCTTTCACTTTAAAGAAACATTCCCTAATAGTCCTCCCAACACTAACATCTTACCTTTTTTCTGTTACCTTTTATTATTATTATTCAATCTAAATTCTTATAGAAATTTTTCAATATTGGTTTCCTTGACACTGTGCCAAAATTACTGCATATAAGCTGTGTTGCATTTTACCACGAACAGTCTTATAATAGTAAATGATTTATTATCAATTTACACAAATAAAATCACTCATGATCGCAAAGTGGGAGTACATAATATAACGCGAATAATTGTAAAATCTTAATGGTTAGGTTAGGTAATAGCTAAGATCGATACACACGTACAAATTATTAATTTATTATTATATTCGTAAAAATATGAAATACAATTTATTTTTTAAAATTTGTAGGTACTGTTAAATATCCAATTTCCATTTTCTGTATGCATATATGTTTTTATTTACCCACACTTTAACAAATTATGTTTTATTTGAAATGAAAAAAAATATGTTGATATATTACAGAGTTATTTTTAAATTTACATACAAAATGTGTTTTCTGGTAGGTATTAAAATAAATACAAAAATTAACAATAAATTGTAACTACATTATGACAAATGTAGATATTTTTGCAAAAATTCAATTTGCATTTGGAATAGAATGATAGGTAGGCACCACAATGTTCAAAAATCCACATTTTTACTGGACCAGTAATTATACCATAATTTTTACGAATTTGTATAAATTCGTATAATCATTGTGATAATAATAAAATTATTTCGATGTATAATTAAATACTGGTAGCACTTATAAAATAAATGTCTTCCTAAAAATCAAAATTCTATAATGAAAATGATAAGTTATTTACAACATTGTTTTATAATACAATACCAATTCTAATTAAAATTAAATAATATGTAGGTACGATATAAGATAAAAGTAGCTATTAATTAATTTCGTTATAAATATAGTGTATATATTATATAATATTATATTAATTGTATATTTTGCCAAACTATGATCTCAAATATTCGGCTAAAAAAGTCACTAAAAATCTAAAACAATAAACAAACCAACCTGTATATTATATAATATACAAGTTGCGGTGATTTATTTGATTTTGATGCTTTTTATTTTCTTCTTCTAAATATTATCATAATATTCTATCATGGGGTACAATGTGCGACTACATTGTACCTACCTACTCATAATTTTCACAGAGTTTATTAAGTCTGATCAGTGCAATAGTTGTATTTGTGCTATTATAGATATATTTATAACTCGTTGCAATTAAAGTCCATTTCGCTAGATTTATATAAAAAATAGCTGTCCATGGTATTTAATCTGAATTCCTTGCATTAATATAACGGCATTTGACGGGTATTAAAAATAACGACATTTTATTCGTATTCAACATTTTCGATCCTAATAATATACGTTACTATAAAATACTTCTTTTATTGCCATGAGTCTTTTGATCTCATTGTACATATTAAAGGCAGTTTTATTTCTGATCCTATAACATATTGAACCTTTTTTTTTTCTAAACATATTTAGCATAATAGCATTGTGTCCTTCTTTTATACCTACGTGGAAACTATTTTTCGTTTCGAGTTTTGTAAGCACGCAGAAAATTACAAAATAATGCACCTTGAGTACTTTATAAATAATTTAATATCCGGTTCAATTTTGAGATTATGAAATTCAGGCGATCGCATTTAACATTTGTAATGTTAATCATACAATTAAATATACACAATTTAAATTTGTTTAATATTTGGAAATAGCCAACGATTTATTATAGGTGTAGTTTTAACTTTTGGAACTTTTGTTATTATTTTATTTTGTTCCGCGGTTTCAGTTTGTATGTTTTTAGATAATTGAAATTAATATTTTATTTTTCAATGTTATGAAAATAATCAAATCAATATAGATGTATATTACAAATGCTATTATCATTCAAAACTAACAACCACATGATTTGTAAATAAATTAATAAAATATAACTAATAAACTAATAACGACCATAAAAATGTACTCTAATTTTAGTAATTTATCAAAACTTAACAATATATTATTATAGCACTTATTATAAAATGTGGTTATTTTATTTTTCTATTACAAAATCTGATGTAAACTTGTATAATAATAATCCGTTTTATCGGTCAAAAAGCTTTAAAAATAGAATATAAGTTTTATCTTAAGTTGTTATTTGAATTGCAATTTAACAATATCTAAAATACATAAAAACTATTTTTTTGGCCACATTGAATATTATTTAAACGAAAAATAATGATTTTAGTTATTTTATGATCCGCAATCGGAGATTATTATTATATTCCTTCTCGTTTATTTGTCAGTAGCGCCAAATTTCTACAAATATTTTTTAAACGTTTTCGGTATTATTTTTTTTTTAGTAAAGTGAATTTAACTATATAAATATGAAATATTTGTACAGGATAAACTCTAGATCTTCTTGATTTTTTTTTAATGAAAGAGTATATTATTACGGGGAAGGTTTCTATCGCAATACAATTTGTCTAAGTTAAAAAATCTCTGAGTTATCTAATAATTAAAATAAACGTGTAAATTGTATAAATTGTGTTCCTATAAATACATATTATGCGGAAAATTTTGACTGGCTGTGCCAAAGGTGATATTGTTTATATTCCAAAAATTCCAATGATAACAAGTGACTATCCATTCGAATTCAAATGCCTTCAATTTCCCATTGGGCTCTGTTTAGCGATGACCATTAACAAGGCGCAAATCCAAACATTAAAAATTACTGGCAACGATAACACATATCCTTGCTTCACCCATGGCCAATTTTATGTTGCATGTTCTCGAGTAGGCTCGGCAAAAAATATATATACATATATATATATTATATATATTATGATCCTTACCAAAGACCGGATAATATGGTCTACCAAGAAATATTATAGTTTACTGATATAAAATATTTCTTTGATTTCTATTTATGTCTTTCATATATTTTCATAAGTCCATTAGAAATCTAACTATTAATTTATATGGCAAAACAACGTTTGCCTGGTCAGCTAGTAATATTATAAGTATACATTTTATTCAATTCAATCTACCTATAAACGTGTGGTACCTATGTATTTACTTTATACCTTTACATATTTTATAATCTTAGAAATCAGCATTAATATTTATAGGTACATGATATTGAACCATCGTAAAATTAAACTATTAACGATCTTGGACTAAAACTCCGTCTTAGTGGTTGTTACTTTCAATACAGTTTTTTTGTAATTGGACAGACCTCAATATTAAATGTGTTGCATATATTACCAATGCATATTATTATCTCATTATATAATATATTATCTAATTGTACATTATTGTGATACTTTGTATTCGTATGTATTCGACACACTCTACGTAATAATATTCTTATACGCGATCGGAGCTTATTATTATAGTTTATTCGTCATCGGCGCCAAATTTCTACAAACATTTTATATTTGTTTCATTTTATAATCGTTTATTGATCTATGTATAAAAATGCGGGCATTTCGTCGGCTGAAGGTTTGTTTATCTTTTACCGACATTATCAGCGGCTAATGGGTCAAGTAAACACGACTACGGTGGTATAACGATGGTGTTTGTAAAAATGTAACGACGGTGCACAATTTATGGTACGCACGCGCACTTACTAATTATCTTAGACGGTAAACAATGGGTCGAATATTGTGATATTAAGCCCGTCGGATGGACATAAAAAATGAAAAATACGACACCGGAATACATAATATCCCTGTTTATTATATAAGTATAAGGTGTTTTAAAAACCACACTATTAAGCGGAACGCAATTTGTATGAATAAACGTGTTAACTTAAAATATAGGTAGATACTATGTCGCGGATTTTAAGGCTGCTGTTTTAATGTAACATTTACAGTATTTATACCACCAACCCCCGTGAATGCCTGCTATGGTGGTGGAAATAATAATAATAATAATATTGTAAGCGCGTAGGTTGATTTATTAAAACGAGTTAATGAACAAATCATTTAAGTCTTAAACGCGTAAGATCGAATCGATGTTTTCTTCTACTATACACGTTTTCCAGTGAGAATATTATTACAACTGCAATTATTGTTAGTGTTTTTCTATTAAAAGCGAACACTGAAACAGATTTAAATAATAATAATTACTTTCCATGATAAACGTTGAAATGTTTTTGATAACGTTTATAATATTGTGATGATAACAACTGTTTTAACTTTATTGTCATAATATAATATAGGTTGATTTGTTGCTTCATTTTTAAATGACCGCTAAATTAAATTTTGTTTTTTTTTTTTAGTTGAACTACCATCTTATGGAGGTAAGATTATACTTTTGTGTTTAACACATTAAAATAAAACGTGTGTGTTAACATAATATAATTTATAAATAATTGTACAGATCAGAGAATTTCAAATTATTAATTGGTACCTATATACAATTTAAAGACAATGATTACGTGTTGGAGGTACCTATTTAATAGTTTGTAGATACGTATGGTTTTTTTTTTTTTAGTAAATCAAAACCATATAATCAAACGTCTGTGTTATTGTTTTTAATTAAAATATATTTGTTTTTTGTTTGACGTTCATTCAACGACTGATTATCTTAATACGCATGGTCATTTTTAACTGCATGTCTTCGTTGTTTTTTGAAAAAGTTGAGAGTGCATGTCACAATGTATTATGTGCATAATTTACCTTTCGTATTAGTTAATGTAACGAAATATTAATTGTTGAGTTAGGCATGCAAAGCAAAGTAAAGTGCAAAGTAAAATAATTTACCTGACTAGGTATACTGACTTGGGGGCCTCCAATTGCTATACAAATTACGTATGTTCTACCGCCAAAAAGTGATTTGCCATGGACTTTGAGAAAAGATTTCTAAATTACTTCAATGAAGCCGTTTAAAATTAACCGACTAAATTGAATCAGCTTCACAATTTTATTTCTCAGAAGTAGTCAACTACTAAATAATTAATTTTAATTGAATTTCGAGCATTTGAATTCCTCTTTTTTTCTTCATCATACACCATACACGGTTATTATTTCTGTATAGTTACATGATGTACAGCGAGGACCCATTGTAATATCTCCTGAGTTAATAAATATATCATAAATCTGTTTTTCTTATTAGATTCACAGAGACAAGGACTACACATATTTTATTTTTTATTTTATTTTATTTTTCGGTAAAAAAGTTAAAAAAAATATTATTTTTATTTTTGAAACAATTGAAGATAGCTATTTTATAGAATTTATTTTTGTGAAAGTTTTGACTTTTCAACATTTTATTTTCATTAGTAGTCTCATGATTTTTAATAATTTTTTTAGTTTATAAGTAAAATGGCAAAAAACCGGTTTTTGGCCGAGCCAGTCCTCCTGCACGGCTAATGGGTATATCCTCACGGGACTCACTGTACACCCAAATAAAAAAAAAAAAATGACTCCAAGATTGTTCACCAAATAATAATCCTTGTTGTTTCAAAAAGTAAAAATAATTATTCCAAACATTATATTGCCACGATATAATAATTTATTTAAATTTAAAAACTGAAGATTTTTCCTCTAGCTGTTGCATATAGGTTTAAAATTTATCTCGTTATTGACTACATCTGCAACTGTATTGGATGTGATGATAAATTGTTGTATACGTAAAGACAATTGTGAGCAAAGGATCAAATACTATTTCTAAGTAATGTTTACATTATATTATTGGACATTTCTTAATTATTTTAGTTGGTTGGATTAATTTATTTCCAATAAAAACGATTTCAATTATTCCAAACTTAGGGTAAAATAGTATGAATAGATTCCCTTTATTGGTTCAATTCATATATTGTTTTTATTATTATTTCGTTTTTATATCCAAAATAAATTATTAAAATCTTTTCAGTACCTACCTATTTATAAAAAAAAAAGTTTTTAAAAAAAGTAAAAATAATCAAATACATAAAAATCTCGTATCACGGTGTTAGTGGTCGCACTCCTCCATAACGGCTCGACTGATTTAATTGAATTTTTTTTTTTGTTTATTTGGTAAGTATGAAAATAGGTCTTAAAGTATTTTTCACCTAACTACCACCACCCGAAGAGGTGCTTAAACGAAGATTTTGAGATTTACGGTGGAAATTTTTGTTTACAAATGTTTGCTATTAGTTATTGGAGAAATAATTAGTAGAAATTGATAATTATTATTAGGTTGCCATTGGTTAATTGGATAGATCAGGTGTAGAATCATGGTGTTAACTCGAACGACCAAGTTAACCAAGTTACTAAAATAATAATATAGTATTAATCCGAAACAAATTTTCGAACATTGCCTACCAAGGTGGATGTCGAGTTGCACTTACTGCAGCATGTTACACCCAAAAGGGGTTGAACAATCATAATTTTTTAACAGTTCCATTTTCCATGGGGTAAAATTATTGCAAGGAATCAGCTAGTAATAATATAATACTGTAGGTACATTTTGTTTAATTTAATACAATCTATTAAATAGTTAATAATATCATACCTTGGAAGTAAATCTGGTTTCACGCATTTGTCTTATAATTTTCAAATGAAGTAGTCGCTACAAGCTTTCAGTCCTTGGGTTATTCACACCAAAAGTTGGATCAACCAAATTGTTTTAGTGGTTTACTATAATACTTTAGGAGTTTACCCACTTTGGGAAAACCTGTTATACGGTATCCATTAGAGTGAATAATTGAACCAACTTATACTTCTCGTCCAATGATGGCATTTAAGGTTTCTCGATCACTTCTCTAAACAACAAAATACCTAGCTATCTACTGAGTTTTAACTCAATCGTCATCCTTAAGTCACAAGTAAGTAACAAGGCGCTCTTTTTTCTCCATATCATCAGAAATATTCTCCACAGGTGAATGTCCATAAGTTCAACAACTTTTATTATTCCTAAGAATACAAAAACTTTAAATACAATATTCATAATAGCTAAAATCCAGGAAAAACATATTTTATTTAATAAATATAATATGTTCCTAACTAATACTTTTGGTCGTTTGGCAACCTTTTCATATTTTACATCTTCATCGTTTCACTAATTTCTCACCTTTTTTAAAATTAATATTTTACACTGCTGCCACATTTATGGCATTCAATTGCTAACAAAAATAGTCCAAAAAGTATAACGAAAAAACTAATTGTAGTTTTTTCGTCATTAATAACTAAAAAGAAATCTTTTGCCAACATTTTAAAATAATAACATAAAACATAAATAATGGATAGGCACATTTCAGCCTGAACATAATTAATGTCGAGACAGAGTATACCAACGACAGGCCTTCATAATTCATGGGACATAATTAATGTTATCAACTCATAATAAAACCAATACAAATTAAGAAAGTAGACCCAAATTATGCCTTGAATATCTGATTCTTTAGAAAATATAAGGGAAACTAACATCAAATATATTAAACTTATATCATATTGTATAGGAATCCAACTAAACGGTATTATAAATGACTAACATTTGGTAGACCACGCATACTAAAGGACAACCGACCGAGACAACACAAAATTAGGGTTAAACGTCATCTTAATTAGCACAGTCCATGGTTCTTATAGGATGTATAATAGTTCTTATCGCGTGTATCTCATTTACTTTAATAATTAACAATTTCATTTATCTGTTACACGATTTTCGAGATTGCTGTAGGTGCTTAAATGCTAATTAACAATTGCTAGGTACACACAGCAGAATGTAAGATTATGACTAAAGTTAAATATTGTCGTTGAAATAAATTTAATATCCTTTTTTTTTCTGTTTTACTCTCATAGATATTTATTAGACTTTAATCATCGTTCAACTTTTTCATTAATGTAATATAATATAATATTACTATTTGTTTGATGATAATTTAAATATATTAAATCTGGAAGAAATTCGTATTTTGTTTACGATTGAGAGCAAAATAACTAAATTACAAGTTGATGGTGTAAAATTGTTTTTTAAATAATTTTTTGTCACAAACATTTTTCTTTACAACGATTCTAACCGATCTTCTATTGAAATGTAAAATAATTTCAGTATTTGAATAATAGTCACATTTTTTATAAAGCAAAGAAACACTTTCTTTGAAACGTCCATGCACAAAAATCATGGTCGTATTGTCTTAACAACCTATTGCTACGTTCGTATTGTATTACACTAATATACTTTAATACAATGGTCGTGAATTGATCATAAAGCGACATTAGTCTTAGGCAAGTGTATGATTTTCTTCGGCAGTTTTCACCTCAGTAAGATCATAGTAGTTTATAACATAATAATATTAGAATCGTTCGAAAAACAAACTACGTTACTGTCACGCGTATCGAACATATATTTTGGATCATCGTTCAAATACTTGCATCGTTGACCACGGTCGAACTTTACGGAAGCTCAATATTTATAAATATATTGTATATAAGGCACAAGCCGAGGTACTAATTCGCGCAGCACTTCACCGACGTCAGGTCAAACTAATAAAGATAATATTATGCAGTCTTTGAAGACGGTCTACTGGCTCGCGTTTGTCTTTAATATAATATTATACAACTTTAACAGGTGAATTTCATTATACCATAATTAGTCATGATATTATAATATATTGTAATGTTAATCGATTTTTTTGTGTCTCGGTGATGGATACTCACGGAAGGGTGGGTTCAAAGGAACGAGTTGAGCTTTATACCCAAACTATATCCTTGGAACTCGCAGATCAGGTCGTCAATATTGCTTGCATGGATATATAACATTGACCGGGAATAATAATTATAAAAGTTTTTAAATATTCGGCGAGCGTCAAACTATTCGTGCGTAAAGAAGTGTGCGGTCTCGGTATGAGTGGTATAATATCGCATATATATTGGGTTTGATGGATTATAAGTGACTGCCTTGTGTCTTAAGCCGCCGTACAGTTTCTTAATTACTGAAATTATCAAAGTGTTGTGTTTTCATCGACGTTCGAACTTAAGTGAGTTTAGCCTAATTGCCGTCGCGTATCTTGTGCCAGTGACATAATATATACAGGGTGCGCTTGCACATACATATTGTCCACATCGCACCGAATATTATGAATTGTAATAATGATATAAAGTATTACGACGTGAATAAAAATCTCGAAAGCCCACTCCCTCCCATTCCCTCTAATTTGTACTCCGCCGATATAATATATTACCCGATCTATGTAAATATTGCGAGTTTTATTAATCGGACGATTTAGCAGTTTGCAGCATAATATTCTAATGATATAGGTACTAATGAGTAAATTATATAGTCTTATTTAGATTGGGACTAGTTATAAGTATATTATAAAATAAATATCGCGTGACTCGAAGAATATCAAGAGTGTTTTAGCGGCACGCGCCGTCGACGGTCGTCTAATATTAATAGAATTAAAAATTCGTCAAATTAAAGCACCTATACTTGAGCTGTAGCTCATTAAAATTGGGGTGTTACCTTGGCACAATCATACTCGTGCGTAGTTGAGTTCATAAACCGTAACGAGGATTTATGCAATGACATCCACTGATCCACTTGACACAAAAAATCAGTTAATTAAAAATTTAAAAGTATAATTGTACTTTAATAAATTGTGATAATTAAGGATTAAACGCAATGCATATTTTCCTTTTGGTTAACTTTATATTTTTTAATGAAATAAGTGAAATTTTTAAATTTTGCAAACATTTGCAGACTCTGCTGTATTTATACTAAAAGTTACTAAACAAATATTATTCATTTTTTTTTACTCTTAAAAAATCATCACAGACATTATTAGGTACTTCAGACTTACTTTTATACAAGTGAATTCATGATGGTAAAATCATTAAAATCTATAGTTAGAAAATATTTTTATTTTAATTTTTAGAGGAAAATAATGTTTAAGACAATTGTAATATATGTAGAAAATTTGAATAAAAATAATATGCTCCCAGTATAAAACGTAACAATGCTTAAAAATTTTAAAAAAAATGTATAATATTAAATTTGGACGCAATAATCTCAATGCCTATTTCAGCAATATTGTTACCATTTTGTACTAAAAGTTTTTAAAAATATACGATAATTATAATATAATATAACGTACTATCCTACGATGATAATTAGGATTTATGTATTAACATAATTGTTTACAAAATAAAATAATATTATTCTTGATGAGAACCATCTCATAAAAATAATCAATAATATTAAGACAAACATTTTTAATAATATTTTTAGATTCTGAGCGATGAATGTATTGATTTTACAATGATGTGTGTTTTTTTATTTTTAATTTTTTTGTGTCTGTCATCACGTTTTAGGACAGTAAAAATGCTTCGATTTTCTTCAATAGTACCTTCTCTGATAGGAAAGTGAATCTAGTTGGTACTTTGGGGGGTCAAAAGTTAAAATTTCCCAGTAGTTTTCAAAAGCGCCGTGAAAAACAAATAAAAAATTAAGGAAAAATCTATTTTGGTTTTTGGTATAACTCTTAAAGAAATTACGGTAGATACATGAAATTTTGACTGAATGTTTATATTAGCATTTTCCACACCGTAAAATTTTAAAAATATTCTGACTTATTTTGAGCTGTAAACGGACATTTTCAGTTTCCAATTTTTTAAGTTTTTTTTTTCTATAAATGTCAATTAAATTTTATTTGTTGGGTAAAAAATCTCGAAAATTTAATAGTAGGCTTCTAATATATAGTTTCAAAGGCAGATGAAAAATATTAAAAATCCGTAGTCACAATTTTTTTTTATAGGTAATCAAAGTTTAAATTTTTCCAAAATACGTAAAAATGACGAAAATGTGCAATTTATTTTGAGTTAGAAATTCATAAAAATTTTTCTTTTTAAATCTAAGGTTTGAAAATGTGATACAAGAATCCTTATAAGTTCGCCTAATTTTATCAATGAAAAAATGATTATGAGCAAGTCAACATAAATTTTTATGAGCATTTTAAGTTCAAATTTGTACATGATTAGATATTCACTCGATTTCTCATGTAGCGATTTTCATATTTTGTTGCAATTCAAAAACAAATAACTTTAGATGCATGAAAATTTCACTGAAGGTTTATATAAGCATTTTCTATACCCCATCTAATTTTTAATATATTTGACTGTTTTTCAGCTTTTTACGGACGATTTCAATTTTAAGATATTAAAAATACATAGGCACACATTTTTTTTATAAGCATTTAAAGTTCAAATTTTGACAAAATTCATCAAAATCTCGAAAACTATCAATCATTGTAATCAAACAATTATAAAATAGTCAGTTTTTATAACTAAGGATTGAAAATTTAAAATAAAGATTCTAATAAATAGTACATACTGTAAACAAAAAATCTAAAAAATATATAAACACAGTTATTTTTTACAGACATTTTAAGTTTAAATTTGGACGAAATTACATATTAAAATCAATTTTAACGAGTAAAAGTATATATTATAATATTTTTCTAGCATCACTGATAATTTTAGGTTAATAATTAAATAATATTAATCATATTAATTCAACTTAGCAGCTACCGTAAAATAACAATATCAATATAATTTTAAATATCCTTGAGTCTAGACTGACATACCGTCTCCGCTCAGAATCGTTTTTTGTATACAATGATATTATATCATTGAATTCAAATTTAAGACCATCCATTATACAGTGATCTATACTTGTAACCTACTGTACAGCAGAGTGACATCCACTTGACCTTCTTTTTTAAATTTATTATTGTACAAAAATGTAACTAATGCACAAGGTGAAAGATAAAATTATACTACCGATATTATGTAGGTTATCGACAATCTTTATGACGATCCTCGAAGATCTTTTTATATTCTTGTAATGATAAAACATTTCTAAAATGCGTATCATAATAAAAAAAAAAAGTATTTATTAAATAAATAATCCATATCTTTTTTTTTATTAAGACAATTTTAATTGTAAGTGGTGTGTTTAGTTTATATTTTATTTTAAATATAATTGTTGGTTTCATACAAGTATCTAATATATTATATACTTATGATTATATTTTGTAGATTTTTTCTTTGTAATCCTATTATAAACCAATATTATTTTCCCGATTCAGTCCACGCAGTCGGAATATTATTATATCACTGCAACTCGTCACCTACCTACTGCTTGATTCTCAGCACAAAACTAGTGCACTCAGTACACTTCAGTACTTGCTATACCATACTAAAGTACCATACCATAAGTATATAGGTAGTAGGTATACACACGTCTAACAACGCAGACAAAATATCTAGTTATCAATACATCGAATTGTCGATGACGCAGCGGACTCAACAACAATTCTCTAGAAACAACAAGCGTGTATTTACAGATGTTTCGAGTGATTGTGACGTGTGTAGAAGGTATTTGTTTATTAAGTATGACTGATATCGTATGGTCGCGTTTTTTCTTTTTTCTTTTGTTTATCCTCCCTGATCGAACATATAAGTATGATAATTTTTTCAGTTGTCTGCACATCACTAATCAAAGGTGAAGTTTACCCTGCACACGGTGCCTTATATAAATGGAAAGGGAGACTACTGCAGGGACCCAAGTTCTGCCTTGAATAATATTACAATAGTCTACTTTGTCGAAATCATTGGTTTTAAAACTATAGTACGCGGTAGGTACCTATACGAAAAATTAATACAGTACAGTAATACTTATGTTTTGTGTAAATAGATACTACAATGTATACCGTCAAAATATTTACCCCAACTACTATTTTTGAACATAATTACTGTTAAAAATGTATTAACATTTTGAATAGTTTTATTTTCAGTCATAAATGGTACCCAGCTGATTTTAATACATATTAGTTTTAAGCAAAAAATAAAGTTTGAAAATCTCTAGTAAAAATCTTAACAGAGCACATCTGTCAATAAAAACGCCATAGCGTTATATGATTCTATTTAGCCTTAGCTCTATATTATATTCGCACAGTTATTACATTATTTACTGATATTGATTTTTTATTACAACAACTAAGAATCACGTTTACTGGCACACCGACGACGGCTGTTGATGAAATAATTCCATTTGTGCAGTAGAAGACATTAGGGTGATCTAAGGGATTAGAGAATACTTAATCCGACCGATCACGTGAATTTATTTGTAAATGAAACGAAACTTAAAACCAACGCAGTGGTCCTAGGGCCGATTAATAATCTGAAGGTTTCAAATCAGGAGTGCGCATAAGTTGGGGAATAATTGAAAAAATAA
The DNA here is from genome assembly GCA_027563435.1 of Nasonovia ribisnigri. NCBI lineage: Eukaryota > Metazoa > Arthropoda > Insecta > Hemiptera > Aphididae > Nasonovia > Nasonovia ribisnigri. The sequence continues at coordinate 624,228 of JANEHU010005190.1, read as the reverse complement.
ATTGATATTAAAAACGAATAGGCCACAAGTCTCTTTATCGGATGAACTCAAACGCTTACCGAAAAAAGAAAGTTAAGCTCCAGATTAAATTAATAATATAATAAATGAGAATGCAAAGTTTATCTATCTTATTTTACGGAACAATAAGAAAAATAAAAACTGAAGCAAACAAACTGGAAAATAAGCAATTCTCTTCGTTTTTGGAACAACAATTGTACAGGGGGTGAACTGTTCATCATTTGTCTTCTGAGATTTAATTCGATCAATGACAAATCGTCGTAAAAGTACACACAGCATTTATATTCATTTCAATGGTAGCTCATTATTTTTTTTCTGTTTATCGTTTGTCTATTAAAATATATTTAGTTTCATCTGTTCTATAATCTGATTTACGGTTAGTAGAGGGTAGTCCGGTAGTTGGATAAATCGTACACTAAACAAAGCTTGTTTTGATTTTAAATTGATCAAAAGGCTTTGATTTTGTTGTTATATGTCCAAATATAGAGTTTTTATTACAGTCGGCGTCTGAAATTTCAATACAAATAAAGTAATCAAAGTAACGTAATTATTTAAATCTACAAGCAACGATATAATAATTTCAAAATAACTTATAGGAGCTACTCAAATTTATCGAATAACTATTCTATTCATCGCAATGAACATATAGATGACCTATAGAGAATACGGTAACACGCGAACGTCATTCGTAAAAATTCGATGTTTGTCCTCACCACGGAAACGTCGTGTTACCTATTCGTTAACAACTTCCCCAACGACGATGGTGTGCAGTCGTGCAGAGAACTGTATTTTAATTAATATTTAATTTCGTTACTACAGACACCAATTATAATACATAATGCATATTATTATATTGTTGTTTGCGCTCGATTGCAATTCCGTTACTTGGCCTGGCAGTAGACATAATATTATATTGCAGTGCTACAAATTGGCGAATAGGTAATGAAAAAGTCTGAGTCACGATTATTCGTAACAAAACGCACCCCTGTCGGAAAATATAAAAGCACAAATAATTTATAACTATTATACAAGAACAAGACACAGGTTCAATTTAACATGGTGCGGGAGAGTGTGTTTTCCGCCCGACAATTACCGCGTGTATTAACTCCGGCAAACATTTTTACCACGTGAAACTTCACAGTGATCGCACATTTATACCTATATAAGTACCAATTATGCGAGCGTGTATAACATATATTTATATTACCCGTATATTACACACACACATATAAATGTATTATGTACAAGCTATTAAGAACGCATCGTCTCACAAAGTATAAGAAACGGTTGGCAAAATCTCCACGAAAACGTTATTGTTTTCCGCGTTTCCGATTTATTAATCGCTTGTATGATAGAGTGGGACAAGGGGTCCAGGGTGCTATCTATAAGCCAAGTAGAACCCCGGGCCCCGATTAACACTATCGAGCCCTTTCTTAAATTTAACTATTATTCTAATGTAAAACTCTTTCATAACTGTAGTAGGTATGTTAAAAAAAGAAATATACGGGACATTAATTAATTTTACACCGTGGATCAAAAATAGCCAGCCCATTTCTGGAGTAGGGTAGGTATAATATTACTATAAGACAATTATAAATATTTAAATTAATGATTTAAGATATTTAGGTATCTTTATATCAAAGATTGCATTTTTAAAAGCTGGTTTGAAAAAAATGCACAAAAGATTGTCGAAATGTTCGTAAATACCGAAATACGATAATTTTACCAATAATTACTTATTAAAACTATCAACGAGAAGAAAGAGGCATTATAACATTTCATAATATTTATATTGTATAATTAATTTGTAACATAATACGTACTATATTACATAATTATTGCAAAATAAATAATAAAATATAAATTATATTTATCGAAATTATTTTTTTAATTATTTTTTAATCGTCAAAATATGTCTATTTTGTATTGAAATTGGAAAACAAACATTTACCAAAGTATAAATTGGTTTCTCATTGTAATAATAGTTGTAATAAGATTTGAGCTGTGAATTTGTTGAAAAATGCATTGTTTTTAGTTTATTCTGGCACAAAGCTTTCTTAACACAAAGTTTGAATTAGGTTTATGAATCTTTAATTTTCCAATTTTCTTCTTTTGCATATTATGATGTTTTACTAGATCTTTTTTAAGATATTTTTAGCCTTTATAGATTAATTTTTCATTTTCATAACCCACTTTTCAAATTTTTTTAACAATTCCTGTTAATTAAAACTTTTACACACACATTTTATGAATTATTATTTAAATTTTCACTTATACATTTTTGTTACCTACCTAACAAATAAAAATAATATAAACAATTTATCTTCTTAATTCAAATTGATAGATTTTTCAGCGTTTTTAATTTTTATTCTTGATGCCTTTTCAGGATTTATAGTGCGTTTTATACTATATTTTTTGAGATTATAATGCATTATTTAAGGATTTTAGTTTATTTTTGGGATTTATAGTACATTTTTTGAGATATTCGTTTCTTAAGATTTGTCCCTGAATTCAATTCACAGCCCTAGTTTTTAAATTAATTTAATATAATAGTGATTATTTAATTTTGTTATTACGTTTAAATTCGTAGACATTCATGATAATGTTTAAAATACTATAATATGAATATATACCAGCATTGCCTAAGAGAGTTAGGCTAAATGGTTATGAAAAATATCATTGTTAACTTAACAAAATAATTATTGACTAGTAATATTCACTTATCATCAAAATTGCCACCAACATATAATATTATAACAGCCGTTCGAATGAATATTATTATAATATAGACACTTTATAGACATTCATCGAACATGAGATAAGATTCATACGATGTCGACTTGTTTTATCGGCCTTAATTTTGAATTGCCTTGTTTTGTTCGGAAAAGCGTTCGCGAGCCCCTCGAATAAATATAGATAGTTTCTTTACCATCGTATACTATCGATGTAAAACAACTAAACTCCTGCGATTATCCACTTCAGACATAATTTTTTTAACTATACTTACGCATTGTATTCTCCACTATTTTATCATAGATACGTTTAAAGTGATGAAAATATGACATGTTTACATATACGATAATATTGACTAGAGGTCATCAACCGTGCAGTGGTACCTATATAATAATAATAAATAAATAATAACAATAATATTATAGCAGGTACCTCCTCCTGTGGTCTTTAAAATACATATTAGATAGGTAACGTGAAAGAACAAACCGAATAGTTTTACAGTTGTGATAATAACAATAACAATAACAATAATAAACAACTATTAAACTGGACGAATAAAATTGTTGTTTATTTTTGTGTACGGATATACGTGTGAAAAACAAGCTTCACTATTTCGTTGTAAATTTAACTTTACGATAATATCACACCGACCGAGCACACTACTTCGACTTCGGTACAATGCAATTTCTATAAGTCACTTGATTATTTCTTATTATATATTTTATTGTTCTTACAAAAACAATAACATTTTTGTTGTTTCATGAAACACACAAAACAGTACACAGATACGCAAGCCGAGGGTACGAGCCGAAAAAACAATTAAAATTATCCGATACAAAACTTTTGGCGGAGTGAAATGAGTAGATATTATGTATACTTAAATGTATACACCATTCGATATTTGAAGTTTACTTATCCGTTTTTAGTTTTCCATTTAGTTAAACGAGATTTAGAAAAATTTGTCGTCAATGTTGTATAGTGTATAGGTGCAATTTTATAATATTTCGTAATAACACTCGATGAATAAAAACCGTAAAGTTTGCAACTACTCGTTTCCTTGTTCATGTGATATCTAAAATATTCAGATTTAAATTAATGATTTCATTTCAAGTAGGTATAATGACGCTTATAATAATGAAAATAAACACATTATTTTATACGCATTTACATTTTAAAACAGATAAATATATGAAATATGTAAAATTTAGATTAGTTTTTAAAATAATAAGGCCAAAAAATGTACGATTAAAGAGTAAATTAACGCAGTTAAACATCTTTTAAATTGTAGGTATGTTTTTTTGATGTTTGTAAAAAAAAAATATGTATATTCATTATAGATACTAGGTGTATTATATCATCTGTGTCTAAAAAAAACGTTTTTCAATAAATTGACATTAATTATTATTTATTCTATGACTATACTTTTGAAAATCTATTAAACTTTACTTGCTTGATCTTTTCCCGAAGTGATTTAAATACATCTACCATTTGTGGGATCTAAAAAGATAATTCAAGGAAAGTTGTTGTCTAAATGTAATTATAATAATAAAAACACACATTGCTTGAAACGATCAGTAAAGGTTTCCGCATATTCACACGTAGGTAGGAATACGGTATATGTATATTTGTATCACGTGAATTGTTGGTTGTACTAGAAAACAACAACAAAATATTTTGTTTTGTATTAATAAACATCGTATACGGGATACACAATACACATAATAATATAGAGATAAAAATATACACAAAAATATAAAAAAATATGCAAAAAACAAAATCGGTTTTGTGTACTTGAATATACGACGAGAGCACAAAGGCAGAACAATAAAAAAAATATCGTTGTTTTATTTAATTTTTCAAAACAGTGAGATTTAAATCGAAAAAATCTCATTGTCTCAATACAAAACTGATAATTCTTATAGTCCACCCGTGGTTTTTTTTAAATTGTACTCCAATGTAAATGGGACATTTAACCATAGATACATAAATGTTTTTGCTTGCAATACACCTAATTGTTTTAATTTTTTTTAACACGCATCACTTAATAGTTTCAATGTAACGTAAAAATGAGCCCGGTGGTTTCTATAAAATGTATACATCGTTAATATGATATTGTTTGTTTCGGTTACGAATAAATCATCTCACTTTGGCATCCAATTAAAAGTAATTATTACTGAACAGTATACGGGCGTTTAATATTAATAATATTTTAATTTGGTATTATATAATATTATATTAAACGTAATTATGTATTTCAGTAACGAAAGGAATTTAATTCCTCTTTCGAGAGCCGTAAATTGACAAAGGTATTTTGTTTTAAACTATTTTTATTAAATTAATAATACGATTATTTAACCACAGTTAAAATTTTTCTACAAATAAAAAAAATATTTTGACGTTAATTCTATGTGAGTAGGTAATTCCTATATATAGGTACATAAAAACATACAATTTATTGTAAATACCACACAACAATTTCGACACCAGTTTTAATGATGTGATATAAAATTTATTAATGGTTTCATGAATGAATGATTATTTTATATTATATTATAATGCAACTCTATGTAATAATCATATTAATAAATAGGATAGTCGTACATTTTGTAGTACAACGGTAATATTTTGCGTGCTGCATGCGACACTTGGCATCGCAATAGCACAAACTGTAGGCAGCGTGTGCGTACAATTAATATTATAATATAACACAATACTGTCAAGTGTCAATTCCTTATAAAATTGCAAAAGCGTTTGCCATCAGCCACCGACCACTGCCCGCCCGCTGTTCGAGCTCGCGTAGTAATTTGTATTTGAATACCACCGATGGACAGCATTGCTGCACTTTAACCCAAAAATGATTGTATATGTGTGGAATATATTTCGTTTTCGACTGTACATTGTAATATTATTATTATACTTTAGGAGGAAACCGTCACTATCGAAATGGCTAGCTAGGAACGCAGGGCAGTAATTATAGGTAGTAGAAAGATTTATGAAGGATTTATGCACTGGTGTATAACAACTGTCCAATGTCCATTATACTCTATTGTGACTATGGGACCTTCTGGAGGATGGTATTATACAAAAAAAAAGTAAGAGATAAGTGGATTATGGTGTGCGTTTAAATTTTGGAGAAAACTTTTTTACATTATTTGGGCTAGTTCAGAATAGTTGTTCTTACGTTTGGTCATTAAGTAAGGCAATACGTTTTTACGTACCAAGGAGAATATTGTGGAAGTGTCCTTTGTGCAATAGATTGGAATGACTGAATTGTCTTTATATTAGACAGTTGGCAGAATTCCAGATTAAAATTTTACAGGACCAACCCGACCTCATGATTGTCTTGTAGTATACCAGAGAAGTTTTTTGTAAAGTGATATTTTGAAATTAAGGAGTAGGCGGAGTAGGAGATACAACCTTATAATATTGGCTGGTTTTCATGTTTCATTTAGATGAAAAATCAAGGTTAAATGCTTTTTAGTTTGAAAACAACATATTATTATTATGACATATTAAAGTCATAGAATCTTAGAAGGATATCAATTAATTCTGACAAAAAAATTCATCACGCAAGTAATTCATCCGTTATTATTATGGGGTGTTACGGTATTATTACATTGTAGTCATTATTTAGTAAAAATTAAAAAAAAAAGTTACAGTATTGGTTTTTAATGTTGATGTTATTCCCAAACTTTGTCGTTGACATACTTGTATAACTTTTAAGAACATTAACCATCACCTGTGTTAACCATACGTATGTAAGGTTTTATTCAAATTGCTTATTTTACTTTTTTGTATGTTTGAGGATTTGACAATCGAACTATTTTCGTTACTTAAAATTGCAACAATGCATTTTATACGTTTTGTGAAAAAAAATAATATTCCTAAATTTGAAAGTGCATATTATGTCTTAGAATAAGCTCAAACAAGTTTCACGCCGTTACTAATTGTACACGATAACAAAAGAACCGATTCAAGATAGATTAAGCAGATTTGAAATATATTTTTAAAAAAAATGTTAAATTAAATCAATTTTCACAATTTAATAACTCACTAATGATTAAGCTGCATTTTAAGCTAGGCAAATTAAAATTAATTAAGTACCTACTTATTTAGTTAAAGTAATTCCATATTTTTTAAATTATTTAATTTAAACTATTCGATAAGAGGCTAAAAACTGAACATTTTAAACCCAAAATCTCGAATTAACCATATTAGAAAGTTGTTACTGTGAACTTTTATTATGTACAAAACTGTATTTTGAAAATATTGCCCCAACAAAAACATGTCTTTTACATTCTTTTTTTTCGCATTTGTGAATTTTCTAATTCTTAAATATACCAAATCTAACTTTTTGTCACAGTCTTCCGTTGATTTATTTTACTTACGTGTTTGGTGAACATGTTTTTTTATTGTATGTTGCAGCAGTAGTATAATAATATGGTTACCTTTTTTTATGGCGTCAAAATATATATCGTACTTGCATCTATGTAAATACGTGATGCCTCCACTTAGTATAATAAATATTATTGCGGACTTATCATTGTTATATATTTCCCCAAAGGGCACTAGTTTAGGTGAAACTATCGGACGACCAGAATCGAATTGCGGTTGAGGTTACCAACATTTATTTTTGACCTTTTCTGAATGTACTCGCATGGACAGATTTCAATGAAATCAGTTCACAAAAATGTGGTGTTGTTGCTAAAACGATATGTGGTGTAACGAAAGCCATTTTCCACTGACATAATTAAAATCTCTGGAAATTATATAACGGAATCAACCTAAATTATTATTATTTTAATAAGCTTCATTATGACTACCATTTAAAAAATATATTAGATTTTAAGCAAAGTGAGCAATTTTTTGTTATAAAATGATGTTTTTTTTTTTTTATGATTCCACTTTTCAGTTGTAAATCTGCACCAAAATGTTCTTGTAGCATCTTATTAAATTATTAATAATTAAGATAGAAACGAAAAAAATATAGTGTAAATATTTTTGGTGTAATATATAACTGTATAACATTTTAAAGTGAAATAACATTTAATCGAATCATCTTCGAATAAATTGACAATAAAAATAAGTAATTTAGAACGTAAAATATGAATAATTTATGATTTTCCCATTATTTTAAACGTAAAATTACCCTTTAACTATCAAATTCTAAATAATCGCAGCTAAAAATAAATACATTTTTTCTAAGAATCTTACACTATAAGTAAAACTATTTTAGTCGTGCACATGGCGCAGCACAATTAATAAAAAAAAATTTAAGTAAAACCTCGGTAGTTTTTAAACGCACCTAGTTTATATTTTTTATAATTTAAAACAAAATTGAACAGTGACTTAGTCTAATAATATTATAATAAACTAAAATAAGTATTTTTGACTCCATACTCATTTGTATTTTTTTGGTAAACGAATCGTACTTATGTTTAGTCAATATTTTTAGTTAACAATCATATTTTATAAACATGTTCAATTCAATGATATAGCTTAATAAAATTGATTTATGACATGCGATTAAATAAATCAGACGCATATAAATTATGATAATAGTTCAACTAGTGTAGGTTGAAAATCGTTTTTTTTATCAATTTTTTAGTCCAAAGAAGGAAAACATTTGTTTTCCATGTACCTACTTAGAATTTTGGAACACTGTGCGACGATGATTTATCATGACACAATTACAACGAAAAATACCTTATAATATAATTTTATACTATCTTATACACATGGTTAGTGTATGTATAGTAATAAAATTATGTGCAACTTAATAATATTATTTACAATGAACGATGGACGTGCGTGCCGTAATGCAAACGCGATAAACGCATTCGCGTATTTACTGCGATTCTGATTTCAATTTTAAACACGATATGTAATAATAATATGATGTGTTTAATAATTGATAATAAGGTGCTATGTGTATTACCCGAAACCGCTTGGATTAAAATTAATTGGTTCATCCATCGTTTTCCGTTTCACTATGTATTTAATTTTATTAAAACAATAACAAGCCCGTAGTGAAGGGGTTAAAGTATATTTAGAGGTTGAATTTCGGGATTAACAGCTGCCGACGACCTCAAATTCTGGGGGCCCAAAGAATATGTGCGTGAAATTGGGTTCCGATTGGTCAAAAACTGTGTATTACACGATGAACATAATAGATACAGGCCTTTGATTTTATATATACATAGATAATACGGTTTCAACGACTTGGTCGGTTTCATATCGTCAAAGTCCACACACATCTGGTACAGAGAAATGTTTTCTCTAACTCGAAACGATTGATTTTTTTTTAATAAACTCGTATCTTCCCAATGCTAACCCTATATTATATATATAAAAACAACAATAAATTTATGTGTGAGCCAACATTTACAGATTGATTTTGGGATGAAAAATAGCCTACCACGGGAGTCACCTGTCTGGGAGCCCAAAGAAAATGTGACCAGTCAATTGGTAAAAACTATGTGTTTGCATGACAAACATTAGATAGGTCTTTGTTTTATGTATAATAGATGATATGATTTCTGCGGTGATGGTCGGTTTCATGTCGTCGAAGTCGAGTGAAACGTTTTCTCTAACGCGATACATTCGATTTTTTTGTTTGGTTATTTTCAATCAACTTGTACCTCCCCAATGACAGCCCTATATATTATCATATAATATATTTATACACAAACAAAAAAATATTTGATTTTCGTGGTAAGCCGAAAATGAATAAATTCATGTGTGAGCCAACATTTAGTGGTTGAATTCCAGATTCCCTGTGTGAAAAATTTGGTTCCAGTGGTAAAAAATAAAACTGTGTATTTGAACAATGGACTTCAGATTGGACTTTGATTTAATATAATATAAATACATAATAGGTAGATAATTCGATTTCCGCGGTGTTGGTCGGTTACGTATCGTCAAAGTCCACCCGAGCACGGTCAAGCGGAACGTTTTCTCTAACGGGAAACGTTTGATTTTTTGTTTGGTTTGGTTTTTTAATCAACTCGTATCTTCCCCCGATTACACGCACCGCGAGACGATTAAACGAAGAACCCATTGAGTGTCTTACCGCGTTTCCACTCACCCGCCCACCCATCTACTGCAGTGTTATGTACATATAGTAATATTATTATACTAGTCTGTCTGTACACCGGACGGGGAAGGTCGCCACCGTAGGTTAGTAATTCAACTAAAACCAGAGAAGAAAAAATAAAATAAAACCGTAGTTCACTATGTTATATGGGCTTGAAAGTGAAAAGTCATTGGTGCAATGACATTATCACTGGTGGGACAATGCGAGTGAGCAACCGATCCACCAGTTTTAATGTCTTTATGTGGATTATAGTTCTAATTCTATTCTGAACACAGACCGACTGTTGTAGTGTGTGCACTGCCGAATAATATAGCTGACCAAATGCAATATTAATATTATTAGTTATTACGATGATAATATATAGTATTTGGGGGATTTCAGTTATTTGTTTTTATTTTTAAAACCATTAATAATAGTGCTATAATATTATAATAAAACGAAAATCAAAACATAATATTTGATAGGTAGTTCAAAAACTACTCGTTATAATTTCAACTTAGATAGGTCCATTAAAATGATGAAAAAATCATCTACTTAATAAGTTTCAGTAATTAAAAAAAATATTCCTCATTTAATACTTTATGCTTTTTAAATGGTTTAAAAATCGAAGAATTTAAAAATATGCTATTAAGTATACTTAAGAATTAAAAAAATCAGAGTTTTACTGAATGCATTATTCAAGGATAAATAATCAGGATTTGTCAAACACCTTCCGTTGGCTATCTTGGAATTTACACTATTAATTGATACGAAAACAACAGTTTTAATAATATATTTAATACGTGTTCTATACGAAAAATACATAAGATATTAATTTAAAATGTTCGTTTGTACTTACAGAGTTATAAATACTGTCAATAGTCATGTTTTCAAAATAATAATAGGAAATTAAAATTAATGGTGGAGACAAACACGATAATAAGGTACTCGGTATTCCTATTATAAATCATATTTAATATATATATTATATGTAAGTATACTTATCTATAATCTACGTAGGTATTATATTCAATACTGTGGACGGATTTTTTTAGGCGTGCAGGCATTACTAACAATAATATTGGAACTAATGTGATTTTTTATGTTTTTCTCGTATAATATCCCATAAAGTATAAGTACTCCAAGGACCGGCGTATCAATTAATCCGCACGCACGCCGCGATAACAATTTATATAGGCTGGGCCACTGATACGGCATGCGCAAGCTCTAGAGTACTACAAATGTATAGTAAAACGAATAACTACAGAACCAAATCCCACAGATCTATCAGTGGTGTCAAGTAAATATTTTTATTCATAAGGGCAAATATTGAAGCTACCCACACACCGACACACACAAACTAAAAATCTGCATAGGTATAGTTTTTTATAGTCTTATAACTTAACCTAAATTATAAAGATTTTATCTCCAGTTACATATTTAGTTAGTATAAATTGATTTGTGGTTTGGAAATGTCACATGTGCTTCGCAGTGCCTTCGTAAGAAAAAATAATATGTGGTGATAACAGTTGTAGTGAGGATGGTTTGAAAAGGCAAATACCGTAGATAATAGTGAAGTAGAGCTGGTTAAGGGAGAGTTGGATACAGAAAAGGAACTACTGAAGCCAACCAGTACTATAAGACTGTTCTTATTAAAGTATTCGACTATCTTCCCAGTTCTCATATGATATTGGCTAATATATACGTAGAACAATACAGTATGTTTGTTACCTGTGTGCTGAACCCTAGAGTAAGTCAGTTAAAAATAAAAAGATTTGTATACCCTAACGAAATTACCGAGCCACCTAAAACTGTTTTGGGCAATTGCGCGAACGCCTGACCTATGCGCTAAGCGTATGTGTGTGTGTGTGTGACACATGGAATGAATTTAAGTACAAAAACACAAAACCATTCCACATCGAGTTTTATTCGTTAACGGCCTTCCTGCCGTATCATCATGTGTCGTGACGCAAATGCTACCCAGCGCATGTATCGTATACTATTACAGGAGTGAATCTTATGACATAATATTATTGTCAGACTGCAGTATGATTATAGGCGCTGCTACAAGCGCGCAATATAATTACTGTGTTTATATATTATTGTGTTTCTAAACATTATTGACTATTTGACATCAATTTGTAGGCTTACACGTCATTATCCCTTATACTACTGATACACTTGGGACAATTTTCAGATGCGGGTATTCTATCAAACACCCACCCTCCGTGTCATGCCACCCTAGACCACATAATAAGTATCAACGGTGCGCGACGTCCAAATGTACATCATCCCCACATCATATCACTTTACCACCTAGGGATACACCCATCACCCATCAAAACTTCGGAGACGGGTGCCTCACATGTCATTGACCCTCGCGCTACGCCCGCACTATTTATGCCATTATACCAATACTATAAAATGAAATACGTAATAAGTACCAAAATATTATTAGGTTATACACAATATGATATCTTATAGACGAGAGGGTAATATAGTATATAACAATAGAACCGCACCATTCGACAATGTGCGTATTTATATAATAACGTTGAGGTATGTGATTATTTTCTTTTGGTTCGGTCAGTGGCCAGGAAAAACTTATATATTATTATGTAGAATTAAATCCCAAAAACGATATTGAATAGACATGTAAGCTCTAACAACTGAGGGACTATGTCAGAGATATCAGTTATAGGTAGTAAAATATTTTACCAGTAAAAACACAATGTTTGACTAATTAAAAATATAATAATAATTTGAGTTGTATAGTACTCTTATAATTGCTGTGATTCGTTTACTGTTTCATACGAGACCAATGAAGGTATTTTGTAGGTCATAGTATCAGTAATATTTAAAACCTCGTTATGTTGTCATAAAGTTGTTAAGCTAATAAACTCATAAATTAAACTTTAGTATAACAATATAATTGAATACTCGTTAAATGGTATTATTTTACTGATAACTATAATATAACAACAGATAATTATAAAATAAAAACTTGAAATTTGAATTGTCAACAACTGAAGAGGCAAAAATAATACTCTACCTATACATCGCTCATTTTTATTCGTCTGGAAAAAAAGTTGACAAACACTTGAACTCGAATGCGATCCATTAGTAAAATGACAGTTAGATTAAACTCATATTATTTGTCGATGTTTGTGATTATTACAAAAAACCTATTTACATACTTATTAAAGTGTAATAGAATAATAATAATATTACATACGCCGTATGGTAATAGTGTAAATAGCTTAAAGTTTTTGTAATTCACTGTACCTATTTAAAAAATAAAAACCACACGACTTTTGAAGAAAATCAGATTTATATTAACACTGGCTCAGTATGTAACGATATGTTTGGATGATAATTTAGGCCATTTGGTATAACCAGCCAATCCGTATGCTAATATGCAAAATCAATGTAAATCGGTAAACACACCTGTATGTTACAAGAAGCACCCTCGATAGGTATCGTTTTCGTGTTTTTTTGATGTATGAGCTGCCGTGAAAACTGATATGATTTAAACGATTCACCAAGAATTCAATAAAAAAATAAAACTATATGCATATAAACCATCAGGCGTCATAATATTCTTATCAGTTATCACTGAGATACACTTTGGACTTTGAAACACGGTTTAAAACGGTGCCTATACATCATCACAATCATATAGCCTATAGTATTTTCAAAACCACCCATTTAATTTTTTTTTCATAATTTTTCACAGAGGTCGATGAAGACCACATTATCAGATGGTCTTGTTATCCTCCTAAATTTCAACTATAAATCAGTTATTTTGTCAGATAGAATTTAAAGATTGCTTGGATACGTGAAAATAGTTTTGAAAATAGTAGATTTTAGATAGTTTTTAAAATAGACATTAATTTACAGTTTATATTTTATATACGAAAAGGCAAACACATTGAGCGGACATTTTTAATGTGACGTAGATACACAACCGAGGGATTGTGAGAAGATTTAGGTTAATTTTTAATTAGAGATAAGAGAAACTTCAAAATTCACTAAGTATCGATGTCATAAATACTTGACCTGATTGGACATAGGTACCGACCCCCATTTGAGATTATTTTCTATGCGGTCATCTGTTGAATATCGTCTACGATATGTTCACCACACAACCATATCCCCGATCAATAAAAAGAAAAATCGCCTATGGAATCAATAAAACTTTCCGCCTGATAAACGTTGCGCCAGACATTGTAAGATAAAATTCAAAATCGTCTTACCGTGCGCATTCAGCGAAATTGATAACATAAAAACCTATGTTATTCTTAAAAAACGAAAATAAAAAAGATTACCTTACTCCGTTAAAAAAATTCTCATTCTTTAATCTGAGTTTTAAATCGTCCCACACTCCCACTTCTTATTGAACCACCATCGTACGCAATACGACAATATTATTGCAATTACTGCGATCACTGCTGCACGTATTACTCGCACGGTCGTTATAGACGTGTATTCGTTTTAATTTATTTTTTGTGCGATAATAGCTGTGTGTGTTATATGTGCAAATCGTGTAATGATTATTATGTATATATATATTATATTATAAATTGCTGTATTTGCCGCAGTCGTTATTTCGTGGTCACGATAATGCACACCCGCGGGAACCATACAACGACAATAACAATAACAACCTACAACAACGACAACAACAACGCCCCTGGCAGCGATTTGATAACTCGTGAAATCCTGTAGGGACTTAACACGGGTGGCTCCCAGAAACAACCGTCCAATTAGTTCACATGATAACACAATTATAATTATTCACATTATATAACACGGAGGGCCGCCGCCGCGACGATAACACCTATACCTGTCATATTTATATTATTATAATTATGTTCGCCAATCGTGATGGGATTGGTGCTGACTGAGATGAAGATAATATAAAATGAGGTGTAGGATTCTGAGATGGCGTTGTTTTAAAATTCAGCATTCGAAATAACCTTTTTTTCAAATTCAAAATAGTATTTTATATTTCATAAATCTTATCTCGACGAATTTGATATTACTACTTAATCGTTTTCGAAATCTATTTTAATGCTCTGCAGACAACTATATCATACAATTAGTTCTGAAACTACTTGAAATAGGTTTTCACTATATTTAATATAATATTTGGAAATGGACGATTTATTTTATAAAGGTTTGCCAAATTAATTTCCTCCGGTTTAAGAAATCTGTTGAACATGCAACTACTGTACACCCTCGTCTGCTCCAGATTTCCCATACTGGAATAGTTTAAATTTGAGGCGACCGCCAGTCATCATGCGAAGAGGTGATATTCAAACCTAATCGATGACAAAATTGTAAATGGATTTTTAATTTTGTAATGGATTTTGGTTCATTTACTAGCTTAGGAACTTTCTTTGTCGATGTGATTTTCAATATTTGGTATTTTTTAACTGACCATTGGTAGAACGTAAAAAAAGGTATGTCTAATTATAAACTTTAACATTAACAATTTTTTTAATATACCATTTTGAGTGGCTAAGAAATAGTGACTATAGTTTATATGCCTTGTACATTTGTCTGTGTGTTCGGATATGTGCTGATTAAATATAAACCATTCATTCCATGGCGATACAATTTCCAGATTAGACGCACACACATACAGTATACACATTACACATACTGACGAAAATACAATCATATACATTTCAAATTTTTCTACACTTTTATCTTTCGTAAACGGCAACAACTACAATCCCAATTTATTAAATGCATGACGAGTGTTATTTGTAAATAATTACAAACTATAATAAACTGTTAATAAGTATCCATTATGATTTTTCTGTATTTTATATTTTAAAATGTGCATCAAGTCGTCTAAATTTCACACGATTATTTGAAATAATGTTTATTGAGGTCCACTTACTTTTTTATTGTTTTCAATCCAAATCGATGAGGTGTGCGTGATTGTATTTTGTCTACTTTATACTGCCAAAATATCTGCATGATTGATAGTGTTAAAATTCTAGATAAATATCATGACGTTATTTCACTTGCAATGAGTCTACTGCAAATACCCTAACTCACTTATATGGCGAAACTTCATCCCTACACCCCATTCAAAACTCCTACCGGCCCCCCTCCCCATTCCGAACGCCAGCCTACCGCTTCTGTCATCGCGATGACTGAATTTTAGGCACGCCTCTATACGGACGTTTAGCCGTTCATCGTTGTCACGGTCGGGATAGACAGAACTATTGAACTTGCACAACTGGAAACCCGAGGGAGATAAAAAACGAAATCCGAGTAGGTAATGATAGAGTTAAAATCTGGTATTTTCACCATAAATAGATTTTGCAATCTCCCTCGAGTTTCGTGGATACGTTTTGTTCGTGATAAAATGTATATAAGCAATATAAGGTATTCCACAAAACTACATATTGTTATATAATATTTTTTGAGTCGTAAAAATTTTTGACTTTTCGACGTTCGAGTCGTATGAAACTTCCACTAAAATAATAATAATAATAATATATAGGAAGTATTCTTAGTTCATTCACCCACCACCACACCCGACCACGTTTGATAACCCAGTCGTTTTTACGTGTGATTATATACAAACATCAACAGAACTTGCGTGAACAAAACGAATTATTATAAGACGTATTATACGAGATGACTTTGGTATGACTTTGAGTTTAGCAGTGTTGTGTTATTATTTCGTAATATACCTGTTACAATTGGTATAAGTTGGGAAATTGCAGGTGAAGCAGGGTAGGTGTTGGGTAGATTAGCGCACCTAAAAACGAAAGGCAAAATACATTTAAAATGTTCCTATAATATAATATTATTGCAATACCCAAAAATAGGCTTGATAACAATATTTTCTTTGTAAAAAAGATAAATATTTTTACTGATACAAAAAGTTTCAAATTATACAAACCACTTGTCTAAACGAAAACCACCTGAAAATATTATTTAAACTAATTATAAGAAATACGTAGGTAGAAATCACTCGTCGATCTCCGCACAATTAATATTCTTTTAAACAAAACAAAAAATAATATTTCTGTAATTTGTTCTGTTTTAATATTGATACAACATTTTCAAGGAACACACGAAATTTTTCCATAGCCCTTTCCCATTTTAAAACTATAGCTCCTCCCCCGTTGAGTATTAAGAAATAAGTATTCTTAAAAATACCAAAAACAGAGTTTAAATAAATTCATTATTAATGGGAAATATTGGGGTTAGTGAATAACCTCAAGTTAAGTATTAAATGTACACCTAGAAAATAATTTTTTTTTTAAATATTCCATGATTGCTTATTGAGGACACGTCATTTGAAAAAGTTTAAAATTTAACAATTTTTTTGTTCAATCTTGCTATCAAATTAGGACTAGTTTCAAAATTGTTTTAAGTAGATATAATCCTGCCATTATTATAATAAAGTAATATAATATAAGAGTTCATATTATAATAATGGCGTAAGCACGTTTACAATTGTTTTTAATTAAATTGTTTCAATCATGTCAAATTCAGCTTGATTTTAAATCGCTTCACAGTTCATAAAATATAGTATATCCGTTGATACCGCGTTTTGGATAAAAATATATTCAATTAAAAAATAATACAATGTCATCGACTTTTTTTTATTATAATCATCACTATTTATCTGATGGACGTGTTTTTGTGATTCGAATACAATTTGAACAAAACTAGCATACTTATCTAGTTGTCTACTTACATGGTAATGATAATAAACGGTATGCAAAAAACTATCACTTTTTTTTAAATTCGTAAACACAAAATGTACTAATTATAAGAAAATAAGAAATAGTATAACATTAAGATCTGTATTTACCAGCAACCTTCGCACAAAGTTAAAGTAAATATATTTTAGATATGTTTGAAATTTTCTAAGTGTAAACAAAATAAGTAAACAATTTGATGTGATGTATTTCGTTTATATTACTACGCCAAGTGAAAACCTTACTGAGACCGTATCGAAAATAAATAAATAGATTTTAAAAAATACGCGTGTAGGTGCTTACAGCTAGTATAACCCTCATAACATAAAATAATAATTAAATCAATTCAGAATAATTAGAAGAGTTATCGATTTATTTATTTATTTTTATTGTTTCGTACGATTACGCTTGTTGGCGTTAACTGCAGTACACTACCTACCGTAATAGAATATTTCAACTTAACGATATGACTTAATTTTGATTGTTGAGCTCTATATTAATATAGACAGGTAAGTTATCTACAGCAGTTAGCTAAACTCGTAAACTTCAACATAAAATTATGAAGTTAGGTGTATTATGATTAATTATTGTCTTCAAAGAAATAATATAATTACATATTAGTATATTATGGTAGGTTAGGCAGAGAACATTTTGCAAGTTTTACCCGTTTATTATTTCAAAATGTTCATAATATTATAAACAAAATGTATTATTCAAATAATTTAAAATAGCAATGTCATCATAGCGAAGTGACAATTACTTAAATCGTTTTTGTTCATAATTTTAACACGTTTTACATAATATCTAAATCGAAGGACCCGCTGCAACCACAGAAGAGTTACGTTTTCATATATTTTACAAGAGAGACATAAAATCGTTAACACTACTCCGTTAGAAGATCCCAATACAGAATATTTTAATACAACTTACTTCAGTATGTGATAACAAATGATAATAAATAAAGATAAGACCTTAATTGTTTTTCTAACTACTGAAATTAAATTACTAAAGTTGATAACTTGGAAATTGAATACTTTAAGTTTTCTAGTTGTTTCACCATTTTCAATATATTTTTTTTAATTATAACTTATAAGACTTAAGCTATAAAAATATCATTTTAGTTTAATTAAAACAAATGTTTTTTTTAGTATGAAAAATATTTACTGTACATTTTAAGGATTCAAATATAATTAGATGTCTATTGCACTCAAACATAGAATCGGACAACACCAATGTCCACATAGTTCAATAAAAAAAAATTCGATATGTCCATTCAATTGTAAAAATGTACACACACATATGTTTAACCTGTCATACAAATCACATTGGGAAAGTTAAAATACATCTATTATTTTCCTTGTTTTTAGACATCCAATCCAGTTGTATTATTTTGTATTATTTTATGCATTCCATTTGTACGGAATTTAGATGATTTAGTTTTAAATTTTAAAACAATCGTTGTTTCCTGTTATTTACATTAACATAACAATAAAGCTATTGAATTTTCCATAAAATAACGTATAATATTTGTTACAAAATCAATTAATTATCTAATTAATATATATATTTTTTTAATATAGTGTGTTTTCCGACTAGTTCATATTAATTGAATAATTTACCTTGTCAGGTCAAAATTGAAAAAGTACTTTGTTTTGCGACAAAAAAAATGCAAAATAATAACCAAACACTGCTTGACATAAATATATAATATTATAATTTATTCAAATTATGTTCGACGAACTTTGAACAAAAAAAAAAGATAATTAACCTCTAAAATTATTTGCATTACCTACTATACTTTTTTCTATATAAGAACTACAAGTATATACATATTTCCAATCCTCTAGAATGTAAGCTATTTTATCTGAAACGTCTCCCTTATAAACAAGTATAATAACATATAGATACAGTACATTATTATGAGTTGTATTAGATTAAACATTTAAGTGTCAACAATTAAAATGTTTTAACTTTTTTGAAAATATTATTTTTAACACATATCACTTTTTTTTTAATATTTTAATTTTTACTTTTTTGAAATACGACTTAGGTACATTTTTTTTTATTAAAGCAAAATATTTTTTGTAATATTTCGACACTTAATAATCATGTTTAAACAAAAATGTAATTAATTTTAACTTATATATGTAGGGCTCAAACCCGGTTTTAAAATACTATTTTTTTTTTACATTTCAACCGTAACCGTAAATGAAGAATTTCAAAATCTGATCATAAAACTCAAACCGAAATCAAATAATGTCGAAAACCATTCGCAAAACCTAAACCAAAACCAGAAAGTTTATAAATTAAAACTATTATCAAAACTGAAACTTAACGTTTGAAACGGCTTCGAACCTTACTGGTTTATAAGTGTTTAAAGTTTTGATGAGTAGAGGAATGGACTGACATTTTTCGAGGTATCCTTGCTGGGTGACACACAGTTTAAATACTTATAACCAGGGATTGAAAACAGGTTTTAAAAGGTTAACTACAATATTCGTTCAATATTAGATTTTTATCTGTCAAAATGCTCCGAAAAATATTCTGTTAAATATGGAGACAAACATAGATATCTGAAAAATATAGGTATGGCCCAGCAGGTATAAGTAATGTTATAAATTCCAAATTGAATACAAATTACATAAGGTATTACATAAGAGTTATAGTACAGTATTTCGATTATGAAGTTCCTACGAATAAAATGTATCTACAAACGGTATCGTTGTCAAGATACACGCGTGTACGCGTATATAAACAAAAAAACAGAATAATATTATATTATATACGACTACCTATGGACGAGCGAGAGAAGTTGAATATCCATCAGCTCAAGTATTATGTATATGACATTGCTAAACAAATAATATTCACTGTTCAAAATGTAATAAATTGTAGGTATAGGTAGTTTATATTTCCGCGAACATTCGAAACGGTTTTAAAAGCATTTACCTTGCCTGAAACGACATGGCCGGTTCCTTCGTTTAATATTACGCGTGTATATTAAAGTTGGTTTGTTACGTACTGCGCAAAAGAGATGAAATTTGTTTATTAAAATAAAAACAATTTATTAGAAACGATCAAAAAGACACATTTTATTACATTTTAAATATTAATTTTACCTTTTTTTCTTTTTTCCAACAAAATATAATATTAATTTCGTGAAGTCGACTCAAACACGGTAAAAATGGTTTTACACATCATAATTATATTGCGATGTTTTCAACCGTTTCAGTCTAAAAATGCGAAACACGCTCCTAAACTCCATCTTGCAGTTCTCACGTTATTTGTACATCTTTCATTGGAATACGACTGTATAATTTGGTTAATTGTTCCGATATAATAATACAATGCACAAAATATGTTTAAATTGCACTTTGTTTTAACGTTTTTTTAACTGTAAACGCTCAAAGCGGTTCAGCCTTTCGAGACACTTTTGATGTTTTCGTGGAATTCACGTGGTTGTTTATGCATAATTTAAGTTCTATTTGAGTGTCTATACGAGGAATAATTATTATAACTATCATTAACAAAACGACGTCACTGCGGTGTTTCGCACGTGGAAATGCACGTGGCCGTAACACTACAATGACCTGGGTAGGTAGTAATAATTCTCCCGGAAATACGTGGGCACTAATGATACTAGAGGAGAGGATCATTTGATAGAAATACATTTTAACGAAAGAAGATATTTCGGGTGGTTGTGTGGGAGGGTTTTGTTCCTTTAACCCCTCACTGAGTGGGCCATTGACTGCGCCTGTACATAGTGACACGTGTGGTCGTGTTTCAAGCTTTTGACGAACGTCAAACTGACAGGCTGAATAGTTGGTGATGGACGACATGGTAAGTATATTCACCGTTCACCGTTTGGTCCCTCGTTCGGGAAAGTTAATCTAACCCCGATATTCGAATTAAGTACAATCATAATTACTGTACACGAATACGATGGGTACTAAGACAGACGAATATATTATAGTACGAGGAAAACTCAATATTTGCGGGCTCCATCTCTACGACGTAACGCGATTCTCGGTTCATTTTTGTTTATTATCTTATAATTTTTATTTTAAATAATATTGAATTTTTCTATTATTATTATTATTATTATTATTATTATTATTATTATATTTTTTTATTGTTACAGCTGCAACTGTAAGGTTATTAGCTTACAATTATTTTTCAAGTTAAATATATATAGAGAAATATAACTTAAATTATATTGAATTTTACATTTATTTTATTTTTTTAAAAAGAAAATTATTTGTATTGTGTCCGCATAGGGACATAATATTATAGCTTTATTTTTTTATTATTTCGGTCGTAATGGAATACTATTATACTCAACTATTTTAGGGGAATCAGTGGCGGAAGAAGATGTATGTTTTCCAAAACTATTAATTTTTTGAAGACACGTGCCGGCCAAGTATAGATTCATTCACATTTTTTTATTTGACACGCAGATACAAAAGATTCACCGTCCGTGGTCGATATTATTAGAGATTGTTGTCTGAAAAGCTTTAGACGACGTTATAAATTTGACGTAAATGACGTAAAGAAATAACCTGTTGCTGGTAGGTAGGTTACGTGAAAAATTCCCAAAAGTATAAACTAAAATAACATGGAAATATTCGCTCGGATGGTCAATATTCATGTCTTTTTGTCCGTATTGTGCATTCAGGCTATTTGTAATAAATGTTTTTATATTTTTTTACCGTCTTGGTTTCACCGAGAGATTCATGCGAGACCTGTACCAGTATATTATAGTACTAGACTATGATGTAATACATATTTTTGTCAATAAAAATTGATCTGAACAAAACGGACGAGTGACTATTTTGGAATTTATCTGAAATATATATAATATATATTATATAAATGTTCATGTGAAATCCCACACCGTGGTTGGGCGCTGTAATATTAAAACAATACTATTTAATATGACGTCAAGTGAGAAAATAGACCAGGTGGTCGGTATGCGATATTGGTATATATTATATTATGTATACGCAGCGCAAATATGCGTAGAATAAGAGGTTGTGGCGTAGTAAAGCGAGGGGACATGACGTTGAGCACAAACCAATTTCGTCGAGTTCAAATCTTCGCTTTTTGTTTTCCAAAGCTTTCTGTCACGAATAAAAAACGCAAATGCGTGCAAATCATATTAAAAAAAAAAGTAATAATGATATAATATAGCTGGGTTAACCTCTACCTATCTATATATACATTATTTAATGTCCATCAGCGCGTCCTACTAAGGGTGTCGGGGTTATACGTTTGCGAGATTATTTGAATGTACGCGGAAATCACAATATTATTATACTATTGTCTGTTAAAAAAAATATATATTACCAACTTTTTATTGCACACAGTAAGTTTTGGGACTTTAAAAGCCCCGTACTTTAAAAGGTACGAAAAAATCTAGAAACTTTAATTTAACTTGCAAAAAATTTTATAATTTTGTTCACGTATCTTGAAGCATATTATATATAATATTACGTATTTTTACACACGCGCCAACACCTATTC
This sequence comes from Nasonovia ribisnigri, assembly GCA_027563435.1. Classification (NCBI taxonomy): domain Eukaryota; kingdom Metazoa; phylum Arthropoda; class Insecta; order Hemiptera; family Aphididae; genus Nasonovia; species Nasonovia ribisnigri. Next base: position 601,143 of record JANEHU010005190.1, on the reverse strand, counting down.
TTAAATTATGTTTTTATAAATATGAAACCGTATACGTTTTAATTGTTTGCGAACATAGTGGGATTACAACATTATGTAGGTGTATAATATAATAATATATTATAATATATTTTATGGTTTTATAGTGGTATCAAGGGTAGTGGTGGTGCATTTAATTTCACAGCCAAATCAATTAAAAGCCAAAAATATTTATTGAAAATGCTCAGCACCCCGATTATTATTCTCACTCGACTCGCGTAAATCATAAAAGGTATTAAATAATTTTAATTTGAGCGCGCCACGAACTCATAACACATCATATCCGTAGTGGTAACCGCGGTTAACTAGTGGTGCAGTAGGTATATAATATTTTATGACGTATGTCGTATAGTATAATAATCGTAGGCGTATATTGTGTGTTTACCGTACTGCAGTCAGTATAGCTATACAGTGCTCGTGGTCGAGGTATGGTTACCTATAGGTAGTTGCAGGTGACAGGGCGCATATGGTTTATTTATATATTACTTGGGTATAAACGGTATAGTAGGTATATTATTTTATACAGTGGTTACTTCTGTGGTCGGAAAGTAATAATTTATGCACTATACAGTACCACCGTGGTTTAAAGGTCGTCGAATGAAATCGTGTTACGATAAAATTTCAGTTTTTGTTATTAAAACATATATATTTATCATTTCGTCATTCGTCAAACTCGTATATTTGATTATTGTATAATTGTATGCATAAACGATACATTACTTATTACACTACTAACCGAGATAATGTGTGGACTTGGCCGTTCGTGAACTTCTTACACAACAATATAGGTATCTACAGGGTATAACAATAACACATTATAGGATTTTATGAACAATTTATAGAAAACCTGAAAAAATTGCAAACTTTCGAGAAGTATATATAAAAACGTTTTTACGCCCCGATTATAACAACTATTGAAATACTGTCACCATTATAGCAAAATTTGAAAAATTTAAAAATACAAATTATACCGTCTAGGACTTAAATAATATAAAGACGCATTGTGCGTGTATAATGTTGAATTTATATGAGCGTTTTAAAAAGAATTTTATTATAATTCGTGTAGTGCCAAATTATTATTCTCGGAGAGTTTCATTAAAAAGAATTAAAAAGCTTAAATTACGTTTAGGAATTAAAAGAAGGAAAACCGCTCATTTTTTATGGTACGATGAACCCTCCAAACGGCTTTTAACTTTTATAATCTTCAGTGGGATAAGACATCGTTTGAAATTACACTCAATACCAAGAAAACCTAACCAGAGTTTTTTTTCTACGTTTGAATAGATGTTTTTATAATAGTATAGAAACAACGACTGGAACAAAAAAAAAGTAATGTAGCTTTTTGAACGAACGAATAATACGACTGAAAAGTAGCTAAAAATACGTTTCTTTTGTTGATTGTGCATAAGTGCATAATGTTAACCGTCGAGCAAAAGGATTCGTAGTCCAGAAATTATTTCAGTCCCTCATCTGTTTATTTGTATGCACTCCTGATTATCACGGTTGTGATATTAACTTGAAACTGGTTTTTTCGAGACTAAGGTTTTCTGCTTTTAAATTGAAGAAACATTTCTTAGAGGCAAAAACCATGTTAACTGATAATATACATGTTGTTCTAAAAAATTGAAAACGATCATTAGACTAATATTAGGACTGATAAACGTATGATATATCTAATTAATGAATTGATTAAATATTTTCATAGCAAATGTTCAGCGGTGTTATAATAAAATTATGTTATAACTATAATATGTGTAGGTATACAAATATGTGAACAATAATAGTTAAAGCATTTCTAAATTTGTTGAACCCCTTGTATATTATCGTCAACGACTTTCGACAGTCTTCATTATTTTTTCCCTGATCTTTGGAAGATTGACAAAGAAAGTCAATAAGATGTTATAGGTATTCAATTATTTAAATCACATAAAATTATGTACTTAAAGATTGAAAACACAAAGTAATATATATATATATATATCTGATAAAAAATGGAAATCATCGTTTAATATGTGATATTGTACTGTACAAAGTAATTTCCTGTTGTCTGTATTTGAAAGCCACAATGATTCCGATTTGATTTATGAGAATCAACTTTCGTTAATCGATTAAATGTATAATATCTTGCGACAATTGTTGAATCACGTGATAATGAAACGCTCCCATCGGAAAACTACACAGAATTTACGCAGCAAAGAACACAAAACGTATTATACCGATAAACCGATGAAACTGCAATAGTAATATTAAATTCTGCCGAGCTTTAAATTGTAAAACGTTTACCCAAATATATAGCTTGTATTACATCACTCTGATGTGATTTGATAAACAACGAATACCACTTAGGGATCAACATTTTCAATAAACAACTTTTAGAATATTTTTTTTTAAATTAAATATTTTTCTGAAAAGACTGTTTTTCCAAAACTTGAACGTTTACGCTATATTTATACAGTGTCTATTATACGTATTCGTTTATCTTCATATCTCCAGACGCGTTATAGTGTTCTATAATGTATACTCGCATAGGTTCCAACTAACAAATTGCATTCAAATAATCGATTTTTCAATTTCGATTTTCAGGACGCAACCGTATGTCGCAAAAAAAGTATAATGGGACTCTATTAGGTACGTAATATGCACCTGATTGCCGTAATAGGCCGTTGTTTTCATTTACCTGCTACGTATTATATACAAGCGTAAATTACATTAATGTCTTCTCAAACCCAAGTCATATGTACCTAGTATTAACTTAGTACCCCTATTATAACGTTCGCAATAAATCATGATTTTATTATTCACATATGGGGACGGATGAGTGCTCTACTTGCGTAGTTAACCAAACGTTTAAATAGGTACCAACGACTTTATTACCTTTTTACCGTTGCCTACCACTGTATTATGTCACTGTATTTGTGCATTTTTCTCCCTTTTTTACACTTAACATCGTGGTTAGTACAGTATAATATGCGTTTTACCGTTGATTGCATGACGATAAATAAGCGGACGTTCTTTTAATTGGCACTTCCGAGAGACCGTAATAATAAAACGAGAATGGGCTTGATTCTGTTGTATGCGTTGTGTCGTCTAGGTAGTACACAGGTATTATACAGTGTGATTAGCCAAGCAAGCTCACTCCTATTTTTTTTTAATAATATATTTATATAAGATTTAGAATTATTAAATAATATACTTAATAACCAAGTTCAAAAAATAAATAACTATATTTTCAGAAAAGTTATCCATTAAATAATTTACTGGATAAAATATGAGGGATTGTCATTTTAAAAACAAAAGTTTTTTATTTTCACGTGACACTCCAAAAGTAGTATAAAAAATTTCAATAATTTTAAAATATTGTCTTTAACTATATTCTAAAAATTAGATTTTGAATAGGCACATCATTGAAAAAGGAAAGAGGGTGTGCAATGTGCATGCTTGGCGAATCACCCTGTACGTTATTCTAATGAATTATGCGACCTCTGGCTCACTAAATGAGATTGCAGTTGTTCACATTGACTTACTTGACTTCGGTATAATAATTGTATTATACCTCACACCTATTATAGTCTTTGTGTAGGTATAATATAGTTATATCGGTTGTTAAAGTCGTTTCTTGATTACTGCTGTTAAAATAACGTTTTGTTACATACAACTGTTCATGCTATGTCATAACATTAATTTATGTACACAATTTCTTCACACACACTAATCGTTTTGGAATTCAATGATTTAACATGGTAAGATTGTTTTTGTTTTATTAGAAAAACACGTTCAGTGAAAGGCGTTCGAATAAAAAGTATTGATTTTGAATTTGAATGTGAATTTAATTTGTGCGAAAAAGAAAATTTTTAGTATGGAAGATATCCAAATAAAAACGAAAATTGCATAATATTTATGCACATAATAAGAGGATATAATTTCAACATAAACCTTAAAATAACTCATCAATTATACTGGTTATCATGATATTTTTTTTAAGTGCATACGGACAGGTAAAATTTTGTTTTCGGTTATTGATACTTGAAAATATCATTATTTCACTTAATATGTTTGTACGGTTATAAATTATTATATCATATCTCTAGTTCATATAATGCGGCTATAATACCTTATTCATGCCAGTTGTAAATGTATGAAAATACATGTTATCTATATAACTAGGTATATTGCTAGTTTAATGCTATTATAGCTCTTATTTGATATAATTCTACAATACTTGAATTATACAGGATTATGATACGTACCTATTAAAAACGTTAAAAATAGTCTTTGGTGTACGTGCTGTATGGTGAATTCGTAAACGATATTGTACACAATATTATTATTATGATATGTGTGCGTATCTACTACTTGTTGTTAACAGACGATACCAACTTTTTATTTTATGCATATCTTTTACAAGTTTGAAAAACAAAACAAAAACATTTTCTAAAAATTTGAACTCTCTGACATCATAATAATATTATAGTACATAAGTACCATACCATATTTTTGTTTTATTTTAATTTTGTACATGATTATTATTATAAACGGGGATCGGATTTTTACATAATAAATTAAATAGAACATTAAGATAGTTACTATACTAATAAAATAAGTCAAATGGATAACAATAATATACTAAGTAGCTTATAAAATCATTTTTTTAAGCAAAATATCAGCATTAATATAGATTAAAAAAAGAATAGTTCTAATCAAGAGATGATTCATTAGAAAATTTAAACGGCAAAATGGATTATGGAAGGTCTTGGTAGATATTGTATAGACCATTGGAACTCAAAGACTTATAATAAGCTTGAGGAACTGAGGTTAATCAATCTATCTTTGCAGTAATTTAGCTAAAAAGATCACTGATGCTGGTGTTCAATTTATCTGAATAACTTTTAATATGTTTAAAATTGTATTGAGTAAAAAAAATAATACAAAATATGAATTGGTTCTGAGTTAGATGTTACACTGTATTCAATACATAAATAATATCCTTAAATGGATCGCAACTCAATGTTAGTGTGGTTTTTAATGACTAACGGCATGGTTTCTATTCGTCATTTAGGATTTGAACGGTTAAATTCGAATAGTTTGTTGACCATGACAGCTCCAATGTTTAAATATTATCTAAACTTGGAAACTTTGGAATTTTGATATCGAAAATATTAGATTTTTGTCTCGAGACTAAAAACCCTTGTGAACTAAAAGTTGCTTTAAAACCTTTAGTGAAAATCCTTAAAAAAATATAATATATTAAACAATTAAAAAATAAAAAATTATGTCATTTTTGACATAGTATAACCCAAATTATATTAACGAATAAAATTATTAACCTAATCCAACCTACATAATTATTAAATATGCAGTATCTTTTGTAAGTCTTCAATTTGATCTGTTTAATATATATTTTATACATTTCTGTATCTAAGTAGGTACCTTGCTTGCTCCTCAATTTTTAAGTTATAAAGCACATAAAATATGTGTAATAAAACTATTTTCCGAGTAAAATGACACATGCACATAAAATTATAGAATTTAAATAACATTTTCCGAACGGATTTATGATAGTAAAACATTACAACAGTAGGAATTATTTTAATCGTGAAAAACAATCACGTTTCACTAAGACGGGAAATCGAAAACAAAAACGAAATTTTTGCAGCTGCTGCTGAATGTCCGCAAAAATAATCGTGACAGTTGAATTGATTGAAATTACGTATAAATTATTTATCAAATAGTCCCGAAACAAATATGCTAAAACCGTGACCTAACCGTGTTTACTTTACGGTTCGAGCGCGTTGACTTAAACAAATCCTAAACGGCCGACACTTTACTTAAACACACACAAACTTATGAATGTGTTCGCGAACGACTTCATTTCGATTTTGCATAATATACTTTGATTAAGACGCGTCTATAGTCATTAATTATTATTCCTTCCATGTGTGTACAATAATAATGTTATCCGTAGACGTTTTCATTATCATTATATTGCTTCTATACAGGTACTCGTTAAACTATGCATATATTATTGTATAATATTCGTGTAAACACATTTGTATGCGTGACTTTATTGGCATTAATTTATTAAATCGATTTAATTAAATTATTTATTAAATCGAAATTTCTGCAAAATGAATATCTTTTTGGACATGATTTAATAAAACGAGAATTGTTGTAGGTGCCCAACAATATTATTATGTCAAAACAAAATCAATTGTATACCAATTTAATGAAATCAACTCAATCTAACTAATTTTTTCGATTGTGCTCTTACGACAATAACGACGTTGCGTATAGTGTGTTGCGTGTAATATATTTTTTACGTACGTTTCCCCAACCCCCCCACTTTTAAATTATACCAATTTTTTTATGCAATTATTTAGCATGCAATTAGCATGCATTTGCACGACTATTTTTGTAATTTGCACGATTTTAGTTTATGCGCAAAATCTAAAAATATCCGTGGGGGGCTGAAGAAATGTTTCACCAGCCCCGCCAAACATAAATAATGTGATTTTCAAACTTTTTCCTGTGCCAATATTTAGCACGTAATTAGCATGAATTTGCACGATTAGACCCGGACTTCGCACGTCACTCCCCCGCCCTACAAATCGCATTATCTATTTTGCGCATTTCCCCAGCCCCCCACAAAACATAAATAATGCGATTTTCAAACTTTTTCCTGTGCCAATATTTAGCACGTAATTAGCATGAATTTGCACGATTAGACCCGGAATTCGCACGTCACTCCCCCGCCCTACAAATCGCAATATCTATTTTGCGCATTTCCCCAGCCCCCCACAAAACTTAAATAATGCGATTTTCAAACTTTTTCCTGTGCCAATATTTAGCACGTAATTAGCATGAATTTGCACGATTAGACCCGGACTTCGCACGTCACTCCCCCGCCCTACAAATCGCATTATCTATTTTGCGCATTTCCCCAGCCCCCCACAAAACTTAAATAATGCGATTTTCAAACTTTTTCCTGTGCCAATATTTAGCACGTAATTAGCATGAATTTGCACGATTAGAACCGGAATTCGCACGTCACTCCCCCGCCCTACACATCGCATTATCTATTTTGCGCATTTCCCCAGCCCCCCACAAAACTTAAATAATGCGATTTTCAAACTTTTTCCTGTGCCAATATTTAGAACGTAATTAGCATGAATTTGCACGATTAGACCCGGAATTCGCACGTCACTCCCCCGCCCTACAAATCGCAATATCTATTTTGCGCATTTCCCCAGCCCCCCACAAAACTTAAATAATGCGATTTTCAAACTTTTTCCTGTGCCAATATTTAGCACGTAATTAGCATGAATTTGCACGATTAGACCCGGAATTCGCACGTCACTCCCCCGCCCTACAAATCGCATTATCTATTTTGCGCATTTCCCCAGCCCCCCACAAAACTTAAATAATGCGATTTTCAAACTTTTTCCTGTGCCAATATTTAGCACGTAATTAGCATGAATTTGCACGATTAGAACCGGAATTCGCACGTCACTCCCCCGCCCTACACATCGCATTATCTATTTTGCGCATTTCCCCAGCCCCCCACAAAACTTAAATAATGCGATTTTCAAACTTTTTCCTGTGCCAATATTTAGCACGTAATTAGCATGAATTTGCACGATTAGACCCGGAATTCGCACGTCACTCCCCCGCCCTACAAATCGCATTTTCCAGGACTATCAAATCGTAATCATATAATACAATTATATAATGTGTATTTAATTTATCATTATTGATGCTACATGTTTTACGTTGTTTTTTGATGTATGATAAATGTTGATATTATTTTAAATTTAAATTTACATTTTGTCTATTGGAGTCGAAAATGATATCATGAAAAATATATACGTTCAACAAAACATACTATTTTGTATTATAGGGAATTCAAAATAATTTTGTATGGGTACTAATATGTTTATAAATAAGTCGGCAAACACAAACTTGTAAAGTAATACGTGTCTGTAAATTGATGTTTTGTATTTTCATAATAATGCCAATGTATAACTATTATAAAAATGTATAGTAATTATAGCAGTAGTATAAATTGATACGTTATAATATTATGAGACATATTATGGAAAGTTCCAGTATACTATAATCTCATCAAAAACACTCCGTATAAAAACATCGCTAAGTAGAAAAAATCACTTTGATTACAAAAGTTATGATTTCAAATATTGGCTAAGTAATTTCATAAATTCATTAATATAGAAGTATTTATAATTGTTAGTATTTAATGTACCTTGTGTATTTATTTAGTCCAAATAATTTTAATTAGCTTGGCACAGTTACTATTATTTGTTTCTACAGCTAGAAACCAAATGCACTATGTCTCGATTTCTTCATAAATATTCGCTTCATTTTTATTATTGTTTAACTATCGAACAATACAACTATTTAAATACATTCTTCTAGTAACCACCAAGCTAATTAAAATTATTTGAACTAAATAAATACACAAGGTACATTAAATACTAACAATTATAGAAACTTCTATATTAATGAATTTATGAAATTACTTAGCCAATATTTGAAATCATAACTTTTGTAATCAAAGTGATTTTTTCTACTTAGCGATGTTTTTACACGGAGTGTTTTTGATGAGATATCAATCATTTTTTAAATTAAAATTTTGGATATAGTTAATTCTTATCAGGCGGTGATGAAATGTATTTGATAGGGGAGGTATATTATTATATAATTAAATTTTTAATTACTGCTGGAGAACGATTATATTATATACGTCTTTAGCACCACGTGGCCACCAGTCGTAATAAATATTAGAATCATCAAATCTAAGTATAGATTAGTATAGATTATTTAAACAGAATAAACAATTTACAAATTTTCGACTCCAATAGACAAAATGTAAATTTAAATTTAAAATAATATCAACATTTATCATACATCAAAAAACAACGTAAAACATATAGCATCAATAATGATAAATTAAATACACATTATATAATTGTATTATATGATTACGATTTGATAGTCCTGGAAAATGCGATTTGTAGGGCGGGGGAGTGACGTGCGAATTCCGGTTCTAATCGTGCAAATTCATGCTAATTACGTGCTAAATATTGGCACAGGAAAAAGTTTGAAAATCGCATTATTTAAGTTTTGTGGGGGGCTGGGGAAATGCGCAAAATAGATAATGCGATTTGTAGGGCGGGGGAGTGACGTGCGAATTCCGGGTCTAATCGTGCAAATTCATGCTAATTACGTGCTAAATATTGGCACAGGAAAAAGTTTGAAAATCGCATTATTTAAGTTTTGTGGGGGGCTGGGGAAATGCGCAAAATAGATATTGCGATTTGTAGGGCGGGGGAGTGACGTGCGAATTCCGGGTCTAATCGTGCAAATTCATGCTAATTACGTGCTAAATATTGGCACAGGAAAAAGTTTGAAAATCGCATTATTTAAGTTTTGTGGGGGGCTGGGGAAATGCGCAAAATAGATAATGCGATTTGTAGGGCGGGGGAGTGACGTGCGAAGTCCGGGTCTAATCGTGCAAATTCATGCTAATTACGTGCTAAATATTGGCACAGGAAAAAGTTTGAAAATCACATTATTTATGTTTGGCGGGGCTGGTGAAACATTTCTTCAGCCCCCCACGGATATTTTTAGATTTTGCGCATAAACTAAAATCGTACAAATTACAAAAATAGTCGTGCAAATGCATGCTAATTGCATGCTAAATAATTGCATAAAAAAATTGGTATAATTTAAAAGTGGGGGGGTTGGGGAAACGTACGTATATTTTTTTACACTGAATATTTAATCCAGTTAGGGCTAGAATATCCTCAACAATACCAGATGATGCTGTTTTGGTGACCACGGTATCTATAATATCAAGCTTCGATTTTTTAACCACAAGGCTAATCGGCTAACGTCATCATCGACGTTGGCTTAAAACAATTTTCGTTTTTCTTCCAAACGATTGAATTCGGAGTAGGTAACGTATTTTATTATTATTACCGTAGCGCCGTATGAAAGAGACATATTATTCCCATTGTGTACTGCGGTCTCTGCTTGTATTATAATATTCGATTTGTCGTCGTACATTTTATTATGACAAATAAATTTAATTTATACGGATAATATCTCAGCGTTATGGGAATTATTATAATTTCAGAGCTCCGCGTTCCGAGTGCGAAGACCGCACGCGTTTAGCAGTAATTGCATTTCACAGAAATATCTCTCAGCAGTATAATAAAATAGCAGTGGAAATTTCTGTAATTTTTACACGGTACATATTAGTTGGTTAATTTTTTTTGTTCATTAATTTTTTACCATTTGATCGCGGCGGCCTCGACGACGCGGCGTGGCCACGGCAATCGCGTTATTTTGCGTCACCAAAATTTGAATTGCAGCGGAATTTGAACTGTTTTTTTAAAAGTTTTTATTTATCGGACATAGATAATAATATGTACATCAAAATGTCGTCAGTTGATAAAACAATAATTGAATGATAATATTAAGCTGGAACATAATATCGATAGTAACTATACATCCTCGAAATATTCAAGTTCAAGTGCAGCATCACTAACCGGCACCCGTCGAGACCTTGAGGGTCGTGGTATACGAATTATTTATTATGATGGTGGGGAAAATATGTCGCGGGGATGTATCCCCTGTATCGCAATCAAAATAATATTAATAAAAAATTCAATCGATTTAAAGTATTCTGGAATCGAAAAACTCCTGATATCGCCGGTCCCACCACTCGAGCACTGACAGCAGAGACCTCTGAAGCCGGGTTTGTGTTCCAACTCTAATATTTCCCATCTTTTGTCTAATAAATTGAAAGCGTTTTTTTTTTCAATTACATCGCACGTCAACTCGAAAACCCTTGTTCCGGATGTTGTGATCCTCATAGCATTTGGTTCCTTTGGATTCACGAGCACGGAAACTGCGGATTATGGACGTTGGAACCACAACCTTCATTTTGAAATGCATTGAATAATAATAATTGAAGTCGGGGGGGGGGGGGCACGTTCGGCGGAACAACTTCACATGACACCGGATTCTGCACCGCAGCTACACCGGCTCTGGACAGAAATCCGGTACATGGTCTCGATTATTACAATATGTGCGTATAGGTATTGTGCAAAAACCAGTGACGATATTATACCGTTTATTATGCACACGCGATATTACAATGTTCTAACCTATAACACCGGACGGGACGGTGGACGAGAACAATATAATATAATAATAGTAAAATATGTGTACGATTTTCCATGAGAAAAAATCAATTTCCTATGGGGTGGTGCGACGACGGCGATTACGACGGTATGGCTCGAGGCCAAGACGTTTTGCCAACAATGTATATGTATATTATATCGGTGGTTGTGGGTTCACATTGGGGGTAGAAAATTACGGTGTGTGTGCACAATGATACGGCCACGATGGGCGTGGTCTGCTTTCGGTAAATTGGGATTTATCGATAATCGTGTAAAATGCTAAAAATATGGCGAGAATCGACAATGCAATCAGGGACGTACACATAACTTTTATATCGATAGAATTGGGATGGGAGAGTGAAAAAACCTATATACGAAAAAAATTAGTGTATTATTTTTATTATATTAATATTTATAATTCACTAAAAATAAGGTAGGTGCCTAATAAGGTAATTGGTATAAATATAATGAAAAAATAAATATTTTGGGTGAAATCAAGTCCCTCTCTCCCAAAAAAAACCTAGTTACGCCCAGTTCTATGAATTTTTATAAAACACTTGCGTGTTGTAATAAATGGTATAGTGACACACCACCTTTTAAAATTCCAAATTCTAATATTAAGTTCAATAAATTAAAATACTTATTTTCTTTCTACCAATCCAGTATCTTATTTTACTATTATCACCCATCAGCTTGAAAATAGTCATGAAATTTTTCATTAATCTAATAATTAATGTGAAGTTAAAGAGAGAGTTTATATCTAACTGATGAATAAACGTAGTGCGTCTATTGACATATTTTTAAATCAACTGGCTTTTCTACAGACACGACGTCATCCCCAAATTCAACAATCGCCTCTTATACCACTCGGCCACCATATAAGTGAAAAACCGCAGTTATTACGACGACTCTCAAATTCGGAAATATTCGGAAATTCGCTATTATAGTAATTGGAAAAAATCGTGTGTGGACGACTTCAAAAGACGATAACGCGAAATCAAAGTTTTCTGTATTATTATTTTTGCTGACACTGACACTGAGAAGTGAGTTCAATATTTTGATTTTATTATTGTTATACAAGCAAACGAATCGTATGCGTTTTAATGGTATTTATTTTATGTCTCGGACACTGGGGACGACGAAGATATATGATAAACGACCGACAAACGATGTAATAATAAAATATTAATGGCATGAACAACCTATTGTCATAATATATTTCGTATTACTTTTTCGATTATTTACAATTTCGTATCACAAAATATTTGTACAAACAAATTTTACACCTGCATGAATTGCGTTTAAACTATGATATATGTAAGTATAATACATTTATATTAAACAATGGTGGTACTTGTCTCCTAGTGTTGTTCATATGAGTTAGATTAGTTATTATGATCCAATGTTATCGTGACTTTTGTTTTTTTTCGATATAACTACGATAATTTCAATCGAATAATTATCACAACACGTGATCATAGCGTTTTAAGCTTAAGGGTTTCAAATTATTTTTAACGTTTCCTAATGACGTCTAAATAAATATTATATTATACGGATTTTATTATACAATTTTCAAGTATTTTATAAATTGAAACGTAGATATAATAGTTATGAGTATGGGTTATGCCAGGTAACATTATCAATACATTTTTTGAGTAGTTCTGATGTTTTTTCGGGTGTACCTACTGCCAAAAAAAATAATAATGCTTTATCACGTCGTTGAAAAAATACCCAAACCTATCCAACCAGATTTCGAAGGTGACTGTATTATAATACTCATATAGAATGCTCCAATTTTAGACTTAATGCTATATTTAATAGTATCCACTAATGCACGTATCAGTTTTTTGGAAAACCTAACTACAGTTATGTATAGTTATTATATCGACGGGAAAATAAAATCATACAAATCAAGCGCAAGGTTGAACAAAGTATACAATATACAGTATTTGTTTCGTTAAATAATTAATTAATTTTTTTGATTTTTGAAATTTTTAAATAAATTTTTGTACTAACTCCTTACATCTTTCTGTACATTTTAACGTTTAATCGAAATTTGAACGAGTTTTTGAGTTATTTAACTTTGTACACTAATGAACTTTAATTCTTAATGTAAACATTTTAATTACTTAGGAACTACGAACTAAAATTTAGAATTAGGTTCATCAAAATAGTCAGAAAAAATATTTGGTAAGCATTGTTTAGTAAACAATAGCAGCTCTCATTTGAAAACAGGAATTTGAATCACCACAGGACAGTCCTTAAGTAGTGCAAACATCGCAAGAATATGAAAGTATTATAGTCTTTGAGTACTTATATTATATTTAATAGATTTACAAACCAGAAGTTGAATTGATTAATTATTAAAGAAAACAATATTGTGGTGAGCATGCACGGTGTATAAAAATAGGCGATAGAACGAGTGGTTTATTTTACTGAAAGGTACACAATTGCCGTAGCAAAAAAAAATGTTTCAATGGGAATCTTATGTACGACTTGCCTTCGCCGCAGCAACAACCATCAGGAACTTGGAGAGTTATTCGGCTCGTTGTTCAGATCTTATTTGATTTAAGCTTTTGATTCCGAATGTGCATTATACGTCACTCTCAGAGCAGGAGACTGCTGCTGGCCAACGGAACCTTCAACTCGCGTCGCTGCCTTATCTCTTTATTTCGCGACAGTGACGATATTTAGCCGGCCTAACGTCTGGACATTTACAAATGGTTTTCGTTTTTATTGCACATTGTACCTCCACCACGTCATGACAACAACAACAACAACAATGCATTATTATATTGTACAAAGTTGGTCATTAACTAGGTAAAAATCCTGAGATAAGTTAAAAAGTTAATTGTTTTCAAACTTTTAAATTTGACTAGTTAATTAATGTTCTAATGAATTTAACTAGTTTAAATTACTGTTGAAATAAATTAAATTTATTCAGCTGAATTAAAAAATAATCATTCAAGTTAAAATTAAAATTGGTTTTAATAGTTTTATGCAGTAATTAGGTACTGTATTCACGGTTCAAAAGTTTAGAATCTAAATAAACATAATCTGACACTAACATCACAGTAATATAGGTACTAGTATATAAATATAATACTGTAATATCTGTTGTGTTTCTTGTTAAAATAACATTATATTATGATATACCTAAATAAGCACAAAATACTATTTAGATCCAAGTACTAATTAAAAAAGTAGATTAGGTAACTTTTAATAAACTGAGTTAAGTTAATATTTATTTTTTTCAATAATAATTTATAGCTAGTTTAATTTATAATTTGTAAATTATTTTATCTAACTTAAGGATAATGTGTTAAACTCAACTTCAGTTAATTATTTTTATATTCCCCATGCACCTTTGATATTGTATTGCTGCTCTGTGGTGGTCTACAGGCAAGCTGATGGAAAAAAATTTATATCTTCAAGTATCTCTTTCGGTACACTTCGATACAAGTACCACCTATACACATCATTATGATGCAAAATAGATACAAAATGTTCTGAACAGTTAGTCGATAATATTCGTTATCCTATAATCTGGTAACGTGGTTAAACGATTTTAAAAATGTAGTAAACCTACACATTGTGTAGTAATTTAGAACCTAAATAACATGTAAACGGGTTATAATTTAGTATGTATGTGTATATGTATATGTATATGTGTGTGTGTGTGTGTGTGTGTGTGTGTGTGTGTGTGTGTGTGTGTGTGTGTGTGTGTGTGTGTGTGTGTGTGTGTGTGTGTGTGTGTGTGTGTGTGTGTGTGTGTGTGTGTGTGTGTGTGTGATACATTTATGAATATTATAACGAAACTTCATTAGTGTTTAAGCTGCTCCATAAAATCGACATCTAATATGCAATCGCGGAAAGCCATAACGATGAACGGAAGCCACTAGCTGGTTGCGTTTCAATATACTGCTATAGAGTGAACCTAGTCAAGTATGTTTGGTCTACTATTCCAACTTATAAGAATATTATGCAAGTCATAACATCATCGTATAATTTTCCCATCCAATCTTTGGACGTGACGAGAAGTATCATGTCCTTAAACTTTAAAGGCTTAAACAAGTATAATAGAGAAGTATCAATATAAAAAAAATTATCTCCCAAGTTTAATGGATTGACTTTAAATTCGGTACGTAACAAAATAAAAAGTATTTAATTATTACGAATAAATAAAAACCCAACACTTCATTCACGCATATCGACAAAATACATCTTCTGCTTGTCATCCTAGATAAGCATTATCCAACAATAATTATTGAATCGAGACATTAAATTAATTGAATACGAGTAATTATATTTATCGTTATTATGATCCACAGTTGTATGTCGTCTAATATTATCAAAGTCGGTGTACACTAAAGCGAATTCACAAACCTCATAATATATAGTTACCTTATAATAAAAACCACAAACCCACCCCAATTTTATTTTTTTTGGAAACGCCTTTGAGGTCATTTAAGGTAACCCCAATTCGTAGATTTAGATTCTCCCTCAAAAGACGTGTGTCTAAGTACGCCACTAACTGCTGCAGTTAATACCATATAATGGGCATTTGAAGCCAACGAAGCTTTCCGAAGAAACACACTTGGTGTCTTGTTAGAGACAGTACACCGATTTTGTGCATCAGACGAAGCGCATGTTACGCGTTCACGCGTGAAAATTACTTTTGGACGATTTCAAAGGGAATCGGCTCTAAAAAATATCCGCACAAACTGTGATTAAATCCCAACGAAAAGCTGTCTCACAAAAATAATAAGAAATGTGTACGACAAACGATTCCGTTTTATATATACTTACGGTTAACGGCACTATAATAATGAAATGTCGCATTGCATTCTACCCCCGTGACGACATACTCGTTGAAAGCGCACGCGAGGGTCTTCCGGGTGGTGTGAAAACGAATTTTTCAACGTCTCACCTTCTCCCGAGCATTCCGCAAACAAACGTCTTGAAATATTCACCGAAACCTTTTTACGCGTAACTGCTTAGGCACTCGCAATATCCATCGATTGATAACGGAAAAACGATAAAATAATAATAAAATGTTTTATTTTTGTAAAAGCTCCCGGAGTATTGCGGAACATTAAATTAATTCGAGTTCCAGTTTATCAAGTTTAATCAATCGCTTAGTGATTCAAACTCGAGTACATGATTTATATAATAATATTATAATAATAAAGACTTGATTTAAATATTTGATTATTTTTTTTTTTTTTGGTACTTAACAAATCGAATTTGATTAAATACATTTTAACTCAGATACTCAAATAATAATATTATATTTTAATTCTTAATACTATTTAAAAATAGTTATAAGGTAACAACTAACAATACTGTTATATGATTTATAAAATGTATCATTTTAAGAGTATAATTACTAGTTTTACAGCCATACTGCCTGACTGATAAAATAGATTCACCTACACTATCTTATACATTTTAAAGTCCACCAGTGACTTATCCAATTCTCTTTCATACTCCACACAGTAGAAAATACAGTGGTTGTTCAATGGAATTATTATTTAGAACATTAGAATTTCGTTAAAAATAAGGTTAATGGAGTGGGGGCGTTCACCCTATCAACCCTCCCCTTGAATCCACCACTGCTTCCACATTGTTTTATGCACCATTAACTACTTACTTAAACAATGTACCGATTATACATATTGCAGCTAATAAGGGCTCTTTTCATTTTGGTAATATAAAATATACTTACCTTTGTTAAACAAATTGTAATCACACTAATGCGTTTATCGTATATTTTTTTTATAGTTGATGTAATAGTTAATAATAATTGTATGTAAGCTTAAGTTTACCAGATTTAAATTGTATTACCGTTGAATGAATAAAATTAAAATTAAAAATAAAAATAAATCATCAATAATTACATTGCAGTTTGTTCATAATACTATACCTACGAGAATAATAAATTATACGTACCTAGAGCTCATGTTCCACTTTTTATGTTTTTTTTAAGTACATTAGTTCAATTTATGATTTACGATAATTTCGAATTAGATTAAATCTGCTGTGTTATAATAATTTATAACAATTGTGATACACCGCGGTGTACCTTGGACATGAAGGGATATCAATTCACTACACTCATCCGCAGTGCACCATATTATTATATTATATACCTTATCAGCGCATTCAAACGTTATAACGTGGTTTCAAAGGGTTAATTTGTATATGTCAACAATGCGTGGGTATAATAATATTATAATAATGCTGGTACAATGGTACATAATATTATTAGACTGAAACGAAAAGCAGTCGGGACGAGGGAAAACCGTCCCGGAAAAACGAGAAAACACAATCCCGGTCCGATCGCGGCGTATTATAATAATATCATATTATGATGACGACGTATACTTATTATAATATTATGGGTGTCTAGTCCTATTATTACAGTTAAACCACCTGAGTGGTGATCCCAACGATCGCGTCTTCTTACGACGATAACAACAATCATTTACGCATCAGACGGTAAAATAATATGACTGCATGCAATATATTATATTGCGACGTCGGAATATTTTGGAACGCAGTTGCGTATCGAATACTCGCGAAAATTATTATTATTATCATTATTTAGCCACTGTGTGAATATTTTACGTAGCACGTACCTATATAATATATATATATATATAATATTTAAAATAAACGTAGGCGTACACGTACGTTTAAACTGTGCAGAGGTGTAATGATGAATAATTTATAAACGAAACAAATACTCGCAATATATGTAAGTACGTACGTCGTCGCGGTGGCTGCGGCACTAAATGGGATAGAACTATAAAAGTCCCTTTGAACGGTATCGGCCCCCCGCGCGCATATGGAAATTTACCTATCCTACGTGTATAACACCGGGTGATCTATTTAAAGCACAAGACATTCATAATTTCAAAAGCAATTCACTTTTTCGAAAATATTTGTTTTACATATTTTCAAGTAGTTAAAGTACAACGTATTTTTTTATTTTTTTTAAATTATATTTTTTACTATTTTTATTACTATCGTTTTTTTAATTTTATTTTTTAATGACTACGTGTATTTTTAATTATTTATTCCAAAGCAGAATATTTTTCGGAATACTTCGATATAATATGCAAATCGAATTTTGGAAGATTTGCTTATGAGTTACAAGTATTTAAAGACGAGTGGAGTGGATTGGAGTGGTACCCCTCCCCAAAAGGGGGTCCATTACTCCGTTCGTTTCAACTTTAAATATTTATAAAGTTATAATTAATGCGAACTACTTTTTCGAAATTAGATTTGTACATAGATCGAAATACTCCAAATAATATTCCGATTAGGAATGTGAAATTAAAAATATTTATTCTTCAAAAGAAACTAAGTATTTATCATGATAAAAAATGGTAAAAAAATGTTTTTAATTGTAATGACTTGAAATTATGTAAAAGAAATGTCTTCAAAAACATTTTTTTTTTTTTTTTCTGAAATAATTATGAGTGTCTTATATTAAATGGATCACCCCGTATAATATGCACACCACATAAACTTCTTATACGTATCGCACATCCCTCTGTACTATACATCCCCTTGCTGTATAATATAGGTGGGTATTATTTATTTTATATATTTTTTTACAAACGAACGTTTTTTATCGTCTCGCGATCCGTGGTGGTCAGGCCAACGCTTCGGATTTTCGGACACCGCGTCGAATATAATAATAATATATACGTGCGTAGGTAGGTGGTGGGTACCCCCCCCCCCACCCCTATTAAAACGCCCTTGAAATATATTCTAAACCGCGTTGTAGGTACCTACACGTCCGATCGATTTACTTCGACGCGGCCCCGGACCGCAATCCTGCACACGTGTATTATATTATACACGCTAAACGTGGGTATACCGTGGTTATATCTCAGCGTGGCGTATTCAGAAATTTTTCTTGAGGAGTTCTGATAATTATTTTCTTAACACAGTGGGAACTATAATATAAGTGGACTTATATCGACCGTGATAGATACCTATTATATTGAAAATAATATGATATAATTTAAAAGTCAGAAAATGTGTACCTATTAAAATAAATTTGAAATTTGTTGAATAAGATATAATTTATCAATGCATAATATGAATATTTATAAATATTAGATTATATTTATTATAAGCCGCTTAGAGATATACAAGCTCAGTATAGAGGAGTAAATTATTTTTTACACCGCAGATGGATATATTATGAAAAATTTGAGTGCTATAATCCCTCAAAAATATGGTCCTATTTTTACCTATGCCAGCTACCTCTAAAATTGATAACAAAAATAATCGTGATATTTGAAAATTTAAGGTAGATATTAATGAACTAACACTCCCACAGGTATAATAATACTCCATTTCCACCACTGTCGTATTTAGGTCATAGGACCTATGTATAATTATATGTAATCACGTCTTATACATTATGTATTATAATTAGGTATTATAAACCACATAAAGATATACTAACTCAGTAGAGAGGCCCGTAGATGAATTATTACACAGCAGGTTAGCATACGTAAATTAATAAGAGTGTCAAGTCCAAAAATATGGTTTTTAGTTTCACCTATGCTCTCCACCCGCACCTTCCAACAACACACTATAATATTATATAAAACCAAAATGATAACAAGAATAAACACGATAGGTATTTGAAATTTGAAGATACTAATAAGCCGACTGACGACTACCCTCCCCGTGGACTCGTTCACCCTTATAATACTTCGCATACACCACTATATCAGTATGGCCAACTATGATAATATTAATATTCTATAATGTGCGTGTATGGGTTAGGTACATCTTCGGTCTGATAAAATCGCGATTCGTTGTTAATCTTCAACAGTACACAGTCGTTGTTACATACAGTCAGTCGTCTAAACTACATCTTAGATACGTTTAGTATATGATATATATATAATCGGATCATATTAATAATAACAATACAGTTTATAATATTATGAGATATCATAATCTTCGTATATATACTGCCCACGTGATCGTCGTAACGGTGATGCATTATCGCGGTTGACGTGTTTGCGCATAGACACGTCGGCGGCGGCCTTTGACGAATCGACTTGCGCTTAAATATATTATATTATTATTATTATTATTATTATTATTATTATGCATACGCTCACCGTCGCGGATAATCGGTATTATATTATATAGATAGAAACGCGTTTGTATTATATTACACATAATATTATACCTACACGACGCGTGTGGCCCGATCGCGATCGAGCGTCCTAACCCCATCGTTGTGCGGGGCGTGAAGGGTGTAAGGGGGGGGGGGGGGTACTAGTATATAATATGATAACACGATCGCAATGGGTCAAGAGGGGAAACGTGAAAAAATCGCAAACAAGAGCAAAAATCGTCGCGTAAAGTATAGTAATAATAATAATAATAATACCAAGCACCTCCTCAATGTTTTATACCGTCTTTGCTGACAATGTGACTCGATTCGCTATTATTGTTAGGCAATAGTATATCAGGTACAGTTTTCACGTTTTAAGAGTAGTGTACTTAAGCTCAATAGAACTGGACCAGTAGGCAGGTGGAAAACTGCCCACCCTGCGGCCCGGAGCCACTCAGAAGACATTTATATGACTGCCATCAACATGTTCACACTGGATCTGTCTAGTTCACCCCAAATTTAAGGAGTAAACTGAAAATGTAATGAAATATACAGATTATCGCGATGAGAGTATACGTTGTATAATGTATAATGTATATTATTATATATTATTATATATTATTATCATCTTTGTCAGACTTTGTTATATCTGCGGGCCGGAAACTTGTGTGAAGTAAAATATGGCCCACTGCCATAATAGGATGAAAATATCATACGTATAGAACACACCAAAACAATGTTATATAGATATAACGTGGTTTTACCGTTTTCTTTAACATATTACGTGTAATTTTATCTAGTTTCCTAAGTTTCCTGTTCAACCATCATTGGTCATAGGCGGACTAGTGTCATATGGTCGGAGGGGCAGTAGACTGAAGTCTTCATAATATTTATTTTTTTATAAATGTGTATACTTTTTCTCTACATCCTCTTTTAACTTTTTACTTTCACAAATATCTTATCATTAGTATAATTGTACATAAGTTTGTATAACAAATTATTAAGTATAGGTAAATATTACGTAAATACAAATAATAAAAAAAAAAATTTATAAGTATTATAGTTATAACTTACAGATTATATGTAAATTCAAATTTTCTATTTTTTTCTATTCCCTATATATTGGTGACCTTTAATTAAATTGTCTGCATGACATATTTCAATTGCCAAATTTGAAAATCAGTCTTGCAAAATATTCATTCTTAAATATTTTTTTGCACAAATGAAGAAACCCCTTTCTGTGACAATATTATTATTCAATTTTTATTTGGAGATGTTATGAAAATATTTGGCTGTTTAGCCTTAATATTATACCTATGCAAAGGTGCACGCTCATAAGCATGGTGAGTGTCATATAATTAACAGGTATACTACGAACTAAATTTCAAAAATAATAGTACTCTAAACAGCTAACTATTTATGCGGTGCTTGAAACAACAAATTATTTTCTTACTGTGTCGATTCATTTATCACTCGAAAGTGAAAAAAAAACGATACCAACCATTTTGTATTTTCATAAACCACTGACCACAGCCCTTATTAAGATTTTGAACCACACCATCGACCACAACCACTCACTACTCTATGGTAACAGTTTAATAATAACTAAATTATAATAGTAGGCACCTTTCACGCTTGACGTGTTTCGATCAGTCATCGAAATAATCGGTACAACAATCTGCAGTGTTATCGGTGATGATGATGTCGGACTCAGGGACTGGAACCTTACCGAAAAGAACCGGTTTTAGAACCGAAACCTTTTGAATATTGGGAACCAAAACCTCACCAAAACCCTTATTTAAATTAATTTTAATACCGGAACCTCACCGGAACCCTTATTTAAATTTATTTAAAAACCTAAACCTTACCGGAACCGATACTTTCACTTTACATATTTTTTTACATTTGTATAAAACCAAAAGAGGCAACGAATTTTACATTTTTTTAGAACCGAAAAGAAACCAAAACCTTTATTTTTGTTTTTTTAAAAACCAAAAATAAACCAAAACCTTCATTTTTGGTTTTTCTGGGAACCTAACTGGAACCGGAACTGAAATTTTAGTTTTTTTTTTAAACTGAACCGGAACCGGCACCGTAAAAATCATCAAGGTTCCAGGTCCTAATTTCGGTGCACATTTTTATCTCATAAACAAGGTAATAATGTATCATTTTAACCGTTCCGAGTTTGGTTTGTTTACCAGGACAATATAGTCTATAGTTGCCACATCAATCCAATTAATAATATTGTGTTATTATCGTGGAATAATATTATCTAGTGATTTGAACTCAGAAAGTGACGGCTCGATCGGGTAATCTGTATTAAACACATACACAACCAGCGAATAGCGACGCTCTTTAATTTATTTTTATTTGTTTACGATAAACACGAATAATAGCTCACGTGGTTTCCTGAATATATGGCCGAGTTCATTGATTGTTTTCTTTCGTTTGACGAAAATTATGTTGTAAGCGCATTTTATATTAAATTGCACTGTCTACTTGAAATCTTCCAATTGCCACATTTGAGAAACAGTCTTGTGGAATATGTTTATTCTTAGATCATTTGCAAAATTAAAAAAAAAAACATTTTTCGTGACTTCTTATTATAATTCAATTTGTTTTTGAGAGCTTGGAGGGCTACGCTTCTTCGTGCTCGGTGTGTTTATTAGGACAATGGTCTAGTTGCCACATGAGTCCACCTAATAATATTTTGATTCAAATTCAGAAAATTTCGGTTCTAAGGGGTATTATTATTCTATAATACTCACATTATATTATAATGATATAAGGTGACGCTTTATAATTTATTTTTATTTGTTTACGATAAACACAAGCCAAAATATGATAACACTCGTGGTTTCTCGAATATAATATAGCCGTGTTGATCGATGGTTTTCTTTTGTTCGACTAAAATGTTGCTGGCGTGCATTTTAGTCGATTGGCCGAATTAAGTCACTCCATTGTCAGCAGTGATTAAGTACAAAAAAAAAATATTTAAAACACATTATAACTCGATTAAAGTGAATCGAAATTAAAATCAAAAATTCAAATCCTTTAGTCATCATGGTCTCCGGTGAAATATATCTCCTCATTTCTTTTGTTTCGATTGTTTTCCAATTTTTTATGCGTTTCATAACTCAGGAGATGTCTCACAAACAAAAAATTAGAAGACACCCTTTTTCGTTTACCGTCTTTATCGTCTTTTTCCAAACTTAAATTGACAATAATTCATTATCCGAATGTTGTTTGAAATCAAATTGGAATCGCAAGTAAGTCGTAAGCATATTCATAAAAAAAAAACTTTACTGTTACAATCGGCAATCAATAACCTTTTAACAGACTGTATATTGTATATTATTGATCCAAGATAAAACACTAAACGCCAACAGTACATCACACTTCTCAGGCATAAAAAACGTTGAACTATTATTATTATAATAAACTATTATTATTATTATTATTATTATTCATACCTCAGAAACATTTTCAGTTTCTGAATTTCAAACATATTTTTATACGATAGAAATAATTGCGATAAATTAAAAAAATATATGTAAAATAACTGTACCTACTTCAAATTGTATATTCACGATTTGCGAGTTCCAAAGAAAATATTATTATTTTCAACTTGTCAGCGCTGTTCATAAAAAAAGCTTTTTCTGACTTCAATTAATAGGTACAACTTTTTTACTGTTTGTCCAATCATAAACAAACATTCAACTTTTAATCTATAGTTAATGTTTTATTTCTATCAAGATAAGTTTTAACTTGGTCATTTCGACGGCAGTTAAAGTGATTTTATTTACCTTATTTTTAAAACTTACATACTTTATTATATAGAGGAATATAGGACATTATATTATTTTATAGTTAAATCGTCTTCTTTTTTTTGTGAATCCGTATTTGCATTATAAATTTATGACACTCCATTATACTACTGTGATAATAATTATTTTACCTATTACTATAACGTTCAAAAATTTTCCCTGGACGATTTTCATTTAAAAATGTATTGATTCATCACAATGCCCATATGATAATAATATAGACGTTTTCTATTTAAATTAACGAGATAAAAATACGATAAAAATATGAAATAAAAATGAATACCTCGTCCGTTTGGATATTTCGGTCTGGGCGGGCAGTTCGGTGGCGGTAAAATGCACGTGAAGTAATAAATCTTTAAACAATAATAATAATAATGATAATAATAAAAATGATAAAAAAAAATTAATAAAAAGACTTACGGTGCCGGGGGTTGGGGTGCGGCGGCTGCATGTCCCATGACAGAATTCTGGCCGTGACGTTTCGTCGTCGTCATCATCATCATCATCCTTATAAACTTCAATGATCATATATTAACAGTTTTTATTCAGAAATCGTAAAAAAATAATACTATTATCGGACGTCTAGCTAGCATTGTTGTGGTGTGCGATTAAAATCCGTCGTATACTCGTTGGTGCGAAGTCAAAACTCATTGCTCGATCGCCGCTGTCACAGAAGACAGCGATTATTATATAAGCAATTATTTTCGTGGTTTTATTTGATATTTCAATGAAAAACTAATGAGGTGTTATACACGTGACGAGGTGCTGTTTTTGATAATATTCATGGTTTCGACAAATTGTTCATAAATGTCTTAAACTGTCAATAGTATTGTGGTATTGCCATAACAAGGATCGTATTAAAATATTAAAATAAAAGTTTGATGTACTCAACACGGAAAAATTATAAATAATACGTGTATCATTATTATATTTTTTTTTTCATTTAAATAGAAAACTGTATATTGCTTTTTGACAAATACTGTTTCAAATTAAATTCGAATTAATTATAAACTACACTTTCAAACGATTTTATACTTATACACGTATAATGACCTACACTTTAAAAATTGTCTACTAGAGAAATATTTTTTCAACCACAAATGTTGTTTGATAATTGTTCGTAAATCATCAGCCAACAGTTAGAGGCAATCAGTTCCCAACATATTTTAAGGTGTGAGGTAAATATAAATGTATACTTATAGTAACAATATTATAAAAAACATATAATATTATAATAATATTATATACATTTTTTTGAGGGGCGTTGGAGGATATGATAAATATGTATAATATATTCTTATTGATATATATAAAAAAACATTTTTTCTGGAGTAAGCAATCGAGATCCGATTTTAAGAGGAGACAAATGATCGACCAAATTTATCCAATGCAAATACTACAATATCATTATTACAGCAGAGAATCAGTGGCTGGTTTGATATTTCTAAATCAGAAACTTAAGAAGATATTGGAGAGATTTGTGATCAAGTAGTTATCATCAAAACACTGTTTTATGTTGTATTATGTACAATATACACTTGTTTAAAGAGACCAATATTTTTATTTTTATTTTCAACAACGGTGATGTAAGAATAATTCTATCTATGGTATTCCATTGAACTATAATATAATATCCAAACACTGAAAACCAAGTATTGTCAAAATATTGTTATTCTTCTATTCAACACGTCTCTGGGACGTTTCCGACGGATCAGTATTTTATTGTTTAATTAAGAAAATTAAATTATTATTATCGGAATATTTTGTGTGACTTTTCGTGGCGTATTCAACTCCGGTGACATATTTTCTTTTGCCCCGCAGAACGTCAACAAAACTTAATGAGCGTGTAAATTATGTATGAAGGTATTATGTTGCTATACTTTTCTAAAAGAACTAATAAGGTCCATTGATTTTTATCGAGAATTGGTCTTCTTGTTCTCAAAAAAAAAAAAAAATTAATACCTTTCTTGCGTTCGGCTGGAAAATAACACAGATGGTTTATTTTTAAGTCAACTTCAAAGTACGATGGCAATACTAACAAATGATATTTTGCAGTAATATATTCAATGTTCCTAAGATAGTTTATAAGCCATTAAAACTATTAAAATACTTCAAAGTATAATAATAACTAATAATAATTTTAATGGTATGTATTTAAAAATACTTTATGTACAGATTACTATGAAATAACATTCTTTGTTAAGTAAGATTAAAATTTATCATAATATTTGAAATGTATTTTATTAGCTGGTGTTTAAAAAAAATATAAACAATAACAATAATTAGCTTTTGTATAGCTGTTTTATTTTTTTTTTCGTTCTCTTGTTACTATAAGAATTTATAAAACGACTTTTAAATTAATTTTACGCTATTTTTAAAAGTTGAGTATATTTAACGGAATCATAGGAAACTTATTTTCTTTAGATGAAATCATTGAACTCTACGCAACTTTTTCATTAAAATGTTTAACATGGAATTCCAACATTAAATTTCAGTTGTTATTTGTCATATAATAATATATATTTTACAACTATAGTAAATGTACACGATTTATGTATGACGAAATCATTTATCATAATAAATAAATCAGAATAATATGACCAACAGTCCTTTGTTGGTCTTATTAAACTTACTGATCCGAGAAAAGTGGTTGAAATCGATTATCCGATATTTGTCATTCAACATCAGGAAGCTGTTTTTTTTTTTAAATTTTTTTGCGCAAAAAAAAAATAAAAATATTTTCTTTGAGTAATTACACATGAATTTCAAATCATACACCATAACTTCCACTCAATTGTGTTTTATAGTGTGCTGAGTGAAATAATTTTAACTTTTTGAATGGTAAATCAAAATAGTTTTATTAGATACCTACCTACCTACCGTTTATTTTCAATTATATACCATTTTCATTTAATTGAATAAAGTATGCGTTAACACGAACAAATAAAGTTCAGAAGGGCCAACATGTCATTCCCGTTAAACTGCTAAACCACTTTTGTCCCTTAAGGCCTCAACAAAATGTATCTAATTTTTGAATTGAATGTCATGCTGAATAAAAATAACTGTTATAGAATAATAATAATAATAATTTTATGCGCTCTGTAATATTATACAAACTCATTTCAAGTATCTATCGTGTTTAATCTATACAACTAAGGGACGAGTGAAGTACCATTTTATACCAAACCGGTTTAGGTTGCAGAACTACCATGAATTCTATACCGCTACAACATTCATATTATAATAATATCGAGTTTACAGAGCAGTAGAACACCTTCGTGTAAAAACCATAACAATGGATAATAATATATAACACATGAGTGATGTTCGTGCGGACATAAAACGACTCCGTTGCGGATAATATTATGTTTTTGTTACTTTGTAATGTATGCCTTCTGCGTGGTACACGAACGAACGTTTTATTTATTTTCATTCGTTGACCAAGTGATCACGGGGTCTATATCCATGGTACCAGTTACCACGTTCGGTATGTGGTTATACCTAATAAATCGGCAGAGGCGGTGTGTCCCCGCGGATACGTCTTGGTCCCGCGCATCTATACCTAATATAATAATGATGAAGGTATACCGGTATAACGGTAGCTGGGAAACATACGCCCGAAAATTCTTCCAACGTTTTTCTGAAAATTATATTTCAAATTATTTATTAAAAGCCATAAGGAGGATTGTGTTATTATGGGTTCCATGCTTACCGTGATATAATAGGTTGTTAATAGGTTGTTTGTCGTTTGAATAAGTATAATATTTTGTAGCGTTCGGGTGGCTTAAAACTCCACGGTATAAATATCAAACCCATACTACCGAAAAAAGGTCAAACATTACAATTATTATCCCTTGTGGCAAACGGCCAATACGCATCAGTTGCAAGACACTTGTACACAAAATATCGAATTTCCTAAGTACTTATTTCTCGGCACTACAAAATAAAATGCCACAGTGGAACATTTTTGATTATATTTATATACATGCCCGATTCGCGAGTAAAAAATATTCATGCACATGCATATATAGGGTCAGTGGCGTACAAGGGAGAGGTCTAACGTGATGAACCCCTCCACCACTATTTCTATTTTTTTTATATATTTATCAAATTTCAGCAGAAGTAAACTAGTAAGCAAGAACAATAAAGGACCTATAATATTCATATTATACGTCTTAACCGATTATAGCAAGCATAAAAAAAAATTTTCAGAAGATTATGTTGTGCATACATTTTCAAATACCTCGCCTGAACGTCAGAAATTAGACTGGAAAAAATCAAAACCAAATCGTATTATTGCTCATTATTTGTATAGTAAAAAGTTTTTAAAAAAAATATATAATTGTGTATATTTTTCGTTTCATAACTTTAAGAACTAAAAAGGCACCTGCCTTATTTTGCAAACCAAATCTTGTGAGTCGTGACAACAGTGAGTAATTCTAACTGTTAGGAAAATCCTGCTTAAGCAAATGCATACTATATGGTTCACGAATCGACTAGTCGTTTTATGAATTGCATACGTTTTAAACTTAATATAGATACTTTGTTCTATGTTATCGATAGATATACACACTGCGTAAATAATAGACGTAAATTCAAGTATAATACAGGACTTTTGTGACGTTTTTATTTTGACACGGAGTAAAACCTTTAGATAAAACTACACCGTTAGCGATTCTCCTTGAACATTTTTTTCTTCTTCCGTATACCCTCGTAAAGTAAATAATTGGTTATTAATACATCAATTTCACACAGCTCTGGGCGCAACTAATATATACGTAGGTATAAGTTCAAAAAACTTGATATTAGATTGGTACAAGCAATTGTTCTGGAAATTGTTCATACAGCGCTGTCCTGTTTCTGCAATATTTCTGATTTCCACGATAATACTCCACTCGATAGTCGACTATTACGTCGAGCTGAGCGCAGTACAGTGATGTCTCCCAGTAAAGTTTGACATAATAGGAATAAAAATATAATTTACGAATTATATTCAGTAAAAATAAAATCTGTTAAATGGTACGGTATCGGACATATAAAAAAATGTATATTATATGCTTTTGAAAATAAAAAATATTTCTCAATTTAAACAACCGAAAGTGGAACAAATTGTTATTTAAAATACTATGAGCTTTAACAAAATAATTCGATTTTAAATATTTATTGACTTTTTCGCTAAATAACGTACAATCTTATGTGTTTGAAGAATAAATGTATTTATTCTGGTTCAAAGTATTACCAAATCAACTTCAATTTCATTACCGTTAGACACGAGTTATCCATGAAAACGTGTCCATTTTTCAACAATTATAGACGATAATTATTGGTCCCCACCAGCCACTCCTTCACACTCACTCAATATCTTACCCTTTTACTCCCGCTTTTTAAAACTATTGTTTTGTATTTTAATTAAAGGATAAAAACTTATTTGACCCGTTTACCACCCCATCGTAGTATTTTATTCTGATTCGTGAAGTTTTAATTACGCGTCCACCCATGTCGTAAGAATTAAGATTATTTTTAGTTGAACAACAACTTTCTTTAATCCATACCTCGAATGGCAGGCAGGTTTAAAATACACATTATAATGAGGCAGTTAATATAAGTATATAATTTGTTTAAAATGTAAATTCATCAAATCTAAATTTTAAAATGTAGGTATGTAAAACATTCATCAATAGTAACAGAAGGTGGAATTAAATCATTTAATCATTTGACCTTTGTAAAATGTACTAACTTTTACTTGACTTAAAATATAGCTACATGCGTAAAATCACGATTGACTGGATTTTTTATAAATTTATTCGTAATGTATAAATTAAATACCTATATCTTACACATTCTAGTTCAATTATATTGTAATTAAAAGTACACAGTATTTTGAACTTCGGCGTGCTAATTATAATTTTTAACGTTAATCATATACAATTATTATGAAATTGTTTAATGTGAAACATGAACAAACTTACAATGCCATATTACAATTTACAATAGGTACATATACGAAACCACTATTTAATAATATTCTTTATTTCGTAAAACCTATGAGTTGTCTATCACACTTGTCTGTCTAGTAAATGAGTTAGTGGTTACTAAAAATAACTATCTATCTATCTATATATGTAACTAGCGGTCCTGCCCGACATTGTCCAGGCCAAAGTTTTGTATTTTCAATAAATATATTTGTACAAAATGTAGATCATATATGCCATATTTCTTCTAATTTATTACGATGTAGCTAATCCTACACACTTCATTGCCCATAAAAAATGTCAACTTTATAAGAATTGTGATTGTTCAGCACCTTATGGGGGGATGCATGCCTTATCTGCCCGATTAACTAATGGCAACCGATATACAAATAAAATACTAATTTCTACTAATTATTATTTCTCCTATAACCAATAGCAACTATTTATAAACAAAAATGTCCATCATAAATCTCAAAATCACTGTTTGAGCACATCCCTGGGTTAGACTTCTAATTTACACATTTTTAATTACTCTATATTACTCAGTGATAGTGTAGCATTCTAATGAGTAATGGTGAAATAATTTTTCAAATCGGTCCAGTAGTTTCATCTTTATAATATTAGTATAGATTATACTTACATACATCTAGAATCCAGAAATATAAAACTTAATAAATATAGAACTGTATAAAATGTATACCGTCAATCTGGGTTACTTGAAACAGTTTCATGTTTTACTAATCATATCAATGTATGTTACCGAGATTTAATCATAAAAGAACTATTTTTGGATTAACATTTAAAATAATATTTTTTAAGAATATTATTCTTATCAATCAGTGGATTTTTCTTAACAAATACAAAAAAAAATATCTACTAGGTATTAAAATGTTGATCATTTTATAATAACTTTCAAAAGTATTCTAAGACCTTACTCAATAATTAATTTAATTTTTGCAGACTTCTGAGATTTTTTTTCAGCTGAGAATAAAGAATGTCAATATTGTTTCAAGTCACACAGAAAAATACAGTTTTTTTTTTTGTGGGTGGGGACTAGATTATTTTGATGAAATCTTAGGAATTTCATTTTTAAGGTATATACTTCCACGTCATGTTTCAAATCAACTTTTGTAGGACTTAACCTCCCCTAGCCCCCTTTAGTTGTGTCTAGTGCCTACCAACTAATAATATTGATTTCTAATAGTATTAATTATCGCTACTGAGATTTCAAAAGATATATACTGTTTCGAATATGTATTTGTATAATATGTAATCCAATATCAGTGATTTCGTATCATATCATAATATACTAAATTGTACTACAAACGTTCATAATGTATTTTGTACATTGTACACCATATTATTCATACACGGATTATAATAGAGTCTGGAGGGAAAGTTTTGGTTGATAAAATTAACATATTAAGCTATTGGAATTAAAATATAAGTAAATAATATTATTATCATAGATAGTAAAATATATTGCGTGGAATGTTATTGTTGTTAACAATAGTTTTGGATTAGGTACCTATCTATAAACATGATTTTGATACTAATAATCTCTAAAAGTTTAATCTCAAACATCAACTCTGACCTCACGAACTGAATATTCTCGAAATGTGATAAACACAACATACATCTATAGTTATTATAATATTAACATTTTGAAATGTCGCCTGTGTGATTTACTAAATTATTTGCATCAAATATCAGACGGAAACATAATTCATTATTTTGTTTTGGCGATTAAAAGGTAACGGGTCGGGACATAGTTTCTGTTTGTTATGCTTTTTGATCCATAATCGCTCGACTGACCGTTAAAAGAGCAGACAATTTCGCCGAATTTGGATAGTCTCTCTTAACTTTGATTACTTTCACGGATCTCGAGTTCTCGTTAAATTATTATATATTAATATATTTAGACAACTATTTAAATGTAATTAATTATTTATGAAAGTTAAGTGTAACTATCATTATTGTGATCAAACACGAATAATTTCTACTTGACCGTTTAAAATTTCTGATTATTTAATGTATTTAATGCTCAGTAACAATGTACAGCAATAGTAACACGTAGAACCTTTCTAAAAAATGTATTATTTTTTATTGCGATACATTATAAGACATTTCAAACTGTCATGTATATTATATCACTTTCACGTTAATCAGTGCAAAAATAAACAATTGGTCACCAATATCATTACCAATGAACGAATTTAGCATTACGAATTAAAAGGGCTGATGATAATAATATACATTTTTCATCAAAAACATACTTCACGTGCTTAATGTAACAATTGTAACTATACGAACGTCTATATGACCAAAGTCTATCATGCGTATTAATAGTGTGATGAGCTAAAAGATCATTTTTTGTTTGGTATATAATAATTAATCAAACTCGGATGAAAACATTATATTATTCAAAGATATTGTTTCTGAGTGAAACTATTTATGCTATTTTTAATGGCACACGTGGATTATTTTGTATTATATTCTTTATCAACCATTTACTGAAAAATAACCTGTACCTACTAAATTATAGCCTAAACTAAAATAATATGTTATTATTTACCACATCATAAAGCAAGGCTTGCATACCGTGGATATTATTATGTATTATTATTATTTATTACCTATAATAAAAATCATCGTCCTGAACGATATATCTTAAAGCTCGTCGCTATAATAAATCATTGACACTTTTCTAATATATTATTTTTACTATTATTATTCGCAGTACCGTGATATAACACGTTCCGTTATAAAATAAAATTAACGTAAATAGGTGTTCGTGTGTAAATATCAACGGAATTTATCTCATTCCACATCAAAGGGCTGAATATCTGTTATTCGATATAGTATAATTTTAAATTTTTCTAATAATATAGTCAACAACACATCTGATGGCTATTTTTCCCCAGTAATACGAGTACATTATCATTACGAAAATAATCACAAACTACGTTGCAATGTACATAATATATAATTTGGTCAAATATATACGTCGTAGTTTATTACACTATAGAGGGCCGCTCTATAGTGTAATAACGATTTCTGAACAAAACGGACTAAATAACGAACTTCCGATCGAAACGCGTATTTAGATTAAAAGCTAACAGCTGCCCAGATACTATACAGGAAGGCATAGCAATAAGTCAAAATGAAATGGAAACCGTCACGCGATTTCGATTATAATTAGGTACCTACGATGAATAAATTCAAACATAATAATAAATCTTAGTCGATGGGTCTACCAATAAAACTGAAAACAAATAAAACCTGACCAGCTTTGGCACCGAACTATATATTATATTGTGTAAAAAGTGGTATCTCGCGTCATAAAGATGTCAAATTTTATAACAAAAGTGCTATACAAAAAAATATGTTTATCTCTACTTTTGGCTCTATAATTTATTCTACTTACTGTAAAAATCTTTAGTTGGTTTAAGAAAAGCCGAATATCTTAGGCGCTACGGAGAATTCTAAGAAATTTCACAAAGTCACCAAACTCTATAGAAATTTTTACCTTCCTCACTTCACCATCATTAAAAAAATATATATTTAACAAAACCATACAATCTACATAACTATTAATTTTGTAGATATGAATAAAAAAACAATTTTTTATACATTTTTTTTCTTATACTCTACCTCTAACTATTCGTATTTACAATCTTTTATTATAATCGGCGTGAAAAAAGAGTCGAAATTCGTGTACCTACTGAAGATAAACATTTAACGTAGATAAATCACAGATATTTATAATTTATTGTTATCTGCGGTCAGTTATAACATGAGGTGTTGGTGTGGATAAAAACATGTTTATAGGCATACCTAGGTATACCTACTAGTATTATCTACAAACACTATCGACAGTAAGATTATATTTTTAAATAAATTATCAAAATAGCGTCTTAACTATTGATAATATAATAGCGCACAAGTTTTAATAGCTTCCATTTTTTTTTTTTTTTTTTTTAACGAAAATCAAATATTTCATTAGACACTAAGGACCACACGCAATGTGTCCGCAACAACCGGTTGGGAGACCATATCGACAATTTATTAATGTAATAATAAATTACTCATATTGTACTATATTATACGATAAAATCCATTATTAAATAGTTTACTGATATATTTAGACTAAACATTCGTGAGCAATATCATTAATTCATTTTTTCAACCACATGATAAAATTACATAGATGTATATTATTATCTATTATGGCTTCCACGCCATCACGAAACCAGAGAGTAGGAAGTTGTAAGAAAAGACAACACACTTAGTAAGTATATTATAACAATGTAGACTCTTCTTTGACGATTGAGAGATGTAACTACATAATTTACAGAAAGATTCACTAAGCATACACCAATTATTATTCATCTTACAGGTAATGAATTTAATGAAATTCTGATTTTTTGGGTGATTAATGTAATATAATTAAGGACCATATGTACCGTTTACGTTTGTCCCATGGCAACCCGAATTATTTTTTTTCAAATGATTACAATCACGCTCTTTTTTAATAAATTGTTAATTTTATTATATGACTTTTTTTAGATATTGATGTATCATGATCAATATTTGAACAAATAAATTATGAGTTGTTTAATTTTGAGAAGGTACTAAGTACAATAATTATTATAGGTCCATGATATACCTAATAGATGTGCACAAGGCCAGATTGGGGTCTAGAAACCTATACTGAGCACAATAACATTACCGACCCATTTTACTTATAAGTGGTCCATATACGGTACATGTATCATAATAGGTTATGTTATTGAGGTAACTCACCAGCCCAATATGCGCCTGTATTTTCAAAGTACTATGGTAATTTGAAAGTTATGGTAATTTCCATTCATCTCTTATTTAATGTTAATACTTTAAATATTTTATAATAATTTGTATATTATATTCTTTGATTATAGTAAGTACGAATTATATATTTCTTATAGGTAATATTTTTAAGGACCTTAAGACTTTAATCCTTAGAATATATCTTTCTATAACTCAGGAACTACTCGTTAAAATTTTGATTTAGATGCATGAAGAACATTTTCAAAAAAAAAATCTTGATTCTCATTTGAAAAAAATTAATTTTAATCACCACAGGACACTTCTTAAATGGCTGATATACCCGAGTATTAAAATATATGGTCCTAAGTATAAAGATTAAAAAATGCCGAATTAAAATAATATATTCATTTTTAAATAGGATGGATGAGTATTCTTGCTGAATAATATTTTATTCCTAGGTCAATGGTTTTATATTGTCAGTCGTCGTCTTCGAACAAAACGATTTTTAGCCGCCGCCTAATGCTCAACACGAATGGTATATTCGTAAACGAGGTGTTCGCTCGTGCGACGTTTTCCTATAACCAGGAACGTGGGGTGGGGTGGGGTAGTGAGTAAATCAGCAAGTGGTTTAGGTGTAAGTATAATATAATAATATTATACAGGGTGTTAACCAAGCACGCTCCCCACGGCTTTTTCCCTTTATTAATGAATTTATTTAAATTCTTATTTTTGGAATTTCTAAATCTACGTAACTATATTTTCAAATCCTATGGTTTTTTTACTTCTGTTTTTCAAAAAATAACTTCTTTTTTACTGTTATTTATCTACTGAACAACTTTTTTAAAAATATTTACGTACCTAATTCTAAATTTTAACGGATAGTTTCTCAGTTCTTAAAATGTTTATACTAAGGATGATAGTCCTTATAATTGTTTTACAAAAATATAAAATAAATATTGTATTGGATCTAATACAAACTATTATAATTGGACCATGTTTACAAATTATAAATGTTTATAGATTAATATTAAAATAAAAAGTAACAGCCCCCCTCCCCTATATACTCCAAACACATTATCATTGACCTATAATTTATTATATTTAGCATACAAAGTCAAATAAGTAGATAATTTAAAAACTACCGACGAAGAAGTTTGAATATTCCTAAATTAGTAAAAAAATCTTAAGAATTTTAAAATATGGTATTTAAGACGTCTATTCAAAATATTCCAAAAATCAGATTTTTGAAAAATCGCATTGTAGACAAAAAAAAGTGGTGAGTTTACTTAGTGAATCACCCTATACACAAAATTGGTTTAGTATGTATGCTCGTCGAGTGTGTTTATACGTTCGAGAACAGACGCGATCATATATTATTTTAAACCAGAATGTCTCGCCATCTCATGCGTACTACTGTACAGTGTACATTATCATATTATTATACTAATATACCTCTACTTTCCTCTGACTATCAACGCTTTAAGACTCTAAATACCATATTTCTATAATATTATACATACACCCAATATAGACATTAATAGTTCGTCTATTAATACATTAGTATCGGTTAGGTATGTCTATGGGTTTTTGTTTTAAGAAAGACTAAAACGAAATAGATACATTTCTTGCTGTTTTAATTTAAAGCAAGGAGGGGACCTAAGTACTAAGAAAAACACCTGATACAATAAATTAAGGTGGAGAAAAAATAAAAAGTAATAAACCGGAATTTTTACACAAAACAAGTTTCTGTCAAAATCGATACTGTTTTTTTGTTGAAACTCAATAATGAATAACTGGAAGGACTTGACATCTTCAAACGATATTTATATTGTTACTTATTTGACATAAAATATTTTGGAACTTGTTGTGCTATTTATAGGTATTTTAAATTTTCAACTTTTTTAGTGTTTTTTAAATGTAGTATTATACTATTTTCTTTGAAGGGTTGCTCATAAGTTTTTCATATACCAGATTAAAAATATTGAAAATATATAGGCACAATATTTTTCAATAAGCGTTTGAAGTTCAAATTATTACGAAATTCTTCAAAACCACCAACAATTGTAAATTGTAAATTTTTATAACAAGATATTTTTAAACTAAAATATTCAATTTCAACAATCATAATTTCAAAATTAAATATAAGGATCTATATAAGTTTTTCTTGCAACAATAATCAAAAATATTTTTCTTGTGGACTTAAAACTTATACGTATATTATTATATTTTATATGTGCAATGATATTTTATAAAAATGTAGATTAATTTTAAACTATTGCTTATTTATACCGTTTTACGGTAAGGTTCACAGAAAAGTTAATAATAATTATGTATGACTCAAATATATACTACACTTACAATAATTAAATATTTATAATAATATTATATTAAATGAAATGCTTCCACAAAAATTAATTCAACCTACCGTATCACTAATATAAAAATAAATTACTGGCTATAATAATAATATAAAAATATTCTAAAATAAACTTAATAATATAATATAAACTGACAACCATCTTCGAACAGAATAGTTTTCGTTTTTTTCAAATTTAACACATACGTGCCATTGGACTTACTTAATGTCGAGGTACGCTCAACAGTCAAAACTTACAACTGTAAATAAGTGTTGTTACATACTTTTTCACTTTTTAAGACGTTATTTTAGATCAGAGTCAATGTGACCTGAATAATCTAAAAACTTTAAATTTTTTTTTAGAGATCAGATGTAAACACTATCATTTATTGCCACATGAAACCGAGTATTTGAGATAAATAATTATCAAAATGAAATAATATGTTTCGTTCGTTTATCCAGATTAAGGATAGATAACCTCAGTGGATACGTGATTTTATAATCAGTTGACACATTACTTATCCTCAAAAACAATATTTACATATCAGCAATTAGATTGAAAAAATGTAAAAAATGTAATAAATATATTCGTGTATTATTCAAAACACATTCGTGTGAATAAACAGCAATCGTTTAATAATTGTAATTCCGAGTGATTAAAACGCAAAATCTAATGTAATATGTGGGCGCCCCGGATGCATCGATGAGCTTCCCAAAATCATTAAATATTATTTAATAGTATTTGTTAAATATTTATTTGGAGAAAAAGTCATCGATATAGCTCTGACGTCGTGTGACATAACAGTGTAGAATGCCTGCAGTACGTATAGACAGTCGCAAATAACAATAAACGAGTCAGGTCGTCGTTTATTAGTCTGTCTGCGAATTTCGCACTTCGAAGAACTTGCAGACATTACGGAGTTCGCGCCACGTCACGTTTGGGAACAATAATAATGTGGGCGACCGTATGGGTGGGCTGTCCAAGTACACAAAAACGTGTGTAGGTATATGATTACGTATTGTGGTATATAAAGGTATTGCTTATAAACACAATGTGATACCCATTAGATGCCCGCAAAATGGACTGAAATAAGTCGTCTTCTGTGCAATAATGCGATCGTTTTGCGTAGATCGATTACGCTTGAACCACGACAACGTATAGTGTACTATCCGAGGATATAAGATAGTATGAATGTTTTCCTTTTCCCGATTTCGTAAAAATAGTATTCTCAGTATTCGAGAAAAACAATTTCTCGACGGGGGAAGTTCACAGTATCCCGAGTAATCCAATAATAAGAAGTTAGGTAATAGTTTGGAAATCTTCAAATTGATATTTGTTTTTTTATTTGTTTATTTTATTTCATATTTTTTTTTTCAACAAAGAAAAGTCGATTAACGACGTTATTACATTTCTTGAGATTTTTAAAGTTTGTTGAAGCATTTTTTTACAAAAATGTCGAAATTCCAAGAATCAATAATTAATCGTATACGCTTCATATATAAAAAATTGCTCAATAATTAAGTATAATTTTGATTTTAATTTTTTTTTTGAACTTAAGTATATTAAATATTTGTGAGTTTTTATTATAAATTATGGTTGGAGATCATTGTTAAGGAATGTTGCATAATAATTACTGTTAGTTATTATTTGTTCCTTAAGGGTACCTACTTGAAAAACTAAAACGTGCATAGAGTTATATTTATATTGTATATACTATAACCTAACGAAATTAGTAATTAATTGAATTTGTTTTCAATCAGAATCACGTTTATATTGTATTATTATGCTATAAATTTAACTGTCTTATATTAATATAGTGTTAACGGTAACGTGTCTTCTGATCGAAAATACAACTTCTTAAAGCTTATTAAAATTAAATTATTATTTTTGGTTTGTAGTCGATATCAATTCAGATCAAATCGGATTGTATATAATATATTATATTATAAAGCTTACTTTTGGTTTATCTGGTTGGAACATCGTCCGTAACGTTTCAGGACGTTTACAACAGGAAACGCGTAAATTAACATGTGAACAAATATAACTGATATTACATTTTACGTAATAACTATAAACAATAATATTATAATCGATGAAAAAAAATTAAAACTCGCGTGGATCGAAGGGTCGAAATTTCGAATGACATAATATGACAATGATGGGACCAGGCTTACCCAAATAACTGGCTAACAACACGACCTACCTTTTCAGTGTTTTATGTTATAACGTCGTGGTCGATATTATTATTATTATTTAAATGACATATACATTTTTTTTTCTACAAATGCTTACAAACAAAACTTTATTCGAATCCCGACCATAACTCATCTCAAAACTTGCCTCAAACACGCTTCCTGGGAATCCACCCTGCAGACGACTCGAACGGAACTGATCATCAGGTGTCACAACTTTGAGACTTCCTTTCATGCCATTCGCAATGATATTCGCGTAAATAAACTTCTTATTGTAGTGTATATTTTGAATGGATTGTAATATTTTTTA
This sequence comes from Nasonovia ribisnigri, assembly GCA_027563435.1. Lineage (NCBI taxonomy): Eukaryota > Metazoa > Arthropoda > Insecta > Hemiptera > Aphididae > Nasonovia > Nasonovia ribisnigri. The sequence continues at coordinate 561,297 of JANEHU010005190.1, read as the reverse complement.
AATAAAGATTTCTTAAAAAAAAAACAATAGCATATTATTATATACGAGGTACGTCGTGTTTAAACTTTAAACGAAAAAAATATGCAGAATAATATTTTGATTTTTATTATATATTTTTTAATATTCTAGCCCCGAACGTATAACATTGCTTTGTTAATATTTTCGTTTGTTTCATCAAGCAGGTGACATTAACATCGATACGGGAAAAACCACAACACTCGCAATGTTGAATCCGGAAATTTTTCTAGGGGAGGACACTAATTTTTTTTATTGGTCATACATCTTAGTTATATAAATTATATAATTACTATTTATTACAATTAATTCAGTACATTAAAAATTTGACACATAACATGTTTTTATATGAATATTTTTTTTTTATACAAATTATTTTTCATCTTCGATACTTTTATTCATAGAATATCCATAATCCATATGTGTCTTGTACCAAATATTGTAGATAATGTAGTTGTATGTTATTGAAACAAAGGCCTATATTGTGTTAGAAAATATTTTGTCGGAACATTCAATCTCGGAATATATTTTTTCAGTGCCATATTTATTTGGGACCGTATTTAGTTGGAGAAATATTTTATTTGAATTTATATTCTTGGAATGTATTTTATCGGACTCATATTTATTTTTAACCGTACATGGTTGGTTTATTTTGATGTCCCAACTCATCGTCGAGGACGAATGCGTATGCGCGACAGAGCAAAATATCATCATCATTATTCGCATCCCAAATTGGTTGCGGTCATATAATGACAGATTGGGAGTCTCAATAAAAAAAATAAATCTATGACAAAGCCCATTTTGTGGATGTACAAACACACAGTTAAGGAATCAGAATTTCGTCAGCAGTGACAGATTAGTGACTTTAGAACAGTGTTTTTTAACACTTCCTTTTAGATTTTCAAAAATCTCATCACCCGGCCCCCGTTAAGTTTTAAAAAACCAACTAATAACCTTGTTTTATTGGTTATATTGGACATGTAGATAGGTAAGTACCTACCTAGTATAATGTAAAATGTGAAATATTTATTTTTGTACATACTTAAATCGGCCTACTGTCTAATAACTAATAATTTTTATACTTTGAAAATCGCTTATGTAAATACTAAACAAACGATGTATGTTATAGTAATAATGTAATAAAGAAATAATAAACTAGATAAATTAAGTGTTTGTAAATTAAATTAGTTACTTTATTGTACGCAGATATTAATTTCATTACGATATTAATATATAAATCGTTAACTATAAAACAAGATTTAATACAAGTGACAAAAGAATCACCCTCCCACCCTCCGCCCCTATTACCCATACTACCACCCTCTTAAGTTAGACACCTTCAACATTAAAAATGCCCACGAGGGAGCCGTAGCAATGGGGAAATCACTGTCTTTGACAATATCGGTTACCGTGGTATATCATCCGGGATTGCGGTTCCCTGGAATTGGCAACGGCGTTTAGACATCACCGAATTAATCCAACCAAATAGTTGACGCGTTGCAGGCGACCTCAATACTATCGACAATTATGTAATATTTGGTACATAATACTGTATGTGTAGGTTTCTATATCAAAGCATCTGATGTTCAGAGGACTTTGGTTAGCACAAGTAAATTACTAAGACTTCTAAGGTGGACCAACTTATATCCTACATGATTTATATTTAACTGTGAACCAAAATTATTAATAGTATATTAATTGATAAACTGTTCCTTAGTAGTATTTACTTAACGTTATTACTATTTACTATATTATACTATTTGATTATGTTTATTCTGGGAAATTTCTGTGACGATAGATATTATACAACGTAGTATCCAGTGTTTAATGGTACCTTCTAACTATATTATTTTTAGTTTTACTTGACTTTACAGTCTCAAAGTCTGCGTTCAAGGTTCCGACATACACTCGTAGGAATTAGACTCGTATTTTAACTTTTGAACATCAATAATCATAGTTGTTGATCGTATTTATAATAATTTCATGTAATATACGATATATATATTATATATATATATATATTATATATGTATATATATCAATGACAGTATAATGTATAGTAATATTATATTATAGAGAAAAACATTTTTAAATAAAATGACGATTGTATATTCCATGTTGTACGTAATTGTACATCGGGGATTAATTCACTGATATCCAAAAAAATGTCTGCTCTCCCCCTCCCCCACTGAGAATTATAACGGTACCTATCTACAAGTTTTAAATCATTTGTGACCGTTTAATTTAGCCAAAATAATTTGAATAAGTAAATTGTAAAAACACAAAATTACGTTGTTAAAACTATAAACGTAGTTCGATTATAGCGTATTGTTATTTATTGCCCAATTGGAGTGGAAGAAAATAATGACTTATTTTAACGACCCTCAAATTAGCATATAGATATCGATTTTAGTTTTACACAATATGTAAAATAAGTTTATTGTGTAATGCGCACGTGCTTGATCGAAAAACGAGTACAATATACATTAAATCAAATTATCAAACTCAATTTATTTGATATTTATATACGCCCTGTTGTATAAATATTATTTAGTGCTTTTCTCGTAATTTGTTGAAGAGAAAATAACATCTTTAAAGTACTTATGAACTTATTCTTGGAAATCATCTTAACTCATATTGAGCTCAAAAATCACACATATTGCAACACAATAAAATATATTGAATCCATTTCCAAAACTATACATATTATTCTCAAATTTGGAATCAGCCAAGTAGAATAGAATTACGACGTCATTATCATACTCACATGGCGTATTGGCTCTGTCTTACTTAGTTAATATAAATAGTGAATAGAATTATTATCAAACTTAAAGGCAAGAATATTTTTTTAAGCCCCACGAAGATTTTTTTTGATATTTAGAAGTTATGAGCATTTAAAAATAAATTTGCACAACATTTAAAATTTTAAAATGCACATAACTTCAAACATTACAAACAACATTCATAGGACTTTAGATAATTTTCTTACCATAAAAATTTGAATTTAAGAGTAGATAAATGCACATTTGTTTATTAAAATAAAAGAGTTAAATAGATTATTCTGAGCGTAAAATTTGATAAGTCGAGAGTTTGTAAGTCGGAAGCAACTAGAACAACGGAAGTACGATGTATTCTCAGAGATATTATTAATCTAGATTTGACATTCAGACTTGAATCTATCATGATGTAAATAATTGTATAACACATCAATCAATTTGAGCATTTGTCATATAAAACTCGTGACTTTGTATACCAATTAATAATAGTTTATCCACAATACACAGATAGCATAAGGAAAACCTTATAGAACTTAATGATAATATTGTATGTAGCTCGAAATGCACGGTTTATACTTGTCAACTTTGTAGAGTAATACATAATAGAAGATTACACTTTTGCTGTTTTTTATGCATAATATGTAACTTCCGTAAAAAGTAAAACAGAGTGTAATTGTATTTTATTGTACTCTTACAATTAATTACCTACACGATGTCACAATAAACATATAAAAATCAACTCATGAATAAAGGAAAAAAACCAGCCTAATAGCTTCCAAAGATTAATCCAGTTGATGTATGAACATGACTTTTAGTTCAATCGAACCCACTTCACACCTTAATCATCGTTAAGAAGCCGCACTATTGGCTCGTATGTGTAATAATAATTCTTTTTGAAATGTTATGGATTTCCCATATTATACATAATGTTGTGCCGAAGGTATATTTTGAATTCCGTTCTTACAGAGAATAAAACACAATTATCTCGACCATCGGCTTGACTTGCAGGGGATGGCCCTCAAACCCCTTGGCCGCAGCAGAGACACTGATGACAACGGCCGCATAACATCAGTGCAATAAACTACATCTTCATATATTTCAAATTAAATCATAAAAAATATTATAATGTGTTCCAGTCGGCATTAGTGCATATATTATTATAGGCACATATTACTTTATCGGGTGCAGAGTAAACAACTTTTTCCCCCAAAATAAGAGGAATTTGAGGGGAGAGGATTTGGAGGGCGATATATCCTTCCATTGGTAGTTTTTTTTTAACGTAACTAAAAGGGTGTAAGTATTGTATACAAACTTAGACACTAAGTTATATCTAATATTAAGGATATATCAAGGATTTTTTAGTGGTTTATCAATTTTTGTAAATGATTTGTAAGAAAAAATCAATCAAAAAGCAAAATTCTTATTCGCTGTCAAAGCGCTACTGATACTCCGTAACAAGCTGTACAGTTGTACATTTGTACTATAAAAACAAGATAATTTTGGACTAAAATACGAAAATAAATAATAATTATGTATTTTATACAATAATTTAGATTGATAGATGTTAGGCGTGCTAATTAGTAATTGCTAATTACTATAGTAAAAATAAATATTGATGAAACTATTATTTATTTTTTATTTTTTAATTTAAATTTTGTTATTGGTGATGAATTACGACTGATGATAGTAATTATAGAGTTTAATCTCAAAGAATATTGTTTGATTGTAAATTAAAAATTCAAATTTATTTCAGATCTAACAAAAAATAATCAATTTCATAGTGTGATGAACTAAAAATAATATATATAATTGTCAGATAACCCCCATAGTTTCGTATTCAATACCTCATCCCCTTTAACTATTCCTAAATAAACCACTGATAATAGTACGAAATATAAAATCGCGTCTGAGTATTATATTATTATTATTATTGTGCGAACATTGATAATTTCTCGTACACTTATAAACGGCACTTTCGAAAACAGATAATAATAATAATAATAATAATAATAATATTGTACATTTTAATATAATATAATCTATACCAGATACCTATTATTTTATACTTTGCTTGCGCATCCACACGTCCGCTCCATTTGCTCGAGAAAATTCAAATTTAATAACGATAATAATTTTCGCACCAACGAATTATTATTGCGTTGAATTTTCCGTACGTGAATTTAATCATACCATCATTAGCGTTACGAGCATGCAAATATGAAAAGATAAAAAAAACTTGATTTATTTTTTAATTTTTCATAAGACGTAAAAAACTTTGTTTTTTTGTATGAACATTTTATTCTTCAAATTAAAACGACACTAAATTACGCAAACTGTTTTGACGTTATTTTTTTAAATTTGTTCACGGTTTATTTCCGTAATTTTATATAGGCACGCGCATATATAAGTGTTTCTCCACGTAAGCCGAATGTACTTTAAACCAACCAACAAAGGGTCAAGTTTGTATGATCTGATCATACATAATGTCCTCTCTATAACATAATATACCTACGTAGTTTACACTATCCGTGCCATTTTGACAGAATATCAAAAGTACCCGTAAGTACATATAAGTTAGACACAAGCAAGCCTTTACATTTTGATAAAAAGAACATATTTTTTATTTTGTACTACCTCAACCGCTTTACATTGCAAAAGACGATTACATTCTCTCACAGAAATATTACTATCCATTAAACCATGGCATCTATACAGATGGTCTTCAATGAAGTGAACTGATGTTATAATGACTGAATCATATTTATATTATTCATGTGTGGATATAATATTAATATTATTTACTCCGAATTAAAAGGAGTTGTATTAATATTATTCTAAAGGAGTCTTATCGAATAATTGTATACGAATTCACATGATTACATTATTTTGTTCCGAATAACAATATTCAGAAACACTACGCATAGAAATAAATAAAATGTAGAGAATACAATTTAGCTATACTTGAATACACTGCAAAGCGTTACCTAAATTATACATAATAATTAATAATATATAATCGAACCTGACTAGATCAAAATTATTATTTCTTATATAACATAAGAATATAACATTGAGATTCGGTAAAAGCAATAAAATCTTTTGAATTATTATAATATATTATTGCTGTACTACCAATACAATTTGTTTTATTTTTGATAGACATCAACATAGAATTCATAATTGCGTTGACTATAACATAAAACAAAATTTAAAAAATATAGGTATATAAAAAAAAATAGAAAATAATTAAATAGATACAAGTTAGTTTGTTTAAATATTATAATGTAATTCCGATGGATGGAAGAATTTTATGTTTCTGGGTCTGGTGCTAGAAGTATTAATTAAGCATAAATTATAAAGAAATATTGAACTCGTCCTTAATCGTTAGTTTTTTAAGCATTACGTGAGTAGGTGTTTAATTGAAACATTAATGAATCGAAGAGTGGCGGTTCATTGCCAATCATAAGGTGCTTGAACGTCAAGTTAGAGTGTTCAACAAGCAGTTTATGAATAATAGTTTGGTTACGCCTAGTAAGAATATAAAATCATTATTGAAAGGTGGACGACTTAATTTTTCTTAATTTATTGTTTGTTTTATGTTTTTCCATGGGCACATGATTATTTTTTTAGATTGACGTAGAATAGTTTTTTACATCAGAGTGGGTTGTGAACTTGTCAAATTTCATATTTTATCTACATTATTACATTATTGTAACTAACTATAAATTAGTTTTTGATTCTTTTAAAAAACTTGGATAGTTTATACTTAATACTTAAATATATATTATGTACGAGTACCTACATTTTATAATAATATAATGGTAACTCCGCAACTTGTTATTCACTTTTTATTCCAGTAGGTATAATACTTCTATAAGTTCCGCTGTATTTCATATTTAAATTATATGGATACGAAAATACCAAGTTTAATGTTATTCCTGGCAGTTGTTCCAAGTTGTTCAGTTTTAGAGAATATTTTACGAATTGTATATTCCTCGTATATTTTTTTATATTACTGTGGAAAAAGATTTTCAAACTCAAAATTAGTTTCAAAAAAGAGTGTTTGATCTAATATTGTGGTACATAGATACATTATTATTACAACAATATTAATTAATGATGATCTAACGCCCTATAGACATTCAGTTTGGAATACTTCAATGTGTTTTTAACAAATCATATAGGATGTATAAAAAAAAACAATAATTACAATCATTGTAGTAGGTACCTATAAGTACCTAATTTTTATATTATTTTTTTTTTTTTATCAAACATTTTATTTACAATCTATAAAATGCAATTAGTACAATGAGTAAATTTGATACACAATTATTAACAGCAGGAGGTAGCGTTTATGGGCAGGCACTCAACAGTGACACCCAATTTTATATTTTATAATATTTTAAGTATTATACTGAAAAATAATTAGTTTACTACCGTATATTAAAGCTGTCTATAGTTTGATAGTAATGAGAAGGCTTAGATGCCTTCTTCTCCTCAGACAGTTAATCAAGAAATAATATTTATTTTCAATAAATTCTTTTTGAATGTTGTTAACTACGATGGCGACGTTTCGTGAAAGCGCTGAGCGTCATGACGTAATTTCGTGTATAGGAATTAAAATTAAAATCTAATTATTAGAGTTAAAAAATAAATAATTTCACAAGAATATTGTACTCAATATCGTAGTATCCGTTTATTATATAGAATTATCGACAGTGGCATTGATTTGAGTTGCTGGATATCAGGCGCCTACTGGTGGTATCGATACGTCGATAGTTATTTGCTCAGGTCACATATTATGGAACTCAACTGAACTAATGAACGCGCGCAGGGAGAGCTACGAGTAAGCTACCAATTTAATTATAATTCTAAGTTCAACCATTATATCCATACACATATTCCGTATTATGTATTGTTATACGTCTGATAATTAAGTTGAATTAAGTTAAAATCAATACGAAATTAATAAAACTAATAAAATCGTATGGATTAAAGAGTCGGCTGCTGCCTGCTATCCGTTTCACAATCACGGCTAATTCAATAATATATAAATTTTTATCAATGTATTTTTTGATATGGATATAATGTTTTGCATAGACGGCATGTAGTGAAATAAAAACAAAATATACATATTTGGCGTTATGTTAAAAATATTTGTATGATATTTCGACATGTGCAATCTTAAAACATGCAAGTGAGGATGCTTAACATAATATTATATGCATTTAAGGTTTATATGAAGGTTAGTAAATTGTACCAGGGTTCCACCGTTGTTGATAGGTATAACCTAACCTAACCCTAACCCTGCGTAACTAAACTTTATTATAATAAAAATAAATGCAATAGGTACATTAATATAAAATTATTAATCTTTTTCTTCATTATATTATAAATTATGAGTAAGGTACCTATTAAAATTTAAAATTTATAAAATATCAATATTATTTCATATACCTACCTACAACACTAATAGTTAACTTATAATTTATACAAATTATTATCACTTGAATTATTTTTTTGCATTTTTTCAGTAATTTGTTCTTTAAAACTTTACTATATTTAGAAAGCAAACAAAACATTATTTTGTACACGCCCACAAAACTAATGAATAATAAAACAACTATATAGTGCCCAACCTATAATTTTTATGGCGATATAGTGTGGTGAAGACCAGATATCCCAGCAGTTGTCCAGTGACCACAACAATGTATGTTGTAATAGGTAAAGTAGTGAATGTAAAATGATGTTTCTTTTTACATAAATAAAAAAAAAAAAAGAATATAATTTGGGCTGGTTTTGATTGAAAACATATATGTCATAAACAACTTTAAAAAATCAAAACAAATGGTTTTCAGGTTGCTTATTTTAAATTCTCAAAGAAGCTTTATAAAATGAACCTGTAATAGTTATATAGGCTAAAATAAAAGTATTTTAAAATCGTCAATAACAGAGTTATTGTGTTATACACTTATAACTTGTAATTATTACATAATAAATATATGTTTTAAATTAATTAACGATTAAAAGGAAAAGGAAAAGTATGTGAAGGATTTAAAAATAATTCGTTCTACTTATGTACTTGAAAAATACGAATCCTTAATGTACTGCCGTGTTATAAAATACTTAAAGAAATGCCGAAAGAGAATTCTAATGTAAGAATAAGAACTATGAACGAAAAAAAAAACATGTAAAAAAAAAACAAAAGACCGTAAAAAATGTCGTATAAAAATATAGTACCTGTCCGTTTATTCGTGAATAATAAAATCTTTGAAAACCCTGTATTGTTGATTTTACCACGTGGTTGAAAAAAAATATATTATGCAAATATGCAATGCTATATTGATGTAAAAATATAATTAATGCATAATTGGTTTTTAATAATTGTCTTTGTGGATATTGTCAGTGTTATTCAGTATAGGTATTATAATAATAATAACAATAATATAAATAATCGATTCAATTTTGAAGTTTATACAATGATAACATCATGGTATTTTAATTCTAGAAATTAATGAACTTAATAATAATATTATTATTGACTCAAAGTGTCATATTGGTGGTTAGGTCTAAAAATAACTTTATACCTTTCGTATATTTTACTATAAAACTAATAAACCACAGTATCTGTAACGTAGGTAGTGTATTTATGTAAAATATAATTATTTTGTTTAGTAATAACTTAAACATTCCACTCTATCTAGTACCTAAGTAATATATTGTGTGTGCGATTGAAAAATAATATTATTATTCCAAGAATGTGGAACCTCAGATATGTGCATCGAAAACTTGAAATGCATATCACCAGTATTGATCGTTTAATATTCCATGCGCTTATTTCTACGAATTTCAATAATTTTATTTAGTAAATTTATTAACTGTATAATAATATAAATTACTTAGAGTGCATATAATAATGTAATAATTATAAATATATACTTAGAGTGGACCCGGGAGTTAGGGCAGCATTTTAAATGCTTGTTACGATAAACCGGAAGGTTGCATCATTACATGCTCAGCGAGAAATGAACTATGTCGGTAACGACGACCGTGAAATACAGAAGAAATCGTAATTTGGTAAACCGTGTTGAAAAGATTAGTGAGCTGTAAAACGAAAACATTTTAGTTACACCTTTTATAACTTAACTTTTCGGGTATGCGTGCATAATTAATATTGTAAATACCTACACGCCATACAGGGTAATTCATCTATCATGCTTACCCTCTTTTTCTGATTCAATTATGTAATTCTTCAAAATCTGATTTTTGGAATTTTTAAATACACCTGAACATCGTGTTTTAAAATTCTTAAAATGTTTTGTATTACTTAAGGCACGTCCTGGGGAGATACAAACTTCTATTTTTCAAATGAAAACCAACATTTTCCATTTTAAATTATTTGATGGATTTTTTTTCTGAAAATGTTGTCGTATTAAAGTCAAATTTAAAACGAGTAGTTAATTTTTGAGTTATTTCACTTTGTGCATTAAGGACAATGTGTTAATATAATAATGGGTTTAGAATATAATATGGGAGCTATAGTGATTTGAAAATTTTAGTAGTTAATATTAATCTACCGACGTTTATAATTTGTAAGAATGATCCAAGTATAGTAAATATAATAGATCCAGTATTATATTATTATATATTTTATATTTTTGTAAATCCATTTTTAAGTACTATTAATTACTATCCTTGTTGCTCTATAATATATCCTTTATCTAATTACTGAGAAACTACTAGTGAGAATTTCGAATTAGGTACTTAGATCAAAATTATCCACTAAAATATAAATAATTTACAGTAAAACATTAACTTGAAATAGGTACAGAAGTTTGTATCACCCGAGCCCACTTATTTTTAAATTAATAAATGAAAAAAGTAAGGATGAGAATGCTTTGTGAATCACCTTCTATATATAAATATGTATATTTTATATATATATACACACACACACACACACACACACACACACACACACACACACATCAAGATGCATAATGACGAGTAGATTTAAGTATTTACCCGTCGTCAATCGGGACGGGTTGTATACTATATACGACCCATCGCCCTTTCCCCGTGCTGCATAATAATAAAAATTGTCAGTCTTGGACCCATTCCATGCAACTACATGCAAGTGAAATACTCAGATTACGCATTATCGGAGAATCGAGTTATCAAATTTGTTTGGATTTTGTAAAAAAAAAATAGTATGATAAAAGATGATACAGAAATCTCAAAATGAGATTATACCAAAGCATCGGCTGACCTCGACACGTATAAAATATCAGAAATCGGCATATTAGGTTAGGTTAGAAAACAATAATTTTTTAACGAGTAACATAAAAATTCACGTTTAGGTATATAAGGGGTGTTTCTTTTAGTGGAGTGGTGGATATACATTTAAACACAACAAGTGGTTCGTCAGTTAAAAGTATAATTTAAAGTTTTGGTCTTTGAAGTATTATTAGAGTGGACCAATAATTTGCTAGGTACACTATGTGCCAACACCATTCCAATTATCTAGATTTTAAAAATGTATAAGTTATAATAACCGAATAATAGACTAGTTCTAAATTCAAATTTCATGTATTTAAATTTTCAGAAAAATTTTCTGTTTCAGAATATGAAAAAAATAAATATATTATATCGTTCAAAAAAAGTTACAATCTTAAAACATGGTTACAATAAAAAATAGTACAAAATACCATTAAAAATAAATAAATAAATAATATTATATTTTCAAAAACCTTTATACTTTTTGACGTAATTAATGTTTATCATTTAAAGAATATACGTATCTTATATAGGTAAGTGAGACATGTTGCAATTACAGCATTGCACCAAACGTCCCACGGAGCTGCAGGATCCATACACAGGATCTTCTAAATTGTGTGGGAAAACAATGGTGGGTACCATGTAAAAAACCAACAACGTTATCATTAAAATTATTATGAAACGAAATTGATCCTAATGAACCAGTATATGAGGTAAAAAATTTGTTGCATTCATAGAATCATCATCGACATTATAACTGCAGCAGGCCCAGCTTCCGGTTTAAATAAACACAAGCTTTCCGGTGAGGAACTATATTTTGCGTGAATCGCTTCCACGATATAAATAATAAACGTATAACAACTACAACAACAAAGGAGTTTTTTTCTCGCACATAACTGCTGTGTATGTTTCAGAAATTAAATAGTTTTCATCAACTTACAATCAATATTTTTTATAGATCATTTAAAAAAAATTACCAATCGAGTTTAAAACAATTGTTGGATAAATAACAATACCTATTATGCTTAATAATATTAATAATATTACATACTTTGTTTTGTTATGAAGTATAACTTCTTATATTACTATACCATTAAAAATGTTTTAGTTAAATTAGAAGATTTGATTATACAATTATTTTTAACAAAAATATGTTACAACCAATTTATCAACCATATAAATATTACTTTACACACAAATTTAATGAAAATTGATTTTAAGTATATAGTTTATACATTTAGTAGATTTTGCAATCTGTAGTAATTAATCAAACATTTTAACTTTTCAAGCGTGAGGATGAGACTAACAATGAACAGATTGTATTATAAAATAAACTACACAATAACTAATTTAGTAGTTCAATCAAACTTGATCTATGTACATGAATCTATTTAAAATCTATTTAATATTTCTGTTATTGAATTAAAGTCTGTGAACTTGCAATATGTCTAAAAAACGTTCTACTTATAGTTACCCGGCATACAACGTTTTTATATATTGTCTTATATGTGTTTTGATACTATGATGATGAATATTCTAATATTCTACATATTTTACTAAATTTATAAATTTATTTTTGATGAATTTCAATTAAACTATTTAAAAAATGTCTGTGATTATTTTCTGAATATCAAATCGTATCTATTAGGAAAAAAATATAACCTCTTGAATTAGCTATTTTAAAATGACATGGTTTTGCCCATCTTCAGAAAATATGATATCGTCACATATATAACCATAACCTAGTAGAATAACCAGCGTGTTGTTATTATTGAATCGCGTTCAAGTCCAGTGAAACGCACACGATGTGGAAACGACGATCGATTACAAGTTCAAATACACATAATATAATAGGTACAACAGACGTGTAATTTGATCTCATATTATAATAAATATTTGTAAAATTATAATTTTGTCTTAAATTTATGTTATCATATTGATTGGGATCATTCCCTCTATAAGCATAATAATAAAGCCAACAATATTATACGTAAACTCCCATAGTATTATATCCGTTCGGAAACATATCTCAATAAATAAATTCGCAACACGAATGGGTACGTATCCGATTATAATAATTAATAATTATTATACGCCGTCAGCTACGATTTCCGTTTCCGATTTGGCGGGCGTACTCTTGTCCGCGCAAGGTAATAGTATAGTAACACAATGTGTTTTCTATGTTTTTTACTTTAATGTTACTAAGAGTAAGGATTTAGGTACCTGCACAGATAATTAGTAAATTATTCTTAATTTTAAATTGTTCACATTTTCATACTTCGTCGCACGAAATACCAAATTGCATTCAAGAGGGACATTTTAAACTGCAAACTGTTAAATCATTATATTAATTCGTAACGAATGATTTTTAATGGCTGTTAAGTATAAAAGCTAACAAAGGTGTTCTGCATTAAGCTTTGTAATTTGGGTGGTGTTAACTTCTAAGTAAAATGTATATAATAAAAACAACAATGTGAAATATTTCAGTTAAGAACCAAAAAGTTCTACTGATAGAACTTTTTGATTGCTAATTTGTTTTTTCCAGTTGTTTGGAACGTTAATGTTCTGAATTTATTGAGTGTGCCACATATGTTTCCCGAGAAACCAAATTTGGAACAAAGAGGATGTGACGTGATGTCTTGAACACATTTTTAAGTAGTGTTGATTTGGAACTTTTTAGTCCCCAATAGCTCTTTGAATATTGCACGTAAATAGTTGTTCGTGAGCCTTAAAAATAAATCTTTCTGCACTACTGCACTTATAAGTTAATAACCAAATAGTTATTAATATACCAATTTTCAAAATAACCAAGTTAGCCCCCTTTGGTTCCGAGCCCAATGCTTATGATTTGTATACGGTTCGTTATTACCATAGATTTGTCAAATTTATTTGACTATTAAAATGTGTCCATCGGTGATGCCTCTGAGACTTTCGGTGGGATTTTTGATGTGGCACGGTGACGTTCCGTTAATCTGTCACATATTACGCAAAACGGTTGTGGTTCTTTTCTGGTATTAAGGACATAAGGTAATTATCTGTAAGACGATCTGTCCTCGGGGAAGTATTCATTTTTATAGATTGTAATTTGTAAATGTTGGGAAAGTCTTTCCACCAATTTTGGAAATTCGTACAAAAGTTCTAGGACGTTAGTTTTTTTGTGGAATTTTTGGACTGGTGAAGCACATGTCTTTATTTTTAATCAGTGGTTTTCAGACTGTAAAAACGTATTTATGTGTTTCAAATACTTCTGTAAGTTCACGAAAAAAACATCGTCAAACAGCCACTGATTGCTATGGGACCACAAACTACCAACAAAATATAAGACGTACAACCGTTATCATATATTTACTACGGTTTACTATTATAATCATAGTCTATGCAATAAAATTATCATCCTTGAGCATAGGTGACAATTAATAATCCCCATATATATATATATATGGTCAAAGTCGAAAGAATCAGCCTTGAAAAGAATAATTTTAAAGTTATATTTAAATATACAGATAATTCTTGTCATCTGTTTAGATACTTTTCGATTACTTTTTTAATATTACTTATTTAATTGTACAAATAAGTGTGAATATTAATTTTTTAATTAGTAATATTTTGAATATAAAATTGTAACGCAACAATTAAGAATCGTTAGAACTTTGTATTACCTACTTAATTTTATATTGAAGAATAAAAATAAATAAAAATGTGTCAGGTATATCTCGAAAATAATATTAATTTTAAATAAAGAATTTTAACTCTAAAATACTTTAATATTAATTAAACGATTGATAATTAAATATAAAATAAATGACTTCCAAGACGGCTGTACTTAATCCAAAATTATTCTATAAATACCATAAAAGTATTTAAATACATTTGCTCCTATACTTAACACTGGACTGTATAATATAGTATCCACGAACCTAATCAACTCCCGACGCTGTAGATAACAGTCGTGAATAACGGTCATAACAATATTATTACTTTCGTGATCTTGTTGGACATTAATCGACGATGTACGACAATTTATTTTGCATGTATTAGTGGATTATATAATACGCCATTTACATCCCCGTGCACCAAACGATTTACGGCCAAATAAAATAATTATTTTTTACATATTAATAAGTTTGCGATTTTTCCGAGTACAAAAAACCATTTTAAGATCGCCCACCCACGTCGTCGTCGAGTTCGGCTGTCGTAGGTATCGAATGTATACCGACCTACATCGGCCGTCCTCTGTACGTAATAAAAGTCGTCGGGTATGATCGATGACTGGACCTCGGGCGATTTGTTTGGACGGCCTGGTAATTCTAGCAGACAGCTTAATTAGTTACCCCCTCCCACTATAGAATCCACCCCAGGGGTCGTTATCTTTACTATAGGTAAGCTGGAACATAGCTAGCCACCGCCGTCGACTAGCCGCATGTTATATTATAAACGTTTTATTATTATGATATTATTCCGTAAAACCATCTTATTTTCAAAACTGCTGATTCATTCTCCAACCGATATTATGGACAAAAAACATGGATATGTAGGTAATGAACAAATACAACAAAATATCAAAAATCGATTTAGGAGATAGAATATGTCAATTCACTGATAAATTTGGTCAGTATGTAAAAAAAATTTGAACAAAAATCATTTATAAATTTGAAAATGTCAAGGAACTACTGTCATTCTTTTTTGAGTTCGACAAAAAAAAAACAATCGAATAAAAGTCGAAAACTTTCAACCTCCCCAAAGTACCAACTATATCCAATTTTCTACCTTCAAGTTGAAAACAAAATCGTTTTTATTGCCCCACAAGGTGATGACAGAAGAAAAAAATAAAAAAACCACATCATTGTAAAATCAATGCATTTATAGCTCGGCTCGGAAACTAAAATACGATATAATTTCAACTCGGTACTAAAAATTTAAAGAGAAGAAATACGTGTCTATATATTTTATATAATAAAATATGCTCTGCATTCGTGTAGATCATCGTAATTTCCCTATAAGCGCGGTTTTGGTAGATCGCGAGAATTGCATCGTTGACGTTAACTATATTTTATTTTTTGAAAATGCTAATTCGATACATCGTAGGCGGGCACCCAGATGTGGTGAATAATATAATATTGAGCCGCGATCGAGTGCCATATAGAAATTTCACTTTATTCACCTACTCAAACAACGGGGGTTTTTTTTTTGTAATCAAAATGATAAATGTTCAACACATGTTCATACTCAACGTGTGGTTTTCTTAATCTGCATCGTAAAAATATTTTTTAATAATAACCTCAGGCCATTTGATGGCAGATCTGCCGTAATCTCATAATCCCAATTATTATTATATTTCACTTCGTTCCGAATGTAATACAATAAATAAAACTGCAGAGATGAAATGAGTGTATTCTATTTTATATTAATATATACAATATGTAGGTAGGTGTATTTCTTGAGTGTCATTATTCAAAAAAAAATTAAAAACAAACAACGAAATTTTAGATAAGGTTGAGTTCAAAGCATTTTCGTGTAGAATGTATTGATTATTAACATTGTTAACGTTAAATTAAAGCCAACTATTTCTCAATTATAATAAAAATAATTACAATTTATCGATAGATAGAAAGTGTTTGCATTTAATGTTCCAGCGTTAATAAACGTGATTAATTTTATACCACCTGATCGTTTGGGCGCGGCGCAGTGCTTGAGAAAAACATTTGGGCCCTTAGTAAACAGTAATATTATGTATTCTGCTAAAATTCTTACTGAAAAACAAAAAAGAAATATGACTACACTATGAAAACAATATAAAATGGTAAACACTAGCGCCAAGATAGGGTCCTCCGAAAAGCCACACTCGTCTGGAAATATATTATTTTTTTTAATGAAGAGGCTCAAAATCTAAAAATAAATTTAAACTACTTTGAGACAAACAGTATACGAAATCGTCGTAAAACTTGAAAATAATAGCTTAAATTCCATTCAAGAGAAGTTTTCTACACACTTTTGTCATCGGTTTAAGCATAAAATATTTTACGTGGTTTTGTTCCGACAGATGACTTGTATTCCGTAGAATGATAAAAACTCGAATTTTGCTATTTTAACGGTAAATTTATATAGCAATGATGAGTAAATCTTTCAATTGTGTACATCCAAAATGTTGAATTTATTGTTGTTAGTCATTATTGTGCTACCTACCCAGTCAAAATACCTAAATATTTCAAACAAGCTCTGCGCGTGACTCGTAGTTTATAGGAACTAAGACACATACTATGTCTAAGAGTGAAATATATTTTATATTTTTGTATTATTAACTATAAACACAATAACGTTGTAGTCAAGTTGTGGATCTCTTGAATTCATTTTTTTACTATCTATAAGTAAACAATACTTTATATACGTGTAATTCTTTTAAATTTTCTAATGATTGAAGGGTTGAGTGGATAAAGGTTTCGAGTAATTGAGTGGCATTTTTCACACCTTTATCCATTCAACTCGGTAACATGAATGTATCCAATTTATCAACAACCAATAGTATATCTCGGAAAATAGTTTAGTGGTTTTACTGACATAATGTTTTGCCTTAATGGCAATAATAACATCCATGGAATAAAAATTATTTTTCACGAAATGTCATCACTGAAACCTTCAATTTATTTATTGCTAATATTTCTGCACTTCGATATGACGTTGTCGTCGTTCCACTTAGGTATCATGATAATATTTGAAAGTATAATATAATTTTTTTAAAGCACATACGCAACGTGTTCACAGTATCGAGATAACGGCCGCTGTGTGGTGATTCGATTTGTTCTCGTCTGTGGAGCAAAATACAACATTAGTGTAGACTGTAGACGATTTCAACAAACGATAACAATTTTCCATACGGAAAAGCCATAGAAATGTTAAACGATTAGGTTCGTTAAATTATTATGATTATATAGAGCGTCTTTTAACCCTGACCTGTTCCACAAAATTACATTCACCGTAGGTAGATATTATAACTTATACACTATTAGTAGCGGTAAAAAAATATTTTTTAAATATATTTAAGCAATACATTAGTCAAATACAGTACTTAAATACTTCCCGAATTTATTACTTTTTAGAAGTATTCGTTCGAAATAAATTTCTATCTAGTTCTGAAATAATTTATTTTAATCGAAAATGTGTGCTAAAAGGATGCTAACTCGTTGTACGGAAATTAAGGAAAAGTTAAAATAGGTACCCCGGAACCATTGGAATAATGGAAACAAGATGTAAATGGATTTACTTTGATGCAAAACAATATGGTACGTCACCACTTAACAGTTAACAGTGAACAATGAAAGCGATATGATTAAGAAATGCGAATTACGATTGTCAAAAACATAATATGCCCCACAACCTTCTTACAAAGTATAGGTTATCAAAAACGAATTATATTACTCGAAATAATATGTGGCACATGATATTGTTCTAAAATACCCACACACGATGTATGCAAAAAATCTATAAAAAGGTTAAATGTTAAAAATGTTACAATAAATTGTTATGAATTATTGTCAAATAGTCCATAAATATATTATCTACCTATGTATATTAATATTCTAAACAGTGTAGTTCAGCAAATTATGAAAACCGAAATTTATTTGAATAAATTCTGATTTTCAGAACTTTTATACAGTATACTATAAAGGACATAGTTTATATTATATGCTTAGATTGCTTATACCATTTAAGGGTATTTCTGCGGCTATTCATACTTTTTTTTTCAAATGAAAATCACCTTTTTTCAATAAATTGTTAATCAGATGATTATTTTGAAAATGTTTAAGTACCTATCGGATCAAAATTCAAACGAAAGGTTTTACAGTAATCTAAATTGTTGAATGAAAAATAATAGGTCCATGATTGTGGGTTTAGACTTTGTATAATAAGAAAGCTGTGATGATTTGAATATTTTATTAATCAGGTAGTTATCTATCAACGTTTTATATTTTGTGGACATATTCTGATTATAATAAATACTAAGTCCAAAATTACATTATATATTTTTATATTTTTCTATAACCATACTTAAAGATTTAATATTTTTAGTATACATGATAAATTAATAACTCAGCTACTGCTAGTTTAAATTTTTGTTGAGATATATTGAAAAAATTTTCAAAAAAATCAGCTGCTTAATAATGTACAGTAAAACAGTTAGTTCTCATTTGAAACAAATAAGTTTGTACCACCACAGGACTTTTTTTAAATTATATGAAAATCAAAATATTAATTGGAAATATGGTAATTTATTATACTCACGAAAAATTACAAAAACCAGAATTTGAAACTATTTACAATTAATGAAAAAAATGTAAGAGGGCATAATGCTTGGTGGATCACGCTGTATAAAATCGTTGTGATGTTGACGTTTAATGCTGTACGGTCTCTGTAATTCTGTAATTAATAAATAGAAACAAATTTAAAATCTAAGGAATCAGAATTTATTTTAAATCTTTTTAATGAAATAGCGTATAGGTTATTCAGTAGCAAAGCAAAATATTTAAAATACCGTTTTTTTACATTTAAAATACTTTTGGAAAAAAAGAATTTGAAAACTTTTATTCAAGCAACACTGAAACTATTAGGTACCTAATTACACAAATAAACATAATACTATATAATATAGTTTCTCGTCTCGTCTGGATCAACCCACGTACACGACTCTACTCCCCGCACATACCACACCGTCCTCGCACATAACAATAATATCAGTATAATAATAGTATCATACGACGATTATTATAATATCTGAGTGCCATGTGCTTTGATATTATATTTTACTCAACTTATATCAGTGCAATATTGTGCGTTTTTGTTGTGTATCGTGTGGGATAGGGTTCCATGGTGATTCCATCGTAAAAGCCAATGTAGGTACACGACACAGATAGTGCCAGTCGTGTATCTAGTTATAGCATATTATAATATTATAGTCGTAGGATGTAATACGTGTATCACAGATTAATAATATTATTGAACGGTGGGCAATGGTGAATTTAATAGAGAGAGGGGCTTGCCCCCGTCCCGGTAGATAATTTTTTAGCTGTGTTAGATTATTACAGTTTTGACGAGGAACTTATGAGTAAGTAAGTAACAAGATTTAAAAAATATATATATTATATTTATATGTGAGATTTATGAATCATAATCGTGATACGCAATAAATAACACTACTTTACACTTTGTGCTTATAAGTCTTGGTGTGTACCTAACATCGTATCGTATAGCCCATTTAGTCCGACGTGACATGTCATCATTAATAATATAAAATTCCTTTATACGAATAGGGATTCGCAGTACACTGATATGAGTGTTTTTTCATAAATTTGTTTCAAAAAAGTTTGCTCCCCTAAAAAAAAAAAAACAAAATCCTAGATCCGCCACTGACGGTGGTTTCCACGCGTAATTTACGATACGAGAATTCCTATTTGCACGCAGCACGTTTCCCGTCGGAAAAGTCGACATTTTTCGAAAAATAATAACGAATAACACGCGGTAGTACTTCGACGAGTTTTCCGGCACGGCCGACGCGTTCTCGCCAGCTTTTTTTTTTTAGGCCACCGATGCGATATCGACCACGTGTATTTTGCGCAGAGCAAACGTTTTGCGCGTCTCGCCGAACTGGCGTGGTAATAATAATAATAATAATAATAATAATAATAAATAATGATATTATAATATATTGCAGAGCTTACATTATAAATTCATACGGACCTGCAGGTCGTTTCACGTTCGCCGTTATTACACTGCGCATAAAATACCAGTAATAATAATAAGTCTAAGGTTTGGATGTTTATGATTCTCCGTGTTTTTTTTTTTTTTTTTATGTTGTCCTATTGCGTGTATTCTTGGTTAGAAATTTGTTTCACGATGTCTATATTAAAATATCATAATTTTATTTTGCATATATTTGCATATTATCCAAAATTTGGCATGCACGTGCATAGTTTGGATTTTTTCTAGTTGTAATCATCACTTATTCTATAGTTTTGGTTACAAAATATCAATAAAATAAAACACTTAATAAACTAAAACTGAACCTAAGAATATTCTGTACTTTATTATATAGATTCTATACAAATTATCGCATTTTGGTTTCGGAAATTTCATAATGATTTTTAAAGATATACATAAAATGCAACTATTGTTGTTCAATGCTGTTCTTTTAATTATGACAATTATATGTATTTTTTTGTACTTGTAATTGTAATCAATAATTATATATTTTTTTTACATCTTCTTTAATTTGTATTAAATAATTAAAATATAAAAATATTTATGAATATTTTAAAATTTTTTCACTGCATATTTAGTTCTTTTTTACTGCATAAGCGCATATACATATTTATTCATTTTTTAGTGCATACACATCCTAACGCTATTAATAACATACTGCAGCAGTGTTTTTTGTGGGAATAATAAAGACTTTTTATACAAGACATTACTCTTATCAGTATCATTTATTCGGTAGATTTATATTTTTTTATGTTATCATAGTTTAAATTAGGTATTTATACAACGCTAAATATTTTACTAAACTTTTTAAATATTGTAATATATATTTTAAGTTTTTTTTATTGTTTTATGACCCATTTTTTTACTTCACAATGATTTTGGTTTTAATGTTGGTGTATAAAATATATTGGCTAATGAATTAATATTTTTTGATTAATAAGTGGTTTATAGTTTAGATGAGTGAGCCAACTTTGGCGAGACACCCCTTGTGGCCTTGTTTGATTCTTATTACGAGACTAAAAATATAGGTTGTCAAAAAAAATATAGGCCACCATGGAAAAAATAAAAAACTGAGACATTTTAATTATTTGTAAAAATGTATTATAAAGGCATCAACTATGTAAAAACATTTTTATTGAAAATCGTCTGGTAGTTAGTGTGTTCTCGTAAATAAATTAAACTATAATAATATATTAATATGATACGTATGAGTAACAATAATTAAGATTGTTGATTAAAGTTACCGTGTTATAACATGATTAATAATTTATAATATTGTAGTCATGGTCTTTGATAGAGACTTGTCTCGTGGATTGTTAAATTTCTATGTTAGATTGTCCTCCAGCAGAGTATCTTTGTCGCATAATAATTTAAATATTAAATATATATAATTAAATAATATTAAATATTAATTAATTAATTAAATAATATTTAAATATTTATTATACAATTGTATTTTGAATTTAATTAGTTTTAGCATAAAATATTGAAATAGTTATGACATTTTTGTCCAGGAACATGCTAATACATTTTTGACCACCATAATATTATTATGGTGTGGTTCTTACAGTGTTGATAATTCAATCAGAAAAAAACCTATAGTACAATACGAGTATTCTAGATTCATAGATATCTACCAACTAATATTGTTTATGGAATAATTGTAATATTATTACACTTATTGAGGCACAAAAATTCTAAAATACTACGTTTTATTGTTATTTAAATCGCTGCAAACATATTTGTACGGCTTTTTTCTTTTCTTCTCTCAAATAAATGTTTTTTAACTGAGTTTTCTTAAAACTGTACCTAAAATAACACTAGTGGCATATTTATCGTAAAAAATATACCCACCAAAATAATCGGAATCATTTAACTCAGATTTCAAAATTCCTCTAAGAAATCGAAAGTTATACCAAAATCAATAAATTGTTTCATATGATATTCAAAATTTATATAGAAATTTAAAAATTTAAATTTTTAACTTACATCAAAATAAATCATATTAAAATATTTAAAATTTGAATTGTAAAATATAACAAATTCCAACAGGTCTATAATTTATTTATATGTAATAAGCAATAATCGGGGCTTGGGACTTACAGCACTTAAAATCATAAAAATAAGTGCTTCAGAACATAAGCAATTAAATAAGCATTTATAAATCATAAAATTAATCGAAAATGTTTGATTTAAGAAAAACGACTTAGAATCATCGAAAAAAGTAAAAAGAAGCACTTTCAAATGTCATAGTTGAACGTGTTGAAACATGACATACACTTCCATAGCACTTTGCTAGATGTTATGTCAAACTATAAAAATAAGTAAATGTTATAAGTCCCCGAGCCCTACTCATAAGTCATAAATGATATTTCATTTTCTTACTTTCTTAGGTTCGTTTAACAGTCGTACGTACATATGGCTCACCGGGAGATATCAAAATTAAAATCGTAAAAATTTAAGTGTTCTTTTAGTTGAAAAATAAAGAAAAATTAATACTTTGAAACCAATACTTAATAATCAGAAAACAATTAAATCGATATTGCATAATGACATAAACATCATAAAATAAATATATTATTTTAAATGGAAATCGGAAAAACCTTAATAGTGATAATTTAAATTAGTAATTTCATACCGATTTCCAGCCCCAATTTTAGCTGCATTATTTCAAAATATATTATGTATAAGAACCTTCGCTTACTTATGTGGATATTTCAACGTTTCGATAAAAGATTTCTTTAATATCGAATTAGGGGTTACGCTTTCATTTACGGTTTTCCAATATTTCCCGACCAAGCAAGCAAATACGGTGGCGACAAGCTGATTAACAATGTTTATTTTTCCCGCGTGTACTCAAAGCATAGTATAATATTTCATTGGAAATAAAATAACACAAAAACGTAAATTGATACAGTTTTGACGCGAACAGGAGCACTCTAATTAATCAATTACCTACCTACGGTTTTTGTGTTGCTGGTTTCGTTACTTTTTGCCGGTTCCTCCTAACGAATGAGTATCATATTTCTAACGGGAACGCTCGCCGACTTTCCGCCACTGCAGCAGCATCATTTTTTATTTGCATTTCATTTTGCCCTAAACAGTTTTAATACATTTCCCATCTTTCAAAACTCAAACAGCGGAGAATGTTATCGGCTGGCCGGCCGTCTGGTAGAATTTCAATTTGAAAACAATTCCGTCAACAGGAATTCGTCGTTGTCGACGTCATATGAATAAAACAATAAATGTTTATTTTTTTGTGTTGATGTAATTTAAGCTCTACCGAATGTATAAATATTTAAATTATTCCAGTTGGTAGCGCTCAGTCTAGCCCGACAGTTTTATTATTTTTATTCCAAACCTATGTTAAGTTATATTACTATATACTATTATGTACCTGTAAAATGTTATGTATATTATTTTAATTTTTTATTTTTTTTTTGGAAACAATACAATTTAAACTTAAAAAAATTCAAAAATGTATCTTTTATTTTTTCTAATATGTTATAAGGCTCCAAAAAAGATAATATTATATTAGAACTTCAACTTTGGCGAATTCTAATGTCCATACTTTTTACTCGTCGTTTTTCTGATTTATTTTAATGTTTAGTTTTTGTTTAACTAAATGTTTTGTGCAAATATTATATTATTATTTAATTTTATGGAAACGACTACAGCAAAATATGTTTGCGAACAATTTATTTTCATATTATAGTATTTAATATTTTATTGAAATATTTTCATATCTTATTTATCATATATACGTATCACGCATAGTAATTTTCTTCAGTATTATTTTTAGTGGTATGAAAGATATATAAGATATATCTATATTAACAAATAAATTGTCATCAAATATTTTCACAAACACACTATTCCAGATAATTGAATAGTGCAAATAACAAACTAAATTCATTGGTAATTTATTCTTAAGGGTATTGCATGCCGCGATTGTCTGTCTTTGTCTAACACACATGGAACAAAGGAATAACGACCTAAACGCCTGACAAAAATTAAGGTACTTCTAGTTATTCGATTTAAAATATGTAAAGATGTTTGAATTGGTATACAAGTTTACTTTGTTTAAGTCAAAACATTTTTTCGATTGTAGCAATATTTTGATGAAAATATATATTTTACGTTTTATAAATTTGTTAATTTGTATTATTAAATATATTAAAAATATTAAAAATATGCTTCGACTGATGCAAAGTAAACTTGTATACCAATTCAAAAATCTTTACGTATTTTAAATCCAACAACTAGAACCTTAATTTTTGTCAGGCGTTTAGGTCGTTATTCCTATGTTCGACGTGTGTTAGACAAAGACAGACAATCACAGTATGCAATGCCCTTAAACTATAACTATAATATAAACTTATAATATTAATTTATCATATACTACTGAAAATATTAATTTCAAGTGTATATTATAATATTATATAATATTACATTAATTATTAAATGTATATTATTATATAAATTGAGGTAGTTTGCAGTTATAAGTTTTAAATTTTATTTTATCATTGAATATTTCTAAGTGCTATTTCTTTCATTTGTTATTTTCGCAATGGGTACGACTACGATCGTCGTTATACTTGTTATAACGTATACAATATTTACAGCACTATTAATGAGAAAAAAAGCAATTATGTTATATTCCTTGGCTTAGTATTAAGTCTGTTCAAATAAAATGTACCTATACATTTATTTTGAACCTAAATGTAACAATATTATAGTATGAATATAAAATATTATCAAATTACTAGTAACAACATAAATGGTATAGTTATTTATTATAACTACTGTTTTTTATATAGATTAGGTTATCTATTTTAGACCTATCAATCTATTTTAGATACTGATACTAATTTTGAATACTGATGAATGTATTAATTTAACAATAGTGTGTTTTTTATTTTTCATTTTTACCTGTGTACATGATAAATGATCGAAATAATTTTTAACTTCAGTATATTTTTTGGTGAATTCCTAGAAGTTTTGAAAAGCGCATAGAAAAAAAAATAATAAAGGCATAAGATAATTTAGAGTTTTATTAGTTGTTTTTTTAAATTATTGTCTATAAAATATTTTATGCTCGATCAAAAAACTTGACAATGTAATACAACGTTGGTCATAAGTCGTTATTAGTGGAAATTCAAAAAATAGTTGATCGTAAATCCACAATATTTTTTTATGAGTGTTTTAAGGTAAATTGTTGAAAAAAACCATTAAAATTACTAAAATTGGCAAACTAATTGGAGTTAGAAATTCATAAAAGGTTTTATTTATTTCTATATTTTTAAAATGTTATACAAGATTCCTCTAAAGTTTTTTTACGTTTAGCATAAAAAAAAAATTTACAGGAAAGTCAAATTAAATTTTTACGAACGTTTGAAGTTATACATCGTATATTCATCCGTAAATGAACACATTTTCATACAATGATTTTATTATTTTATTGTTAATCAAAAATTAATTACCGTAGATACTTGAAATTTACACTAAATGTTTATTTTATTATTTACTTTACTTAATATAATGTGAATACTGTTTCCGGACATTTTAAATATTTATTGAATTTATTTCTGCAAGTCTATATATTACTTAAAATCCATAAAACATAAAAAAAATGTTTTTAATTTTAATACAAAATAAGTTGAATGACACATATTATTGATTTATAATAACAATAGTGAAATATTCGTTACTTTTAAACGTTACAATTTTTTCATTTCACCAAAAACATTTCATCGGTGAAATAAAAATTATTCATTGGTGCTGACTGCTGGTATAAACTAAAATTATTTCAAAAACGTTTATTAACACTGCCTACATTTATTCTCATTGAAAATAAATGTACAAGTTCATCAAGCATTTCTTAATTCACAAATCACTGCGTTCACGACTTACTAAATACTTAAAATTTAAATTAATTACTATTTTACTCGTGTCCTTTACGTCTATTTTCTACAATTGTCTACTATTTTTACTCTTTGTTATATTTTTATTAAATATAAATTTAATTATAAATTACATTATCATTATTCATTAATAGTGTTATGGCTTTTTTGAAATATGTCAGAACAAGGTATATTTTTTATGTTGGACATTTCAGTTCATCTTATAGTTCATTAATATGAAAGGTATTCAAATTATTAAAGTTAGTCCTGGAGGCAAGTATCAAAAACGCCACAAATACATGAATTATTTGTTTTAATAATTAATATTTAAACGAACTCGAATTTTTTTTTTGTTATAATCGTTATAATATTTATGTATAAAAGAACATCTCCCCCATAATAGTTCTATTATTCATAAATCTAGATCATTGTAGTCACAAACTCGTGAAATTCGTGAATAATAATATACCACCCCATCAATTTACTAGGCGAAACAAGAATAATATAAACCTTTTACCGTTGTTTATTGAACGCGATTGATTTTAATCTGTTTTCGAAGTTTTAATACGATTTGTCCAATAATTCATTACGTCATACTCTCAAATGAGAAAACGTTGTAAAAGCAAAAACAGATATCCCGGATCCGCATATTATTTCCTTTTTGTCATATTACGTAAGTATTTTCGTTCTTATATAATACGTATAATGTACATTTGAATGATTTGTTATTGTGCAAAGTTATCTATTTAAATGTCTACAGCTAGTCCGCACTGTTATTTCGAAAAGTTTTAGCTTTTTTGAAAATATTTTGTTTTACATTCATGGAAGTTAACACATTTTTAAATTATATTTTATACAGTTTTTACTTTTTTGGAAAACAATATTATAAATGTTTATATTTCAAAATGTATTGAAAACAAGTGATTAATATTAGTTCTAAGTACTTATAAATACATTAAGACGATGGACGTGTGAAGTTATAGTACAGGTGTAACCAAGCAAAAGATTGATCCTCGACTACGGTCATCAAAACGTTAAATAATTATAACTACCTACTTAACTACTCGTTTCAAATTCGATTTGTATATATCAAAGTACTCCAAAAACACTCACCTTGGAATATGAAATTAAACGCGTATTTTGCCTTGAAAGAAATGAAAATCACGAAAAAAAAAATGATAACGAAAAAAAATATAATTTTTGTCCAACAATGTTGTAATGAGATCAAATTGTATAAAAATAATATTATTTATTTTAAGCAATAAGAATAAAATATACCAAATGAGTCACATGACATTTATATTTACATGTGTGTAAAACTATAACTTCGTATTATTATTACCTATTTAATGAATGATTTCATTTTAAATACTTAACTATCGAAAACAAGTTTTTACTCTCAATTCGGTAGCATATCCATTATAACATTTATCGTTAGATTTTGGAAATTAACTATTCTCCTACTTAATTTATTATACTATTTCACCGTAATTTAGACTACGGTGATCAATAAACTTCACTTCGTAACATGAAACTTTCTCACACCTTTTTGTTTCCTCAGAGCTTAATATACCATGTACAGAGTGGTAACTCAAAATATTAAGGACGTATTTACGGAATGCAAAATATACCATCAGGCTGGTGAAAGCTCGAAACTTCCCGATTTATTATGTGAATAAGCACATTCTGCACCCCTAGATTCAATTATGCCGTCATATCGCAGTCGAACCTATTCACTCAACCAACTCGCAAAATATAAATAAACCTAACCCAACTCAACGTGTATAGTAATGTTTTAATTAATATCGCATTTTAAGTACATCCTAATCTTTTTTCTGATTATTTTTCAACCCTGCAATGGCTACCGTAACGGCAGTGGAGGGTTTCTCTTAACATAAAACGCATCGCAGTACGATATTGTAATTTCAGTGGCGAATCCGATTCGCTCGAATGTTGAATATTGTTTTACCGACGTAAGTTCCTATCATTATTTTCTACACACACGAGCTTGTAGCTATATACATACAATACTGTTACGATGATTGCGACGACGATGACGACGACGATGATGATGATGATTATGATGATGATGATGATGATAACAATACAAAATACACACCGATGGAATAATATTATACTCTTAAGTGCATTTCTCGTTTGTTCTAAAAAATAAAATGCGTTAGTACAATGTGCATGCTTTTATTGCCACAGTGGCCGCTTTAAGCCACACTATTATTGCCGTAACAATCAACTGCCGCCGTAAAGCCGTAAAGGTAATGCGCATATACTTCAAGTGTATTTCTATATATAATAATATGTATAATATGCGCGATAAAACGGGTAAGACTACAACTACCATGGTTATAAGACGTAAGAAAATTATTCCAGTTTATTTTTAAACTTTTATTTCTCTAAATCATTCACATTGTTATTGAGTAAATATATTTTAGACACATATAAGTGCCGAAAAAAAAATATATTGAGTCTTACAACTTGCTGTCGTATTGGTTTGTTTTATAAGCCGAAAAGCGTAAAAAACCGTCTACCATAAATCGCAGATTGTCCAGTGACCCTTATTTTCAGTCCCAAAAATAATCCAAATGAGTCAAAAAAAGTTTAATAAACATTTTCCTTTGCATGTGTCAGACTCAAGAGTTTAGGACTGTCGAACACAACGAATAGGTATAACATATCACTCAATTATTACTGGAATATCGATATTACCTACTAAATATTGAGCTTAATTAGGCACGGAATTTAACGATTAATATAATTACTGGTTTGGGAAGCGAACTGTTGTGTATAACTCCCCATAATAATCATCATCACGGTAATTACCATTGATCTTCCCTAGCAAATGGTTTAAATATTTCTCAAGTAGCTATAATTAATGTTTACCAAATATATTACAACATGATATAATATTTAATCGGCGACACTATCCGACCAAATTATTATTATTTTATCAGTATCACTGCGCAGTGGAATAATGTACAAATTTGATTTTATCGCATCGACATTCAGGCGCTCACGTGGTTTGTACGAGTAATGTACCAGATGAAAAATCCTCATGCTGCAGTCATTAACGAGTTAATTTGTTTTAGTTAATTTAATTATATACGTAAATACTTACTCCCTTCCTATTCACACAATAAAATACTAGTTAGAATTTAATCAAATTCCTGTTAACTTCAATGGATAATTTTTATTAATTTAAAATAGTGTTTTTCCATTTTATTATCCTCGTCAAACCATATACCTCTATTAGAATAAAATCAACTTTGTTATTTTTTTTAACAAACTTATGTCAACATCTGTGAAAAATTTAATTTTCTATTAAAATCGCATTACGGTTGACTACTGAGAAAATAGAGTAAACAACAAAATTAACTTAACTACTAAACCGATGAGTTAATTTTTAATTACATTTAACTCGACTGATTGGAGTAATTTCCAAAATTGTATTAACTACATTATAAACTATTTTCTTCTTATATTTACTCGGTTTAACAGAATTAAAATTATTCATCAACTTTCAGTCCAGTCTCTGGGGAAACTGCACGCTGCTCGCGCACGACAACCGATCGCATTACCGCAAAATATAGTTCCCCCCCCCCACACCTACTCCGCAATACAGAAGGCTGGGCATAACGTAATTACATGTGGCCGCACGCGACACCGGTACCACGGTCCTTCAAGCATACCGTTTACCAGGACCAAAATATAGGTACTGGGCACCTGTCCTGTCTATATGTAAATGTTTTTCACGACTATCGCGCATGGACATCGTCATCATCGGCCATAATAATATTATACCCGTGTATATTAAATTAATCATTTTCGATCGTCTCGATTGTTTTATTACATTTTATTATTTTTTTTTAAATTTATAGAACATGCGTCCGCACAAATGCGTTTTTTACAATATTATCATGAGTATTCGTGTATTTTTATCGTATTAATAATAATATACCTTCTGGCACCGTTTCGAATTCCCCACTCTCGGACTGTTCGTTATTTGCAAAAAAATTGTAAATTCATGTCGATGAATCTCGCGATATCCGTCATTGTCACTGCCATTAAAAACATATTTATATATAAAAGTAAAATTTAATTAGTATTTAAATGCAGAATTTGTCAAACATTCCAAAGCCACGTCTATAATACATGTTCGACGGTGGTGGTCGGTCCGAGAACAAATGATTCGTCACGTTGAGGGTTGCAACACTTTCTACCTATTTTAACAGTTTTCCCTGAATAACCCAAGTTTTACCGTGTGAGTTGTGTGTACTCATTATTTTGTTAATGTTATACGTAATTTTTTTCCATGACGTTTTTATTTTGTTGTATAACAGAAGATAATACAGACGCTCATAAAAAGGATGCTCAAACAGTAACTACTACAGAGAACTATTTATTTTGATAACGTTTACGAATATTATAATGAAATGATATTGCGAGAATAAAATATACACCGTTCCTCTTCTAGCAGTTGTACATAAAATATGCTTCGTAATGTATATGAAGCGCGGGTGACCTATAAAGTGAAAAGGTATATAATTTTCTACATAATTGATTGATGTTTATATTTTTCCGTTCTTTAAAATAAGACCGAGTTGTCGGATATATTTTAGTGTTTGCATTTTAAATTACATATTTTAAACGAATCTTTTTATTTTACGTAATTGATTATAATTTCTTTTTTTTTTTAATTGACTCAGTTTAACTTATTTTTATTTGATTACCTTCAAACGAAGCTAAAAAATATAAAATTTTATGAACAAATATAATTTTAAATTAAACCGGATGATTTATTAGATTTCTTGAGTAATATTTTGTACCCTTTGATGTAATTAATATTAAATTGAATACTATCACTTCAGTAGCATTTTAAAACAATGAGTCGGGTACTCAGGTATTTCGATATTAATTATTGAAATCGTAATAGTAAAATAATGGAAGCGAATCCTTACGATTTTATTATATTTTATTATACCTACGACTCTCGCATGCGAATACAATAATACTTTATTGGTAGGCGTGGCCACAAGGAGGACGTAATAATATTACGTACAATAACATAATAATAATGTATAGCGAAAGTACGTTGAAATTGATAAAGAAAAATCTACTTTATTGAACCCAAATGATTTTTTTTTCCATCCGTTGACCGTTTAGGATTACGTCACATATAATGCAGCAACAAAAAAAAACGAATAAAATAGGTAGATAAAAGTTCTACGAGATACACGTGTTTTTTTTTTTTTTTGCACGGATTCGTTTTCGCTTAGAGCCCCCGCGTATTGTAATAATAATAATAATAATAAAAATAAATATAATAATAATAATATATGGATATAATGTACAACACGTACGCGCTAAGAGTTTATGAAAACTGCTTAGGAATTTTCATTTCACCCGGCGCCCCTTAACAATATCTATAATAATAATATATTATCATGGTATATAAACCGTGGTCGTGCGACAAACATTTTTTATAATACAGCACACATAATACGATTCGGTATAATATATAAAATTGCACCAAACTGCACGTATCGTCGCATGTTTGTCTGTCGCATCGCCACCGTCGTATATTATTGTTGTTGTTATTATTATTATTTACGTTAACATACCTACATTCGCGTAAAATATATATGCGACTGCCAACCGAACTCGATAACCATAACGACGACGATACGATTATAATTAATGAATATTATCCGACGACGGTTTTGGAATATTTACACTTCTCATGCCACAGCTTAGTAACAAAACTTTGCAGTAGGATCAACTAGTAACACATGATAAGTATAAAGTGTTTTACCTGTTGAAAGCCTGTAAAAAAAAAATAGTTATTACGTTTATAGTAAAAATTATGAATCATGGCGGATGTGAAAAGAATAGGTAATAAACGTGAAATTAGAGCTTATATAATATATATCATCATATTATGATGCAAAATCAAACTTCACTGAAAAATCATTTTCATGGATTATCTTGGACTTACGTTTTTTTTTTAATTCAATGACAGTCAATATTTAAAAAATTGTGCTATAGGAATTGTAAGCCGTTGAACATAAATAAATAAAAAAAATGTTAATAAGTATTCACATTATTAGACAAGTGTTAACAAATATTAACAAATTTTGTTTCTTTGTATATAAATACACATTTACATATTATTATATAGTTAGACCATACTGTATTATATCTTAATTTAATTTAAAAAAATCTGTTTTATACGTCTTATGTTAATATATTATTATTTCAATCGTAAATATAATTTAATTATATACATTTGTACATAGAACAATTGCAACTAACTACCAATACCACCACACACTGGCCTAAAGGTGGTAAATATTATTGCGACTCATTTATACGGTATGATTTTATAGGAATAAAAATAATAAATAAATCGTGTGTGTGTGTGTGTGTGTGTGTGTGTTCGCCGAAAAATCTTAGACCGTCTCTACTCCTTCTTTTCACCCCTTTTTTTCGATGCGTTTGACAATACATTATCTAATGTCGAAGTGTCGAGTTCACAGCTGGAATCGGAAGCCGCGACGAGCTGGTTTCGTAGATATCGTGTGACTGGGTGGTGGTCGGGGGCTCAGGGAAAAAACACATATCCGTATTATAACCGACTGTGAAACGATGTAAAAACGAAAATATATATTAATAATATCGCATATACGCGCCCGCCCGTTCAAGAGGTCAGAGGGAAGTTCAGAACAGAGCTCAGAAGAAAAAAAATACATAAATATTATTATGAATAAAAAAAAAGCTACCCCAAAGGTTGTAGGTCGTACGGCAACGAAAAAAAAAAGAGAACAGTATAATAATATATAATATAGGTACCTACGCATTGGCAGTATAAAAACATGCAAAATTCTCTCCGTTTGGTTTACATACTATTACCGTTTTTCTTTTTGTGAAACTCGGGTTAGCCGTGCCCGCGGATACATGAATATTTTATATACATTATACGCTCACTTATACTGTTAATTCACAATTTCCTGACCGAGGGGAAATCAATATCGGACAACACGTCGCAGAATCACTTCACTTCGACGTTGTAAGCAGTCGCCGAGTGGGCATTCGATCAGCGAACGGTTTCTTACCATCGATTACCCTCACAATATTATTGTTGTTCGCGTATTTGTATCCACGTGGTAAAAAATATTATGTCTGCAAAGTTTCCCACCGTATTCTTCAATTTTTTGCAAACGATTGTCAATATTTTTGAAAAATTCAAAACTAATTTTTAGAATTTGGTTTCGACCAATATGATTGTTATTGAAGTATATGGAGGGGGGATTTAAGAGACCTTGAAAGTTCACTGAGTTTCACTTCAAGTAGGATTTGGTTGATTTGGCTCGATACATTCAAATAATATCAGAACTTTAAATACCTACTGTATTTTAATACGATTTTAATGACTTCTAAATCAATAATCGTTTTTAATCGCGATGAGTAGGTTTCCACGAGTTAAAAAAGTGTTCAGCTATTGATTACGTTAAACCATAGGCATGCACACCTGTGACGTCGATCTTGTAAAATAACTTTGACGAGAGAATCGCTTATAATCCCTTCAACCAAAAAAAAAATTATGAATTATGAACATATTTTTATCCATTTATCTATATTAAACTACAATTATTGTCTTTTAAAAATAATAAAAATAACATCGTTTGGTTTTAGGTCTCTTAAAAATATTAATAATTTATTATGAGTGTTTGGAACATTGGATAAAATACTGAAAATAAATGCACCACTTGCGAGCAATTTCTGTGCACTCTTATGTATAAAATAAATAATAATTTACACCAGTTAATTAAGGAATTCGTTCTTCGTATCTACTGCATTATTATTATAAGTCCATTTCATATTAAATTCCTTTATAGTTGAAACGAAAAATTAATGATTTAAAATGAATCAACTACGCGATGTTAATCAAAAGTAAATCGTATTTATTTTATAAATGTCTGAAATTGTATTGGAATAATAATAGCTGCTCCGTATCCATTTGTTATTGATGATATTAAAATAATAATTATTGTCTTCTAAAATATAAAATTAATTGAATTATTTAACGTTTTTTACATTTATTTGCGCACGAGAACTTCAGACATTTGTTTCGTATTAATTATTACTAAATCTTAACCATCGCCTGGAGAAGTAAATATTTCTTGATCAGTAAAGAATAATATAAAATATAAAAATTATTGGGGAAGAATAGATGCACACATATTGTACCATATTGTACTGTATTATTGAAAATTATTTAATAATTTTACAATTACAATTTATTACAGCCTACATGTAATTTATTTGGACCGCCTTAGCAATGTAATATTATAGTAGAATTATTTATTCATTTATTTATAATATGCTATATACGAGTTGAACAAACAATTGATATTTAATTGATATCATGATTTATCCAGTTACGAACATTGTACGCATAATTACAGTCAAACGAATGTTTAAACGAAAATATTTTACTGTTGTATAATGTCATAATACTGATCTTATAATTATATGGAAAAGAAAATCCGTTCCGTTGGATGCTTTAGACATTTAACTAGAGTAAAAAGTTCTTTAGAAAAATGATTACATCCGAACAAAGGGCTTAGAACGGATAATGCGATAAACCTAAGTCGTTAAAAAAACCTCTACGACAATAATTGATCTTACTTTACCTCGTATAGTCATAGAAATATACATAATATTTTTTTATTAGCTTAAAACTCTTGTTGGATAAAAAATATACGTTGATTATTCCCAACTAATCTGCAAAACAATAATTAAACGAATTTCGAAAATACTTATTTTTTAACGCGGTGTCGTTGCGTCGTCTCTCGTCAGTATCAAATATTATCATCGTTGTTAGTATTTATACTTCCCAGTGACACTTTGAGTACAAAACCTTCACAAATTATTGTGTATTTTATATGATAATATTCGGAATCACGACGAAGATTACAATAGGTACTCAATTAGTATAGGTAAAAATGTGTTTTTATGACTAACGGATATTGCCAAAAGACAGCTACTTCTAAAAATAACCAAAAATATACAATTTTTTACTGGTAAACGTAAAACGGATACAGGTTAAAACGAAAAGATCAAGACGTATTGTGGCCGACAAATAGTTCGAAAAACATAAAATAATCATTATTGCAAATAACTACGAAC
The DNA here is from genome assembly GCA_027563435.1 of Nasonovia ribisnigri. Classification (NCBI taxonomy): domain Eukaryota; kingdom Metazoa; phylum Arthropoda; class Insecta; order Hemiptera; family Aphididae; genus Nasonovia; species Nasonovia ribisnigri. Next base: position 525,371 of record JANEHU010005190.1, on the reverse strand, counting down.
GATCAGAATATAAAAATAAAGAAAAAATGATTATAATTAGGTAGGTACGTGTAAAAGTTATTTTTTGATTTCCACCTTTAGCATAAATTATTTTCCAATATTCATTGTATTATTATTGTAATTTAGAAAGTAATTTTTATTTACAATATTCCGTTGGTTTTTATTCGAACTGTTCGATTATAATATTATACGTTAACTTTATGGGTTTACAGCCAGATAAACCAACATAAATGTTTATATATTGATTACGTTAAAAATAGCTACCTACAGCATAAACGAAAATTTAAAGAAAATAATGTTAATTGGGATATAAAATAATTATTTTTAATGGAAACATTTTTCAAACATAAAGAAATTTTCATTTTATTATTTTTTACTGAGAGTCAAGTATAAAAAAATGGCAACGACTTAAAAGTGAGATTCTTATTTATGGAAAAATATAAAAGCGTAACTTAAACCTTCAACAACAGGTAAAGTTCGTTAATATATTATAATAATACTAAATAAGTTTTAACTTGTAATTTCATTGATTGCTGAAAAAAAAGGTATTGAAATAATACCAACTAATTTTATTGTATTGTTACAATATTACACGTTCTAAATTTCTATTCATTATACCCATATACGAGAAAACTTTCAGACTTGTTTAAACATAACTTTGTTATAAATTGAATATTTTAAAATTATTTACATCATAATTAGAAAAACACAAATCTAGTTTGACATTTTGAATTTATTATCTGAGTATTTATTTACTTGAGCACGTTATATTCAAAAACAATACCGTTCCAATTGTATATACATGATGCCGTGATGGTAAAAAAAACCAATGAATAATTAATACTAATAATGATCATTACTATTATTACACGATTTTACCTGTTTTTTGTCCCTAATCTATGACGAATTTATATTCATACCACATTGGCTTAATGAAGATAATAATTATAATATGTTCTACCTGAGCAATTTAGATTGTTTTGAATTATAAACTTAATTTGCCATTTATATGATTATTAATCTCAAAGATCCCACATAATATATTTTGCTTAATTGGTGGTGTATAATAGTATTATGTGAATTTAAATAATTGTGAATTGTACACAACATTATTTTAGGAATATTACGCAAATATGTAAAAATGACGAATTCGTATTTTTTATTTTACTCACCTTACGGCTGAATTAACATTTTTTCGACGTTAATTAGTACTTCAATAAAATATAATTGATATTTGTGTGTTTAAAAACGTTCATTAAAATAAATATTAAATATTATAATAGTCATTTAATATATCAAGTCATTTAAAGTACAGGTACATGTAAATAAATTTGGAAAATGAATATTATATATTTTTTTTTTATACAAAGAGAAGTCTCGGGATATAATCGCCGGGTACCTGACACGAAACATGTACCAAAGTAATTTAATTATGACATAATAAAGTTTTTATACAATGACTAAAATTCACATAGCAGAGACAACTTCAGAGTTTTGGAGAAATATTTTTTGAAAACATGATGGTTAAATGCTATTTAAAAAAAATTGATTGAATTAAGCTTACACAAAAACAGTAAAATTAACCCACAAGTTACCTCAAAATGGTCAATGTTTTCTTAAAATCAAGTGGGTTTTTTTCCATTTCTTTGTTGTATTTTTTGTTTTTTTGTTAAAACTCGAAAAACCTTTCTAAAGTACAATCCGTGTCCAATTTCATTTTCAATGTATTATATATACGATTCCACAAAACCTCCCAAACCACTTTTACTGGATACTCCAGCTGTTTCTTTCCGAGTAGAAAAACACACCGAAAATTATATTTTTAATTTACGACGACGTTATATTTTTTTTTGTGCCACCGAGAAATGTCTCTTACCACTTACTAGAAGGAAATTATTATTAAAAAAAAAAACCATCACCTTCGCGCCCGGCTGAGTGCACGCGTGGAGTCGATTATAATACATTAAATTTACACGTCATCGTTGTCAGGCGCCTACAAAATGTACAACGAGTGTAAATATTATAATATACTACACGCGCTACGATTAAAAAATGTATTATTTTAATATAACGCATAAAATCCTCCATACGGTGGCCGTGAAGTGGTTTTTAATATCAATTATATTATCGTAATTTTTTTGTCTGTTAATAAAATATAATACTGTGATTTCAACAGTGGAACCAAAACGATAGGTACTATTACAAGACGGTCCGAAGAAATCGTGATTAATATTACAATATGCATATTGTACGCGCTGCGACTAAAAATATTTATTATTTTAATACAACGCGAGAAATTCCTATACGGTGGCGCCGTAAGGTGGTTTTCAATATGCGTATTATAACTATCGTCTAACTATTTGTCGACTGTGAATTGATAGTACGATTGTGACATTGGAAACAAAACGATATCGTTACAAGATGGTCCGACGAAATCGTGTTCGTGTATATATTATAATTACATTGTGTACACGTGTACAATGCAGCCCACGCGAGCTTAGAACTCTACAAGCCGGTGGTGACGATGACGTACGAACGCCTCTGACCGAGGCACTGATTCCCCGGGGGAGTGCCACCAGCATTTCGTGGCGATCTCCTCCTATACATAAGTAATAACTTGCCGACGCGTTAAGCAACCGAATATAAATTAGGGCGCACGCGAGAAAATTGCTCTTTCCGTGAAAATCGTAATCGCAATGTATTTCATTATTGAAGCGGAGCTCGTCCTCGGGAGGAACCGAAAACACGAACGGTGCACTGCTGAACTGAAATTACGCATGTTGCACTCGTAATCCATGACCTATGACATAGGTAGGTGTTACATACGTAGATACACAACGAGGAAATTCGTAGATATTCATACTACGTTCCATCAAATATTTGGACACGTACATCGGGTTATCTGTAGTTATGTTTTTCCGGTTCTCTTAAGTTGGGTAGAAGTGAACAATTATTATTATTTCGTCTTTCTGTGCAAATAATATCGATCTCCATATCACGATTGCTGTGATCCTATGAAATGTTTTGCGCAGTCGAATGAGTCAAAATCTTTTATACCAACATCGACGTATTAATTGAAGAAATAAGGATGTAAAATGCATATTTTGTTCATAAGTATGGATCATTATAATTTTTAATCTTCAGTCTGTTTATAGAAATGGTTTTTTCATTCATTTAAATAAACGTAGTGGCCTAGATTAAGGCGTAAGCATCGTTGGTTACAGTAGGCCCTTTATAGAACTGTGATTGACAATAGTTTTAGGGCTAGCAGCTAAGATATTTTATTTAAAAGATATTTTTTTGCAGTACAAAATACAAATTACCCTTAATTTTTTTCTGATAGATTAGACGGTGTCCATACCTTAAACCAAGCTATTGTCGTACTGTCATTTAATAGGTTTGATCGTTTACATCAATCGGTCCTCAGTTTGGTGAGACGTAGGGTTTTAAATGTATTATAATATATGTGTTTAAAATATGATAATTCTATTACGTAATTTTATTTTATTTGTACTGTTTTAATTTTTATTCATATATTTATGTCCAACAAGTTAGAAATATTATTATTAAATTTGAATAATGATGGGTTTTTGTATATTGGTTGAAAAATCTAAAAAGTTTGTACAATAAACTTATGAACACAAATTAAATATAAAAAAATATTTTTACAAAGGGCAATTAAAGCAGGGTTACCAATTTATTCATAGTTTACCGTAAGTAGTAAGCGAGACCTGGAAAGGGAGGGAAAACTGAGATTTTGGTCTCTCTTGGCTTTTTGGGAGTTGAGTATTAAAAGTGGTTGTATGAAAAAATAATGATCACCATTGTAAAATAATCCTGTTAAGCCAATATAAATTAAAAAATATAATATTTTGTAAATTATGATGTACTAACAAACTTTCATTTCCCCTCTCGCCATAGACTCGTTTCTGCTGGCATCTATGAATGCATAGAATGCACTTATATTATGAATTGTAGGTCAGGCGTGTCATGTAATAAATTAATAATTATACTAAATTTATCATGACAATAATACTTCGGAAATAATGATGGAGTTAAACATTATGCATTTTATGTCAAACCAAAGGGGCCAATATTTTTCTTCCCCCGACAATGGCAGCGCATACCACTCCAACGTACAAGTAAAAATAATATTATTATATATTATGTAGGTGCGACATAATATGTGTAAATTTCCAATATACGGGAATCCTTGTACCAAAAGACAGTTTTCATTCCAGTAATCTTAATATTTTTTTTCAACTACTAACATAATGTTGTGTTTGTTACAAATGTCTGTTTTCCAATGATGGAATTTATGTTTATTTAGCGCTAAATAAAGCTTAAGTGCTAAGGGTAGGAACGAAAATTGTTTTATTTTCTTTATTTATTCACAAATCACATCTGCTGAGTGTAAATAGTTATGATTTCAATTTTGGTCTTATTTATTTATTTATTTTGGCTTGTTTATCATACCTGCACTACACTATATACAATCACATTATGCATTATTTTTCTTTTCCCGTACCGTAGATAATATTATTATTTTTCCGTTACATTTTCGAACACCGAATTCGGGTCAGTTGTTCTACTGTGTCGGGTTTAGAATTATTTTATAATAAGCTTATCGCGTAATCAAAGGTTTCCATAAAATATTGAATGCGTTGCGGTGCGTTGTTGTTAATAGAACTTTTATCCGTGATACTCGTTTCCATACTGTAATTTGAATGAGATGCCTGCATACAATAAGAACTTTGGCTGACGTAAAACGTCTCATTTAAAATTCGGTGAAACTTTCCTTTATAATATATTATATGGAATGGGCTACAGTGCGGGTGCAATCTATATATGTATAGTAACGTAGCGCTTTTATCGTCACCGTATCAACAGTCACCCAAGCGACTGCAGCTGATCAATTCAAAGTAAATTATTTTTGGCCCTAGCTAACAATCCCAAAGTTGTTACTTATTACAATTTCCGAGAATTTTAAATTTTTAATTAATACTTCCCGCCCTATCTCTTTATAGTAAAAATACCGACACAAGTACACAACCTAACTTCCAACGTGGACCTATTAAAATACTTGAATAATATTTCTATAGTATGACAAATTCGCAAATAACTATTTTAATTTAAAGTTAATACCGTTTTCGTAGAGTAATGCTTTCCCTCGTGCATGTTCCATACTTCCATTTGATATTAAGTAATAGTAGGTATTAACCTAGATAAAACTTGAATAGACTATAATTTTGGTTTAATGATGAGTTTATGAGATATCTTTAGGGTATCACTATTTATGGGCTTTACATTACTTTTATAATAGTATTGTATTTTTATATAGGCTTCACGTGGTAAATATTGATTTTGCAAAGTCAGGCTCTGTATGCAGTAGACCAGCGTTACAAAAGTTGTTTCAAATGATTATTGTATTTATCACACTAAAATAATGAATGCATATTTAAATCCAATAAATGATATCATAAGTTTTTCAGTCACAATAAATGTAACAATTAATGTCAAAGTGTATTTTTTGAGTGTTAAGCATTTTCTATCATGTAAGTAACCACTATGAGTGACTCATAACCGACCAGAGTGTAATAGTTTTTAAATTACTTAGTACTTAGATCATACATTATTATGGTACAGGAACCGTCCTTCAGTTTTATATATTCACTTTCCGGTGTGTTTCATGTGAAACTACACATACTTTAATACGATTTGTATTGAAAAATGTGATAATAATTTTTTATTATTGAAATGTTCATGCACGAAATACCGAAAATCGGACCCTACGTCAGAGTGTAGCCATATTGCCTATTCAAAACGCCGTTGCAGCATATATGTATATATTTTATGAAATGCATTGAACATAATATTATTCTTCCTACCAAGTAAGAAAATACTGTAAACATGGGTCTAATGGTAGTAACAATGTATTGATGAAATTAATATTTTTTGACTAAATAGAATTTAATACAGCAAAAGTAATATTGAAAATATTTATAATATAATAATGTTGAAAAATTATTTTTGTGGAGTTGAAAGTATGCATATTTTTACACGAACATTTAAAACGTTAATTCATTTTCTTTTATAAAATATATTCTGGTCTTTACTTTTTACATAATTACTTTCAACCTTATGGTACAAAACAATAAATAATATTAACCTGTAGAACCCTAGTAAAATTTACTTTACGACTTAACTATAGTAGTTATGTAAATGGTGTAGTACGCAGTTTTGCAATAATAATGAGTATCTAGGCTTAGAATTATATTTAAAGGTTAAAATTTAAAAACTAAGTATTCTACAATTTAGATTAATCTCTCTATATAGGTACTTATAAACTTACAGATTGATAAAATGTACAAATTCGTGTTTAGTTATCCGTCATGCTTTAAGGTATTTACTGCGTTTAGTTTTTTGAACTGTATACAAAATAGTAGGAAGTTATCATTTTGTTTTTCTATGAAAAAATAGATTTTCACGTGATCTAATAAAACGATACCTGAATTTGAATGTGGTAAAATTTTTCTTACTAACATTTATTTTTTAAGTTTTTCTTAGAGAAATAATGTAAAATATATATAAAAGTGAAAACAAAACAGTTAGAGGAATAAGTAACGTTTCTAAACAATAAGTAATGTGTCACGAAAACAAAAAGCTGAGATGTCCATTGCACTAAAAAGGAAAGAAGGTTTTTTTTTTAATTTAAAAAGCTCTGGAAAAATAAGTTTCTTTTCTATTTTTGTTCTAAACGTTTGACTATGTAAATGAAAACTATAATAATGTTTAGATAATCTTGAACTTTTAAAAACCAAATTTACCCTATTTTATTTAAAAAAAAAACAAATATTTATCCCAACCGTCTTCAAAGTTAGATACATTTGTATCTTTAGTCGTTAAGAAAAATCTGGGATGAAAAATTATTTTTTCAACTGTATCATATTATTATCATTTCAATAAATAAACATTATTTACTGTTTCATATCATAAAGCTACTAACTGATAAATTGTATTTTGATCAATAAGTTATAATGTAACATCGTAAAAACATTCTCTGTTGCGTTCAAATGTTTGTGTATACTATAGGATTCGTAAGACCATATTACCAACATTCAAATAAATATGCAATTATATTTTTAAACGGGATGACCTAGTCCCTAGGGCGTGTAGGCGTTTAATAAGAACGTGTGAATATTTCTTCAAAAAGCTACCTACTGTTTTTATGCGACAGCATATTTTCATACGATTTTGAATTCCCACGGACGATATTTCACTAAACGTTTCGAAACGTATGTAGCTACTGTACATGTTATATTTTATAATATTATGAGCAGATGATGCGATTGAGATGAGTTTCGAGGGAAAAATCGTGCACGACAAAAGATTCTTCCCAGTACGAATAGCTGATGGTGATAATAATTACGTGGCATATTTTATCGGTGGATTCCTGATCTCAGAAGGATCGTAAAAGGTACATAAAATAATAACACCTACGCGTACACGCGCTCTCACGTTATAATAATATTATATTAATCTCAGACCGTACTACATTATACATCGACATACGCGCGTATTATTATAATATTACACTCTAATGCTCTATACTCTCTACCCGTTTCCAAACACGCACGCTCAGTCACGAGCCCACCCCGTGCACCCAACAGCACACCCATTTATACCCACATCCCGCATCATAACAATGATGATAATAATAATAATAACATCGCACCGTCGTCGTCGTTGCCGCAGGCCTCGTACGAGATCGTCCTGCGTGCGTGCGCGCGCGTGTCACATTGATGTAGAATAATAGCAGTAGAGTTGTTGTCGTATATATATTATATAGTATATCTGATAGTTGTTGTAGTAGGTAGTTACTAGTTTTAGTAATATATAAATATATAGTTGTGTACTTGTGTATAGTCGTCGTCTTCGTCGTCCGCGAAAATGATGAATCGTCAAAACGCTTTGTGCTCCCTTCAACCCCCCAACCCCCACACCAGTCAACCCTCATCGTTTATATATATACATTGTTCGGGTCAACCTAACCCCTAAGCAGACGCAGCACACACACGACGACGTCGACGGCCGTAATAAAAGGCCGGGGTCGGAGATTGGCTCTCGCGGTCGTGGTAATATATTATTATAATGCAGTCTCCGAGAACGAACCGTCTGCGATACCACTACCTACGACAAAATAATAATACGATGGCGATGTTAATAATTAGTGATGTGAATTTTACGTAAAAAAAATTGAATAACCTAACTTCACTGAGCAATAATACTGTACTGGTAAATAGTAAATTTACTATAAAAATAACATAATGTACATTTGAAAGATTTATATTATAAATTGCTTTTTGCACATGAAATTTTTTCACCATTATTTTGAAATCAAAGCGTGATTTCATTCGAATTTACAAATAAACTTAATAATTTGATTTTACTTTTCTATTAAAATCTTTCATAAAATATATTGACAAACAATCTTTTTAAATATGTGTACAAATTAAAATCAACAGTTAACAGTCGGTTTAATTACCATAAATTATTATATGGAATGACATGTCTTATTAACCTAGATAATATTATACAATTATTAAAACTGTATGACTACAATCATTGTTGTAAACTTGTAAGTTGCAACCATACATAATAATACAATTATGAATTGGCTATGATGATTAATGACTATTTGATTATTGTACTAAAATGTGATTTAAGAGATAAGAAAACGCTAAAGTTATCAATAAAGTATCATAAATATATCGTATAGTGGCTGCCGAATCACAGTTTTCAATAATCACAATACTTTTCAGTTAAGATGTAATGTTTGAAGTATGAAATATTTTACCATGTAGTGAAATATTTCACAAAAACGTGAAACATTGAATTTTTTTTTTAAACAAATATTAATTATGATTAATTTATTATTTATTAATTATTAATAATATAGTCCAAGATTACTAGGTATAATCATTAATATCAATGGAATATGAGTGCTGTGGTTAACATATATTACTATCGTATAAATGCATAAATTTATAATATTGTATATTTGCATAATTTAAACATTTGTAAATGTTTTTTTGTAAAATATAAAACATTTGAATACCATTTTCAATTTATAATACCAATGGTAAGGTATATTTTATTTTATTTTTTTTATTTAGCTTCCAATATTTAAATTATTTTAGCTTAAAACTTCGGTATTAGAGAGAAAAACATAAGTGAACAAAAGGTTAGGTATACCATAAAATTATGAAGGTAATATATGGCAATTATATGTAAATATAAGACTTATTTAAAAAAAAAAAAAATATTAAAATACTGAAATATATCACAATTTTACATTTTAAATTTCGTAAAATTTTCAAAAACTAGGTATAACTCACAATAAAAATATATTTACAAATTCAGTGGCCATTCAGTTTTTTAGAACGGTAAAAAAATATACTGTGTAAGTTTGTTTTGGTAAATTTACGGGGCTCATACCACCAATATTATTTATAACAATAATACCATTGTTTACGTGTGATAAAATAATCGGATTGTTTCCAGCCGGTGAATCGTAATATTTTATTTTTCGTTTTACGCTTAATATAAACCGTATATGAAGAGAGCAAACATTGCAAATCATCATGCAAAATACGTGAAGCCGATCGCACGCAAAAATATTTGCGAAAAAAAAATGATGGAAATGTCAACGCCGAGTGTTCGAGAAACGAGCACGTGGTAGAAATATTAAATTCCTTTTAGACTCCAAATTTTTGACGATGTAATATGCCGCTCAATGGTCTTTTTCACTCTTCGCCCCATCATCTTAAATATATTATATTTAAGATGGTAGGTATTGAATTATTACAAAACTTTTCGGACTGTGACATCGAAGAGACACTCGACGGACATTACCTATATTAGTCCGTCACAATAAGGAATCGTCAACGTTTAATAATTTACATAGGTCCACATTTATACTGTCGTTGTCCGATTTTTGGTTTAAAATTTTGCACCTATTTTGGCATTTATATCATATTATACTATGAATATACGTAACTAACTTTAAACTATGTGGACGCATTTCAAATCTCAAATGGTTTGTTTTCTTACGAAACGAATGCAATTAAACGCGTGTTTTAGTATTATACTTTTTTTATCATCAAATACGAACGATCCATTTCTATCGCTGTTAAGTTTATAAACATTAAGTGACATAATAAACTATTTTAGCATTTGATTTACTGTCCCTTAACGTTAATCTGGAAAAAAACACAACACACCACGGTCATAAGATTTTTAATTGCTTGTGAAATTGAGGACCTTCGTAAAACGAACAATGATTTCCAATAATATAAGTATTAAGTTATGTGTTATTTCTTATAACAAATTTATTTATGACTTTTATATTATGTAAGATATATTTAATACATACTAATTTCTCATGTTCAATTATTATCCTCTACAATTCGTTGAAAATAACGAGAAAACAAAATATTTCAAAATCATCTTAATACGTACAATTTCCATAATATGTAAATTAAATGTAGGTACTAAACCATCCTAACTTATAATTTGTAATAAGTAATTGTCTAATATTTGATTATACCTATCACCAAAATATAAAAACGATATTTTATTTTATAGCTTTCAGTTTTCAATTTACCCAACAAAATAACACTTAAATTTTGTATCTGATGGTAAATTATTGATAATACAACATTTGTGCCAAAGGTGCGTAATACGTTTTAATATCCGTTAATCGTTGTATTTGAAAAAAAAATGAAAATAATGGAAATAATATGTGTGGGTATTGTAATAAAGCCCCCAATATTCATAAATTCAATTGGAGTTTTCTTATACGATATAGTCTTATGTATAATATATTATTCTTTTCTCATAATGTCTTTACTACTAAAACATGGTGTGTGTGTGTGTGTGTGTGTGTGTGTGTGTGTGTGTGTGTGTGTGTGTGTGTATTTGTTTGTTTGTTTGTTTTGTAAACGAAACTCGAAAAACAAAAACCGGAAACCGTCTAAAGTAATTTCTACGCTTATACTGCAGTGTTTCTCTATATTATACCATACAGTGAATAGTGTCAAACATTTATAATCGACGACGGCGGTGGCAGCGACGACAATGTCTCACGGGCAAAACGCCCTCCGGCGGCCGTGTAATGTCCTATTGTTAGCGCATTTGTGCTGAGTATAATATTATAGTATTGTATACACAACAAAATAATAATCATAATAATACCAAAAATTTTTCCAAGCAATCGCGTTAGATGTGCACACACGATGGAAAATTATAAATAGGAAAACGCTAAGACGATATTATAATTATTATTATTAATATGTGACCATTGGGGGGGAGGGATTCATATAATATTTTATGAGTGCAATACAAAAATCTCATCGTCGAGGTCAGCCGCGGCCGGTGGACCGCGAACAGTAGGGTGTAGTTATGTATAATGTGAATAGTGCAAGACTATTTAAAATTAATCACCCAATGCTTTACAGCACTCGTGTTAAAGATACCCTACAGTGTACCTACGTATCGGCATGAAAATCACCCACAGAGGAGCTAAACAGTTTAACGGAGTCGAACTTGGATTGAGAGTGCTGTGAAATCATTTAAAATATAAGGCAATCGTGTTTTTTACAGTCATAAAAAAAGAGTGAAATTTTATGAAATATATAGCCGAGTGTTAAAGGCATGAGCAACACGCTGCAGTTGACGAAATTAATATTACAATAATAATATTATGACATTAAAACGACAACGACAAAAGTCGAAAACCAAAGGCCCCGCGCGCCGTCTGGTCGGTGGGCGTTTTTTTGTTTTTCTGTTTCCGTTTGACGAAAATCGCACAGTTTGTCATCCGAACACGCTTTAGGCTTGAAACAGCGAACGAAATATGTGCATCCTCGTCATATTATTTATATACCGACAGACATCGCGCCGGAGTATAATAATAATAAAAATAATACGCGAGCACGCACCGTTTTGTGTGTATACTCGTTGATATGCCTATATATTATTACTCCGCTTCGCCCTTTTTTTTTGTATTATTATTATTATTTTTTTTTTCAACCACCATTTATCACGTCTGACACGTCGCTGTTTTTATTCGTTAGTCATTTATTCCCGACCGACGGGGCACAGTCAAACCGTTTTGGTGTCGTGTCGCTTGTGTGTGTGTGTGTGTGTGTGTGTGTGTGTGTGTGTGTGTGTGTGTGTGCTTGCGTGCGTGCGTGCGCATTTTTCGTGTTACCGGGGCCAAAACGTGTGTGAAATGATTCGAGCCGGCGACAAATCACCGAACGATTTATTCGAATAATAACCAGGACACGCAACGATGATACGGAAGTATATTATATATATAAATGAAAAAACCTTTTCGGCCGCGTCCCGTAAACACAGTAAGAAATATCGTTCGTATCGCGTACGCTATATACCTATATATAATATTATATATATTTTTTATTGCGCGGGCACTTGCAAGGAAACCGAAAAAATATTGCGCTTATCTATATATATTATATATATATTATTACATACATGCGAACGTCACCGCCACACCGGAGTTCCGAAGATCCAATATTTCCTAGTTTCGTTCGGAGAGTCGTCTTTGCTACCGCCACACGATTTTCCCAAAATATTTATTTAAAGTACGTATCGCACGTGAAATTCTAGACTGGCGGTCGTCATAACCGCTCACTTTCAAAAAAAGGTCGTTGCTCAAATCCACACACCTATGTAGCCATGTAGGTACATACATCAATACCGCACAGTTTTCCCAAAATCACACGGCACGCATACATTTATCTAAAATCACATTATCGTGTAGAACCACCACCCCCCCCCCACACCAGTAGTAAATAATTATATTCAATCAAAATCTGGAAATTTATCTTTTCATAAAAAATAAACATTTGACGATTATCCGCAGATTGTTACGCTACACTTTTCTCCAGACAAGATCATACACTTATGGTTTTCCTATTGCATACATTACCCATAGGAAAATAATATATTAGTTATAAGCAATATTCTTATTAATGGGTAATGTTGTACATTTTCTGCTGATTTTAATACTCAAGATAAGAGGACATTATAAGTACACACATGACGTGTGGTCTCTGTGACATTTTTCATATTGTCATATTGAGTATCAAATAAAAATAAAACAAAGAAATTTAAATAAAAATTTAAAAAAAAACTCTTTGCCGGAGCACAGCTTTTAATATAATGTTGTCCACTACAAATTGTATAGTATGTAACTGTGCTCTAACATTCGCTATAAATAAGCTGTTATAAGATTCCGATAAGTACATTTTCAAAGTTACGCGTAGGTATGTTAGACATACACCACTTGCAAGTTCTGACGTCATCTTAACATGAGTATTTGGATATACTCATGACAGATTATTTATGAAAGACTACGAGGTAGCGTCAAATTAATAAGTTATAGGTATTATTGACAATTTATAATTATAATTATCTTTGTAATTTATACATTGATAATTGTTGATTCAATTTATTATAAATTCCTATTTATTATCTCATAACTGTTATTTTACTACACTATTTCTATACATTATGTTAATTGACAAAACTAATCCGTTTGGTTTTAACATTTTATAAAATAAAATAAGATAGAAATAAAAATTTTAATATTTTAAGTAATCTTTACTCGATTTTTGTGATCCAAATAGCACATGAAAAGTTAGTCCTTTTCCTAAAAGTTGAAATATCAAAATTTTACTAACGAACTTGCATATACAGTATACGTAATACGAATAATTTATTAACGTATCCAAAACTTAAGTGATTTGGGTCGGTTGTCATCGAGTTGGAAAACTCAAAAATGGTACTCCAAGGTATCTGTTGTAGTTGTAGACCTACAAGTTATGCATAGGTACTGTGATCAAATGGAAAACAGTAAATATTTATTCCACATACCTTTTTAATAAAACTTGGAACTACGTCGTAGGTCATCGGCTTATTTTATTGATATTTATTTATTGAATAGACGTTAACTTACTTTCGAATAAACGACTCGTTCGTCCAAAAATGTCTCAAGAAGAGATTATACAATTACTGTTTTGTGATAACCAATTTATAAGAGAATGAAAACTTCAACTTTTTGTTTTTATTGTTTCAGTGGCGGGCCCGCCAGACACTGAAGATCCGTTTGACGGAAACAGAGATGATCCAGTATTTATGGACACAAACGAAGGTGCTAGTAGCTCACAGGACTCGGATCAAAGTTCGAGTAAGTACCATGAGATTCACTACGTTAAAGAGTCAAGACAGATGTAAATTTAAGACCGATCAACTTGGCTAATATCCAATGATGAAAATATTAATAATATAACATACATAATAATACTAAATAAGTAGACAGAGTACTCTCATATTATTATTACAAACTATGGTATCGATTTAACGAAAATTCATTTTTAATTTAATTCTTAATAATTACACAGCTATAAAAATAACTTTGTATAGTTACACTTCATTAATGATTTATATTAACAATTGAAATTAAATAATTAATTAAAAATCATTTCAGTAGATATAAAAAATGTATTTTTATTAAACTACTAATATTTTATCGATACCAACATAATATGTTTCTTTCGCTTCAATCAATTAAAGATTGTTAACTTTTATTCTTTGTTTTTTTTACATCAGACGTGCTTTTGTTCAATTTGTACTCATAAATTATATTATATAATACATTATAATTGTATAAAATTACATTCCGTTGGTAGGTACTTTTTTTTACTCGGTATTTAGCATTTAAATTGTATCATTAAGTGTGATGCATAAAATAAACTAGGCATCAAAAATATATATAACACAACTTTTAAATTAAATGGATAAAAACATCACTTAGATAGGTACTTATTAATGACTCTACAATATGGACATAAAGTTGTATGATAATAAGCTTCAACTATAATAATTAATTGAATTTTTCTTAACTTTAACTTGAATAACTCTTTGCGTTACACTGATTGCTGATAAAAACAATGACTACTGCTCTCTTAGCTTATTTTATATTGTCGGATGAACAATATTGATATATTTAACCATTTCTCAATAGTAAAGAACTTAATAATTGATTAGATACTTACTAACTGATATATAATATAACATAGATTAAAGAGAGTTATTCACTAAAATTAGACCATATAATTAATATAGTTTGTCATTGTACTTGATATTACTATGATGAATTAAGGAAATGAGACGGCAATATAATTTATAAATCATTTTAGGAAAATTATTATTCTAAAAAAAAAACAAATTATGGAACATTTGGAGTATTAAAATATCATTAAATAACTATCAAACTGAAATACAACGATCGCTGTCACCGTAATTGACATTTTACTGTAGCGCGATTCATTGGAAAAATAATAAACTAACTTTATTATTTTCGTATACATACAAACTATAAACGTCTTTCTCTAAAAGTCAAATGTTATAGTTCTGTAGAATTAAAAAAAAATAACAATTGTATTATCAATCAATGATCGTCTCATCTTAGCTGACAGTATAGTTTATACACAGTTAATAAGACGTTGAAAGTTCAATAATGGCGAAAAATGGCAGAACATTTTAATAAAGACCCTTTCTCAAAACATGCATTTTCATACAATATGTTCGTAAGTATACACCAACGTATACCTGTTCATATTTTTCTCTTATAAATCAACTTAAAAAAATCATGACAATTTGTTTAACTGGGTGAACTTGTATCCTTGTTCCATTTACAAAAATGTATTACGTAGAATACAGGTAACAGAATAATTTATGGAGAATCATTAAAAATTTAAATGTAAGACTTCTTATTATTTCCATTATTGTTATAGCTAAAAATTTAAAACTATAAATTATTATATTTAATATCAAGTCATTTTGTTATAATAAATAACTACGCATTATACCTGGACACGAAATATGCGAAAATTTAAATTTACCTTTAACTCGAGTTTTATGATAACTACGAATAATAAAACATATACTTACTATAGTTGTCTATGTTTAGGACTTAAGTTTTACGGTTTTATAGTCATATTAGTCATAAATGTTCGAAATTATGTTTAAAAAATATTTTGTGGCCTGTGATGTCTATACGGGCGTATTGACTAATATATCGTACAAGGTGACGAGAAAACATAAAATAAAACGTAAAATGGTATTCTGAATCTAAATATATTTATTATGTATTCATATTGTCTGTACATCATTGCAGTAAGGTTACCTACATAATTATAGAACTTTGAGTTAATTGACTACAAGACAGTGCCGATATGTGGGAAAAAATTGCGTGAAAATATTGGCAAATATTTAAAATTTTCTTCGATACTTATCGCTGTTGTTAGCATCTAACCGTAGAATTGCGTACTCAGGATTTTCAATGTGTGAAGGCTTGAAAATGAATAATATTACTTAGCTATCACAAAATTCACAAGATTAGGTTTGAAAAATAAAGTGGGTACTTCTTAGTTCTTACTGATATGAAACATAAAAAATATACGCAGCAATATGTTTGAAAAAAACTTTTGATAATAAAAATAATGAGTAATAAAATACAATTTAATTTTAATTTTGTTTACTCTAATAATAACAGGCGTTTAGAGGTGGTTATTTTAAAATATTTTACAACTTCAACTTCAGTCAATTCTTCTTTTTTATTTATATTGTCTATAGCTAATCCATTGAGACATAAATGACTCTATACGTCCTTGATTACTAGTTTACTACAGTTGAAAATCGATAAATATAAAACAGAAAAAAAGTAATAATAATGATAGCAATGGGGTGGATGGGGGGGGGTGTGTTGGTTAGCTTTAGCCCCCCTCCACTGCGTACGCCACTGAGCTAACATGTGTATAATTTGCAAGTCGTTGTGTAGTACAATTTTGAACAATTTCGAAGGCAGCATACAATAAGCGGAATAAAGTAAAACACTTGAGGTCGTGATCGACGAAAGGAGATAATGTGTTTCCACGTTCGGGAAACTCGGGCCCGACAAGACCGAGTACACTGCAGAATGTCGGACGAGACGTATTGGCGTCGATTAATTGGGAGAAAACGGTTTAAATACAGAGTGACTCAACAACACCCCCGTTTCCTCTATAAAGCTTGTGCGTTTATAGACATTTTGATTTTTAAAATTTTTAAGTATTCCTATAAAAAACTATAATATTTTCAAACACTTGTATTTCCTGCGTCACAATCAATGAAAGTCGAAAATAAATTGATAACAGACGGAATATTTAGTCAATTTTTTTAATTAAACACATCAACGATTAAAAAAAAATCATCTGTTTAAGTATCGATTACAATTCGTCTAGTCATATTTTAAGGAGATTAATATAGGAAAATATGACGATATTTTGGTGACTATAGTTATTATTGTCAGTGTGTGACATCTGACACGTAAATCGACATGAGAATGTCTAATTTGAACTTTTCATCGCTTGTAAGAATGAGTGGATTATTTTTAATCGGTGCATATTCGAATGCAATACATATATTTACTATGGTCATTATTTTTAAGAAACTCAAAACGATATAAAATTTGATATCACCTGACAACGCTTTAGGGCCCCGATTGGACTACTAAGCTGACAATTTTAAATATTTTTCAAATAATTTTTTATATTATAATAAAACATAAAAATACGTTTTTTACGGTTACTTTTTCTAATATACGTTCATTCATAGGCACTTTAGTGGAAAAAACAAAAGAATTTAAAATCACTTCGTTTATAACATAATAACATTACAGCGAAATTGTTAATTAGCCAAAATTCGTTTTCCAACATTAACCTGTCTCATCGAAATCTCAAAGTTTTGTCAGTCGATTAGACGTAAATAGGTCCCACCTTTTTGTATCATAACTAAACAGTTTACAAAAAATATGGTTGTTCACGTTTGTAGAAGAACAAAGTTTATATCGCCACTGGATTGATCCTCTTCTAGTTGCACAAAATAATATGAGTTTTAGAAAATAAAGGTCTTTAAGGGTGTACTTAAGGTACATTTAAAAAAATATAAAATCAAAAGTTTAATAAATGGACTATTAAGGGATGGAAATGGGGACGTAGCATGATCAGCGAACCTCCCTGTATATACGCCGAGTGAACTTTGAAAGTAGATAACATATATTACCGAACTTTCCGGGACACCGTTCGTATTACTCACGCGTCGTCCAACCGCCTTATACCCACCGAGTCCCCACGCGGCGATGGGGTCGACTTTGTCAATCGGTCAAACCGATTCGTTTCTCCGGTCACGGTTTATTATAATATAATGTAATATAGTCTGCTCATCCAGGCGTGTGTATTATTGTTTTCACATTTAGAGCGAAAAGCAATGTGTGAACGACGTATAATATATTTAAAATAAAATATTATATTTTTTATTTATTACTTTTAATATTATTATATTTACCGCTGACCGAAGCGTCCACGCCAGGAACGACACGTGGTTTTTGTCTTACCACTTTGTTCGGTGCCGACTACTGCACGGCATTGTGCGATCTACAGGGAAATGATAATATGTCGATCAGGTCTAAAAAATTAAGATATCATAGAGTATTATTATATTTAATGTAGATGGTGAGTTAAATGATAAAAATTAAGAATTATTATCAACACATACGTCATAATGACCGACAGTTTGCACTGAAAATATTAACTTTGATCTCATCAGATGTTGATCCCACCTATTAAAAAAAAATCGATCTTCATCAGTTTTTTCTCTATTTCGTTTTATTTGTTTGTGATACTAAGTCACTTGCCACATAGTATAATGATAGTGTATTTTTCAAAAATTCAGATAACTCTTAAGATTAAAACCAAAATAGAAAACCTATAATACGATAAAACTTTTTAAAAGTGAAAATAAAATAGCTAACAAGTAGGTAACCACTCTGCTGTAAGAATAGCAGATGTCATGTGCACGTCGAAATCGAGTAAATCACTGTAATAGATGTGTTCAATTTTATTTCAATGATACATCAAAAAACGATTCTGAGCGAAGACGAACTGTCAGCGTCAGCCAATACGACTACAAAGTAACTCACTTTTTTTAGAATTTTGTATACATTTTAAAATTAAACCATTCAAATTGTGTCTTTGAACTATTTTTTTTTTAAATTCTTTATAAAAAAATTTATGAAAAACTTTGTAATTCATTTTTAAACCCAAGGTATTAAAATAAACACCTAAATACATAATTTCATTTTTGGAATTCAGCGAATTTTTTTAAAACTTTAAATTCCGACGTTAATAAAAAAAAAATCAATGTAGGTATAACTAATAACTATATTATGTAGTTGGTACTTTGTAATTTCTGTAAGAAAAATTTGTTAGGACTTTCTTATCAAATTTAATAGCTATTTACTGACAAACCAGATCTTTATCATACATAAGTTAAATAAAAATAAGATAAAGGTGACAGTTTAAAATGGTTATAAACTACTCAAAAAGTATCTCAATAGGTATGTTTAAAATTGTATAGTATTTTAGAAGTATCTTGTAAGTTAACATTTATTGAAGGTTTCAGGTCACAATTTTTTTTTTTTTTACTAAACAAAAAAAACTAGTTTAGATTTTGGTATAGTGACGTTTAGAGTGAATATTCCAGGATATTCTTAAACATTTTAAATTCAAAACCTCATAATAATTAAAGTGGGATAATGCTATTTTTTATAAAATTATTACAATGAAAACTTATAAGAAATCTTGTATTATATTTTTAAACATTAAAATGTAATAAATGTTATTGGAACATTTTGTTCTAACACAAAAAAAAATAAAAATGTAAAATAATCATTGTAACCGTTCAGAATCCAAAAAAAAAAATAATTATTATTATAACGTTTAATACATTATAAGTTAAGTGATACAAAAAGTGTAGACATGCCTATTGTGTTGTACGGATTTTTAATCGATATTATATTATAATATTATCGTTATAGTCGTTCGATAAGCAAACTATTGTATAGCTAGGTACATGCTTTGAAAGTTTGAAATACTCTGCTTTGGTTAACAAGAAAATCAAATTTTAATTTTACTAAATGTATGTAAAGGATGCAAATTACATAGATTTTTAGTAAGCGTTAGCAATATAAGTTCCAGGGATGGTAGTGGATAATATTCTTTAACATATCATGTGAAGTCTTACATCAAAGAAACTATGTAGCTCAAAATTTCAAAATGTATCATTGCCAAAGTATTAAACCGATTACAATTTCGTTCAATAAATATAATGATTACAATACAAAATTATTATATTTTAGCACACCTAATCGTTTTGATTATGTTGAACACAAAATATGAAAGACAATAACTAGTTGAATAATTAGTATGATTTTACTGCAAACGACATTATGACACATACTAATTGAATACCTACTACATACACATATCTGAACGGCAAAATATAGTAAGCTTATTGAGTTCTGGGTATAAACGAAAAATATACAAATTGAGTATTACTTTGAGTAAAATTAATAGTATGATTTGAAGATATATGTATAAAGTTTATCTCGTAAATGTTTACCAATACAAGAAATTCAGTTTAGTAATTATTTATATGTATTTATTTATTTATAAGCAAGTAAAAAATGAATTATACATAATATACGATACTCAAATTTTGCAAAATTAACACAAAAAACATTTTTAACCATACCTATTGAAAATTTCGTAACAGATAGTCTATAAAAATGGGAAAAGAAGATGTTTTTTTAAGTTTGACGAGATAGTATTTAACCATGGACCTTAAAACTAGCAGGAACTCAATTCGTTTCACAAATGTTTATTTGAACATAATTCGAAGCAGCCTAATAGTATATTATAATAATCAATAACCATAATGTTATAAAAATTGCAATGAGCAGGTACTTCGCGATTGATGAGTGTTTGAGTTACGCTTATAATCGAAATATGGATAAAAACATAAGAATTCTGCAAGCTTAATTGCAAGCATTATCTTAGAAGTATTTAAAATAATTAATGCTTACAATTGAAACGTTATTTCGTATGTTTTCAATTCCATTTAAGAATAGATATTTTCCGAAAGATTAAAAAAAAAAAAAAAAACAATTAAACTATGTTCTCCAGGAAGAGTTTTGTCCAAAATACCTGACGATAAAATAATACTTTCGGTGTTTTAAATATTTAATTTATCAATGGATTCTCTATTGGATATTACATCCAAAACATTAAAATCTTCTTAATACGTCCTACCAAATCTGAACATAATGCATTGGTATATACCATAGCTCTAACTTAACCTTAGTAGAGGAACAGACAAAAGGTAATTTAGGTACTGATTGTCAACGATTATTAAAAATTTACAATATGTCTCTAGTCACTTACAATATTTAATGTTACTGAACTTTAATATAAAATCTTGATTAAAATTATATTGAAAATCTCATCTAAAAATGGTTGATTCTAAGAGAGAAAAATATTTACATAAAATATGGATAATATATTTTACATGAAATTACTTTCTTTCTTTCTTTTTTTTTTTTTTAATAATTATTTACTGGAGAAAACATATTAACTATTATCAAACCTATTTAAATTTAATTTTAATTATGGTAGAATATTGTGTTAAATTATTAACTAATACATTTTTACAATTTGTTGATAACGAAAAATTATATTTTATTATTCATCGAAGTCATATAATTCACCTTCAGACCCCTTTCATTACCGCCTAATTCAAATTATTAATTATTACTAAACATAATATAGTTTAACAAACCGTTGCATAAATTCATGAATTTAAGTTATTATTTAACAAGTTATTAATGATATTATTAACTCGCATGTATTGTTTCTGTCTTACGAACGTATACAACATAGCAATTTTTTGTAGAAACATTATGATCATATTGATCATGATCATATTGTGATGTTAGCATTAATACAAGAGTGAATTAATATTTCCTCTAACTTTAAGGTAAAACAATTACATATTTATCGGTTTCATTTTAGATATCTTGATTAAAAATTGAAATATAAAAACACAAAAACTACGTAGGAGATCGTTTGCTTGCCTTAATTCTGACTATGAGTCAACAAATAAAACTATTAACAAGGAACTGAAACAACAGAACCCAAAATTTGCTTTGTTATGCGTTTGTAAGTCTAGACAACTCTTGCAGGTGTGGCTTATTCTTAATTTTCATTTAATTAGTAAAATATCATGTACTATAAAACATTAATTGTGGTATTTTATAAGTATATGTTTCATATACTTTTAAACCAATTACCATTTGGGATATTTTTCTTAGGATTAATGAATTGGATTCCGTTTCGATTCCATTTTTAGTTAGACAGTCCATTTACTAGGCATATTAAATTTCTACATACAATTATTATTAAGTGTATTACAATTTAAAATATGATAAAAAAAAATGTTTATAAAATCATTATTTTTGTTAATAATATCGTGACTATGCTGCGTAATAATATGAGGATGTGTTAAAATATATATTTTTTTAATAATGGTGAAATACCGCATTACACCAATCGACCGGTCTCGTACAAAAGTATTTTATTGTCCATGGCTGGCAATAGTCACTGCATTTGAACATGGTATGCACTTAACTGTAAAAACACAATAAATATTAAATTCACTGCCCAAACTAATTCAAACATAACATAATTATTCTGTGTGGAAATAACTCAATTAATGTTAGTTTACTGAATTCTAAAATCACACCAGTTTTGGGATCGAAACTACTGATTTTATAATAATATGAAACATTGGTAGTTATTATTATGTTAGTAGATACTTGTTGTGGTGCCTAAATAAACACATTTTAAATGAGTTTAAAATCAACATTTAAAAATTTTAATTTTTAAAAAAACATGTAACCAGTGGACGATTCGGGCGACGAAATTAAACTTAACACACAATTTATTAGTCTATAAAAAAGAAGCATCCAAATTGTGCTCATTTCAAATTGTTTTCAATACAACTAAGTAAAACTGAAATTGGATTATATACCTTATATTAAGGTCAGTAAAAATAAAACAATCGTAGAATTTTAAAGTTTACAATATTTTAACTTATAAATATATAAAAAATTTAGACATTGTGCCTTTATGAGTTCTATAATTACTATATAAAAAAACCACTGTTAAAAACTTCTCATCCCACATTAAACTATTTATTACAACTGTCTTATAACAACACAAATACAACGTGAATTTACTTTTTGATGAATATTGTTTAAAATAATAAGTAATAACTATATTTTTATTAAAAACGTCAACAGTATAATAACATTTCCTATTATAAATTTATTGTAATTTGTATTGATAAAATTTGTCTAAGATATGTTTCACTAAGGGCAACTACGAACATATCATAACATCTTATAACCAAAAGCGTATAAGATTTTCGATTGTAAAACCTATAACTTGAAAATGTAAAACAAATTTCATCATGAGCGTTGTTATTTCAGCAATTTAAAAATATTTAATATAAATAGGTGCAACTTTTTTATATGCATTTGAAGTTAAAATTTTAACAAAAGTGCATATTTAAACGAAAAATTTTAGTAATTTTGATATTCCTAACAAATAAAGATGATAAAAATATATTTATATATATATATATATTACATACATTATACTAACAATTAGGTGTATTAGAATCTCTTACACAATTAAGTGTTCAAAATATGATTTAAACTAATTTTTAAGTTATTTAAACCCCGGACATATTAACAGCAATTTATGGTAAATATACTATGTTGGTACGGAATCATAAGTTAATATTAATAATATAGTATGATAATAGTAAAATAAACCATGGAATGTTTTTTTGAAAAAAATTGTTCAACTTACCACCTATAGTTTAATACTAATAGAAAAAGAAATGACCAACAGCAATATAAATAAATAATAAGATATCCTTATATATTATATAGTATAGGTATAGGTTCACAGACTGTCTCCGCTCAGAACTGTTTGCGTATTGAATTCAAATTCAACACATCCATTACAGGGATTTACTTAATGATGAGGTACACTCAAAACCTTCTATACAGCAGAACGAGTTCCCTGTAATTTTAATAACCCAATAATATATATATATTGAACAAATACCTTAAACGTATTTATTTATCTACTTACAGGACAAGGAGCGTTGACAATTGTCCGCCGAAGCAGTCAAAAAAAGAGCACATATTCGGAGGAATATAGTATGGCATTGTCGAGGGAAAATGAATCAATGTTGGACGAAGTAGATCTCAGCATCGAAGCAATGCCGTCATTTGATTCATCAGAAGCTGTTGATAAGGCAGCACTTAGGTAATCACCATTTGAGAACAAATTAAAAAATTAAATTTTCGACCTTTGTGTTACGGGCAATGATGTGTGGTACATCGCCAGTTATCGAACAATTGAGAACGCGTTATACCATTTTTAGCTGATAAAATACACAAAAAAAAACTCATGGACACGAAATACTTAAACTTTTGAGAACGAATTTGAGGGCTGTAAAAATCATGAATTTATGTAAAACAATAATAAAAAACATTGGAAATTGTTTTTCGTACAGAATGTTATTTCTAAGAATGATAATATAATTTAGGAATGATATTATACATGGATCTTGAACTGATTATATTTTCTAGAATCGTAAAGTTGAATGATATAAAAGAGTAAAATAAATTTCAAGAATCATATTAGTTAGGAATAATGTTAATAATTAGTACATTATTACTGAGGTATCTAAACTTTGGGACTGATAAGAAGGGATAATATTTGAATATGATACTGCCGCAAATACTGTCCCATAGGTACCAAAATACCCACCCTGAAAATATGATTCATATTTAATTTTTTTCCGATTTTTTAAGTCCTAAGTAATATTATTTTAATTATTAATGTTCCTGACTGATAGTGTTCAGGAAATTTATTATATTTATTTATATCATCCAAGTTCTTACGATTCCTGTAAATAACATTGCAAGAATATACTATTCCTTTATTATATCACCCTTCCTATATTATAACATTTTTTAGAAATCATTCCAAACAAACATTTTCCAGAAAAATACTGATCTCTTTAAATAATATTCTAGTTTATGCGTAGCACAAACAAATTTACGTATAACGTTGTCATATAATTTAATTAGCTATCAAACGATTCAGCACTTTAAGTTCTTTAAACTGAACATTTATTTGCAACGAAAAAAAAAATAAGAATAATGATACTTCACTGTTATAATAAGTAGATAAAATATAAATATATACAAAATCATATATATATATATATATATATATATATGTATTATATTATAATTATATAGAAATGAAATTTGTGATAAAAACGTTGAAAATCATAAATAATAATATAAAAATAAATATGGGTGTATAAATAATAGGTTAATAAATGATAAGTGAGTAGTAATACCTAAGTTACCTATATTTCAATTTCTGGATAACGTTAGCCAACATATTATAAATATATTAATTATTTAATAAATATAAACAGAACTTTGTATCACTTACTATATTGTTAGTTTTTAATCTTTACTATTTTGTTTATTCATTTTTTGGTAACTCTTTTCTTTTGCCTAGTTTAACCATAACTAATTGAATCTAAAATCGCATCTTTGACTTCTTCGTGACTTAAAAGTTGTAGACCAAAAAAAGACTTATACCACTTTCCAAGGTCATCGTAATTTAATTTGAATTTTGAAGTTTATTTTCACTATTTATCGGGGCCAGTACCAAATATCGTGCTCAATCGTCGGATAAAAGAAATACCAAGTATAACAAAGTTGAAAATAATAATATAAATTGAGTGTTGTCAATTGTATTTAACTGACATTTCAGTGTGATTTTAGATATTTTGTCAAAATAATATTTAGCCTGGGAAGGGTATTATATTTCTTCAAAGCTTACTTTGCGCGAAGAAAATTGAACATTGTAACTATAATTGTATACATATAGTTATAAAAAATGAAAATTATCTAATAAAATTGCCAAATTAAAGAGTTACAACATTTCTTGTTGGTTCAATACTTCAATACATATTGACTGACATTGTTTGCTTCACATTTTAAGTAATAACAACTATTTTTCTGATTGCGTTATAAAATTCCAAATCCACATATACCTATATTAAGCTCTCAATATTATCTTTTTAATTATCACCGTGTAAAGATTATTTAATCTACGAAATTATTAAGGCTTACCGGCTTATCAAAATAATTTGAGTACTCATAAATTTAATGACGGGTAAATCGGTTTTAAGTTTTAAGATATTGTAATTTTATTTTTAATTTAAGATATAATTGAACAATTCATTATAACAAGCCTACGTGACACCAATGAGTTATTAGTACCTAATACTCGTGCAGTGCAGTCGTGTATAATATTTTAGTGTTCTGTAAAAGTGTGTGCAGTGTTTAAATATTAAATACAAAGTAAAGAGCTATATACTTTTAAAAACATTTTAAAAAGCGTATAATAAACATGTAATTAGTACATTTTATTGTTCGAATACAACTAAGTATTATAAATAAGTATAAAATAAATTAAATTATAATTGCAGCTAACATTGCCCAAGCCATACAAAAATATTCTTTATTGTCCTGGTAGTATTGTAAATTATAAATTATAATAAATAATATAAAATATACAGTTAAAGTATAATAAAAGTAGCAAAGTTAATATATTATAATAGGTAAACACTTATTTTCTCAAATATTTTTAAAATTTTTATAATTTTTTTTTTTTTACAGAATATTTTGTACTAAACAATAATTTCTATATTAAAAAGTTTAATAATTTAATTTAAAAACGTACAAAACTTAAAAAAACTATATCAATTAAAACTAGTTATGAATAAAACTGTTTTCTAAATATATTGTTTCGCAATGAGTTAGTTAAAATTATATATTAAAACAAAATGTTCCCAAAGACATTAATACTTTATTTTTGAGAAAATCGTTGTTCATCTTTAAAAAATTTACTTTTTAGATATTTCGGTATTAAGGACCATTAACTATAAATACAATGAGTCCATTAATTTATGGGAATCGATAGATCTGATTGCTGATTATTTTAATTACGGTGTTCATGATGACTAGAAAATATTGTTTTTATTCAAACGCCAAGAACGATTGTATTTATTTATTTCTTACTATACCAAAAAATAAATACATCGTTATTACTTTTATACTTTAGAAGTTATATGTTTGATATTGTAGACATTATTTACTGACAATATGAAGACCATGATTTTCTTGCTCTTAGGAGTACTTTAAAGTACGAAATTTTGTTCAAACTATAATATTATATTATCTGGCTTGATTTGTTAAGCGTCATTCAAGTGGCCCAATTTTTAAGTGTTCTGTTATTCGATAAAATAATACCATATAAACTTGACTCGCCCTTGACGTATTTGAAGTTTTAAAGATATTGGTAGGTATTGTTTTATTTCAATTTTTTCTGAACTTTGATAATATATTTAATTACCTACATTACTTATTGCACGTGAATGTGAAATGAAACAAAACATTTTATCAACATTATTCACTATAATTATAGTTCTGTTATATTATTTGTTGTCGAAAAAAATCTGTACAACTTTATATCCATCACTAGCATCCAACGTGAGTTCTAACTGAAGGTAAACGATAAAAAGACCTTTTCACCCCTAACCTAACCTTTGACTGTACTAAGAACACTTCAAACTATAAGCTTGCCATTAACTAGGATTCATAGGTAAAATTTACCTTTAACTCCAATTAAAATACCACAAAGAGATATATTATTGGACATGTTATATTAATAATAAATCTTTAAAAGTTCCTTGGCCATCAAAATTCATATTGCTTAACTTTGTGTAATAATATTCAGTTAATAATTTACTGGTACCTAATTATAAAAAAATTAAAAAAATTATTTTAATATTTTATAAAGTAGTGCACAATATGAAGTATAGAAATAATGATTTAACGGAGCTAAGCAGTTTTTAACTGAGAAACATAAAATGTGTTTTAAAACAAAATATAAATTAAAACAATTTTCAAACCTTTATATTAAAATAAGTGTAGCCATGCGATAGTTGTGTCATTATATTTTTGTTTACATACAGTTTAACTGTTATTTTGTTAAAATTTCAGATTGCGTTGTCTGTTGCGCCACTTGAGAAAAGGAGAAATATCAGCCGAAGTGCTACATAAAAATCTATTTTTTGCTGCTAAAGTACTGGAATCTGCATTTTTGGACGAAGAACAAGGGTAAGAAATTAATATCATATTATATAATTAACAGCATGTCATTAAAATTAAATGTTATTTTAAACTGCATGTGAATGTTTGTGTACCCACGAGAACATGAACAAATGATAATCGAATCGACGGTAAGCTCAGTAAAAGTTATGCACCATCATCGATTATCACATTATTTTTATTATACAATTTTACTACATTTCATTTAATATTCAAATAAGTTATAATTTTTTTATTTTATAATTTTTTTTTGTTTTCAACAAGCTGCTAACGGTTAGACAGTTATACGACGTACCGTATTAACATTTTATGCACGTCGTTTATGACATTTAACTATTGCTACATATCAAAACCACATTAAACAAATCAAATAATTTTATGATCCAATAATAAACCTCGTAAAATGCATAATGGACAAAAACGAAGTCGTGTGCTCGGTGAAATAACAAAAAGTCATAATAAGCCTATTTACCTTAAACATTTTTTTGAGCCTCACCCTTTTTTTTTAGCAATATAACAATCATATAAACAAACGTGCACTAAAATATTAATTCAAAATAACATTTAGAAAAAGATATAAAACATTATTTCAAGAAGAATAAAAGGTAACATTTAACATCATAAACCATAAAAAACATATTTGTTATAAAACGAATTATTTGTTTTTTACAATTCGCACTTATTGTGCGTATATACTAATATAAAAATATATGACATAAGTCTCCATTCAGATAATAATAAAATGTTTATTTATTCAATTCATTATATTATATTATTATCTATCAGTTTTCTCGTCTATATTAATTCCGGATATAAGTACCTACGTAGTATACAGTTTCTTTTTAAAACAATATTTTATTAATGCGTACACTGTATATATCTTTAAATTTTTATCAACAGTTACCTGTTGAATATTGTGTTTATTAATTTAAATAATATATTATTTATCCCAAATAATATCGATGTGTTATAACTTATAATTTGTGTCCATCGACTCCTTTCAACAAATAATAATAATAATTTAATATACATAAATAATACAATACCTATTATCTGATCTTAAAATGGAAAACATGTGGTTTTGATAATGGGCAACAGGTGTCCTGCTCATGAGAATGCCACTTTTAAGGACTAATGTAGCTGTTCTTATTGCATGTTCTGTTTGCACTTAGTTAAGTAACTAATAAATTATCAGGAGCAATTTCAATTTTCAATATGATATACGATTGAATTTTTTCTTTCGTTTATAATATAACATGCAAATCTAGTGCCATGAACGTTGTAGTTGAAACATAATTTATCTTTAATATTTACATAAATTCAAAGTTGGGCGCAAGTTAACCATTTTTTTAAGCTAGTTTAATTCTTTCTAATAGAAATTCTTTAATCCTGGTTGGTTATATTTTAAAATAAAAATTAATTTGAGTTACTAAGTTATATACGTTGTACATTTTTAGAGAAATGTTAACTGATTTTAGTTAAAAGTAAAAAAATATTTTTTTATATCACTCATTGTCGTATTTAGAACTAACGGTTGAGTTTTTATATAATACTTAATAATTATCAGTGAATCGACACCAGCTATTTGTTAACCACATATAATATTTTATATACATACCTTGTTACCTATTAAAATGTTTAAAAAATAATAATTTTCATAATTAACATACATTATAGCGAAATTCCCAAGTACAGTTAAAACTATTTATAATCAGAAGTCTAATTCACTAATTTAGTTATTTTTAAAAATTATACACTTTTTAACTAGTTAAGTTGAAATTTATTGAAAATAGAAACTTACAACTTTTAACTGTTAACTAATTACTGCCCAGCTTTGATGAAAATGGATATTTGTGATAAATTCTGTTTTATCCACTAATCAATAATAATATTATGATAATATCCCGTAAGCATGACATACATGTAGCAATATTGCATACCCAGAGCGCCGTTTCACCTTGAAACAAATTCACATTGACATTCGTAAATTGAATGTTCTGTTCAATAAATTACCGCTCAATCAAAATGACTTTTCATAATATGATTTTAGCGATCGTCGATTTCCAAATGACAATTAAATAATATTTTCACATTAAAACTATAATATTATCAACATTTCAAATGATATTATACCTATAATATTGCAATGGTATTTAGTTTTCAGTCTTATGCTAAAAATTATCTATTTAGTAACCTCATGTTTCCTACACCTCTCATTTAATACAATTATTATCATTACGTTACATTATCTAAAATTCACGCTTACATGTATAATTAATTCATAATAGTAGATGAAACATAATTTTGTTGTTATTCAACTATCATTTCGTTGTAATCTTCTATGACCTCACTGGAAAAAAACGCAATTTTTATTCAGCAAAATACATTTCATTTTACTCATAGTTTAAAAAAATGATTCACGACTATTTTTTTGAAAGTTTATAAATGTTGAGTAATTAATTTCTACGGAGTAGGATAAAAAAGTAAGAACCTTCGCATGAAATACTTGAAAGCTTAATCTCAATGTGTCTTCTCTGTTTTTTTTTTGTTCACACCATAACTGAGTAACTAGTCTAAATGATTTATTATATACAATTTATATTACTTAAACTCCAATTGACTTAGGAATATTCAGAGAAAATACTTAACATATTAAATTAACCAATTAGGTATCATAAACTAACGTTGCCATATAAAAATAAAGGTAAGAAAATATTTGTTTTAAGAACAATATGTATTCAAACTCACTACTCAATGAAATTTGTATCGATTCATTATATTTGCTTTTTATTGTATTTTGGTTTTTATTTAAATCGATCGACTCTAGTTACTTTAAAAATAACTCTTTTTTAATCAGTAGAACTTAAAAATAATTTATAGGTACAAATTTTTCATTTTATATTTCTGTATATTGATTTAAATTATACATTGATCAGTATTCATCGAAGATGTTTATTTATTTATACAAATATTTTTTATTATTTTTATTCTATGTTATAGAATTTTATAAGTTTTCAATAAAATAAACTAAATAACTATAAAATTTAAAAAAAACACAATCTTTGCTATTAAGATACGTTTTCTATCAATACTCAATGTTTATTTTAACAAGTTAAATTTGTTATCCTATGTAAGGAAAAAACGTTTTATTTTAATGTGTCAATATAAATCGCAATAAATTATTCTAATTTAAAAATATAATTATATTAAAATTTATTTTTTTATTAATTAAATTAATCTAATGATAAGTTCCGTTCTAATGTTTAACAAACATATTTTTTTTCAAACCATATCAACGTGTTTAAATATTTAAAGAACAAACCACAAAGTGTTTGTGTATAAATCATTTTCAAAAGATATAAGTTATAACGGTTAGATGAATAATTACAACAAGTGACCATTTAATTCTGTCTACAATTCGTTTATATATAAAAACAGTCTAATTAAATAAATGTGTATGTTTTTTTTAGTAATATGCATCTATCTGTTTTTATGACCTCTAAAATTTTAATACAATAATGTTTCCGTTCCTAATTAATCTGGCAAAAGTTCCATAATCTTAACTCGTGTTATTCCATGACTATCATCGTTCCCCTTTTCGTCTCTCTACTTCATTACGTGTGACAGCGTCAAACTATTATAACCAGATATAAAAACTAATGTCTGTCATCGTCGACAATTTGATAAATATTAAATCATATTCGATAACTGCCCAATAACACTTTTTAAATACATTTTGCATAAAATGACTGAATAATAAAGTATTATTATTTCGAAATCTCATAAATATCTCATTTATTTAGAATAACTAGGTACAGTGTATCGAACATAATATCGAGAACAAATCGTTCATTTTCTAACGCCTTTTAACTTCATATTAGACATATCAACATATTATATTATTTCAGTCAATACCAAAAAACAGTTCATTATCGACTATTAGACATAGCACATTACTAAGTCTGACACGTAAGTAGTTGCCACACGTGTGGTACTGTGGTCTGTCCACTTCGTTTGCGGTTATACGAGAAAACCAGGTCATGTCGAAGTCCACGTTGCGTCATGTATAATGTGCGAAATACATCATGAATATCATTAAACGTTCCACGATTCGGCCGACATTCTACGATGTATGTGAATTACGAAATTTCAACGACCAATTTTAGGGCCCTTTTATAATAAATAACCAATCCTATGGCGTCCTTACTTTTCCTTTCTGAACAGCAAACAGAGGCCAATCGATTATCCGATTACCTGACCGATGTTTGAAGTATGATTTTTGACATTTCACAGCTCTTCTGTGTGGCACAATATCGTATAGTGTGACACTGATTTAGTATAATATTATCGATAAATATTATCACCATTTGGTTAATACTGATTATTATAAAACACTTGAGTTAAAAAAAAATGAGTATCTCGTTTGAATCGGATCCAAGAACATACAAATTTTACTCCAAATTTGTGTTGATTTATTAACTTGGTAGAATTTAAAAATCAATAAAAATAAAACAGTATTAAATTTACATTCGTGGCAACAAAAACCAATAAAAAATATTTTTCTACAAATATAATACAATAATAATATTATCATGATGCTGAATATTCAATAATTTATAACTTGGAATTAGAAAAAAAAAAATATATATATATATAATAATAAGTAAATATAGGTACCTACCTATAAATTACAATAAAATAATATTTTTTAAAAATATGCAGAACAAGAAAATAATATCTCACGTTTAGAAATTAATTTCCACATTGTATCTACTCGCGAACTAAATGCTTTTACTAATCATAATTGAAATCGCTCTTCCGAAATTACACAATCTTAATATTATATAGTTCTGAATAAAATATAACAACAATATTATCATGTGTGTACTATTTTTGTGTGTTTGTTGTTTTTGTTTATTATCGTTACGATCAATAGTTGCGATATGAAAAATAGTCAAGAGGAACTGGAGGAAATTTCGAAGACACCAGAACCGTCAACTTCATCGGCGGCTGCCATTACATCTCCAGTTGTCCGACAAAAACGTCTCCGCGCACCCATTTGGGCAAGGTTGTTGAACATTCATATAATCATTATTAATCTTAAACTATATTTTGTGTGACTTTTGGTAGATGTGTTCAGTACGTGCATGTTAAACAGCGTTTTCTAAAATATGCTGATAAGTTTTTATTCGTCAGCATCACTTTGATGTCCGCATGTGATTTGTATATTAGCCTCAAATGGTTAGAGATATTTTGTTAATGTACCTTTTTTAATAATATTATATTTTATTAATTGTTTGTTATATGCTTAATATTTACCAGTGCACTGATTTACCTTAGCAAAATTTAAGAAACGATATCATGAATTTTGATGCTTGGTTCAAGCGATAGCTATTATAAGAATAATAAGCACATTTCATAATGAACTTAAAGTTGTTGAGTATACGAATCGATATGAAATATTATTAGACGCAATATAGGTAATAAAATATACGCGTGAAACGGATTCTAATCATTAAAACATGTTTTCACTTAGTACGCTGTTGTTACTTGTTTCGAACGATATTTAATTTCCACTCTAAGCGATGAATTATTAAACGCCATTCGTTACCTCGGAAATAAAAATTTCAAAAAATGATTTTCAGTTCAATATCTAAGTTTAAATTATTAATTTTCTTGCCGAACAATTTTATAAATATATCAGTAACACGTATGCACTTGAATACGAATGAAATAATTGTTTGATTTTACTATTTTATAGAATATAAATGAATAATAGTTTTGGAAATCATTTGGGGGTACCATGAATCGGCATCAACGTCACACATTGCGAACTTTTTCATAAAATTTTATTTCGACGTAAATTAATAACATTAAGAGGGTAAACATTATTTATTTTCGTATCTGTATAGAATTTGATTTGATATTAATAACAGTATAGGTGGTGTCAAAATACAATATTTCAATTAATATAATTAAGCTTGATGTCAAAAATAATATTTTTTAACAATAAGTAGTTAGTTTTTAACAGACCTTCAAATATTATACATTGATATAGCACCAAAAAGCGGGTCAATAACAATATAAATTACTAATTAAAAATAGTTATGTACATACATAACATTTTCGTTTGCATTATAATATTACCGAAGAAGACATAAACAAAAGTGGCAAAAATAACTTACGCTATTAGTTTACGTGTGAAGTGTAATGTACACTTTGAAATGTATACGTTACATTGTATACATAAATCAGTTGAAAGTTTATAATTAACTAATAAACTCAAAATCATTCCATACGAGTAATACGATCGCCTTTCATTAAAAATTATGATTTTTATAAAAAAATAATTGTTAGCACCAGTTCGTGTTAGAATCCCAATCGGGTAACACTTGTGTAGGTAATCTTATTGTGCCTCCTGCCTCGGTATTTAATCGTCCGATAGAAGTTACAACCTACAAGTCTTATCATCTTAGTTGGTAACGTGATTATCTCATATTTTTATAACATTAGTATTGCATATTATTAAGTTAATAAAAGAAATAATCGTTTATTATTGGTGGCCCCGACCTAACCGCTTTTAACATATCTTTCTGAACATTATTGTTGTCTATAAAACTTATCAAATTCGTAAATTATAAAACACTCAAATCACAAAATAAATAATAGGTACAGTAAAAGAACACATTAATTGAGAGCGTTTCGCATAAAAGGTTCATGCCTTGTCCTATTTTCAAAAATGAACATAGCTGTTATTACATATTTTATATTGCTCTATGGTATTAAACAAAGAACATAACATTATATTATACTTTGTTACACATTATATTATATGTACCTAGTATCATAGAAATATTCAAAACATACTATGAACTTTTGATACAATATGCATTCTTAAATTGTACTTAATGCATTCAATTTAAAATAAAATAGTTTAACCTCTTCCACACAGCCACACCCCATGAGTACAGGTTTAAAACTACCTTTGGTTAAACCAAAATTGTTATTAACTTGGCACTTCAACCTTGATAGATAGTTAACGTTTGTCAATTAGGTACGTCACCAATAATTTCGCGCAAAAATCGAATAATTTCAACTTATCGAGTTCTAACCACCTTCTGACAAATAACAAGTTTAACAGACGACTAATTTTAAATACTGACGATGTACTAAAATCTATTCGGAACGATAATAGTTACATATTATAAAAAAGTGTTGTTTATTAGACTGACAACGACACAACAAAAAATTCCTTCCTGGCGATACTTATGATCTTTTTCGGGGGAAAATAAAACAATATTTTTTTTTTGAGAATGTAGAAACCTTTATTCCGTCGTATATGACACAACAAGTATCAACGACACCCAAACAATAGACAATAAACATACAGTGCAAGACGATAATCACACAGATGTGTAAATACTTAATAAAACATTTAATGTCCAACCCCGAACAAAAAAATGTCTACACCATAATCGTCTAGTTCTACCATCGTACAAATATAGGTGAAAAATAATAGTCGTATACTCATAGTTAGGTAGTATACCGAAGACATTGTTCAGAAAATGCTTAGATATAATTATTATGTATAGTGTTATTTAAAACTGTATTCTCATTATAAGTTCAAAAATCAAAGCATTAAATAATTCTTCAAATAAATAGTTAATAAAAAATTATTTCATTTATTTTGATTATATTTTAAACTAGAAAATTGGTTTTAATAGTTATAAATAGGTTTAATTTAAATAATGTTCAATAATTAATCTACTAATTAATTTATTCATTGTGGTTTTCAATTTAACTTCAATGTACCTTCAAAAAAAATTCATTTTTAGATTCTGAGTGGAGCGATGATTGTATTGATTTTACAATGAAGTGTGAATTTTTTTATGTATGTGTACGTGATAAGTAATCGAAATAATGCATTGTTTTTCAACTTCAGTATTTTTTTCGATGGGAAAGTGAATCTACTTGATTAATTTTTTAAAAATTTCCTGTTAATCTAAAGCCCAGGATAAAACAAAAATAAAATTAAGAAAAAACAGAAAATTTTAATGCTTGGTTTTTGACACAATCAATTTTGTTATTTGGGTATAACTCTAAAAACTTTAAAGTACATACATGAAATTTTAATTGAATGTTTATATTATTATTTTCTATACCTACAACATTACATTTTCATAAAATGTTAACTTTTGTTGGGCTATATATAGACATGACATTTTCGATTGTTATTAGTTTCGTTTTAATTAAGGTACCTATAGGCTATAAAATACATTTTTCGCTTGGTCAAATATCTTGAAAATATATTACTATAGATTCTTCGTTACCTGATGATAGTCAAAATAAAAAATAAAGTTGAGCGAAAATCCAAGATAATTTTTATGACCGTCTGAAGTTTGAACTTTGACAAAAAATTCGTAAACATCACGAAAATTTACCAATTATTTTAAGTTAAAAAATTCATAAAAAAAAATGTTATACCTTAGATTTTAAATATTTATACAAGATTCCTTAGGTATACGTTTTTTTCTACCTTTTTCAAAGTAAAAATGTCTACCGGAAATTCTAATTAAATTTTTAAAATTCAACTTTTTACTACATTGGCTATTTACTAGATTTCTCATAGAACGTTTTTCTCATTTTGTTGTAATTTAAAAACGAATAACCGTAGATACTTGAAATTTACACTATATGTTTATTTTATCAATTTCTATACCTACTTGATAAAATTTTAAAAATAAATTTGATTTGTTTACGGACATTTTAAATTTTCAATCTTTTTAGTTTTCAATCTGTTTTGTTTTATGTGGTTATCAATACAATTTTAATCGTTGGGTCAAAAAGCTTGAAAATATAATACAAAGCTCCTCACACATTGTTACAATATCAGCTTGTAAAATATATAAAAAATACATTGACAAGATTTTTTTTTATAATATTATTTAAAGTTCAAATGTTGACAAAATGTATCAAATTGAAAATGTACAAATTATTTGGAGTTTAAAATTTTAAAAATTTCAATTTTAATAGCTAAGGATTGAAAAATTAAAAAAAGTTTCCATTTAAGTAGTTGTAACCAACAAATCTATAAAATATATAAACACATTTTTTTTTCATAATTATTTTAAGATAAAATTTGGACGTTATTACATATTAAAACAAATAATAAGAATTTTAGTTATTTAGTTGTAATTTAAAAATATTGACTTGAAAGTTCTAAAGTATTAATAAATAGGTATATTATTATATTTTATACACACAATGACATTTAAAAAAAAAAATTAATTTAACCTACCTACTGTTTTAGATACTAATTTCTAATAGTAAAATAAATTACTTTATCACAGTAATATCATAAAATACCTACTTAGTAACATTATATGGTTATGGTCAAATTGTTTTTCGTACACCTACAATGATTTTATATCACATTTACATTACAGCGACTCTCTAGACACCTACTGTACAGCAAAGCGTTTTCCACTTATATCCGCTTTACTTCTTATATATTATACTGTGTAGGTGTATCACAAGACTTAAAAATAATTTAATACTATTTACAATATCAGAATTTTTAATTAAGTGGATTCCGCCACTTTCAAGGAGTTGGATATATAGACAATATTCTACATTCTTTCGTGCGTGTAATGTTCATATTGTGTGCCTAGAAAGTGATCATTAGTGTGCATGGCTGTGATATCACTCACACGCACAAGTTGATAACGATCTACACGAGTATTAATAATTTGGTTTTTTCACCCCGAAAATCATCAATACTTGGCCAATTGTATTCACTATAACCTAGTTATGAAACTGAAAACTGATACAATTTCTGAAAACATATTATTTGAATTCGTCAGGGTCTAACTAGAAATCAACTTTCTCACATTAATGGTGAAAATTTGTTGGTATTGTATTATTAAAATTTTAAAATTTATAATATCTAAAATATAAAAATATGATTTTTAACTGTTTTAGAATACAATTACAAAAAAAGGTAAAAAATAATTTCCACATAGGTACCTACTAACCTTAATTTCATGAAAAATTCAAATCAATTTTCTGAAGTATTTTTCTGATTATTAGGACAGTTTGTGTACAATTATTGGCATAAAATAATACATCTGTTTTGGTAGAAAACACAGCCGGGATCGAATCCTTTTTAGGAAATGTGATACTCACACTAACATAACAATTATTATGAAAAATTTATATAATGATTAAAATTGACGCATTTAAACATTTGTATACATAAATTAAAAACTAAATCTTTAATGAGTATTATTGTACGTAGTCTATTTAATCAAAAACAAACCAAACACCCGTTCTAATCTTTAATTAATTAAAAATATATGGAATATGAAAATATTTTAAATACTTTAGGAATACTATTCTCATAATGTATTCAAATTGTAGTTCTAATAAAATAATTTTAATTAGTATTTTACCTATGTATGCTGATACTAAAAAAATCAACAAAAGCTGCTCATTAACAAAAGTTCGCTCTAGATTGAGTCAAACTCAAGACAAAATCGATTAACTCCTTACTCCTCGCACCTGCCGCATCAGTATATATTCTCGTAAAAATAATATTTGCTCAATTAAAATATATTTTCAAACACTACAAGTAAAAAATAACACTCACAAACTTCGTCAGAATATCAATGGCCATAATTTGGTTTCTAAAAATTAGTCCTTCGGTTATAAGATCCAACTTCGACGTAGCATAAAAACTCGCATAACAAAGCTCTCCGATTTCCATTTTTCAAGCACCCCAAAACAAAAGAATATTATTCTTTGATTAGTCAATCAAAATAAATGTCTGAAAACGCTTGTTTAGATTTTTCAATTAATAATCATTAAACATGCCGACTAGTGTGTGTGAACTTTTCAATAACACTCGAACACCTATATTCGTTTATTGAAATATTATATTTTGATATAAATTCATTTATAAATGGTACATTTTTTAAATTTTAATTTCTACTAAAAAAAAAACGACAACATATTATAGTACAAATTTAAATTTACTTAAAAATATTATAGTTGCCTAATATATTTTTAACTGTTTCGTCCCAAATAAAATATCAATTTATAACTACAAAGTATTTAAACGATAATTCAATATTTATATATTTCATTGAAAATAATTAAACAAATTACAAATAAAGTAAATTACTAAAAAAAAAATGTATTTCTAAGAAAATTAATTATTTTATAAAATGACTAAGAACATAGTAAAAACAAATTGGCTTGAATCGTTTTTCAAACCAGATAATGATGGAGTTTAAATTCAATATATACTTGCCCTAGATTATTACTCACGCGTGAATAATGTCGAGTATTTTTTTTTTGTGAATATAATCAATATTCAAATAAAACTCCAATACGCACTATATTTTAATGTACGTAAAATATTATGAAAATCTGTAAAAGTAAAGACTATAGATATATTGATTTTTTTTACTTTACATTTATTGCGTTTTCTCATTTTCTTATTAATATATTTATGACTTACTGTTGTACATATATACAGTTTTAATGATTATATATTATGTCATCCAGCTAGAAACGGCTCACTTGAAATATGTTCCATTTTTTTTAAAACTTCACAATTTCTGTAATTAAAATACCCAATTGATATGGGAAAATAAATAAATTGATTCCCTGTGTCAATTAGTGAAATTTGGGATCTTCATGATTCACGTGTAGGTATTATACATTAAAAACCATATCCTTATAATGCGATACTCTTAGAGTTTATTACGAGAGGATAATATAATGACGTGTTCGACAATTATAAAAAAAACCACGCGTCGGTACTTAATCATTTTTGTTCGGACACTTCCCCCTTTCTCTCTACCCACCACTAACTCCATTGGATATATGAATATATTATAATCATGCTGTCAAAAAATAAAATATGATGGGCTGCTACCAAATGCAACAGGTTTAGACGAAAATGTATTTGACATTAAATCTTTAAACGCACAATTTACACTTAATAGCTGGTATATAATACGTCTGAAGTGATACGATTAAAATAAAGGGGAAATCAGCTCTGCTGTATAGTACGTGTCAAAGGTACCTTCAGAAGGAATTAGACATAAATGATAAATCCTTGTACACGAAAAACGATTTTCAGTGGAAACCGTGTTTCAACCTCTATTTCTAATGATATATATTTATATTACTATATAAGTAATATGGTGTTAAACTAATTTTTGCCCAAAAAAAAATCACATTTATTATTATACAGGTATATAGTGGGTTTAGTGGGTATATTATTTTACATATTACTATAAGAGGTAACTGTTATTAACCCTTCAAAAAGTGCTGGGAATTTTTTTCTCTTGATAACACCCCCTCCCCAACTGGCTACTACTACTACAGGCATGTTAAAACTAGATTCAATATTTTACCTCACTAACAGACACTACAATCGAAATTGAAAATTGAAGCATTTTTTGTATATGCAATAACACGAATGGCAAATAAGTCATAATTGATTTTTATCTACATTTTTTTCTACATTTTTATCATTCATTTTTTATTCATGTTTTTTAAAAATTCTCTGTGTTAATAAAATTAATACGGTTGAAATTTTTTTATTGAATTTGTCATACATTGACAGGTTGAACAAATCCTATTTGCCAACCCTGTGATATAAAATGTATGATGACAGACACAAAAATAAATAAATAAAACAGTCATCACAGTTGTAAAACCAATACATTAATCGCTCGGTTCAGAATATAAAATAACAATCGGGAAATTAACTTCAATTTTGAACATCGATAACATTAATTTAGCGTTAAACAAAAACAATAATATTGTCAGTGGATTTTTGAATCATAGGTAATATTATTATAAACTTACATTTTTATACGGTTACATTTTACATACTCAAAACTCACTTAAAAAAGTAAATACCTATCGTAAGAAACCAATGTCTAACACAGATAATTGTCTTACCAGTAGTCTTACCAATATATACATATTATAATAGGTAAATTCACTCTGATTATAACATTAAAATATAGCTTATAACACAAAACTATTTAAAACACACTGACAATACTTTTATGTGGATAAGACTTAAAAATTATAAAATCAGATTTTATAAATGCATAATTAAAGGAAAATTTGGGCGTAAGTAATCAGTGAATCACACACTATATCAAGTACATAAAGAAGAAACGAGAATAATAATAATTATTTATTTTTTTTATAAATTATTTATAGTTGTAACCTATTATATTATTCGTCGTGTACTTCTTTTTTCTTGTATTATTTCGTTTTTATTTTAAACACTTACTTTTGGTACAGTTGAAAGTTCATAAGGTGAATATGTGTCTTAGGGATATAATTTCACCTCCCCAGTTTTGATCCATTTTTCACAAATAACGACATCACGAACTTACGTAAAAACCATGTAGCAAATGTTTTTCTTTCAACCCAAAGAACATTTAAAATGTTTATGCTGAAAAAAGGTTTTGGCTCTTACTTTTTATTTTATTATCTGAATACAAATTTTGTATACCTACCCAACATACGCCCCTCAGATAAAGGATTCAATGTACAGTTATAACAATAATAATATATTATAATGGTACTTATCGTAACATTTATTTATATAATTTTTTTGTTATTTGACTACGAGACATAAATAATTATAAAAAATTTAATTAATTTTTCAATCTGTTCAAAGACCGTTCGATAAAACTTTCAGAGTACTTAAACGTAAACAAAATAAATATGATAAAATGCTTCAAGAACCAAAGTAGCAAAGCCAATAAATATTGTGATAATACTATGCATGAAAAAAATATTTATAAATAAATAATGTATAAAATTGGCCACCTTAATCGTCCAACTTTTAATAGTAATCTAGATTACAAAATGGC
The DNA here is from genome assembly GCA_027563435.1 of Nasonovia ribisnigri. NCBI lineage: Eukaryota > Metazoa > Arthropoda > Insecta > Hemiptera > Aphididae > Nasonovia > Nasonovia ribisnigri. The sequence continues at coordinate 483,155 of JANEHU010005190.1, read as the reverse complement.
TAGGTACCAACTTGATAAATTGAATTGAACCCAACAAACGAAAAAATGTAATTTTTAATTGTGATAAAAATTTTAATAAATGTAGACAATAGCTATGTAGTCGGTATGTGTTTAACAATAAATTACAAAAATCAAATTTAAAAAAAAAAGGTTCAAACAATTTATTAACAGGAACGTGGGCCCAAATATGATTAGAAATTATATTCTTCTAAATATTTAAAAACGAATACCAAATATGTCATATCACTTTTAATTTGTAATTGTTTAGAATTTTTTTTTTAAATAATATAAAAATTAATTTCTACTAAAATGCGATGCTTTTTTATACTCATCACTAGTCGTTGTCTATAAAAACAAATTTGAAATAAATTATTATAAAGTAAAGTTAAATAATAATAAAAACTGGATAATTCGGTCTGTTGTATAGTACTAAAGTACATGTCAAATTTACCTTGTCATAGAGTATGTAGGTCACTATAATGGATGATTTAAATTTGAATTCAATGATTAATCATTAGATATAGAATAAGAAAAGATAATCTGATTGAAGACTTAATGCCACTTTATTTCTTAGAATATTTTAGTTATACATCAAAAAGTTATCGTATTGGGTAATTGTAAATAGTATGGTAGGTTGAACAAATTTTTGCTAAAAGCAAATTGCACACATTTTATAATAATAATTTTAATATTATTGCATATAATCCTTCCAACTGGGTTATTAACTTTTAAGTCAATACCGTCATACTGACGTTCCGTATAAATGTGTAAATAAGATCGTGTTATGCATAACTTAAAATTAATCAAAGTATTTTGAAAATCAAATTGCATGTAGTAAATACCAATGTACGCAATGTTGAAATGTTTCATGTTCTTACAAAAATTATTTTTCTTTAGAATAAAATTATTAAAATTATTTTTATTGAAAAAATCAATTTTGTAAACATTTTAGCTTGAAATGACTAAAAAAAAAAAATGTGTAGATATTGAATTTTGTGATTTGTAAATTACAATGATGGAATCTTATAAGTAACCTTGTATTCAATATTCAAAGCCTTAGTTATTTAAATTGAAAATGTTATACATTTTAACTAAAAATAATTTACATATTTCTATGATTATTTCAATTTTTCGATTATCGTATAAATTTGAACTTTAAACGCTTGTAATAAAAATGTGTACAACTGCATTTTAGATACCTTTTAATTGTGGTGAAAATAATATAGTAACTTACAAAATAACCTTGTTTTACATTTTTAGTCGGTTTTACTCATAATCAAACATTTTACAATAGGTACATCGTACACTACTAATTAGGTAATAAATAAATACTTTAAAAAATATGAAATTTCAAATATCTATAAGTAAGAGAACATAAAAACATAATAACCAAAATATGTTGAAAATTATATCTTGTATACTAAATTAATTTTTTTAAACTTTTCTTCAATTTAGTTTTTCTAGATAGATTTCAAAATAAAAATGTTTAACCCCCAAAATCTAACATTTTTCTAGCAGAAACTGACCACAAAATTAAAGATTGAAGCATGTTTTACTGCTCTTAACGCTGATCACAAATCACAATAGAAAAAACACAAATTTTGTAAAACAATTTAGTGCATTCAAAATTTACCGTTGATTCACCGCTTAAAATCTAATACCCATTTTAATAAATAATAAAATGATGAATTATAACATGGTTATAATGGTTAAAAAAAAAATATGTATGTATGATTATTATCATAATTATACAATTTATATACCATGCAGCACGAGTTTCATAAATTATATAAAAACGATTGTACCAAAACAGTATTAACCAACACAAAGACTAAATCCAAAACAGTTTAATACATTTTATTATTTCTACAAGTCTTGTTTGTATGATTTATAATAATTATAATATATAGTAAATACAGAAAACTTAAAATAAAAAGTTGATTTTAATGAAATAAATGAAAAATTAATATTATATATAAATATATTAAGTACAATGAATACAATATACTAAAATACAATTTACGAGCTGCTAAAATATAACGTAAAATATAACGTAAAATATAATAAGTTTGTATTCCAATTATATTTGTGTATGTTTAATTAAATTGTGATATTAAAATTCTCATAAAAAGTAATTTTTATTTACCTTTTAGTCACAAAAAAATATTTTATTGTTGTCATTGTAGTGCCCTATCTTTTTAAAAAACTTTCGATGAATGAGGTCCATCGGATTTCTTTGCACTTCAATGGCTAGCTTTTTTTTCTCTAGTAATGAGTTAATTTGCTTTATGTAAAACTTTTACTACTTACGTACAATGAGATGAGTGGTTCTCTCAATCTGACATTGTGGCGATAACCAAAAAATTATTGGACTTGATTCTTTTCTTACTAAAAGTTAATTTGGCTATATTTATTTTTTTATATGTATATATAATATATTAAATTTTCAATGAAAGCTGAATTATTTGATTTTAAAAATACCTGATAAAGTTATAAATTAACCTATTAATTCGATAAAAAAAAAAGGGTGAGCAAGTATGGGTATCACTGGTGATGTAAATTTTCATGGAAATTTATTTTGGTGAAAATTTTATAATTTATCAAATTAATTTCTCATCAAATAAATCTTTTGATATTATATAGTTATAGTCATAATTATATTTTAAACTATGTACTTTTATTACCATTTATAGGTACCCATTTTAATATTATTTCGGTATTATTATATTGAACAAAATAGTAAATTAAATACAAATAATTGTATATATTATATATACCTATATCAATATAATATTTAACTCAGTTATAAATGTGCATTTTTCTTTTATTAAAAAATGTTGTATTTTCCTTCAGTATAAAATGTTGAGTGTATAATCGTTTGCTACAATTATTTTTGAATTTATTGTTTAGTCACTTCCTCAATTTTACCCAAATTATAATTTTTTTATTATAAAATGTTTCTTCACTCTGACGTTATCCTTGTTACAATGTAAATAAAAATGAAACAGACATTTTATAAAGTATTAGAATATATTTAAACGAAAATAATAAAATGTTCACAATATAATAACAATTTTAAATCTAACAGTATTTTATTAGTTGGTACTTGGTAGTAAGTAGTAAAACTTATTTACTATGAAGTAAACTAAACGCTTATCTTATAAGTTACAAATTAATATATCAAACTTAAAATATATATATATATGTAATATATATTACAAAGTAGATACTTATTTCAATTATATTAGATGATAATCGCCAAAATAAACAGCTATAGTACAGTTACCAACCATAAAACCTCAAAATAATTAAGTTACGAAAAATACATTAAAACTAAAATTTTCAAAATTTTCAAAGAAAATTCCACCTGCATCTCTTGGTATCGCTCAGCTGCGCAGGTATCGTGAGTCGCTATATTGAATGTATTAAATTTGAATTCAAAGATATAAAATCATTGATTACGAAAAAAGGTCTGAGCGATATCAGTCTGTTAGTTTACATTAAAGTAATATTTATTTTACTACATGTATTAGTAATACAGTAGATTGTATTAATTTTGCCAAAAATTGCATTTGAAAGTATGTGATTTGTAGGTATAAAATATTCATTCAGTCATCAATCCGCGTCTTCAAAAACTTGAAGTTGTTTTCATTCCGTCTAATCGATTTATCCACGACCGCTGCAGCAAACTGTAAAAATATAATAACTAGTGAACAATTCGCGGAGATTCTAAGACTGGTTTCCATACTAAAGTACACTCCCCGACCGGACCTCTATAGTCACGGGAGCCGGCCACGTTGGGAGTTTATACCTTGGCACGACGTGTACGAGTGTCGTAACTACGTGACCATTGAAAAGTTTCATCACGCTGCACCCAAGTTTTCCAGCCGATAACAGCCGATATGTATTGTCCGTGACCGGAAGGCGATAATGTTTTCTCTTATAATATAACGTGAACCATGATCCATACAGATTGACAATGTCTCGGTAGTCAGCTATAGGAACCATAATAGTGATTCGATAGGAAGAAAACAGAGTATGCCCGACTTTGATAATAGTTCAATAAGTACTAGTTGCAATTGCCGACGTACGACTGGACCACCACCACTGCCGTTGGTCATGTCTCCTAGAAGAACCACTGGCTAAGCCCCATCGACTGCATAATTGTTTTCTAGTTACTACTTTCTTTATAAAATCAATTCGTTACACACGAAATTCGCGACATCACATTGACAGAACTTGCTAACGCCCTCATGAACGTCAGACTGTTGAAGGCTGAGCTCGAACATTATGAGCGAACTGGACTCCACAAGTGCGCATGCATGAAATTTTTCCGCTTAATTTGGCGTCCAGCAAGCGAGTTCACTGAATAAACACCCACCGAATCGGTACGTACGCATAAACAAATACGATAAACAATTGACAAGCAATAGAGTTGTCAATAGAGATAATTGCTCGCGGAAACTTGGCCGTAAATATAATATTTTTTCGCAGCTCAATACTTGAAATTACTCTTGTTTAACAATATTAGATTCTCGTATCAACAATATTATTATAACATACTCGTCGTAACTGATGGAGCGCTAAAACTGAAGTTTAACTCGTTCCACGAGACAGCAACTACGATGGGTGACAGCGAGACGATGATGATAATTATCAAACACCCAGTTTCCCGACTTACCGTTTACGCCCGGGCGGCTGGTCGTGTGCGTCACCGATCGTATTATCTTTGAGTATAATATTATATATTTATTATTATTGTTGTAATACTAAACCGATCAACATCTAGTAAACCGTTTTGGCTAATTGAATTAACTATCCGCAAATATTATACATGTTTGTGTGTGTGTGTGTGCCCGCAGATATAATGTCGCAGTGCGGCGAGCTGGTCAGGGGCACAGAGCAGTCATTAATTCACTAATTCCTGGATTAAGCGTCTCCGCAGTTGAAACGGATTTCGAGTGCAATTATTTTGACCCGATTATCATTACGAGACCAGTCGCCGCTAGGAGGTAAGAGACTGCCCCATAGCAGACTTCTATATTTTTAAAACATTTTTGTAAAAGGTACGCAGAGGTGATGTCTTGTCTATGTGAGCGAAATTCGAAAATGTTTCAGAAATGTATAACGTGCAAATGTTGAAACAAATAACACCATGGGTGCGACAGCGCTTCCATTTTAAGTTTTTATCAAAGTGGCTTAGCTGTATTCTCCACACGGGAAACAAGGTTATTCAAAATGAATCATTCGATTCTTTTGCACCTGACTTTCTAGAACAGCTGATCTTACGCCATATTGTGACTTTTGAGGATATATTTAGATGCATGCACATACCACCATTATCATAAACCACAGAAGATGGACAATTAGCAAATTCAATATAAAACAAATAGTATATATGCATGTAATTATAAACTTGAGTTTCAACTAGGCATTCGTGTGACCTAATGTTAAAAGCCACTTAAGAACATTTATATGTGATGAGTTTTAAATATTATTTTTATTTAATGTCTTGTAGGTACTCTAAACTAAAAATTAAAATATATGATGGAGTAGGATGGATGTCATTTGAATAACACTATACCTATATACGTACTTACATAAATTACTGTTAAATTAACCAATATACTCTATTAATTGATCAGTGATAATAAATTGGTAAATACAATTTGTTTTTTATGTGTAAAATAAAAATAGCCATAATAAAGTTTTCTAAATCATAATAATATTACTCATCAGTCATCTTTAATACCTATCCATAAAACAGATTGGTTTGTCCCTCTTGAATACACTTAGTCTGTATAGGTACGTTTATTGTTATATTTCGCAGTCTTCAGAAATGTATCACTGCGATGAAAAATCGTTTTAAATCAAAAATAATTGAGCTATTACTTTGTATATCGTTTTGTATATAATAAGTAGGTCTTTGAATTTGTACAAAATTGTTGACTGCATTTTTGTTCAAAAACTATAAGAACAAGATCGATTAAATCTGTTAACAAATGTATTTGTTCGAGTATTACATTTATACTCTTAAATTCTGCATAGAACGATGAACGAATTTGTTTCCACAATGGTTATCAAAACGAATGAATTTAGAACATTTTTTTTTTTTTTTAACTTGAACCACTCATGAAACTTAAATATTTACAATAATAAACCGATCAAAAATAACTTGTTATTAATCACACGTTTATCTGCACGATTATAACGACAACATTATTCAATATGATGATTTATTATTTCTTATTATTTTTTATTCGTTTGAAACGTATATTTTATCGTGACTGTTATACAAAGCTCCCTCGAGTGCTGTTTGCGTTACCTATACATATATATTCTACTCAAGCCCCCCTCACCCATAATCAAAAAGTAAAAATTAAGCACAAATCGTTCCTGCGGATCATATAACACAACAACTTCGCGATAGTAAGTTGTTGTTTCACCCTACGCATTTTTAATAGCCCACAGGAAATCTGAACTCGATTAATAATAATATACCTAATAAAACCGTAACTACGTTACGGGAATATTATATATATATATATATATTTTCGATGGACCATCGACCAATAATAATAATAATAATATCGTCTGAAATAATCCGTTTCCCACAACTGCTCGTTACGTGCTCAATTACGTGTACGATTGCCCAGGGACGAGGCTCTATACTGGTACTGCGTGGTCAAAATAAATACTTTTGCGATGACCTTTTTATCTCTCGAATACATTCGTCTAAAATCGTAAGTCCGTACCTGCACTCTTCGTCGACAATATTTTCTCCTTTTCATAATAGTAATATGTTATCATTGTTCAACGTGTTTTATTTTACTTGGACATGAGCGCAGTTAGGTGCTTCCTACTTAAATATTGTATTCACGAATATCACTGAAAGTTAGGCGTATGAATACGGACTACTAATGACCATAATATTTTGCTGTTTAATAATATTAATGTGTTGTATTCTTTTAATATTTAAACTATTAACTCGGTGTCACCAAGGTAGAGAGATTTCATATAACAAACTGAAGTGTACTGCAAAATTTAAAGTTCTTGATTTCAATTTAAATTCTTATTTATGTTTGTCATACTAGTTATAGAAAATTCTTCAGCGTTTATGTCAGAATAAAATAAATTGCTCTTAATCAGCTTCCTCGGAATCAATTATGAAAGATACCTACTACAAACCGCCTATTGTATGTTTTTCAATATTTAAAGCACGAGTATACTAATTACAGTTTAAGAAACTATTACGGAAGAATCAATCAGTACTAATTATTATCGCTGGTTCCTGTTTCTTAAACGGACTCACTTAGATGACACGAATAAAAAATAGCGAAAATAATTTCCAATTCACCCCACTCGCAAGTTATAGAAATGCAATATTATACACTTCAGGAAAATATCCATTCGATGAAATTTCATCTTATAGGTACTCAGGTATACATAATGTAGATAAATTCGTAGACTGCAGTACAACCATAACGTCACGTCCTCATAAAAAATACTATAACCAAAATAAAACGCGACAGCGGTTCTTTGGTCATGGGTGAATTATGAATTCATTTAAAAACTGCAATGTATGATTTCGAAAAATAAAATAATATTACTTCCTTTAATACGGAGATCCTTAAATTCATATCGCCATAAATGTTGCAGTCATCTCGCCCTCGGACCGGGTATCCTCCACTTCCCACTCATCAGGTCATGTCGTGAATTTCACGACCGACGGCGATGGCAGAAGCAATTTTGGTTGTTTGACGAAGGATACTAGGAAAATATTATTATTATCATCATCATTTCAATGCGGAAGTTTATGGTCCTACTTCCGGCGCGCGAAGTCTCGACGGGTGACCAGAGTGCAATGTAATAGTATATTGTATGGACTATATATTATATTGAACAACGACCCCATGGCTGGAAAAAATTCGGTGAACCAGATAATTAGTAACTACGCGAGACGTGCATTATCCGAGGCCAATAACGTAAAGCAATCGATTGCCGAGGGTTATAAGTAAAACGGTCCTACGCAACATAACGTAAGGGTACGTCACTCTGCCCATTGCCCCTGTAATATCATTGTTATTATTATTTAATTATTATCATCGTCGTCGTCGTCATTATTATCGTTATTATAATGATGTTACGGATACTATTTGGGTTAATTAGTAATCAGTCATCGCTGTAATATATTTTGTAATGATGCAGTACCATATAGGTACCCATTGCATACATGTCATAATAATATTAATAATACTATCTCGATAGTTCAAAGGTCTATGGGGATGGAAAATAATTTAGACTCATTGTGTTTTCATCGAAGAAATCAAAATGTGGAATTATATTAGTTTTTTTGTTTATTATTAGTTTGAGACTTCGACGACTGAGGTCATTAGGCGGTAAGATTGGTAGGGTAGGGTTAGTACGGTAAGGTTGGAACCGTTGGCACTGTTGGTTAGGAATAAATATATGTGGGGCAAAGTGTTTACTACTATAAACCTGGGTGGTCACCAATCCGGGAACTAGTAGCAGCGGGCGTTACTTACTCTCAGTCGCACCGCGTGACTGGTAGCGCCATTCCAATACACATTGGTGAACAATATGGTAACCATGGTCAGCGTGTTTGCCGTGCACAGAAAATTAGCCGATTACGAACGCAATTGTATTGTACTGTCATTGAATTTATAGTAAACAGAAATTGGTTTATAAAATTGGATAAAGTGAACAAAAATGTGAACGTACTAACATATAAGTGGAAAACTCGAATCATCATAATATAATTAATATGATAATTATTGTAAGGCGTGTACGTGCAGGTTTGCTGTCTACAGATACACATTAAATACTGAAGAGTGCTCGAAATGTATCTAATTAAGTTGTCTTAAACATATTCAAATTTGACTTGTACAATAAAATACGATTAAACAAATAAAAACAATATCGATAAAACTATAATTACATTTTTTTATAATCCGAGGACTAATATCACGCCTCTTACGAACAAATTAATTGTAGGTACTCTGTAACTTGAAGTTCGAGGGGAATTATACAAATATAATTTTAACCGTTGACAGTTTTAAGTCATTCAAGGTGATAAGGATCGAGAATCGGAGAGTTGACTGTACTACAATTCTATTAAAATGTAATATTAAACCAAAATTTTTTTTTTTGGTAATAAAAATTAACAATCAATCAATTATTCAAATTTTTGTAGTTGATGAAAAAATATATTTATATTATTAAAATGTCATTCATAAATGTTTCTCACATAACTAAGTGTTTGCGTTATGATATTATATGATGTTTTTCTGTATTTAAAAATGTATAGACATTATTAAGAATAAAAAATAAGCTGTGGTTAATCATAGTAAAAAAATATTATTTATAATAAAACATTTTTGTTTTAGTAAGTTTAAATTTATAATATAAATTATTATAGGTTCACGATAAACCTATTATAACACAAATTATCACATTTTAATTCTCTTCTACATTTTGTTATAATGTTATTTACATTTATCTATCACATAATTACAAAAGACAAGATGAGGTAATTTTGAATGTAAATATAAAGTACTCGTTTAACCTCATAATATCTGATAACAGTTAGTTGGTAATCACGATGATGAGATTTCTGTGGCTTTGTAAAGTTAAATGATATTTATAATATGGTTATTTCAGTTGTAGGTAGTACGTTAAGATAACGAATTAATGATGTTATTCAAATTTAACTTAACTACTTGCCTATATGGTTGTTAATGTTTGTTAAAAATAAATTAAATTGAACTAATAAATACGCACAGACATGTTTAGTTCTTTAATTTTTCATCCACTCCGATCTATATAGCATTGTACCTTTTCAATGTCCCCAATGGGTGACGAATATTGAGGATTTAAATATTCAACGTTAGGGTAAGAAAATTAATTATTCTCTAATTGGATGATTTTTGATTGTTTACTTGAGGAATCTACATAAACAATTTTTAAAATACGTTAACAACATAATGAATAATGATACATGGATTTATTGTAATAAAAAAAATAAATATATTATAATGTGACAAATCTTCATTATATAGGTATCGGTATATACTTGATGTTTGAATGTCTGACTTTAACAACTCTTCATAAACTTTTGAAATACAAGGAAAATGAATTCTATTTTTTAATTGGTTGATTTTTTTTTTGAGTACATAGATCATTTTAATATATGTTAATAATATAATAAGACTATTAAGACATACTGAATTGTAATAAAAATAATATAATTTGAAAGAACTATGATTATATATTTATGTACTTTAATGTTTGATTTCTAAATTTCTGACTTTAAAATCTATTATTCAAGATTAAAAATTAAAAACCGTGTCCATCACTATAGAGCTACACAAGATAATGTAACAATTTTATTTAAGTGCCCGTAACATAATATTGTGGTCAGCAGTATAGTAAAAGCTGTATTTTAAAAAATTTTATGAATTTTAACTTTTTTTAATTACATAGTTGTATACATCTTATATTTTACAAGTATTTTTTTTAATACAATTCACATATTTCTTAAAAATAAATTCTTCAAACTTATAAAATGGAAAGTTTGTGTTGTTATAAGCTTTTTATGGAATGAGAAAGTTATTTGTTTTACGGTGATGTTAATTTGTATTTGTCTACCTAACACTTTTAAAGGTATTAAATGTGTTGAAATACTTTAGTTCAAATAATCAGTTGGGGAATTTCTTATAGGTCTCCATCGAAATTGAAAAATTCCAATAATTTTACAAGAAAATCGTTTTAAAAAAAATATAATAAAATTATCACAAAAATACTATCAGTTTCATTACATTCAAGAATTTAAACATAGTTTGGAAAATACATTTATTGAATATATATATTCTTACTACTGAATTTAATCTATTACTTTTCAGAGTTATATAATAGCTGTACAATAGGTGTATGAGTATATATATATATGTGTGTTTATATTATAAAATATACAAGCCGTTTAAAATAGAAATATAATATTGTTTCATTCTGTGTACAAAATTAAGAATTTATTGGTCTTGCAATGTTTTTTTTTCATTTATATATATAATCACATTTTGAGGAAGAAGTAACTCTCTGAAAGCTTTTATAACCCCCTCGATTGATTGAAAACATTCTTCTATTGTAGGTCATTTTTATAATTTCCCTGCGGTTTCAAGAAAATTGAGAAATAAGATAAGCCTAACGGAAAAACTTGAGTTTGAAACCTGAGAAAAGAAACTTTAAGGATTATTTTAAAATTACTTAACAACCACCAATACCTTAAATGTCCAATGGCTAAATAATTTAGTATTGTACAGACGTCATAATCTATCCTTCAACATATTATATTATTCTGTCTATTTTTGGCACTTTTTTGTGTGATTTTTGTATGATACAATTTAAACAATAAAAAGTTTTGCTAAGCTTAGAATCATTTTTTAAAATGGGAGACTACAATATTTTATTATAATTTGAATAGAACACTAGCTAGTGACAAGTTGATTTAATTGATGTACACAGTTAATAATGTTTTGATCTTAAATATGTTAGTTTCAGTGTTATTTTTATTTTAAATTTTTGAAATAATTAATATTCAATTTTCGTTATTGTTTTATGTATTAAATACAATATTTTGTATATTATAATAACTAATTAGCTGAGTGAATAGTTATTACTGATAATCCTAAACCTACCTTATCAAGTCCTCAATGTAAACTATATACTTATATAGGTTGGGGTTAATATTGGGGTTGATATACCTATTAATTGCATCTCGGCTCAAGGTTTAATCCATAATAATTACGTGTTCAAAATATCCATATATAACGGCATACCTACTCATATCCAGTTTACCTATGTAACTAAATAATATATTTTAATTTATTATTTAATTATATAAATTTAAAATGTTATGGCTTAACTGTTCGTACATTTTAGACATTTTTATTTTATTTTATGTAAATTTAGTTTTTAAGAGTTTCATTTTTCTATTAATTGAGTTATTGGTATAGAATCACGTGTAGTTTAATACTCATTTTCAATATGGCAAAATTGTTATTGAAGAAAAATTAATCCATGTCACTAAAACATGTTTTTACAAGATTTGTTAAAACTGAAAATGCTTAACCAATGTTACCATTTGCAAACAATATTATTTACCAAACTATGTACATATAATCATGTTGAAAGGAACAATCTTATTCGTGTATAAATTATGCTTCCAATTTAGTTTATTCGTTTGATGGTATTGGAATTCAACTCGTTTGATGCTGTATATAACATTATAGCTGTTAAACTTAATAAATCGCCATTGCTACAATTTGCAATTCAGTGTATTAAGTGATTTGTTATTTGATGTATTTTGCTCGTTATTATTTCCTCCGTCGGATGTGTTTTTTTTCTATATTTGTAACGTATTTATGTTTGTCTTATTATTCCGTTACTATATTCAAAGATAAATTATCGAAATTTATGAAATTTATATAATAAATATTGCAATTGATTCCTTTGATTAAAAAAAATAATAGCAATAATTCCTTTGATTCGATTTGAATGTTCTTGTACACACAAATATAATTGATTCTGTACTATTTATTTAAAAATCTGTTTTCCAAAACGTGATTTTTTCCAAAAATCTAAGTAGGCCAATAGTGGTTACTTTTTGTATGATTTAATCAAAATGTTTGTCTAGTAATGTTCATCAAGACTGTTATGAATGTTTGAATTTTATATTTTTTATCAAAAGCTTATATTTAAATCAGTTCAATTCGATATTATTTCAAATAATATTGTGATTTTTCGAAAAAAATATTTATAAGAAAATATTGGGAATGAGCAAAGGTTCTGTTGTATTTCACTTATGTTTTATTACAATACTCTATTCAATACGAGACTTCTATCGTTTTTAGGGTAAAATACCATACAGTCACAATTAAGAACCTCCCATAAATTGAAGAGGCGGAAACTTAACCTTTAGAATTTTTCTATTTGTTCGTCAGAGCCATCAAACTTGGGGTCGATAAATCTTTCAATTTCCTATACAGTAGCTTAAGCGATGGCAGATGGATACAAAATGTGTATTTTACCTCAGTCTGGTGTAGTGCCTTAAGTTCACGATACTTTTATATTGGCAGTGATTATCAAAACACAGGATCTAATTACAATATTTAAACAGCAATCATAGTAGTTAGGTTAAACCAAATCTTTATTGATTTCTAAATAACACAATATGAAAATTTTTTTTTTAATTATTTGACGCTTAAAATTCCTACTAAACTTCCTTTGATTTTTATATTGAACTAATTGACGTCAATGAGTACCAACCGTAAACGTATAGAATATAGATACATGCAATGATTACTTAAAGGTATAAAAGGTAATTTAAGGAAACAATTTCGTACTTTTGGTTGTAATTTTGAACTCGCTTCAAGTAATCCCTACAACTGTAAACCTACAAGCCCTAATTAATTAACGAGAGAGCTTTCAATTAAGTGGCCAATCCATTTTAATCCACTTAGGGCCGGTAATCTGTTCCCTAAAATCTATTACTATTTTTTCTTCTTTTTAACATCGCGAAAATACTCAAGGTAATTGATAATGTAATGTACAAATATAATGTATTTATGTTTTTCTTTTGCAGCAAGTAATTTTCTTTAATTTGTGGAAATGTGTTTCATTAAATTTTATTAAACCATTTAGCCTTTACTTCTAATTTTGCTTATATTGTTTAGTATTCACAGTTTCTAAAATATATTGTACTCTATTATTCAGAATTTCAGAATAAAATACAAAATAATGCTTTAACATTTTACATCTGAACGCAACGAATTATTGTAGTAAAACTTACTGTATTATACCACGATAATTTTCAGATTCTATTATGGTGAAATATTAACAAATCAATTTTTGAAACAATTTAACAGTGTTTTGTAAATCAGTAACAAGTAGTTAAAAATGATTTGCATAGTAATTTATGCAAATGGTTACTGTTGATTTTTAGTTTAAAGCTTAACCAGGTTGAATCGGAGGAAAACATTTAAATAAAATATTAATTATAAAAACAAATATTTACTTGTATGAAATAAAAATAGCCATATAGTTATATAGGTGCTTTTGTATAAAATCACTCAACAAATTTTTAAAAATTTGGTCAAATATATATTATACTGCATTAGTCAATAATTATTAGACTTAAGTATTACTGTATAACCTGTGACTTGTAACCTTTGTAACGCTGTCTATAATGTTTCCTAAACACTTAAATTTAATTATATTAAAACAATTTCCATTTTTTTTTCACTTAATTTTTTGTCAAATTTACTTAAAGTTAATCATTTTTACTGAACACCCACCAGGTGAGGTGAACTACTGTACGTTTTTTTCCATGACTCCAATCGAAAAGATTTTTACAGTACATTTAAGTGGTTATATTTTTAGGTAGATTCAAACGAAGCATTTACTGTGTTGGACCAATAATATAAATTAATGCGGTCAGTGCTTCAGAAATTGTTTAGTAACAAAAAGACACGATCAACAGCAAGTGCGGACAGTTTGTAGCCGCCATCCTTCCCTCGGACAGTAATTAACTTGCTGCGTCGTCGGTCGAGTATTAATATTATTAGCCTCCTCGGCATAATCAGTGCGAAACCCATGTCGACGTTTAAACACGCCCACGCTCACGTGATCGATATCGAACAAATGAAATTAAACACAACGTGTCAGTCGTGTAGGTGTACTTACCTCATATATTTTAAAGGTTTGACGTAAGCGGCTTTTCATTCGTCGGACAAATGTTTTTCAAGCGCACGACGCTTCACGCCCATTAAAACGTTTTGCGCGAAAAATGGTCAATGAGATCATGGAATAAACCAAATACATGCGATACAGAAGACAATATTATAATATCTCGTCACGTCACAGCGTTTTATTTTTCGAATACCAATAATACAAAAACCCCGGGAAGTCATTCGCTGCAGTATAATAGTTCAAATCAGTATTAATAGATGTATATAAAGTATTATTATTTTAAAAAGTACTGGGAGTTTTACTTTTTACCCCCCAGAGTACCAACTAGATCCAATTTTCCATTAATAACCCAATGCTAGTATAAACCAGTTAAGAAGTTTAAGTTTTGTTAATTTTAACTTTTATACTTCGCTTTTTGCATTTATTTTTAATTAAGTTAATTTTTGATTTAATTAATTTTTATTAATATTAACTTAGGTAATGAATAACGAGTTACTTTCAATCAAATCCAAGTAAATAAATAATATTTATTGCCGGATTTTGCCTAAGAAAACCCGATATTCTTAATTTTATTTTGTTATTATCGGTGCTTTTGAAAACTTCTGAGAGTTTTAAAAGATACTAAAGTTGAAAATTAATGCATTATTTCGACTACTTGTCGTGAATACGGATACAAATAATAAAAAATATTCACATCATTATAAAATCAATACATGCATCGCTCCACTCAGAATCTAAAATTATGACACAAAAAATAGGTATTGTCTTCAATACTGTTTACAAATTTGGTTTTTTAACTATGCGAGTGTAGCCTAACTGCTTGAGTAGTTCAATTCAAATGACAATTTAAATTATGACACGGGACCATTTGTAACTTACTTTGAATTAGCATTTAATATATTTAAGATTAAAAATTATAATTTTCCCCAATTTTTTGTTTGAATTGCCTATATTAAACCACTTAAAAAATCAGGTGTGTGACATCCTATTAATAATATCATCGGGTGGACCTGTAATTGCGACGACTTAAGACTGTGTGATCTTATAGACCCAAATTTTCAATCAATTAATATAGTCACTATAGTCTCGACTTTTGGCTTTTGTCAAGTTGGTATCCAGATAGACAGTAAAATCCGAGTAGATTGTCTTACTATACCGAACCTAACACGACCCTAGTTATTGCCGACAAACTATAGCACGCTTTATTGTTGGTAAATGCAGTATGATCCAACTAGGAATACCAGCCAAACTCGTTAGAATAGTAAAAGCATATAGGCTAAACTCAAGGTGCAAAGTGAAGTTCAACTTAG
Organism: Nasonovia ribisnigri; assembly: GCA_027563435.1. NCBI lineage: Eukaryota > Metazoa > Arthropoda > Insecta > Hemiptera > Aphididae > Nasonovia > Nasonovia ribisnigri. Next base: position 467,079 of record JANEHU010005190.1, on the reverse strand, counting down.
CAATATCAGAGGAGTTTATAGTGATTATAGGGGTAAGGATGATGCTCTGCTCCGGTCTTATTTAACATTGCGTTGGAATCGGTAGTTAGAAGAACACTGCAAAGCGAGCCACAAGGTTTAAATATAGGACAAGGAAAAGCGATAGCATTGGCCATATACGCACATGACATAGTTGTAATAGCAGAGACAGGGGATAGCCAAAAGAGAACAACCAACATTTTAATTGAGGAAGCGGGAAAGATTAGACTTATCATTAACGAAAACAAAACCAAATACATGATTGTATCTAGCAGAGAACATCCATAAAACGCTATAATAGTAAAATACATATAATTTCAAAGAGTTTGGAACTTTAAGTACCTAGAAGTAGATATAAACTCGCAGGCAGATAGCCACGAGGAAATACATAGAAGAATCACAGCTGGCAGCAAATGATATTTCTCATTAGTCCAATTATTTAAATCTAAACAATTATCAAGAAGAACAAAAATAAGGTTATATAAGACCATCGTTAGACCAATTGAACTGTATGCCTGTGGAGCATAGGTATCCACTAAATCTGATGAAAACAAATTAATTGATCTTCGGAAGAAAAATTTAAAGAGCCTAATATAGCTGCCACACTCAAGAGCTAAAGTCTAAAGAATAAGATAGGCCGGACGCACGTCTGGAGAGCAGAAGACCAAATTTTATTGACCATCATGAAATGGAAACCGAACAAAAGTCGACCGAGAGGAAGGCCTAGGCCACGATGAGAGGACCGAGTCAAGGAAGACCTTAGAATGTTGGGAGTTATGAACAAAGAAGAACTGGCAGAGTACAGAAACATTGAGGAAGATAGTGAAAGTGGAAATAAGCCTAAAAAAAATGCACGATCGGGTTAAGTGGGAGTGTAAAAAGTGAAAATGAGCAATGCATGGGGGCCTAATTCTAAACGCTATTTTAGAAGCCTCAGGCCGATATCCTAGATTTTCTTACTATGTAAGGAAATAAATTACTAACAATATTGAATACTTTTCAAGAAGAAATAAAAATGTAATAAATTATAACTCTTTCCTTTTTATTCTAGGCTGTTATAGACATTCAGTTTTGTCCCAATACTTGTGACTTAATTTAGTGATGGAACACATGAACTACATGAGCCCCCTATCAATTAAAACCAAAAAATATATAATTAATGCATCATAATAATATGTATGGACATAAAATTAAAAAAAATGTTGAAATGGGCTCCAATATTAATAGTTGCACCCCGGACTCCCGAGACTTATATCTAGCATTAAGTAAATGCTACACACTTTTGCGTTATTGAAAAACCTCTCAGAATGTAATATTAATTCGCCAAGAATAATGTCTTAACGTAAACCGATGATAGTGGAAAAGTTTAGACGTTTTCTCCGCTTTAGGAATTTTGTCATATCATCTTACTATAGCATTTAATAATGAAGTAATGTTATTATTATCTTCATAGTCATCATTTTAATCTATTCCATTACGTCAATATTTATGAGATTATCTTCGACGTAGATTTTTAACACATATTGATCGTCTTAAATACTCCAAAACTAAGAAATAATACTTCAAATTATGATATTTGATTTAGTCCATATTTCATTATATTATAGCAATCGAAATCCGGTCTCCAAAATAGTGGTTCCCATTTAAGAAATTTTTATTTTACTGCACATGCGCTGATAAAAATTATTAAAATTATAATTTATCAAAAATAGATGTATTTATAAGTCCTGTACGCGGTATAAAAACCGCGAATCAAATTCAAGGTCACGTGATCAAAATATTTCCTGTCACCTTTCAAATTGAAAACACGGTATAACGTACCTACCTATAATTTATAATAATCTGGAATAAATAAAAACACCAAAACTCTTATTTATCTAATAATTTTCTTAGATTAAATTCAGTTATGTAATTATATAAATAATGCGATTTTGTTTACTAAAATATGTATCAAAAAATATTCATAATTACCTACCTACTAGGAAACTGTTTTTATTTATATTTTTTTTGATTCTGAGTGGAGTGAGAGAATGTACAGATTTTACTAAGATGTGTGTTTTTTTTCTGTCTGTCAGCAACATTTTGGATAGTAAAAATGCTCTAATTTTCAAGATCAGCATCTCTTCTGAGAGAAAAGTGAATCTAGTTGTTATTTTAAAGAGGTCATTTTTCGATTTTCTCAATAGTTATTTGACGCATTTGGAATAACCATTTAAAATAACGAAATAAACCTCTAAAATATTGATATTAATTGTTAACGCTTTATTTATCACCATAGAAACGAATACAATTTTAAAGACCCGTCACGACTTCGCCCGTGATTGGTTGTTTATTTTGCCTTCGTCCCATGATATGTATAATGTTTTATTCAAATATTATTGTTTAATGTGCAAGTAAATATAAAAAACAGTTAATGAAAGCGGATTGAAATTTTTCTAGCGGTATAAATATATTTTTATTGAAAATAAATACAGATAAAAAATAAATGCTGAGTAAATAATTTTATAATACTTCTGAGTATATGACGTTTTTTGTTTTATTTCCTGTTGAAATTAAAATCATAAGATGATTCGGGTCCCCAGTTCGAGAAAATCCCACGTATAATTGTCCATGCGATTTATACTTGTTTCTCTAACCATAAACATATAAGAATAAAATTGCATGCAGGAGACAGTTTTTGTTCGATTTAGTGTATTTTGCTGTAAAATATTAATGTGACATTCATCTTCACCTCTAGTATACATTAATGGATATTGCAGTGCATCATAAGATCTATTCAATTAGGAAATTCGACGCAAGTGTCCACCCCGACCGTACAAAACTATATCTCTGGGACCTTTATCTTCATTAACTAATAATATAGCTACTTCATCGATTTTCGGTGTATTATATTGACCTCTGTGTTCATCTTGAGGAACTCTATCAGCATGAATAATTAACTTAAAGTTTTGCGACTCATCAAAGGACCTCGGCTCTATATTATATCTGAAGCTCTGTATGAGGTGATTATTTTCACCCAAAACTGTTTGCAATGATCCAATGAGACCTCTTTTTAAATTTGGTATCATATTTGTTCAAATAGATATTTGATCCGACTCTGACATAAAATATATTTGTAAAAATTTAACATTATTTCCAATTTCGAGTAATAAACTACCTATTAAATGATGCACTTGACTCTGAATTTTAAAAGTGGGCATGAAGTTCCCTTCAGCTATTTCATTTGCTCCAAACGATGTCATTTGAAACAGAGTATTATACCGTCTAAAATTATCAAAAAAATGTTTGATAGAGGGTGAGAATTATCAATTAAACTTTTAATTAGGTCTGGAGGATAATCAAATTGGTGTAAAACAATTCTACCGTCAGCGCAGCAAAGTCCATGGGTTTCATCTTTCCATTTTTTTGCATTTCAGACTCAAAGCATTACGTTGCTGCTGTGCAAGTGTTTGATAACGTTCTGGTGTGTTATCTTGTTTCCTTCTGTTATACATTCGAGTAGCATTGGCAGTTCTTCTGCCAATACGTGCTCTTTGCACTCTCGGCATGATGATGAATTGGCCACTTACCCGAAATTTAACTACATTAGCACGTCCAATAACCGTTCGGCATCGGGCGGATAGTAACACGTTTGAGTGTTGTAGGCATAATAATATATTATTATTTTTCGATAACGGAATTTAAGTGATCGTTAATAATAATAATAATAATAATAATAATACAAATAATAAACCAATTTATAATACACTATTTAACTAGGTATTATTATTTTAATCTGCAACAATAAATTAAGTTATTCAGTTTATTTTTTTCTGGACAGATTGCGTCACTGTTGTATTTTTACATCCCTATTTCCTACTTTTCTGGTTGATTTTCCTACAATTTTCTTTCGTAAGAACCTTGTCCTGACAATTACGAACACAACAATAAAAGAATCAGCCAAATCGGTTCAGTAGTTTTTTCGGTTAGCGCGGTCGAAGAAAACCCTTACAGTTTTATATAATAGTATATAGATTATAGATACAACTATACTCCACTCGGGATCGTTTTTATCGAATGCCATCATTGCGATCAAATCTTATACTGTAATAACACACTATCCTGTCCGAAGACCAAAAAAAGGGAAGATGAAAAAACTTCCAAAACCGCTGACATACTCCACCCCACTGCACTTACCTGCTTTTTTAATTATCACATCTATTTTTTCTTACATTAATAAACTCAACAGTAAATAATGAACATTTATTTTGTAATTGGTATTTACGTAGCTAAAAGTATTAAAAATTATGTAATTTATATATTTACATATAATAGATAAATTGCATCTAATAAAAATTGATTTGAAAAAACTGATTAATTAGTATATTAAATGTCAATATTACTATACAAATCGACTATCAAGATTAGAGTAAACATTTTTTTTGAGATTATTAACTCATAATAATTTATCATTGAAATTGAACCCAGGTGGAAATTGAATCATATGTTTGGATAAATGAAATATGTTCATAACGATATAAAATATACGAAAACAAATATTTCATCAAAGCAAACTTTCCAATAATCGTTTTTAATAGTAAATTATTATTATTATTATTATTATTATTATTTTACCTAAAACGCAATACCTATTGTATTTTTAATCAATAATATTTTGGTAATAAAATCAAATTCAATTTAGTCGTTTATAATCAACATTTTTTTTTTCACTTAATTATGCATGGAATCACACTCAAATTATGAATTCTGAATAAAATTCAAGTGACGTTGGTCTAATTAGAGTTCTTTTTTGCTATAAATCTATTAATTATAAAATAAATATTTAACCAACTGGTATGATATTTAAAATTAAATAGGTACATGAAATATACATCATTATAAGTTATAACGTACTAGCTGGTACAACTAAAAATACAACGAATATGAACAGTTTTTGATAGATACTCGCAACTTATTTTCTAAGCTATTTTTTGCACTGGGATGTATATACTTAGTTTGATAATTGTAAAAAAATGCGTTTTATATAAATTATTGTATTTTCGTAAATTATTGAATTGTCTTAATATATAAATGCAGAATATCATAAATAATTTCGTTTTCAAACCTTCAACGAGAAATTTTTCCAAATTCCACCACTTTAAAAGAGCTGAAACTTGGTATTGATGAATAAGTGTACTCCGGTGTCAATTTTATATCAAAATAGCGCAGATCCACAATCAGTTTTCAGACTGAGACTCGTATTTATTTTAAATGTAAATAATAAAATATTATATGCTTTATTATATGAGTGTATGACAAATCATGATTGGAATTAAATGTCTCTTTTCTCTCATATATTTCTGATTTTTCGTTCTATTTTTATCTTTGGTTATTTCATAGTAGTTCCAGTCAAATACAATACGAAAAACCACAATTTATAACAAATAGCATTAACAATAGTACTTTTCTTCAGAACTAAAAAACAAACAATTTTTTTTTATATATATTTCAAAACTATTGACGTGATGACATTTTTAAAAGTAATCGTTGTTAATCCTTTGAAATTCAAACTATACTTATAATATTATAATGTAAGGAATAAATTGTTTTTCCTCGAAATTATTTTATTTTTTTATTATTATAATTCAAATACAAAAATTGTTGAATTATTTTGTCAACAGTGATGTACCTACTAGAATATGTCCTAGAGTTTCCAATATCATAGCGTACGAAATGTATTTCTGGTCCCCTGCTTTTACGTAGCCGTTAGTAAATAAATCGACAAACATTTACCCAAATCCGTGTTGTGGAACACGACACAAATTGATTCCTTTATTTTGTTTTTGTGTGGTACAACAATAATAAATTCTTCAGCGATGATTTGACTCGCCCATCTCAGCGTGCAGGCGATATTATTACATTGCATACTTGGGTGTATACGTTCATACTGTATATAGCTATACGATATAAGTACCTGCAGACTTTAGGTTTTATTTATTTGACGTGCGGTCGTCGATAACCAATAAACACGGCATGACTTCGTTAGCGAGTTTATACGCACCGAAACGCTATAGACGATGCTTTATTTCGCTTTACTTATTTTTATAAACATCGTGTCCTTTTCTTTTCTCGCCGCACGGAACCACGCAATACCTTTTCGGTCGACGGTGCAGCGCACATTGTGTTTTGTCGTATTTGTCGCGTAGTTATGGCACAGTTCACAACGGCTGTGTTGACGTTGTGTTATAAAAAAAAAAAGTCCAATTTGTTTTCCTTGTGCAACAGAGAGAAAATGGAAATGTCTAGTGTTTATACAGGCCTAACAATGGCGGTGTAGTAATTTTCACCACCACCGATTGGGTATATCATAAACCGTCATTGTTAGAGGGCCGTATTATATTGAGTGAATGTTTTTTTCTCACCATAAAAATAACTTAGGTAGGTACGCAATTTACACTGCTGGTCGATTTCTTAAACTTTTTTAGTTTTTTTTTTTTTTTATTTATTTTTTTTTATTTGGAATACCTACGTCATAAAATAAGTAGATAAATTGTAATATAAAGTAAACGAAAATAAATAAGTGTGTGTATTTTTTGATCAACTATACCGATGTCGCTGTTATCTAATTTTTCACCTTCGACCACAAAAGGGTAATTCATTAGTTATTTATATGCTATAATATGCTGTATTGAGTCTTAGAATAGTGTGTTACAACATTTAGTCGATGCTTTGATAGTCAAAATAAAAGAGACACATTTCTGACATAATAAACTTTTGGTTTTACTGACCAAAGTCTAAAATAAAACCAAACATCATATACCACAACACATGAAATACAATATTTAATAATGAAAATGTATCAAATTAAGTCATAAGACAAGTCACTAATTACAATGCATACCCTTTTCTCTCCATAAAATTGGAAATAAATAAAAATGTATGAGCAGTGCTCGGATTTGTGTGCAATTGCATATTTATTCTGTATTCTGGTACTTATATGATATGATAAGTATGTGTACACAATTCAAAGACATGGAGATTAAAATACAAAAATTTGTTTAACACTCATTTTTGCATTTTTCTATGTTTTGATGTTTTAGGAACTTATTTCAACCACATATTTTTATATTTCATATTTTGGTGTAAATTTGGATGTCCTATAGACATTTTCGAAAAACTTAAAAAAAATTGTAAAAAAAAATTAGTATTTGAATTTTGATTTTATTTTTTTCAATTAATATTGAAATAAATTGACTATACATAGAATATAAAACTAAGAACGGATTTTCCTGATATGCAACTACAATAAAATTATTATATATCTGTAGGTTTATGATAAGAAAATATCGATTTAGATTTTAGACCAGTGATTCCCAACCTATTCTATTGTACGCCCTTTGTTGATTTTCAAAAATCTCAAGTCCTCTCCATAAATTGAAAAAAATATTTAACGGACGTCGTGGTGGCATAAAACGATTAAGTAACCCGGCGAATATTATGATTCATGATGACTGCTTGCGCCTACCCATCAATGTGTACACGCCCCCCAGGGTGGACGCACCCCACATGTTGGGAAACACTGCTTATAACCATTGTGATTATTTATTTAGTTGTTAATGATAAGGATATGTGTTATCATTTTTGCAAGTGCATATTTTTATAATTTTGTACATATTTTAACGTTTCAGTGGAAATATTTATTCATATTTAATTGTTTTTAGTGCATATTTGACTGGCTTTTAATGCATATAAAACCCCGATCTTATAATAAAGATTAAAATATTGTGTAAACAGTAAATACAGTATCTAATATAAAATATACGGTATGGTCGTGTTGATCATTTCTTAAAATGTACGTATAATGGAATATTTAATATGTATATCATAACTAAATAGTAGATTCTGTTAGTTTGTATCCTCACTAATATAGACCAATCGAAATAATCATAAAAACAAACTTGCACCTATTTTACATAGGTATGCCATATTAATTTATTATGTTAATTATAACATAATATGAAAATAATCCTCGAATTAAATCATCAAATCTTAAAACTGTGATTAATCTTTATTACCCTGTGTCTATTAATGTTTTTCAACTTGTATTTCAATTCTACCATAATAGTATCCCGCAGTTTTTGTACAATATTTACAGTATGTCATTACAAATTATAAATTTATAATAATTCACTTCAATAGTGCACATAATATAGTAATCATAGTAACAAATTGTTTTAATGTATATATTGTTCTATAATATATTTATATTTGTAATTATTACAAATATAAATGTAATTATTGTTCGGGAAGACATTATAAAAGAACGTGTAGTTTCATTGCACGATTGATCTAAACACAATATATGTACCTATTAGAGAAGCAACAATATTTCCGACATTTGGTATGGAACATTAATTTTAACAGCAACATTTGATTGGAATGTAATATTATTATTATATTATGTGTCATCGCGACATTGTCTGGTTAATGGTTTTAATTTTGTGTGTGTGCGTGCGCACGCGCATATCATGTGCTGACTTCAGGCGATTGGCTGCTGAAGAGGACGACGAACTTTCGGAAGTTCAACCGGACGCGGTGCCACAAGAAGTCAGGGATTGGCTTGCATCTACATTCACAAGACAAATGGCTTGCACAAGGCGCAAGGGTGAGGAAAAACCCAAGTTTAAATCGGTCGCACACGCCATTCGCGCTGGAATATTCGTTGATCGCATGTATCGACGTGTGATCAACGCTCCGATGATGACGTTCCCACCAGACGTCATCGAAGTGTTAAAGGTAAACTCGCAGTGTTAATTTTATTAACGACAAATAATTACGTAGTTACCAAATAACTGTTGCCATGTCATACACAATATAAACATAATATTAGTTCCTAAACAGCAGATTCGACGATGAATCCCAACAATAATTTTTTTACGTACCTACTTAATAGCTAATTTGATTACAGTTATCATGAATGTCATCTCAGTTTAGCTGGGACTTTCCGTTTACTATTTCACGCCGAATTAATATCCTCAACCTCACTCGTTTGTTCCGATTGAGTAGTCCACTATCATGATTATTTTTTATTTTATTTATTTTATTTTTATCGCATAAGACGTATAGTACGTAAAAAAGTAATTAAATGCACAACAATGAAAACTGATTACTGACCATGAGCAATACAGTTTTATTTCTTATGCAAATTTAAAAATATATATCAATATATTTTCGATACCTCTAATTAATTACTTAGGATACAGACAATAAATCTAACATGAAATGTAATACACATAATTATATTTCATTTCAACTCCGCCAGTAGGTACTTATCTCGAGTTTGAAATTAAAATACAAATGCGTTTTTTATTTAATGAATATTTTAATACTTACTAAATACTGTAAAAGTCCGGCAATTAATCCACAGGTATTCGTTATTTTAGGACATAAATGATTGGTCTTTTGATGTATATAAACTGAACAATTATGGAAACGGACAACCACTCAAATACTTGGGATATGATTTGCTCAATCGCTATGGAATATTCCAAAAATTTAAAGTAAGTTTATTATTTATTACACTATAAAATTGTATTTTATAATATTTTCTTAAACGTACATTTTCATTGAAGATACTAAAACTAATAGGTATAAATGTAATTAGGACATGTTCAATTTGAAAAATGTTGTTTACGTGTACAGTGTATGACCTACACTTCACCCAGGTTTTACTCATAAACCCCAAACACCTGTTGAGAAAAATGCGTAACCCCCCACTCAGCCACTCACCTAAAATTAATCCTGGTTGTGCCACTGTTTAAAATAACTGTTACCCACACATTTAGTTTTATTTTTTGTTTTGTAGTGCATAGGTTAACATAACCTACATAATGAAATATGAGAAAAATATATATTTTATAATACTTTACCAGACATACATTTTATTATATCTATACGACGTACGTATACTAAATTTCTAATTTGATTTTCATAAAACTGTTAAAGTGTATACAATTAAAATACAAAATTAAAATCCATTCAATATCATATTTGTACTTTCAAATTTACTGTTATAACTTAAATTATTATTACTATTAATTTAAATCTATTTTAATTTGTGTGTGTACATCAACCAAAATTTAATTCGAATCACAGTAATCTACGATATTACTATATTAGGTATTATATTGGTTTTAATACAAATTCCTTTTTTCGTTTCACATTTTGTATTACACTTACTCATATACCGAAAAAAAAACCTGAAGCGTTATTTTTTTTTTTTTAACCTTTGTGTTTGAGCTAATGCAGCGGATTTTAAAGTTAAATTCTCAGAACATAATTATGAATACTTACCGTAATTTGTGGGTGATAGGAGTGATAGAGTTGATCTACATACTTTTAAGCCGTAATATATGTATAAAAACAATAAATGAAACAAATTATATTTTTTTTAATTAACCATTACTCAAGTAAGGTACACCTACTAAAACCTAAACATTTACACAAAATATAATATTACTTATTAGATACGAGTACATGACTATCATATCATTTTAAAATTATAACACATAATAAATTAACATTTGTGAATACATAAACAATTTGATATATTTTATTTTGCGTCACTGACCAGAACGACGTCATTCTTCCTGATATATTTTGTGCCATAAATTGACAATAATATTGCACAACGCATTAACGGCGTGAACTGTAAACGACGGGAATAATGTTCATATATTTTACAATTTTTTTACATATTTGAAAATATGTGGTCTGTAAATAACTGTTTTTAAGTAAATATATAATTTTTTTATATAGGTTTAAGGTATACGCCTATTTTTCTCGATTTTTATTTCCAAGCACTTTATATCGGAATATCGGATACTATATATAACAATTCTTTTTACGGATTTTTTTTTCAAATACCCACTGTAAATCACCAGTATCATTATCAAAAATATTTCTCTACTCTCGAAAAGTAGTATACAGGACATTATTAAGCTCAACAATTGCAACTCGCTCATAAAATATATTATAGCGTTAAAGAAAAGTTTAAATTGGGCGAAAAGTTTGATTTATATAATATCTTACTAAAAGATAAAATATCTTTGATATTTTTAGAATGCTATGAACACAACTAATGAAAAACCCTGTATTGCATTTTTAAGCAAATTTAAAATGTTATTAATTTGTTATAGTTTTAATAATTTACACATAATATTTGTGATTCTTAATTTTAAATGATTATAAAAATATGATAAATGTTTACTGTCATTTATTTTTGAACTACAATAAAATAATAAAATCGATATTTTCAAAAACTGGTTTCTGGTTTTACGAAATTTTTTTTTTTTGTATCCCAATTGATTAGAAAATTACCTACTACTTTTTAGTAAAATTTTTACTTTTTATTTCATGAGGTACCAACTAGATAAAACTATCTATCTAAATATACCAGCAAAATTAAAGATTGAAGAATTTTTACTGGTTCAAAATCTAATGACAGACATAAAAACATATTATCATTGTAAAACCAAGATAATGTATTCATTGATCTGATACACTTCTATCCAAACATTAATTTAAACACTTTTCATTATTTTTTTTTTTTTAAATTTCAAAACTTTTAACATAGTTTGATAGTAAAATAAAATACAATGCTAATTGAATAATTTATACATTTTTGGTAAATAATGATTATAGCTTAGGTAGAACGAAATCAAATACGCCAAATTGTAATTAATACCTTTAAAACACCTTAGATAAAATCGTTAACAACATTTTCCATTACAATTATTAAAATATTTAGTTATAATGTCATACATTATTTTGACTGAAATCAGTTCTTACCAATGAAAATAATTAACATTTTTTTTTTTAATGTATAGTTGGATATTATATGTGCCAATACTTAATACTGTTTATTAAACAACTAAATAGATAAAGAAAACATAATTTCAAGCGTTAAAGGAAGAAATACATTTTAAAAACGAATTTAAACATGTCATTGATATTTAATTTGTGTGATTTTCAGGTGCCATCGGTAGTCATGGAAAACTTTTTGTGCAGAATAGAAGAAGGCTATTCAAGGCATAAAAATCCATATCATAACAATTTGCACGGTGCTGATGTTGCACAAACTGTGCATTATATGCTTTGTCAAACTGGACTTATGGTAATGTTATAAATGTGATAATACTTTAAATTATGCTTAATTGTATATATTATTGCCTATGAAGAATACAAATTAAGGTGTATAGGGACTCAGTCTCTCAAATAACACAAAAGCCCACCAGTGCAAAGCAGTTTTTTTTTTAATGTTATGGTATAGGTATCTTGCATTTTTTCATAATTTATATTTTTTCTTTCACAAAACTTACCACTCTTTTCCCTTAATGCTCCTTTTTCAATTAATCTAAAATGTTGATCATGCTGATTTTTATTATTTATTTTTATACCTACTTTTCAATGTCATCACAGCATTTTAATGTATATGTTGGTACCTACACTTTTTTACTACCAATAGTATCTAGTATCATAGAGAATCAAAAATATTTATTTTTTCGTTTTACTTAAATAAATGATAAATTAACGTTTTACCTGTATTCTATGAAAAAAGTTCTTGATTCTAAATTTAAATAAAATAAAAATTTAGATTTTTTAAAGTTCACTTCTATACTTAGATATTATTAGTAAGGTGAAATGATTTTTCTTCATCCCCCATAGAAAATTAAATTTTGTGTTTGTTAAATGTGTGGCACTTCAACACTTCATGTTTTTGTTGTAGAATTGGTTGAGCGATTTGGAAATATTCGCCATGTTAATTGCAGCAATTACACATGACTTTGAACACACTGGAACAACAAATAACTTCCATGTGATGTCTGGCACAGAAATTGCACTATTGTATAATGACCGCGCAGTGTTGGAAAATTACCATATCAGTTCTACGTTCAGGTTAGCTATGTGAAAATAATTAAATTAAATTATAAAAAAAAATGTATTCAAATAGATTTGTATGTAATTTAATTATTTCATGATAGTGAATATTACATGAAAAAACATTAATATTAATGTTTTTGCTAACTGTTTAAATAATTCTATAGTGAACAAATTATAAAACCAGGGAATTAAGTTACGTTTTATTTTTTTTCGATTTTGAAATATTTATAGTACCTATATTAATAACGTATTCAAACTTTAAATAAATTAAAATACTAAATTAGATAAATGTTGTTTTAAACAATGATTTATTAAATAGAATATTAAAAGATGAGGACTGTAACATTTTGCAAAATCTTACCAAAGAAGAATTTCGTGAGTTCCGTACACTAGTCATAGATATGGTCTTAGCCACAGATATGAGTTTCCATTTTCAACAATTGAAAACTATGAAGCAACTTTTAGCATCGCCGGAACCTACGTAAGTACATACAGACATGCCTAATATTGTTTTTAATCAAATGATTTTCATAGCACTATTGTATACTTACGTAAGATTGTAAACAATAAAATAACTATTTAATGCATCCCTTGAACTGCAAATAATTGTTATATTTATTTTACATTTTACTTTTATTAAAATATAATATTATGCATAACATTTTGTAAGACATAGTAATGATTTCAACTTAACGTAATGAAGTTTTTTTTCTTATTGGTAACTTGACAGAATCGATAAATCTAAAGCAATGTCAATGGTGTTACATTGTGCTGATATATCGCATCCCGCCAAAGAATGGGATTTGCACTATAGATGGACAAGTCAATTGTTAGAGGAGTTCTTTTTGCAAGGAGATATGGAGAAGAAATTAGGACTTCCATTCAGTCCGTTATGTGACAGAAATAACACACTGATTGCTGAGTCTCAAATAGGTTGGTTTATTTATTTTTAATTCACCCAGCTTATTACGTGAAATGGCTTATGATAGTGATTGTTGAATTATAGTACAATAATAAAATAAATATTTAAATACAACGAAAATTAAAATTGTTTTCATAACTCACTTTTTCTACAAAATTATAAAGTGAATTATATTACAAAATATAAAAACAATTCTTTATTTTTCATTTCTAGGGTTTATTGAGTTCATTGTTGAACCAAGTATGACCGTGTGTAGTGATATGTTGGAGTTAATTTTGGGTCCAATTAATTTGGTAAATGCATCCAAGAATGTTGATACAAATTTGGTGGTTGACGAAAATGACGGGAAAACAGACAATTCAAACCAATCTGACGTGGCTATCGCGTGCACAGCAATGAGCTGCAGCATCGAAGATAGCAAAGATATTAAAGGTACTAAAGATGTAAAGGATACTAAAGAAACCCAGCATATTGAAAATTCCAAAGATAAAAATGACTCGCCTTCTACAAGCAAGGATACAAAACATGAAGAAAAGTCTGACAAAGGTAATTATATTGATGACACCAAATTTAACAATTTATTAAAAGTAATCTTAAAAATAACATCTTACAATATTTTGGTACCTACCAAATTAATCCTTAGCCCCCTCACCTATCAAATTTGCTAAACAAAAATACTGGATCACTTAAATTCTGTTTAAATTTAATCTATTTATACAAATTCAACATTTTTTTAAACACATAGTTCTGTATTATTTAAATAAATAATTACCGAATTTTTACTTTATAACAGAGTAGATATATTTTACATTTACAACAAAATATGTTGATGGGTTTTGCAAACCTACCAATAGTTGGACTCATGTTTCTGAAAACTCACGAGAAAATCAATTATTGTATTTAAACAATTATTACAACAACACTTTCAATTGATGATTACAGCTATTTAAAATGTTTTAGCACTTTTAATAGAAAATAAAATATCAGAAAAATATTCCAAAATATAACCAAAAAATCATTCTTCACTTCACTAAGAATTTATCATTTAATACTAATACATTTCATTAAAAAAAGGTGGATACCCCTCTGCTATAGGGGTCTATAACAGATGAGTCACTGTAGTGGATGGTGTTAAATTTAAATTCAATGCTATAATATCACTGTATACGATAAATGATTCTTAGTGGAGACATTTTATTAGTCAGCCTATTTTATAATAATATTTTTAAATTGCAACAAAATAACTTATAGTATTAATTTTTTCTTAAATGTCTAATTTCTTCCAAATTTAAACTTAGCAAAAAAAAAAAAAACAGTGTTTATTTACTATTTTACATTTTTTAGTGGCAGTCTGAACTAATTATGAGATACCTTGTTTTAAAGTTAGTACATAAGCTATAAAAACTGAAAATTTAATACATTTATAACTACAAAATATTAAAAATTTTATATTTCCCGACGGTTTTGAATCTAAAATTTTTTTGTCAACTATATTTCGTGTTGAAATATATTTTTATTCAAATAATATAAAAAAATGTTTTTGATTATTGATTAATTAATACGTACATTAATCATATTTATACCTACAGTTCCTAATCACAAAATTACCGAATATATGTTTGGAAACATATTTCTGTAAGAAGAAACAATTAGCTTCTGTACTCTATATTAATAAACTTCACATTTTTTTCAGAATCTAAAAAAGAAACAAACGCTGAAGATCCCAAATCTAGCAACAAGTTGTACAAAATAAAAAAGCCATGGAACGATTGTTTGGTCATAAACAAAAAGAAGTGGAAGATACAAGCAGCGAGAGGTAATTTGTTAATGTATATTGCATATATCAGGCATATGTCATGTAAAAATATGTCTATAATATTCCTATATGTGCATTAATATATTAATCGTAAGTTATGTGAATTTACAGAAGCAAAACTTAGAGAGTCGAAGACGAAATATACCATGCGTGACATAAGAATGCCACTTCCCGGGGAAATTGTACAAGACGAAGACAAATCGTCTTCGGCAGATGCGGAGATTGTTGAATAAACATCTTTGCTGCAGTTTGAGTTTTAACCATAAGATGACTTATGACGTTTAATTAGACTCTCTTTAAATAATTTTAAAATACTAGCATTGTGTTGTAAATATTTATTAGAGGAACTTTTTTTTTAAATTTAAGACAGTTCAATATTTAAACTAAAATATAAGCTCACTTTTAAATAGGCAGGTACATTGGAGACAGATAATATGTATATTATATTTGTATGTGGTGGTGTGTTTGTGGTTGTGAGTTTGTTTGGGTGTATTGTATATATTACCTATATGCGTGTATGGATGGTTATATAATATATATATATATATAATGTGTATTTAATACATGAGGTAGGTTTATAGTGAGTGTATACAAAACATTAGGTTTATGTAAGTGGCATACCTGCGATAAGAATTTTATTCAATAATTAATGTCATTATTAATCTGTCCACTTTTAATTTATCAATCACAACTATTGACTTTTTAAAATCTATTTACATCTTTAGAAATCATATTTTATTAAAGAATGAACAAATATTTCAATATTTATCTATAATATCTTTATTATTTATGATGATCATATTAGATATTTCTAACAAAAACTTAATTATTTTTAATTCATCAATTTAAATGTTAAACTTGAAACTTGACTAGGTGTGCAAATATATGCGTTATATAGGTATTGACAGAATAAAATTGGTATTGACTATTTAAGAAATTTTAAAAATTTTAATCAAGTATAAGTTATTGACAATAGTTAGTGAGCTAAATTGCTGCATTTCATTTCTTGTAGACATAAGTTAATAAAATAATACTACATGTTAAACATTCAAAATTATGTTTATGAGTTTATGACATACATAGAACAGCGTTATTGTTCGAAATAAGCTGATATCTATCAAAATATTATTCTGCTTTGCTCAATTTAATATTGAAAAACTATTCAAATTGTGTTTGCACAATAAAGTATAAAATTACAATTTAGAGTGTTAGTGCATTCCAATTTTCATTTTAACGGTTTTATTATTATTTTTCTTTACCATAACGTTTATCATAGGCATTTTTATTTCTGGTTCATCGTCACGCGGTGATGGACTTAGTGCATTGTGCACATATTGTATCGTTTGTTTATTTAATCGTCGGCTTTCTTCGAACTAAATCAGCTGTTTATAATATATTATTATGTATTATTATAAACTACAAAGTTATAAAAATTTATATAACTAAATACAAATCGCTTGCCATAAAAAAAATTTCAAAATTTGAAAAACTCAGAAAAAAAATGTATAATATAGGTAATGAAGCATGCTTCTTGTTGTACATTTACTATTAAAATATTTATTACAAATTTGTTGTTGCGATGAAAGCTGATTGAAGTTTAACAATTATTTTTTCTGTGGTACATATTATAATATTACCTATAGGTAATATCATAATATGACATTATAGCCGGTTATAATTTTAGGTACTTCGGTATCTGATAGGACGCGGTGGCGGGCAAAGGGAGCATTTGTAATAACTACTAACAATAAAAACATCTAATAAAAATTTGAGAAGAACTTTGCTTCCCGAAATAGAGCAATGGATCCGTCACTGGCTTAGCTAAGTAGATATGTAAGCCTTAGGGCTGAATACATTTCAAATATATATTATAATATCAAATCACGAGTTTTGTCGAGTAACTGTGATGTACATACTCGGATAGAAAACAATTATGATATCATAGAACATCGAGTTGATTTAATAGATACAATGTAGATTAGTATATTATATTACATTATAATAGTATTATACGTTATAGAATGTAAAACAATAGGTATAAGGTTATATAGTATATTACATTCCCTTAATATATAACCCCTTATTCGATTTTGATTTTCGTAGAGAGGGGGGAAGTTCCAAATCAATATAAGTCACTGATCGGCGAGTGGCTTATAATCATTTTAAATTATCTATAAACAATAGTAGGTTTATTTAAACATCGGTGAAATAATATGATAATATTTTTTAAACATATTAACTGCTTGAGTTATACCTAGAAGCTTATTTTTTTTTTTTGTAGTGTTAGGGGGTTTTAATTGATTGCGCTTGAGATTCCTGGTTTGATTTAATTTTCACTTATTAATTTTTTTTAAAACATTTTAATTTAAATTCAAAACCAAAATTGAAAAATTGAAAAAAAAATATTAGTTTTAGTTGTTTTATTCAATAGGTAGGTACAGAAATAATCTATTAAGTGTTTATTTGACGGTTTATTATTATATTAGTGATTAGTCCCTAAAATCTATATGTTCCAGTTGTTTATTTGCTTCTAATGACCCAGAAAAAACTTCAAGTTTTTTTTGTGTCTTATAAAATATCTGTCGGTTAAAAAAAAAAAAAGAAAAAATAATTCATTAGAATTTTAGTTGACTTAATTAAATAAATACATAGGTTTAAATAAATGTGTTTTAAATTTTAAAATATCAAAACTGTGTGGATTTATTCATCTTACTCTTATTAAACATAGGTGTAAGTACCTTTCATCGTTAATTTTGATACAATGGCGCACAAATTATAATTGATGTCCGAAATTCTGACATTTATTTTTTAAACGTCTGACTGATTTATTGATGGTAAATTGTGTGGTTTATAAAGAGGAATAAGTAATAACAAGAAAATATGAATAAATAAATACATTACAGGATTTAAAATGTTCGGTGAGATGGCTGTGCTTTAATTTGAGGCACGCTTTAAAAGAGCAATGTGCGTCACAAATTTTGAATAAAAATTGAAAAATGAATAATTATATTATAAACTTTATATTGATGTTTTTTCCAATTATCTTGATGTTCTCTCAAATATAATATAGGAACTTTTTGTTTAATATAATATTAATTGTTCAATTTAATGTGTTAACAATATATAATAAATATTTAAGTACATAAGGAGACGGGAAGTATTGAGTAGCAACACATAAAAAATACATTTCTTTTTATATTATTATATAATATTATGTATCATGCGTTAAAAACAATGATCTTAGATCCGACCAAAAATAACTATCCACCCGTCCATTAATATTGATTATTGTACAAGCAAACACCATTTATATTGTAATTAATTATTAATGATCAAAATATTATATAATATCTATATGATAACTTTTAATAATATAATAAAAATACAGTGCCAAATTTGAATAAATTAAGTGGTAACATTCAGTTTTATGCATTAATATTTAATACATTATAATTTTAGATAATAAGTAGTTCAGAAATCTATAAGATACCATTGTAAGATTCTCGTACACTACAGGTGGTGTTTCAATAATAGTCTATTTTCCATACACGTATAAGTGATTTTTTTTTCCCCGCTTATTGATATTTTCCCGTTGACCACCACTTAACTACGACCTAATGGCGGATAATACAGAAATACCTACTGATTGTATAATACATACAATTTTAAATTTTATATAAAAAGTAAAGACAAAATCTATTGAAAGTAAAATCAAATAGGTACCACTATAATTATTATAAGTAATAGCATTGGTACCTCCTATTATATTTGTATTAAACCCGAGTAACAGGAATCTGAAATATATTTTCTTCCTTTACAATATAATATTATTACATATTAATGGCATAAAGATATTATTCTGTTGACATAGTTCTGGACCATTCTGTAACTACAATAGACAGGTATATAAAAATAAGGCATGGTCGTATATAATAATATTATACAACCTATATTTATCAATTTTAGATGTTTTAGATTTTTGTTGTTACTTATGACATGTTAATTTGTACTTTTAAGACTATCTGTATGTTTTTATTTGTACATAATTTTCAAATAATACTTCTTATTTATAAATTATATAATATTTTAATAAATAAAAAAATATTTAAGTACTATATATTATTGAATGTAATCAATTGTTATTAAAAACATTGATAGTAAACACATATATATTTATAAAAATATAATTATGACTATATGATTAAAATTTGAATTGTTATATGTTTTTATTATTAATGCTTGAATAACGATTGAATTTACCTAACGATTTTTATTGGCGATTGAATATTCTCACAAAATGATATGAAAATGTTTACTGATATTTTTACATTCATATCTACAGGGTGTTTAAACAAATAAAAAACCATTTTTCGTGATTATTCGAAAAATGAACAAGACTTATATCGCGACGTTTAGTATCTTTTTTTTTTGTTATAAATATAATATCTTTAATGAATTCGTATGTTTAGTTTTTCTTTTAAGATTATAATAATACATATTCATACTTTACAACATCGAATTAATGTCAATTTGTTTTTCTCGATATTAATATCGATCGTCTGAAAATTGCGATATACTTTATGTTATACGTTATTACGATCCCTATAGCCGTCGGTGTATCGATATATTATATCCATAGACCGTTTTAATAATATACCATAAACTATGATATGACGATAATATATTTTAACTAACAATTATACCTAATTAGGTACCTACATATTATATAATATAAATGATAGCTAATTACTAATTACAGTTATGGTTATCCTAATAATATAAAATTTAAACGTCCAAACCTTGTCATAATTACTTGCCGTTAATATCGTGCACCCTGTATATGTGAAATGAACAGTTTAAAATGCCCATTCGCATTAAAAAAAATTAAAAAATATTAAAACCGTTATCACAATTTATCATTGGGTAAATTATTTCAAATCCATAAGATTATTTCATCAATAATTTATTCATTACAGTATTTAGAATAGATATAATGTAGTGTATTAGTATGTGTATTGATAGTCACGCTTACTATTAACTTTTTGTTTAAATTTATTATGTATACCTACCTATATCATATTATTAGGTACCTACTTATTATTTTACTACATTTAGTACTTATATTATACTATGTTTGTTTAATTTTATGTTTATTTGTTCAGGTCCTTTATTTTTGTTTAGCCTGATAATAAATGTGAACGGGAAAAAAATTTGTTTTTGTGCAAAATAATCATTATACCTACAATCTACATTCTACTTCAAACAATTTGTTTTTCCTTACCATACCCGTTTAAGCTAAAACCTATCGCTATTACGTTGTTGTATAATTGAAATATTAATACCTAAGTAGATATTTTAACTCTACAGTAGGTGGGTGCGCCCAATTTGTTTAATGAATATGAGGGTTTCACAGTGCACACACCTGTGTGCCAGCCAATAAATGAATGACAGCATGTATGTTTTCATTATATCACAGAGTTAAACATTCAATAAAAGTAAAATTCAAAGTCCTATATTAAAGTCGATTGGCATACATTTAAGACTCAACGCACTTAATAATACACTTATCCGTGTGAAAAATACTAAATACCACTGCTGAGACATGATTTCTATAAAAATATACAAAAGCAAATATTATGTTCTTCTGCTATAATTTTACGAGAAATCAAAATCACCGAATCTTTTGGTGATTCGAGTTTTGAAAAACACTCTAAAAGGACTGTTTTTGTAGGAACCTGTACGACCTGTTATAAGGAAAAGCATGTAAGCAAATTGATAAACAATATTTTGATGACTTGTCAATGTGATATGACAAATACATTTTTAACATTAGTGTTTGTGAGTCTGATTTAATAGTTGAATTGCTTATTATATCCATAATTGCATATCAATATTGTCAAGCCTCTCAAACCCAGGCTCAAAAGTTTTAAAAAGTGAAATTTTTCATGAAATCTTAAACTTATCTAATACCTATATATAAGTACAACAATTATATTTATTTTTTATTATTTTTCGTCATATTTAAATGTTCAGTTTAAGAAATTCAACGTGCTAGATCTTTTGATAACCAATTCAATGATATTATTATGACAGCGTTACACGAAAATGCATTCTCGACCTTTTATTACTTCTGTGTAAATTTTAAGTGTAAGTTGTTGATCCTTATACAAAAATGTATAATATTCCTAGTCGTTCAATAATTAATTTAATATGGTGGTAGAATAAAAAGAAACTGAAAGAAATTGGTAGGTAAGAAGTACCTACAATTATTTGCATGTCAAATGGTTAGTGTGAGGTAGGTAACATGGAAAAACATGAGACCAAATTAATGAACGTCAAAATAACGAAGACAATACAAATCAACAGCAATTATTGAAGTATACCTACTTATAGACTATAGTATTATCTAAAGCACAAAACAGTTAATGTTCAAACAGATAATATATCTTATTTCTCATGATAAAATAAACTATTTTGTTTAAAATGCCAAAGATTAAGTATTTATTAACGAGTAAGGGTATTTAAGCAGAGTTGATTAAATAAGGTACCTATACCTGCGATGTAAGTAAATATGACTATTGCCTATGAATGTAATTTAATTTTTAACTGGATATAGAATGTCGATACTTGAAACCGTGTTGCGTTATATTTTATGAATTGCTTATCGAAAGTAATATTATATATATTAGTTATTACATTGTTATTAATTGGAAAAAAATTCTAGTAAAATTATGTAAATAACGCCTTACAAAGTAACTTCGTTATATAATTTTTGTTACAACACAACAATTGAATGTAAAAAATATACATAACAATTGTTTGAAATAGCATATTAAAGTGTTGTTCAATGATTATTCGTGATTTTTTTATTTTTTTTAAGAAGTCTTGAATTTTTTTATTTCCCAGAAAATAAACCACACGTATAATATTGGTATTTATAAATTTTGTTTTAAATAGACTTGAACAATTTGTCAGCACAAATTAATAAATATTTTATCGTTGGCATATTTAAATTGTATTAAATAATAATAATAAACTGTAGGTGGTTTCACCATTGCTTTTGCTGTAGTGTGCTCAGCTGTTTTGACGTTTGCTATTTTGTTACTTAAAAGAAAGATACAAGAGATACAATTTGGTGAGGATAGTCACGGTGTGTGGTTTTCTTATTTTTCGTTAATTATTTATCGGTTGCCATTCCTAATAATAATTGATACCTATTGAAGATGAACAGTCAGACATTTATGCTAGGTGCACTGCGATGTCCTTACCCATAGCTACATAGCAAAATATCAATACTAATATATTTTATAGAACGTTATTTATTTAATTTGTGAGATATACATTTATATTACGTTCATCAGACAACATTATATTACGTAATCTATTAAAAGTACTATTGTAGAAGAAAGATATAAATTGTAATGAGCTATGCTCATAGATCACTGTAAAAAGTCAAGTAGAGTTTAACAAATTAATAAACAACGACCGGATTTTCACACGTAGAAATCGGACACCCACAATAAAACGATTATCGACGACAAGAAGATCGCGGATTAAGAAATGAACACGTGGCATTTGTTACGATAAAAGTTGGGGCATGTTACTTTTTTATATTTCGCCAGAGAATAGGTCGTAAAAATTCTAAGCCACTGAAGAAAAAACTGGTTCCCGGATGCGCGGAAACCTTTTGCTAAAGCCACCTGCCATTTTCTCGTCAGCATAACCGTGTCGTCCCTTTAATCAGCAGGATCAACGCACCACCCTGCAACATAGCAACAACCTCCCAATACCGAATCCTACGAGCGACAACAGGACTCCATTTGACGAACAATAACCAGTGTGTTTGCTCTGTTTTATTATTTCGAGTACCTAAATCATTATTTTGTGTCACCTAACACTGCTACAGCAATAGTCCGTAGACAGCCGTGAGTCAAGTAAGGCATTACCTAATTAATATATTATATTACATTAATTACGGGTATTACATTATACGCGTAATTTACATAAAATAAAATTATACTGTGCGGTGTGTTTGATCAAATTCTCGAACACACGACCTCGAGAGCCCTCTAAACACCTGGAGGAAGGCGATAGCGTGATTTTAATATTAATTGCATCTCATATTATTCTCCAGTACTTATAAATGTAGAGAACCATACAGGTGCTTAACTTTAACATCCAATTTTTTTAAAACTATTGCAGGGGTCTTTTTAATATTTATCTTATGTATACGTTATTACACAATTTATAAACAATAATAATATTAGATGTACCTACATAAATCACGGGCTAAAATTTCTCATGGACTTCAAATAACATACGTTGCAATATAACTGATGGCTAATAAGCTGCTATCATTTATACGTTATAGAATTATACCAATTATATTGAATTATTATTTGAGTGTGACTACTTACTATTTACTACTATCTCTTACTACCGACTAATGTGTGCTACTGATGTAGTACTCTATTAGTTATTACCTTACATATTTATAGATAACTGTAAATCTAAAAAGTAAGTACTTAACACGTTTAAGTAGGTATTGTCAAATACTTTAAACCGTAGAAATCTCAAATAAATTAAAACAGTAATTTATATTTTATACGGCAGTATATTTTGGCTAATACCTAACGGCTAACACTGGTTAGCGTTACCAAAAAAAGCTCTTACACTAGGTACCGACTGCTCATACAGTTATTGCATTTGTATTACAAAACCTTGTAGCTTATATTTTTTAGTTATATTTTATAATTGAATTAGGAACACATAAGAACTAAAGAGCCTAGTGATGTACTGATACTCGCAATGCCCTACAAAGTAAAACTATAACTCCTTAATTTTTTTTATTAGCAGTTAAATAACATATATAACTGAGATTCATACGAGGAATAATTTTAATAATTACTAAATCGGCGTTTTTTACTAAAATACTAGGCAATATTGTCCACCGTGTGGGCAATAGTATAACGGTCACTCGTAACTCGTAAGTTATGAATGTTATGATATATAATTATAAAATATAAATTGTACTATCACTATATCTAATCGTGTTTGAATGTCAAATGAAGGTGATGTACCAATATCAACCGGTGATAATAATTATTTTTATTTTTCAATAAAACAATAAATACATTTGAATTACAATATAATATAATTACATTATACCAATGAGTTTTCCCCAAGATTTTGCTTTATTTTCTATAATTATTTGCTTATTACCATTAACCCACATTAAACTGCCTATAGGGTTTTAAATTGACAAATTCATTACATATTTTACATTTATAAAAAATTAGCAAGTTAGGAAATAAAAAAAAAAAATGTTTTTTCTGATTTTTGAAACTGTTATTAATTATTATAATATAATATTGGACTTCAATTTATAATTGATAACATCCTATTTCATTATACTTGCACATTTAGTTTTGAAGGAGTTTTGTATAGGCAATTTTACTACGAATTCAATATTTTTGATATTTCCTAGCAAACATTTGCAAAAATAATTTATATTATGATACTTGTAAAACCAGAATTAGAATCTCTTTCTTAAAAAAAAAGATGATGATGCAAAATATTAAATAATTTTAACTACCCCAAAAGGTGACGACAGACACAAAAAATAAAAGCATACATTGTTAAATCAATACATTCATCGCTCCACTGAGAAACTAAAATATTAATATTCAGTTATGTACGTAACTTACATACATAATATATTAAAGATTAGTCCAAGCCCCTTAAATTTTTTTAGACTTTGATGATATAGTACCTAAGCGTAAAGTCTGCCCATTAAACTCTGAAAATGGGAAACATGACGCGGACCCGATGGTTGTGATCCGGTCGTAACTCGTAGTGTAAGTTTGGGTTTGGGTGGTAAAAAACACAACACAAACACTTTCTGTATGTCACTAACTTATGATAATATTATTATTTTCAGGTACAACTAAATTATGCACTGGTGCCGCTCAGGCGATGAGTTTTACGTCGGACGATGTGCTTTAAGTCCGACGGTCCGTTGAACAATTAACCCGTCTTACATGGTCCCCCGTCCCACCTTATGCCGTTACAGGTGCCGGTGGGCGAGTCGACCTGGTCGCGCCGCATACGTCCTGTAGCGGTGGTTGGAAATAAGATAAACAGGCCGCTATAGTGCTTGAGCATTGGACTTGCTACTAATGCCAGCCACGTCAAACTGTTGCTGAATTTGACATAATCTATTATGCCTATCACTTGGATCGTCAACGATAATGATAATACTGATAGTAATAATCTTGGCAGATAGGTAGTACTAAAAATTAGTTATAATATTTTCGTATAGTTAAAACCAGGGCTTAAAACCGGTAACCGGTAAAAACCGTAGATTTGAGAACCGAAAACCGATTTTAGTTTTGGAATGCTGGAAGCGGTTATTGGTTATCGGTAAATGGTAATCAAGGTCTATCAAATATCTAAATATTAACATCAAAGCGGTTACCTAGTATTTTCAATCCCGGTTTTATAACCAAAACCTATTCCCGACCAAAAAATTAATGGTTTTTTCGTGGAATTTAATACTTGAATTATGTCATGATTACATTATAGTTGAATTTAATTTTCCAGCTATTCTTAAATTTTTTTCCCCAATTGATTGCCGTCGAGTATTGCTTATCTGTTGTGAATATCACATAATATATATTATGTAGGTATAACTGGTATAAGTGTATAACTATATATTATAAATACAGTCATAATTTAAACTTTAAAGCAGTTTGTAATAAATATTTAAATTGAAGGAAATCGACCAAATTAAAGCATATCAAGTTTTTGATTTTGTAATAATAATAGTTGCGTTATCAACCCGCGAATGGCCTGAATAAACTGTTTTAAAAATATGATTAAAAAATTGAAAAAAATGATTTTTAAAACCTGTTTTAACCGGTAACCGATTACCAAAAAACCTTATCAACGGTTTTTAAACGATTAACGGTTATCTTATGTTTGAAATATCTTTAAAGAAACGGTTACCGGTTACCAAAATATCAAGATTAAACGATAACCGGTTACCGATTTTCAAAAATGTTCGGCTCCTTCCAGAGCCGATTACCGACTTTATTGAGAACGGTTTTAAGCCCTGGATAAAACATAAAGTAAGCAAAAACTTATTGCATATATATTTTGTTATTGACTTAATAAGCTAATACTGGTACCGATCACCGATGTACCATTTCGATTGTTATCGACGATAAACACTGTTTCGTGGGGGAAAAAAAATACCATTGAAATACTTTAGAATAAAATATATTTGAATACTTTTACTCAAATACTTTACAACACTGCCTACAATATATTTTGATTATTAAACATTTAATTAATAGTTATACCTAATATACATTTTTTCAATTATGGTGAATCCAAACTTAAATTATTAACGTATTAATAAGGATATTGTCGTAATGAAAATTACTTTTTTTTTGTATTTATAAAATACTTAATTTACAATCTACAAATAGAACAGAAGGTAGCGTTCATGGGTAGGAACCCAACAGTACCATCCAAAAAATTACATTTGAGATTTAAATATTTCAAAAAAACTTAAAAATGTAGACAAATTCTGGTTTCAGTAATATGTTCAGCTCATAAAAACACATTATTTACATATAACAAGAAATCGAAAATTACTTTAAGGGTAAGTAGAGTAGTGTTGTATCATGCATAACGTATAAAAAATATCATAATTAAACTATTAACCAGGTTAAGTAAACAATCATAATATGTAACATTATGTAATACAATAACAATTAGTATAGTTTTAATCATGATCAGCAAGTATAATGTTATTAGGTTAAACTTAATATCGATGTTACCGATAGTGCTTCAATTGTAAAATTGATATTTTAGGAACATGTGAAGACAGAAAGGGAGTCAGTGGGTGGTGATCGTGTGACTTGATTACCAATGACCACCAGTGTTAGAGCCCGGTGGCGATCATGTGGTTCAATCATCACTGGACGTCGAAGTTTTAATAAAGCTTATTATAATTAGTTTGCTCGTTTATTTGTGTACGTCTGTGATCAGCGTATAAGACAGTAATTTAAGTAATTAAATTATTGTGTAAGCAAAAACCTTTTACTTGTATAAGATAGAAAATAACAACGAACCCGGCCAAATAACTTAAGGAGTTTTTTTTTCCAATTCTACATAACTTAATAAATAATGTGAGTAGAAACAAGGTTACCCTATCCCTGGTAACCCTATACCATTTTTCTTAGAACTGAACTTTCTTTCAAATTAAAAAAAATAATTTCTTGTGTTTTGTCCTCTTTTATTAACAATTAAAAATCAAACAAATTCTTACCAAATTTCAAAACTTTAAATTCCAGATTTATACCATGAACTTATATGGATTTTCAAATCTAACATTTTATATTTATACCAATCATGTTTTTATGAGCTTCGCAATAAATATAGGGGCAGTGAGCTTATTTTAATTTACACATTCAATCACTAAAACATTATAATTTAATTGCTTATTAGTAACTCAACAAAAAATAATATAAAGTGAATTAAACGATAAATAATTTCAAAAAATGAAATAGATAAAGTTAAAATACAACAAATAATATTAAGATAAAGAATAATTATACATTTATTATAGGCATTAAATAACCTAAGTTTTTCATTAGGTTTTTATATAAACAAAAATTGTTAAGCATTAAAATAAAACCATAGAGGGTTAATAATTTGTTGAGTCAACGTCAGGTTTGATACTATTTGTCTTAGATTATTAATATTCTAGACGTGCAAGGTTAAGTGTTGGTATCCATACAGATATCATTCTTTCCAAAGAAATCTGAAGTTCATCTGCAGACTTATAAAATGGATGAGATGACTAAAAACATATATTACAAATAAATTGTTAATAAATTATTAATATAATACATTAAGAGGACTCTGCAACTACATGTGTTGTCTCAGTTTTAGAAATGTACAACATAGCAAGAACTATTTTACGCGGGACAACTATACTCCCTCTCTATATTTTATAGTAGAATTACGAAAATTCCACAACGCATAGAGAAGAACTTTATCTATGTTGTAGAGTTTTTATTATTTGGATAACATAAATACAATTAAAGTTATCAGTTGTAGAACATTAGGTTTGTTTTGTTTTTTTCATTTAATTATTAAAACTTATTGGTTAGTGCTATCAAAAAAAAAATAAAAACATCATGACACAGATAAAATTCTTATCTATGCTTCCTCTATGAAATATTGATAATTCTACTATAATTCTATTATACTACTACAGGAGTATAGTAGTCCCACAAAAAACAGTTTTTGCAATGTTGTACATTTTTAAGATTGAGACAACAAATGAGGGTTTAGTGTTCTCTTAACATTAAATTCCAGCACTTCTGAACAGTTAAATATTCATAAAAGATACCAACAAATTCTCAATTAACAAAAAAATAATAAAATATTTATTTTTATGAACAAAGGTAAACTGCTTAAAAAGTTCTGGGGAGGGAGAGGGGAAAATTGTACACATAAGTACAACATTTCACTAAAATAATTTTAAAAATATGTGGGAAGTATGAAGTATGAAATGTATACAATTATTTATTTTAAGTACATTCAAAACTATAAAATTGATTGAATTATTCTAATAATAAGCTTACTGAATTAAAATGATGTATAATTATAAAAACATTTAATTAATTTTTATTTTACAAAAAATAGATTTAGGGCTATTAATTTGTAAAATACCTATAGGTACTTTGTTTTTGTTTTATAAAATAAAATACTGAAAAATATAACTCATGTGACGTGACTCATAATCTATTGGACTGTTAAACTACCATCTTTCAGCGTTTAACTGGACCAATGTAAAATTGAATATATTTTTATTTGATGTTTGACAAGTAAAAATAAAGGAAATATTATTTCAATTCTAAGCTAAATAGAGTAATTTTATTTTTGTTGTTTTATAATGAAATGAATACATTTATATAGTACCTATATATATTTTTTTTTTTATTGAGTTAAGGTGGTCATTGGAGGTCATTAGCCTAAAGGTTATTTTTAGTTGGTTTTTTACTGTGAGGCAGGGTATTATTTAGAACAAGTGTATATGTTGCGTTGTTTTGTCAATAAAAACCCAGGTGGTCACCCATCCAGGAAAATGAGAGAGCTTGACATAACCTCAGAGCATATTAGTGATTGAAGCCAAACACCGTGCCACACCAGGGCACTTATTTAATATTATAATACAATAAATTTAAATGAATATTAAATAAAAAATACTTATTTTGATTTAATTTTTTTTTTTAGTTTGACCTTTATTAACTCAACGATGCTCATTGACTATAAAATTAGCCAACTGTCTTCTATCCATTTTAATTTTCGACTTATTTAAAAGTATATAATATCTCATGTAATTGGCGATGGACACATTAATTATTAATTAAATAGAGTAATTTAAAATAAAACCCAAGTACAACAAAAATAATGATACTAAATAAATAAATAGTAAAATATGTATTACAGTAGAAATCCGATTATCTGGACTAATTAATGTCAAGAGTGGTCCGGATAAGCAAATATCTGGATGATTGACATATGACATATCCAAAATTATATAATTGTACGAATATATTGTATGTATGTATTTATTATTAATATATATGCAATATAATTTGAAATTCATAACTATAAACAAATAATTTTACTATAATATTTAACTGAAACACAATAAGCTTTAATTATAATATGTAACATATTTTAAAAGAAAAAAAAGAAAAAACCGACTTTGCACATTATTTATTGTATTAAAAGACCAAACTCTTTTTTGTCTGGTTAATAGGACGTCCGGTTGATTGGCGTTTGGATAATCAGAGTTCTACTGTATTTCAATTATGAAAAAAATTAGCTAATTTTTGGCAGCAAAAATATAATGTTGGAACAAGTTGATACATATTTTTTTTTGTACCATGGGGAGTCTTTATAAGGTCTGCTAAGACATATAATATTCAAAATTGTATGTCAATAGTACTTACAGAATAATATGTTTTTCCATTTTTGAACACTTTTTTCATATCCTTAATAACATCAACAAGAGATGTATACGATGCATCAGATTCTAAACGTTGTTTGATCATATTTAATGATAGAGGATCAGCAATTGTTTCATAATACACTTTATACTAAAACACACATTAAATCTGATTTAACAAAAGAAGTACTTTATTTACAAACATTTTTATATCTTACTACATTCTTATCTAAACAATCTCGATAGTGTTCACTATCCTCATTTTGACAATACAACTCCATTAATATACGTTCAATTACTTTTAGTTCAGAAGAACCAATAGGAATATGACCTGTCATATCGCTTTCACTTAAGTTATTAGTATGTATTGAAATGTCAAGGCAAAGTGTACACTTCCAATTTCTTAATGATGGACTATAAAATATTATGTACAATAGTTATAATTATAATATAATAAATACATGTTTAAAAAAATAATTACTCTTTAGGTTTAAGCTCATTAGGTAGTGGAGGAATATGACAACCATTATGATAATACCTATTACAGCATCTGCAGTTTATTAATTCTTCAGTCCATTGATTACAACAAGAACAACTTACAAGTGGTTCAAAGTCTGAACTGTCAGAATCTATAACACAACATTTTAAAAAATGTTAATCATTATAAACAAAAACATAAATATTAATATTATTTAAATTTTGAATAGTAAATATTTTACCTTCATCTATCATCATTTGATCATTTTCCGTTTCTAGCTTAATCATGCTACGTTGTATCATATCCGGGTTAGGTTTTAAGATCAGAGATTGCTAAAAATAATTAAATAAAAATAATATTTAAATATACACTTAAATAATGTGGAACTTTTTATTATATAAAATTAATTAATAATCATAAGCCTGATAGCTACAGTTAAATATCGTTACCATGCTAATTTATGCTTGCTAAATAAAATAATAGAACAAAATTATCAACAAAATATAGTAACTAAGTACCTAATAATAATAATAATAAAAAAAATGTTTTGAAGTTTGAATCTTAAGAACCAGTTTGAACTGTTCAAAAGTAAAATGATGGAGACAACAATCAAATGAATAATTAGCACGGTTAAAAATATACTGGTTGAGCTATGAAACGTGATTACGAGACCCCCCAAAGTGACTTCAACTATTGACTGATAAGAATTAGTCTAGAATAATTTGTAGCAGTTAAATACACTGAAGCGTGAACTAAAATGTGGTGATAATATATATTGAGAGCGCTAATCGTTTATTCTTATCAACAGTTAATCTATGACACTTCGGGAACTACATGTTCTTACCATAGCTCGTTGTGCAACATATCTTTAATTGTGATAAATAGTAATAGAATATGAGATTTTCAAAAAGAACATATTGTTGTAGTATTTTAAATTCTTACATCATTTTCAAGAGTTTGGGGAACATTTTGTGAGTCAACTGTGTTTTTAAATTCTGTTAAACTAACAACTGGTGATGAAATAATATTTCCCATTTTTTGAATTGCTAAAAAAAAAAATTATTATTTTATTGTTATAGTTCATAAGCCTTATTGTATTTGCTTCTAACTTACATTCTACACATGTGTTTATAGATTGTTCATCATTGAATATCAATTTGGCTTTACAACTTATTGCTTCTTTGGGCATGTCTTGGGTATGTCTTTTAGCAATGGCCATTTTATCCGTGATAATTCTAAAATAGATTAATTTTATATATTCAAATATGTGTTAGTTAAATATATAACTTAAATTTAACATACTTTGAAAATTTAATGTATTCAAATGTTTTATTATGATTGATAACAGAGCTTGTTAAACTATAATAATATTCATTTTCTTTAATAAAATCATTAACAACTGCTTTATTCATATTAATATTATTAACAGTATTTGTAAAATTTGTTTCAAGTAATTTTATTAGTTCAAGTCCGCGTTTATCAACTTCTTCATGTAACCTGCAATGAGACAATAAGTTTTAGAAAATAGTTTTTATTTCATTACATAATTTACATTTTGAGTTTTTCATAAATGTTGTCTTTAATTTTCTTCTTCTCAGATTGCAATTCCTTGATATTTTCATCTGATATTTCAATTACACATTTTAAAAAATTGTTATCTTTGCTGCAATATAAAAAATGTTAAAATAATCATATCAACATATTTTATGTTATGAATAAAGGAACTTAATAGCATTTCCATACCAGTCAAGGGGTTAATAGAAGTAATAACTATTTAAAATTTTTTTTATAATTCTTTTCGTCATACCTTATATCAGTTAGTACTGTTTGAAATACTTCCTTGGTTTCAGTGGCCATTGTCGAAAGAAGTTTAAAATTATGTTGCCGATGAAAGTTTAAATGGCAAAGAGGGCAAATCATGTTTGAACATTTTGTACAAAATACTTCTATACATTTCTAAAACAAAATAATCCTATATCATTTCCAAATATCTACCTTTTAATAGACTAAGTAAAATAGTAAAATACATAAAATATTCCTTAAAATGTATTAGAATCTTTTTTTTAATTTTGATTTCACATCTTATTTTTGTTCATTAATTTAAAAATGCAATTAAATACTTTTTAATTTGTTTTTTATACTTATAACTTACTTCCATACATTGTGGACAAGAAACAAATTCTTTTTTTAGTGGATAAGACATCATCAAGGCAGGGTTATGATCTTCATTCTTAATTGAATGAGTCTATTAATATAAAAAATATATTTTAAACTAGAGAAATATATATATATAATATGTCCAGAAGAAATTTATAACCTTTGAACATGGTTTGCAATAGACACTTTTGCAATGCATGCAGATTTTCTTTGCTAAGACTTGACAACCTTTTTCACAACATATCTTGACCTGTGATTGATTTGGTGGTACAATTGAGGAATCAATGAGTTCATCTTTAGTGACCATTTTACATTTACAACATACACCTAGGTTTTCATAACATTTTAAAATTTTATAAATGTTGAACCTTTTTAGACAAGTATTATTGAATGAAACAAAAAATAAATAAATAAAACATTAAGTTCATTTTACCTAAATCAGTACTTTCTCTCTTAATGCAGATTTGACAAATAATATGAAGACATTTTAGGACTTTTGAACCTTCCTCTATATTTCCTTTACAAAATATACATTTTCCTACCAACCAAAGCTCTACATTCTCGTTGCTGGCAATGTCTGAATTCATTATTTTAAAACTGAAATGAAAAACATTTGAAAAACAATGGCACACTTATTCCAATATTTATTAGTAATTATTAAAATTATTTATTACTTTCTAAAAAAGTGTAATATTTATACAGTTAATATCTTGGAATAAAATAAATAGAAAATAGATATAGAATAGTTTTTTTAAAGGGTAAATATGATTCTTATTCATAATAATAAAGTTTTAAAGCAGCTGTTAGATCTATTTTTGAGATTTCAAAAAGTGTATTCACAGAAAATTTGAATTTAAAATATATTCTATATGTAATTTTCCATTATTTGATATACGCCAGAAAATGCTGTTAATTTCTCTACTGGTTAAGAAATATCTAAGTATCAGACTACATTCATTTGGAAAAATGTATTCAACCAAAGTTTTAAACCAACTGAGTAACAGACATAAACTTACAAAACATAAACTTTTTATGAATCAATAATAACTAGGGTTCGGATTTGAAGGCAAATGCCTTTCTTTTATTAATCATAATAGAAAAATAATTTTTATACAAAAATGTGTTTCATTTAATTTCTTAGACGATGGATCTTTTTTTTTTTTGCCTTTTTTTGCCTTTTTACTTATAAATGCCTTTTTGCCTTTTTTTTTACCTTTTGTACTTATAAATGCCTATTTTGTGTTTAATTTTCAGTTGATTTTATAATTTTATACCCAGCTTGCGTATTATCCCTACAAATGGGTTTTATTATTCGCATTATTTATCAATATCGTCTTATCGCGTATTTGGTATGGCCATAAAATTACCCGTACACCTATTTAAAGATTAAGATATGTTCGTAATGCGTAGATTCAAGATTGTTCGTCAGTCCGCCTGCATTTGTCGATCGCAATAATTGTCGTTCAATAATTTTTCCACACGTTTATTTTATTCTGTTTTTCACCTAACCTCGGTAGACGTAGAAAGATCGTTTTCGATGTACAAAAATATTTTAACCCCTAACCGTAGCCGTTTTTCTGAAGACAGCTTATCAAAATACATGGTAGTCAATTTTTTTTTTAATACCAACTAGTTTATTTTGCGTTAAATTAACTGGTATAACTCAAGTGAGTTAATATTTAAAATTGTTTTTAACTAATTTTTAGGACAAACCTAGTTAAAGAAAAAGGCACCTAATCTATTTATACAAAATAGCATAAACTTAATGTAGTTTAGTATTCATGCTCATTTTTAATTTGTATTTTTCTCAAAATGTGTGCACTTGAAAGTGTTTAAAAAATGTTCACTATTTTATTTTGTAGTATATTTATGAATTGCCTTTTTATTTAAATTAAATGCCTTTTTTTGCCTTTTTTTACATTTTAAATACTTTTCTTATTGATTATATTGCCTTCAAATCCGAATCCTAATAATAACTAAATAAAAAATGTTAAAATAATTATTACAATTATGTTTGTATTTTTTAATAATTAAAGTTTTATATGTTTAAATAAGAAACTGTTATTTTATTAACTATAGGTTTTGTTAATATCTGTATTTGAAGACTTTAACAATTAAGAACTTAAATTTTTAAAGACGACATTTTTTTTTTTTTGTTTTAGGTGGATTCATAATCGTTAACTACAAAAGCTGTACACCATTTTAGTTGTAAAGTTTAACTGTATAATATTATTAATTCATTTTCACAGAACAGTTAGAATTACAGTTACAGTTATGAGTTATATATTATATATTTTCATTCATCAAAGACATGTTGTATCATAGAACACAGTTAATTTCATAGTTTCTTACCTAAATACTACATTATAATAATTAATATTGTTTTCTGTTCAGTTTTTATAAATTATAATGAATAAATTGTAAACAAAGACCTCTTTGATAAGAAAAGTCAGCAATTTTACTGGGTTTCAATATTTTACACAACAGGTATAGGAAGTCGGCTATTTAGTTGTATTATATTCATTGATGACTCCTTTGAGACGAACCAGGGAGCGCCAGTGTTTAAGAGAAGACAGATATTTTGAAAAGCTTGTTTGGTTCTTTTATTTAATTTATTAGCAGAGCCACAGATTATGATTCTATAAGCCCAAAGTGGTCGAAGAAGAGTTTAATAAAGAATGTTGTTAGAATAAAGTTGGTGCACCAATGCCAGGTTATGTTAGGTTAGGTTACATTCAGCTACGTTGTGTCGTGTCATGAAGACCAATATAGAGATTGATATCAATCCAATCAATCAACTTTGGTGTAGATTAAATCCAAAGGCGCAACTAGAGCTACATTTTAGGGTGTGCTAAAATTAATAAGTTAATAATGTTAGGAAACACTTTTTGAATTGTTTTTTTAATTAATACATCAAATAAAAAAAAAACAATGAAATTTGTCTTTTACCACATTATTTTTGGTGTTGCATAACGGTGACTGGGGGTACTGAATTAGACATTGAAGATACTAAAATATCTCCCTAGTTGCGCCTATGATCAAATTTGCATTGTGATTGGATTTTATTTTTTTAGTATCATGTAATAACCAAATTACAAACAAGTATACCAAGAATTGACTATAACTAAATTTCTAAACTAATATGGTTATCAGTTGTAACCAGTTACTACACCCTCGCATGACGTAGCTGTGAATGCGGCTTCAGTCAATAAAAAGAGCCCCCTGTGTTTTACTGCAACATTTATGTACATAGCTCAGTCTATGCTTAATGTCACCTTATATAGATAGCCAGGTCTGGATGATTATAGTCAGATTCTGGCAATTATACACCACAAGAAAAATATTTAAATATCGACATAAAAATAAATAATGGTAGGTATTATTTATTGTGAGTGTTCACCAAATATATTACTACATAAGTGAAGTCTTCTACATTCTACAACATTAGTACTAGAAGTTAACAGCAGTTTTTAGCATATTTAACTTATAAAATATAATAATTATACATACGTTTGTTTTTATTTCAATTGAAATGAAAAAATAACCTAACCTAATCGGTGGTTAGAATTTAAAATTACTTTAATATTTTTTTGGTTAATTGCACAGTATACCTATAACAAAGTGTAATTAAAAAAAAAACAGCAAATTAATATTTTTTGAGTCAACAATTGAGAAGACACCAATGTTTAATTGCTAAAACTACTAAGGTGTGTAATGACTAATGAGAAGGAATAATGAGATGACATTTTTCAAAATATTTAGTACCTATTTTTAAGCTAAAAACTAGGTTTTAGTATAAGTGTGTGACCGAAGTTGTGATTGAAAAATAGTTAATATATTATTAAATTTGTTAACTATTCATTTATAACTTAATATTCTTAACCCATTGTTAGCCGTGCAATGTTCAAAACAACCACACTTACTTAATATCTTCTAATTTCTCTAGTAATAACCAATAGGTAATCCAGTATGTGTAACAAATTCATGAAATCGAGGAGACTTATTAACTAAACAATTTTGATTGAATCATTATTAAGAGGCCCTAGTATTAACCGAACTATGACCCAATAGCAGTGTTGGGTAGTAACATAACGCAAATTACAAATTACTGTAACGCAATTACTTTTTCAGTAACGCAGCAGTAATTTCATTACATTTTACTTACAGTAACGCAATTGTAACGCTATTACTTTTTTAAAGTAATTTCTATGAAGTAACGCACTAATGCGTTATTTTTCACGTTACTTATTAAAATAATAGTTTTGAATGTACCTAGTACAAAAATAAGCTAATAAGATATTCCAGAAAAATTAAAAATCAATTTTATTTACTTTTGATTCTGATAATAGTTAACAATATTATTAAACATTCCAGGAATTAATGCTATTACTTTCATTATCAGAAAGAAATGAGTTAGGCTTAAAAATAAAATTTAATTAAAACGAATTATGATTTACGACTTATGAATAAACCACCTATCGGCTATCAAACCTATATGGCTATAGGTACAAATGGCTACCTCGATGTTAATACCTTACCAGATTGCAGTCACCATTTCCAATTATTAATTAATACTATATACTATATAGACATATAGTTTAAATATTATACATATTATATTAATACGATTTACGAATACCATTACTTATTAGTTCTAGTCGTTAAGGACTGATTTTGTTATTTAACAATTAACTACCCGCATCTCCCAGTATACGCCGAATTATTGTCGTCAGACCTCGCACAACCCAAAAGTTCTAGTAAATAGATAATAGTAACAGTTCAACAGTTGACTAGATACCTTATTACTTACGACATCGTTTATAAAATAATATTCTAGTGTCTAGTGAATAGTTATAATAAAATATTAGTTTGAATTTAATTATATTATCTCTAAATTAAAACAATGAGTGAAATGATTGAGACTGAAGTATCAGCAAGTGTGGCAAATACCACTGAACTACCGTGGCCAACATATAATAAATATTTTGAAGTTACATCTACGGATAGTAAAAACTTTTTCGTGAAATGCAAATTATGTATCAAATCCAAAACATATTCTACTGCCATAAGAAGTAGTTCAAATTTGAAAAAACACATAACAGTAAGTAGAATTCATAATTATTAAAGAATAAAGAGGTATACCAAGGGGTCGTAAAATACTGAATATTGTTTTATCTAAGTACTACCCCTAGTGGCTAGTAACAGTAGTACCTACCTACTTATTTTAATATAGCATGAGTTCTTTAAAAAAAATTCTTATTGAGATACCTATTCAGTATTCAAGCAATGCAAATTACTCAATTACATGAAATAAAATATAATTATTACATAAGTATTTTATTATTTTATTATTTTTATGCTGACAGCCAATGTTTTGTTACCTACAGGTTTTAATTTTTATGATATTGATTTCCTCAAATTTGTTTAAATATTTTGGTTTCTTCATAAAAAATCAGTTGCTAAGTTAATTTATACGTTTTTATTTAATTAATCTAAAAAAAAAATGGACTGATATTTTTGAATTTTAAGTAGGTACTTGTTTTTTGGATATTTTAGATCATTTGACAAAAATATTACTAAAAAGTGTACACAGTTTTTTGATGCTTACCAACCTAACCTAGATTATAATTTTCTAATAATATAATTAATATTTTATCTTCTAAATTATATAGATAAAGCATGGTTCAAAACTTAAAGAACTTGAAGAGCAACTAAAAAATGAAAAAACTTTTGGTAAGCGCAAACAAGATGAGACTGATGACAGTTGCAAAACTAAAAAGCAACTAACATTATCTGAATCATTTTCTCGACCACAATATGTTAGCCAAGGTAAATTAAAATCTCAAACTGATTTTTTTTTTTATTTTATAGATAGGTACAACAGCATATTAGCTGTATAAATGTATTTATTTTTTTTTGAATTTGAATTTATATTATACATTTATACTTATTATTAAAGTTTTATAATCCACTATTGTAAGTATTCATATTT
Organism: Nasonovia ribisnigri; assembly: GCA_027563435.1. NCBI lineage: Eukaryota > Metazoa > Arthropoda > Insecta > Hemiptera > Aphididae > Nasonovia > Nasonovia ribisnigri. The sequence continues at coordinate 427,741 of JANEHU010005190.1, read as the reverse complement.
ACTAAAAGGCATTAAATTAAATAAAAAATGTACATATTATATTATATTAAACAACTATCAAATTATATAACTTACATAATTTGATAGCAGTTACTATTTTCAAAATAGGTGGCTAATTTTGTATGAGAAATAAATTATTAATATATTATACATATAATATGTAGAAAAAAAGGTACATCTATAGTTTATTTTATTTTTCAGAAAAGTTAGATTCTATGATCACTGAGTTTGTAGTCCTGGGTAATCACACATTTACGATTGTCGAAGAAGAAAAATTTAAATACTTAATGAATATGGGTTTTCCTAAAAGGAAATGTCTAACAAGAAAAACGTTGATGAGTAGAATATCTAATATTTCACAGGAGTTAAAAATAGAACTTAAAGAGCAACTGATGTCTATTGAACTTAAATATGTTTGTGCCACTGCTGATTGTTGGTCTGTCTACAAAAAGTAAGATTTTATTTATGAGATAAAATGTCAATTATTATTTATTTATACTATTATACTTACCAAATGCTTATTAATATGAATTAGGCTCATATACAGGGTCGGTGGTACTTTTATGGTTGGTACAAAATAATAATAATATAAAATATATTGAATTTGAATATTGAATGTACAAATATATAGTCATTTTTTTGAAATGGTTTGTTTATAATTGCTAACCGTCAACTGACAGTCATTTTTATTAGGAGCTACATAGGAGTCACAGTTTATTGGTTTGACCCAATAACTATTGAACGAAAGTCTGCAGCTCTTGCTTGTCGGAAGCTTAAGGGTCGACATACTTTTGATGTTTTGGCAAAAGTATTACATTCTATATTTTGTGAATATGGAATAATTAATAAAATATCTAGAGTTGTCACTGATAATGGTTCCAACTTTATAAAAGCTTTTAGGTAAGGGATTTGTAAATTTAATATAATAATACAGTAGAACCTCATTAATCCGGACCTCATTAGTCCGGACTTCGCTTAATCCGGACAGCCGTTTATAATACGTAAATAAGAAATTACCCTAGTTTTCCCCGTAGATTAAATGAAAACATGAAAACGAGTTCTACAAATTTCCCATAAATGCGGGTTATTGCGATAACATATCTATCAATACCAATTGTCATTAAAGTTATCTAATTACATATAATCCATTTATATATATGTATACGTATATGTTCGATACGTCAGTCGGTTGCTTGATACGCTTTGGAGTGTTTCGTACCTTTCGTATGTGTTTTTGTTTTCACTTCAGACATTATATTAGATTGGTTTCACAAAAAAGCAGTGCCAGAAATTAGAAGATATCAAACAGAAATTTTGAAAATTCCTGACGATAAAGTGAAGGCCTTAGTTCTACTGGACAATTGTCCAGCACATCCACAAGTTGAACAGCTCACTAGCGATGATAAAAAGATTACGTGCATGTTTTTGCCAGCAAACACAACCTCTCTGATTCAGCCTATGGATCAAGGCGTCATTTACACAGCCAAACGTCTATATAAAAAGAAGCTTTTAAATGAAATTTTGGAAGTCGAGGAACCAGCTGCAGGAGAAGAAGATAGAAGAGGTTATAAAACGTTACAGAATCACAAAAATTACAATATCAGATCAATGATTTATAATTTCGCATCTGCTGTCAAAGATATAAAACCTTCAGCTTTGATTAACTCGTGGAAAAAACTTTTAATAAATGAAGAGGTTGAACCAGATACGGCTGAATTAGAAACAGAAGATTTTCATAAGATTTTCCACCAAGGAGGTGAAAATTCAGCTACATTGGAAGACATTGAGCTGTGGTTAGAAGCAGATGAATATGATCTAGGTTATCATATTTTAACAGAGGAGGAGATTGTTGAAAGTGTGACTGCTACAGAAAACTCTGAAACGGATGAATATGATCAGGATGAAGCAGATGATAATGTAAACCCTAAGCCAAAACTTGGTGAAATAAAAGATCATCTAAACATTGTCATCAAATACGTTGAAGATAATAACGATGAAAACATATCTGCATATTATGAGCATCTAAGGCATCTTCGCGAGTTAATCGTTAAAGAAATCACTGTGAAAGGAAGACAACCAAAGATAAGCAGTTTTTTCAAACCAGTGTCAAATGTGAATAACGAAAGTGTGCCTTAATACTATGTATGTAATGATTATATGTATGTAATACAATTATGTATGTATCTACTATTTTTTTAGGTTTAATAATATATGGTTTAATAAAATATGCAATAAAATTTTTATAAGTTTATAATTTACGATTTTTGGTTATTTTGTTTATTCCGGACTTTCATTAATTCGGACAACCTAGAGCCCCAATTAGTCCGGATTAATGAGGTTCTACTGTATATACCTATATAAATTGAAAATGAAATAACAAAATTGAAAATAATAATTATAATATCAACTTAATCAACTTATATCAAATTTTTTTTTATTTAAAGAATGTAAATAAAAATCTATGTTTACCTTGTTATTAATTCTAATTTTTTTTTATTAATAAGTGTTCATACACAGACATCAGAAACAAGAAATACTGGATCAAGAGTTGAAAACTCTAACGATGATGAAGATGGTGAAGATGACAATGACGATAAAATAGATATGATAGAAATAGACGAAATTTTAGCTAATGGTCTTGAACAGAATCCCGAATATTCGCTTCCACCTCATCATCGCTGTGCAAGTCATACTTTGAACTTAGTTGCAATAAGAGACAGTGAAAAAGCATTATCTGATGTCATTTATAAAAAGCAAATGAGATCATCGTTTGCAAAAATGCAAGGCTTGTGGAACAAGCAAAGCAGGACATCTGTAGTTGCAGATACTATTCATGACGCATTAAATGTGTATATAAATGTACCAAATACAACTTGATGGAATTCAACATACAATGCCGTCAAATGTTTGAGCGATCAGTTACAAAAATCTGAAGCTAAGGTTCAACGTGTATGTGATGAATCTGGTATACCAAGATTTGATAAAAATGATCTAGCTTTCATGATGGATTATTGCAAAGTAAATATTGAAGTCTTAAATAAAAAAAAAAATTTTTTAACATTTTATAATTATTATTATTTATTTTTTATACTTAGATTATGGAGCCTTTATCGAGGGCATTGGATATTCTCCAAGGAGATAAATATATGGCTATGGGCTATCTAATACCAACTATCAGTTGGCTGAAAAGGAAACTAACAGAATTATCATTGGCAGGTAAATGCAAAAGCTTAGCAAAAGCTTGTTTAGACGGTATCAATTTACGATTCACAAGTATGACTAAAGAAATACCAATTACACTATCATCGGTCTCCCACCCAAAATTTAAATTTAAAGGTATGTCACCTTTTGAAAGAGATGAAGGTATGGAATTCTTTAAGGCTGAAGTAGAGCAGCTACAGTCAATTACAGGTGATTAATTAAAATTTGATATTTAAGATAAATGTCATTAAACTATTAACTTTAATAACAGGTATTGTCAATGACAATGTGTAACCTGCAACCGAAGATGATTTTCTTTTCGATGGTGATGATGTAGAAGTAGAACAGCCCAACACAGAAATTGATTGATATTTGACAACACCATTCTCTGGAGACTTGCTAATTTTAAATACCACGCCAACCATAAAAAATATATTCTTAAAATATAATACCGCATTGCCATCAAGTGCTTCGGTAGAGCGCCTATTTAGTGTTGCTGGTGATATTTGTACAAAAAAACGTGGTAAAATAAGTGACCAAAACTTCGAAAATTGTTTGTTGGTCAAAATTAATTTTAAAATTAAAAATAAATGAAATTGTATTGTTGTATTAATAAAATTGGGTATTATGATTTATAGCATTATTACACTGTATCATTTAGTTTCACTTGTTTATTAGAAAATAACTTGCCTTATTGTTATATTTAGTATTAAAAACATGTGTAGTTTGAGTTTAAATGTATACAATTAAATTTAACTAGGTAGTAGGTAACTACTTTACTATAGCCATACAATAAATAATAATTAATAGGTGAGATGAATGATGATTGTACATTTACATATTATTTTAAATGTTGTATACTAGGTATCACTAAGTAGTAGGTCTAAAATAAATTGTAAAATATATCATATTATGAATTGAATATGGTTCAAAAAAAATGATAACTGTTATCAGAGATAAAAAAAAAGTAACGTTATTTGTAACGCACTACCAAACACTACTTTATTTATGAAAAAGTAACGTAACGTGATAAAAATAATTTTAGGTAACGCAAATGTAATTTAAATAAAAATATGTGAAGTAACGAGTAACGTAATTCCATTACTTTTTAAAAGTAATTTACCCAACACTGCCCAGTAGCCATTTTATATATTTTGTTAAGTGCTTGGATAGAAAACTTTTTTCAAATAAAAAACATTATTTTGCATTACTAGGGCCCACAAATTGTTGAGCCAACAGTGAGTCTGACCACGGCACAACCTCTTTCAGCCATATTTTATTTACATCATACCTAACTTTGATATACGTAAATAGGTAATGTATATTATAGTGTATATTGTGAGGTGGTAGTAAATATTTAAGTACCAAAGAAATTGCGACATTTAAAATGTAAGTTCAGTCTTACTATTCATAAATCTATAACAAATAAATAACAAACTGTGAAAATAGTATGTAAGAACTTACCTGTATTGCCCGGGACCAATTCCTACGTGGTTGACGGAAAGAAGTATGAATTACGATGACGAAAAATCAGCGTTTGGCTTTACAACACACACAATACACACTAATTTAAACACTAAAACACACAGTTAAGTACATAACATTAGTTGTAACTATTTTAACTTACAAAGTACAATAATAGTCAGTGTGATGTTTAGAGTTTACAGATTCGGGATTTCTTCATTATAAAATATTCCCATAGAAAAATAATAATAATTTATTTATTTTCCTTTTTCCTTCTTCGTTCCCACCGGATAAATTACAACGGTTAGATTACATTTAAACAAATTATTGTAATTCGTATCATAAAAGTGTGCACTAACTTACAATGCAAATATTTTAACGACGCTCTAAAGTATAAACAATATCATAACAAGACTGTGACCACCGGCTTGACGCGTTCGCCTCTGTTATCTTAGGTTAGGTTTTAACAGTGAAAAAAATTCTGATGCGCTTGGTACAGTGATGCACGACCACTGTTTGGCGTCTGTTGTGGAGGTACCTCCACTGTTATTACGTAGTGCCGCAGAACAACATGGAGGCGACACTCGATTAGCTGGTCAGGTTTCTGTATCACTGCAGCGGTAAGAACACAGAATAGGTGAAATTCATTTCATTTCACCTATTCTGTGGTAAGAAGACGTATTGTACTCAAAAAATTGTACTGTATCCGTAATCTGATGAGATGTTGGTAACGTGTATCCCTATTTGTTACGATATTATAAAAACGGAAACGATCCATCGACCGCGACGGACGATACCACGATTTAAGATAATATTATCTATAAACCTTGGGACGATGGCCGTTTTAATTAATTTAAAGTTTTTTAATATGTAGTGTACGCGATACGTATCTATATAGATAATCGGTAACGATATAACGATGTTGTGACGACCGTTTCAATTTTCAATTTTCATTAGCCTGTGTGCTGAAACATAATTGTACAAAATATGAAACACACTGTACTCTACTCACTCTCTCTGGTATTTTAGTATTTTGTAATATTATATATTTATATACCGCCCGAGTTGTATGTATACGAGTTCTCACTATGGTTTAAAATAAATCATAAAATATACACCTACTTAGTTAAATGGTTAAAAAAGTATAATATCTTAAATAACAGCGGTATCCACTAGGCACTATTTGGATCTAGAAAAAAAATAAATCGCTGATAATAAAACTAACATTTTTATCGATAAAAATTAATTATTTAATATTTATTAATGGTAGATATACGCAGTGGAGTAGGTACCTATCGATAACTAAAATCTCAAAGGAAATAAAAATAAATTCGACTTATGTATTCTTTGAGTACATACCTAACCTGTCACATCAAACACAACTTAAGAACACTTCAAGTGGCTAGAAAAAAAATTTGATACTCAAATACTCAACTGTTTTTGATCATAATAATATATTATAATCGTATTATTATACCTATTATGAAAGATTTTTTTGGAAAATTGAAACCAAAAAAAGAAAATGTATTAAAAATTATAACCTTTATATTATAGTTCTATTATATAACTTAAGACATACACTTCATCTAAGTAGGACTATGCAAGACACAATAACCTTTGTATACAACATAATTTGGTATATGGTATATGGTATATGGTACCTACGGGCCACGTGTTGGTATATTATTTATATTTTGTGTAACATGAAGGGTGGCGTTACTATAGTTGAAAATACCTTTGTATCTCGCTGCAGCTAGCTCTAGTTCCTATGATAGCTCTTTCTCAGCATGTGCCTTGGTAGATACCTACTGGGAGAATACAAAATTGACTTTACATTTCCATGTTACTAAATAAATATAGGTAGGTACTTAAACAAATCCATTTATAACATAGCTTTATAGAAATTGGAATACATTTTGTAAATATTGAGGACTGGTCATAAATTTTCATTATAACAATTAAGTGAATTTTTAAATGTATTATTTATATTATTGACAAAATTAGTTTTATTCACATTTTATACTGTAAGTACAGTCTAAATTTAGTTTAAAATACATTTTTTTTTTTTTAGTAATCATAGTATTGGAATAAGTTTAAGACATGAAATAATTATTATGAAATTCCTATTTTTTTATGGATTACTTTCACTATAATATTTTAATTTATAACAGTTTTTAATAATACAATCATCATGTTATTTCAATTACCCATGCATTTGCATTAGTATTTAGTTTTAAAATTTTAATGATTAAAAACTAAGAAGGTACCTACTAATTGATTAATTACATTTCAAAATGTAATGTACCATATTTAAACTATTCAAACTTAAAGTGTTTAGTTGTCATTAAAATACATTAAAATAATTGCCATATAATTTTTACATTGAATTCACTAGGTACCTACTTTTTCACTTCCACAAAATGAAACACAATAAAAATATTTTGTAGATATACCTACATTTGTTTTTGCAGTCCTAGAATTTTAATTCTACTGACCCATGGATTAATTCGCGTTCATATTAAAAAAAACTGAGTAAAATGGATTCTTCTTCACGACTTCACATAGTATTTGCATTATGTTATTTTCTGCATTAGTTGTAATATTAACAGAACAGTGTGGGTATAATCTTTGTATGATTGTTTAATGTATGGTTTTTGTATACCTACCTAGGTTGATCATTAAGATGATTGAAATTTAACAGTGAATGTGGTTAATTGTATATTATATATAGAATAAAGATAAGCTACTACGCATTTGTTGTTCATTGGAAAATAAACTTTAATTGTTAATACTAATAAATTAATAATTATACTTATATTTTATGAGTTATATTGGCAAACTTAAGTGATTTTAAAATTGAAAACCACTTGTTTTGAATTGTATTATTCAATATCCAATTACTGAAGTTATAGTATTATTATAGCGGAGTCAAAAATTCTGATGAATTCATGTTATTTGCAGGTTTATTTTGGTCATGATTAAAACAAACATGGAAAATGTACATAATAAAAAGATTGTTTGGTATTTCAAAAGTAAAATGTATTAAAAAGTAAAAACACTATTATATTATCTTATAAAATTGTATTACTTAACAATAACAAACACACAATTTTGTAGTAAGATTGCAAATTGTTAAATAACTTAAATAATGTACCTACATCCTACGTACTTCATCATTCATGAGAAGCACCACTATATTCCTTAACAACTTATAAAATGTTTAAAATATGAAATAAAATATAAAAAAAAAAATTGTTGGTATCAACTTGATTCATTAGTTGAGTACAGTTAATAATTTGCCACTCCAGTTTTCATAGACGGCAATTCATCTCGGGAAGCTACGGCTGCAACAAGGGCAGCTCCACGACCACTCCCGTCTTCGGATAACATCAAATCAAACTGGAAAATGTGAAAAAAAAATTAGCTTTTGTTTGTATTTTATCCAACACACAAGTATAATAATATAATAAACTAATCAATTAATTAGAAAAAGGTAGCAGCATTAAATATAATATTACACTTATAATTAATTTCACCACGTAAAGTGATTTCTAGATGAATGTTTGTATTAGCATTTTCATATACCTACTATACAATTTTCGAAATATTTTGACTTGTTTAGAGCTGTTTACGGACATTTTCAGTTTCCAATTTTTTTAGTTTTTTTTCTATGATTGCCAATAAAATTGTCCTTGTTGGATACCCATAAGCAGGGCTCGTAAGTTCATGCATCTGCATGTTTTTTTTGCTACACAGGAAAACATGCTAACTGAGATACAAATCCGTTTCATAGCAATAGTAATAATAATATGAAGTTTGATAGTGCATGTTTTTGCATGTTTTGGGTGTTAAGGCATATTTGGCATATAGTTGATTTTTTACAGTCGTTAGTGCATATTATTTCATATAAATATTTTTTAGACAAATATTTGAAAAGTTTCTTGATTTTATTTACTTTCCCGTTAACAAAATGATAGTGTTTGTTTTAATTTTTTTTTTCTAGCGTGATTACCTAAATAGATTTTATTGACAAAGCTTTAAACGAGCACAACTATTAATTTTATTTTTTATTTATTAAAATGTATAAAAATTAAAACGAATAAAATACTTTTAAAATGAATGGATTTATTCTTATTATTTTAAAATTTGCTCATGATTTTTTTTTTACACAATGCATATTTTGAGTGCATAATTTAAAAATGTTAGGGCATATAAATGCATATTTTCGAACTTTTTAGTGCATATTTTAATGCATATTTTATTAATTTTTAGTGCATGAATGCATGCTAATTTATGCATTTTTTAGTGCATGAACTTACGAGCCCTGCCCATAAGATTCCCCATAAGATTGTCTAACTTTATCAAGGTAAAAGTATCCACTGGAAAGTCAAATTCAATTTTTATGAGCGTTTGAAGTTCAGATTTTTACAACATTGGTTCTTCACTAAATTTCTCATGTGGCGATTTTCTTATCTTGTTGTAATTCAAAAAAAAATAACTATAGATACTTGAAATTTACACCATATGTTTATTTTTTCGATTCCTATACTTGATAACATTTAAAAAATATTTTGACTCGTTTTGAGCTGTTTACGGACATTTATTTGTTGGGTCAAAAAGTTGGGTTGAAAATTTAATGCAAGGCTCCTTATATATTGTTACAATAACAGTTGAAATATATTAAAAATACATAGTCTCCATTTTTTTTGTTGTAAGCATTTTAAGTTCAGTTTTAGACAAAATGTATCATATTTAAAATCTTAAAATGATTTTGTAGTTAAAAATATATTAAATGCTCAAATTGTATAGCTAAGGATTAAAAACTTAAAAAACAGTTCCACATAAGTAAGTTATTCTATAACCAAAAAAATTTAAAACTCTAATAACACAGTTTTTTTTTTAGATTTCTTTTGTACAAATTAGGATAAAATTACATATTAAATAACCAAGAATAACGATTTAATTATATCACTGAATTCAAATTTAGCACCATCTCATTGACCCACTTGGGTACTGTACAGCAGAGAGAATATTTTAATTTGAAAAGTTTGTGTTAGAATAACAGTATAAAAACCTAAACAAATATGATCATATTTTATATTTATAATAATTATGTATAACATAAACGTAAAATAGCCATATCTCACAGAATGATTTCTTATTTTATTGTAATAAAATTAAAAAAAAGGGGTCAAGTGGATGTCACACCACTGTACAGTAAGTTACAAGTAGGTCATTGTATAATGGATGGTATTAAATTTGAATTCAATGATACAATATTATTGTATACGAAAAACGATTCTGAGCGGAGACGGTATGTCAGTCTAGGATATTTTAAATTATATTGATATTGTTAGTATACGGTAGCTGGTAAGTTGAATTAATATTATTCATATTATTTAATTATTTACCTAAAATTATAAGTGATGCTCGAAAAATATCATTATATATACTTTTACTCGTTAATATTGATTTTAATATGTAATTTCGTCCAAATTTGAACTTAGAATGTCTGTAAAAAAAAACTGTGTTTATATATTTTTTAGATTTTATGATTACAAAATGTACTATTTATTAGAATCTCTGTTTTAAATTTTCAATCCTTAGTTATAAAAACTGAACATTTTATTATTGTTTAATTACAATGATTGATAATTTTCGAGATTTTGATGAATTTTGTCAAAATTCGAACTTCAAACGCTCATAAAAATTTAATTTGACTTGGTATTAAAAATTTTTTTTTTTGTCAAACTTAGGCAAGCTTATGAGAAATCATGTGTTACATTTTCAAATCTTAGATTTAAAAACAAATTTTTTTATGAATTTCTAACTCAAAATAATTTGCACATTTTCGTGATTTTTACGTATTTTGTCAATATTTGAACTTTACTAAATATTTACCTATAAAAAAAATTTGTGACTACAGATTTTTCATATATTATCGTAACAATATATTAGGAGCCTTGTATTAAAATTTAAAGATTTTTTACCCAACAAATAAAGTTTTATAGAAATCTATAGAAAAAAACCTAAAAACATTGGAAAATGAAAATGTCAACCGCTCAAGATAAATCAAATATTTGAAAAATGTTATGGTGTATAAAAAATGCATTTCAAATTCATTTATTTTTGATAAATATAGGGCTAGGGACTTATAGGAGTTTGCATTTTTTCTAATATTCATTCAAAACATAGCTTAGTGGTGTTAAATATATTTAATAATACTTGAAGGAGCCTACAAAGATTTTTTTTCATACTGTACATATTATTTTACTCTTTTTCAAGTGTTAGTGCATATTTTGTTATATTAGATTCTGAGCGGAGCGATGAATGTATTGATTTTACAATGATGTGTGTTTTTTTTTTTATTTTTTTTTATTTTTGTGTCTGTCATCACCTTTTAGGGCAGTAAAAATGCTTCGATTTTCTTCAATAGTACTTTTTCTGATAGGAAAGTGAATCTAGTTGGTACTTTGGGGTGTCAAAAGTTAAAATATCCCAGTAGTTTTCATGAGCGCCGTGAAAAACAAATGAAAAATTAAGGGAAAAACGGGAATTTTTACGGAAAACCAATTTTCGACAAAATCGATTTTGGTTTTTGGTATAACTCTAAAAGAAATAACCGTAGAGACATGAAATTTTGACCGAATGTTTATATATGCATTTTCTACACACCATAGCATTTTAAAAATATTCTGACTTATTTTGAGCTGTTAACGGACATTTTCAGTTTCCAATTTTTTTAGGTTTTTTTCTATAGATTTCTATAAAACTTTATTTGTTGGGTAAAAATCTTTAAATTTTAATACAAGGCTCCTAATATATAGTTTCAAAGGCAGATGAAAAATATTAAAAATCCGTTGTCACAATTTTTTTTTTATAGGTAATCAAAGTTTAAATTTTTACAAAATACGTAAAAATGACGAAAATGTGCAATTTATTTTGAGTTGGAAATTCATAAAAATTTTTCTTTTTAAATCTAAGGTTTGAAAATGTGATACAAGAATCCTTATAAGTTTGCCTAATTTTATCAATGAAAAAATGGTTATGAGCAAGTCAACATAAATTTTTATGAGCATTTTAAGTTCAAATTTGTACATGATTAGATATTCACTCGATTTCTCATGTAGCGATTTTCTTATTTTGTTGCAATTCAAAAACAAATAACTGAGATGCATGAAAATTTCACTGAAGGTTTATATAAGCATTTTCTATACACCATCTAATTTTTAATATATTTTGACTGTTTTTCAGCTTTTACGGACGATTTCAATTTTCAAATTTTTTAGTTATTTTTCTATTAATATCAATAAAATTTTATTTGTTGGACCAAAAATAATGAAAATTTAATACAAGGCTCCTGATATATTGTTACAATAGCAGTTGAAAAATATTAAAAATATATAGGCACACATTTTTTTTATAAGCATTTAAAGTTCGATTTTTGACAAAATTCATCAAAATCTCGAAAATTATCTATCATTGTAATTAAACAATTATAAAATGGTCAGTTTTTATAACTAAGGATTGAAAATTTAAAACAAAGATTCTAATAAATAGTACATACTGTAAACAAAAAATCTAAAATATATATAAATACAGTTATTTTTTACAGACATTTTAAGTTTAAATTTGGACGAAATTACATATTAAAATCAATTTTAACGAGTACAAGTATATATTATAATATTTTTCTAGTATCACTGATAATTTAAGGTTAATTAAATAATATAAATAATATTAATTCAACTTAGCAGCTACCGTAAAATAACAATATCAATATAATTAAAAATATCCTAAACTGACATACCGTCTCCGCTCAGAATTGTTTTTCGTATACAATGATATTATATCATTGAATTCAAATTTAATACCATCCATTATAGTACATTGATCTACTTGTAGCCTACTGTACAGCGGAGCGATATCCACTTGACGACCACCTTTTTTAATTTTAAGTGCATATATTAGGTACATATATTTATAAATAAGGTTTTAATTTTTCTTTTAAATAATAAAAAAAATGTAATGTACCTATACCTCAAAGAATGTTCAAAAAAAAAATTAGTGTGGGTTTTGTTTTGCTCTCCTGCGGCATATTTACAGTTTAAATTATGAACAACCACTATTTTTTATCAATTTTAATCACACAATATTGTATATTAATATAACTATTAATTTGGGCAATAATTAGCATTAAATAAATTAATTGTAGAAAAATAGATAGAAAATTAATAAATGGAATTTTTGTTTTTATTTTTGTTTTTTAATCAAACTTAAACAGACAAAAAGTTTGAAGATTTAAATATCGATTTACATATTTTTAATGAATTAACTTAATTTGTATACAATGTAAATGTATGTTCATTTTTTACAACATAAATATTAATAATATTACCAATAAAAATATTTTTCTGATATATAGTGTAGTCAAAATATTTTCGTTTTTAAGACATATTTTAAGGACATATTAAAGTGATTGTGCTTATTTTATGTGTATATTTAATGTTTTTTCAGGGTATAAATAGATGTATATTTTAATGTTTCTAAGGGCATGAAATCTCTAGTTCTTAAAAAAAGATATAGCGCAAAAATGTTTTATGACAAAACCCATAATTCTCACAAAAATTAAGGATTTTTACTTTAACTATAATCATGAGTTGGCAATCTATTTTAATATGTATAGAGGACGTACATACTACCTATTTGTGTTGATTATGAAATATTGGCTGGCTGTAATATAATTATGAAATCTAATAAATATTTGATACCTATCATCTCAACTGCCAATATTTAACTAATAAAAAATAAAAATAATAATCAAAATATTTAAATTCTAATCCACGACAAAGGACAAAACGGTCTATCTAAGTTCATGATTCTAATCAAAACATTTACAAACAAAAACTATGATTATGATTATGATTATTTGCTAGAATAGCATTTATAATAAACATTTAGTGAAAATTTCATTTATATTTTGTAATTTTTTTTAGTTATATAAAAATTTTGTGTTCCTTAATTTTTTTCGTGCTTTTTACTTTTGGCCCCTCAAAGTAACAATTAGATTTCCTATGAGAGAATATGCTGTTGAAGAAAATTGAAGCAATTTTACCGTCTCAATCCCAAAAGGTGATGACAAACACAAAAAAAAATATAGTAGTGTCTCGTTAATCCGAACGAGATTGGGGAACGGGGTCGTTCAGATTACCGATTTATTCGGACTATTAATTAATATGACCCCCAAAAACAATGTTTTGCAATTTAAATGTTAAAATTTATTTTTTATCTGTATTGTAATAATTCGTTAAAATCCGTTATTTAAAAATACAATGAATACAATAAATTAATTTAAAATTATTATCAAAATTATTAAAAATAATCATAACATATAGTAAAATTATTATGATACTTACACATACATAAATACATAATATGTAATAATAAAAGTGATGCTATAGTTCAGATTAGCCTGTGTTTGGATTATCGAGACCCTAATATATAAGGATATCATATAGAAAAATTAAAATAAAAGTGAAATGATTTTCTATTGAATATTTATTCTAAGTATACTGTGAACTGTAGAGCAAAAAAAAAAAAATATCATAAATTTGTAACAATAATGAATTAAAAACATTTATGTCAAACGTTGTTATTTTTTATTAAGATTTTAAATTTATAAGTGCCATTTTTGGTTCTTTTTTAGTTTAATAGGTACTACAATGAATTTCACTAGTTGTTTACTACCTACTACAACATCCATGCCATACTTATAAGTCATAATTATTGACTTGAAAAATTGCAACGGTACAAGTAGTTGCTAGTAAAAAGGCAAGTAGGTTGAAGTGTAAAGTATGAATAATTTTGTATGTAGGCAAAAATGCCAAGTACCCCTCCCCACGTGTCTCATCAAATGTCGGAGTATTGTAGGGTCTATGGTTAATATTATTCAACTACTATTATCATTCACTCACATTGATGTCGGGTTTCACCAGTTCTCGGGTCTTTTCCAGTATGAGTTTATGGAAGTACGGATGGAAGCGATAAACCGATCCGTCGACTCCGATAGTGACAGATTTTTCATCCATTTTGTTGAGAAGCACGGCCAGACCGACGGACACCAGATGAGCTGACCGACTAGACACGCACTCGCAAATATAACGAACGTTGGCACAGTCGACCAACGATGGGTCGTTGATGCCCATCTCGTTCAAAACTTTCAACGTGTTTTTATAGTTGACAGTATCGCTAAAACGCAAAAACCACAATAAATTAGTGCTATATACACCCATAATATTACGTAAAACGTATAGAACCATACGCCATAACGAGTGAGTATACGAATAGTGTCTGAAGTACTGAATAGTGAATACTTTTGTCTTTTGAGCAACGTAATTAAGCAAAATATAATGTAGATTGAGAAGTGACCGATCATTCATAGCCCTCCCTCCCGCAATCTTTATTACTACATACCGTCCTAGCTACGAATGTCACACAAGCCCCCAAGTTTTCAGTTTTTAAAAAAATAAACTTAACCGTAGGTACCAAAATTTAAGTAATTTATACTTAAAGCGGTTCCAGTCGGAATTTTCTGTCTTTGTCTAACACACCACAGTCCCTAACATAAAAAAAAAATGAGTGCTGTCATGGGACACCCGGTAAAAACGTAGTTTCTTTGGCAGTCTTATTGGTTACAAATTAATTTCAGTGGAACTATTCGAAATGAAAGTAAATATTATGTTATCAGTCAACACAGTCATAAAAATGATTTTTTAATATTATAATTTAATTTATTTTATAATATTTGTTATTTATTTTGTTATATTAAACGGTTTCTATTGTAATATTTTATTATAACAATAACAATTAATAATCTAGGGTTTCCAGCTACCTGCAACCTGACCTTTTTTCTTTTGTGTGTGTTTTATCGTCGGCGACGTGTAGATATATAATAACAACGTAGCCGGCTGTAGAGCGAGAGGAGCAGTAGTATAGAGAAAGCGGTAAAGAGTAAGAGAGATAGCGACTAACGCTTTTATTTTCGTTACGCGCGGTTTTTCTGGGCTAGGGTCCCTCCGTTCACATCGCGATATAAGAAACTACGTTTCAAAATTGATCTAAAAAATTCAACATTCAACAATTAATCAATCATTAAAAAAAAAAATGTTTAAAGGAGGCCTGACTATTCCATTGTAGACTTTATGATTTTATGCTGAATTCAAATTTGTTTTCATGATTCTTATCTCTTCGTTAGATTAATCGGTACGTTTACTATAGAACACGTCTATAATAATTATTAATTAATAATCCACGTGTATTAGACCAGGACAGAAAATTCCGACTGTAGCCACCTTAACTTATTTATACAAAATGTTTTAGAATTAGTAAGTAATCCTGAAAGAGCTATTTAAAAAACAAAGTCTAACACTTGATGCATAAACAGTGTTACGTACACATAAGACATAAAGAACTTAAAAACTATAAAAAAAATTCTAAATTACATATCCGGGGGCAGGATGACGTCATTATAAATTGTTATTTTTATAGCTCTTAAAGAGTTGCTGTATAAACTGACAATTAAAATTGTTTTTAAAAAATTGTAACCTAGGGGGCTCGTGTGACACATGAGCTAACATGATTAAGTGATCACAATAGTGAAAAAAATATAGCATAAAAACAGCGTTTCATAGTTTAAGTTACACATTTAGACGGTTTGTCGAGGTAATTTGTAGTAAAAAAATGTATTATAAAAATTGTACAGAAGAATTTTTTATAGCACGTAGGAAGCCCGATTTTTGAAATTGTATTCCTATTGTCCAATATTCCGTAGTAAGTTAACAAGTTCTTTTACTTTTTACTGTTTAATTATTTTACTAATTAATTAAAATATTGAAAAACAGGTTTCTAATGATTCTAGTAAAATTCACTTCTACAATTTTTATAATATGTATTTTTATTGTAAACCCCTGCAATAAGCCGTATTACTTGAAGTACTTACGAAACCATGTTTTTATGCCATATTATTTTCAATAGTGCGCCCACTTAAGTTGCAACAACTGGTTTGCAATAAAATTCTTATCTAGGTATGTAAAATGTGTTTAATATACTAATTCTTGAAAGTTTTTACTAATCTAACCTAACATTTACAGGAAAAGCCAGTTCACCACGATATTTCTAACCAACGAATGTATAAAACAAAAAACGTATATTACACACCACTGGAAAAATTATATTTGCATCGCATTGTTCCTATTTAATGCATTATAATTAATCATAAATTAACATTATAAGAGATTTACACTCGAAGTCTAAAAATATATTATTATAATATAAGGTGCATATACTAGTAGGATAGATACCTTTCAATGTCGGATACGAATGACGTATCAAACGCTCCCTTGGTATTAATTTGTTCGGACAGTCTACCCCCAAAGAGTTTGTTTTGATTGGCCAAGTCTACGATGGCCAATCTCACAATCTCACCCATGTACATGCCGCTGATCATTTTCTCGAATCTGAAACACCGAGGCGAAAAGCATTTATTTCAGACATCGCCACGGAAATCGATAAAAATTATTGAGTGGCACGCGCTTACCGTTGTTTTCCTGGGTTCAACGAGTCCTCGTCGATTTTTCGATCGTATTTCGTGCGGACGGGATCTAATTTTCCATCGTCCCCGAAAGCGCCCCACTCAGAGTTCACGATCACATATGGTTTCGTTTTGTCGCCATCGAAAAGCTCGGCGTTCTCCACCTTTTCAACGTAACACGCATTGCAGCCCGTTCCTGCACAAACAGACGTGTTATAAAAACAATCGTAGATACTCTCAGAAATGTTGGGCTGAATCATAAGCGCATCTAGAGGGGCTTGGAAATGTGAATAGTAGCCCCTCAGAAGCATTGTTTTATATGTGATTCAGGTAAATGTAAAACAATGACAATATAATACTAACTAATACATCACTTTAATAATTATTTATCACAATATTGTGTTTCACATCAAAACATAATAAATATCGTTTTAGATTCTGAGCATAGTTAGTTGGTACTTTTAAAAGACAAAAATTGAAAATTCCCAGTAATTTTTTTAATAATAATCGGGAAAAATAAAAAAAAGTAAACACAAGAATTTTTTCGCAGTACCAGTTTTTGACAAAATCAATAATGTTAGTGTAGGTAGCACTCACCTAACAAACAACCATAAATACCTATCACTAAATTGTTATTAAAATGCTTTTTGAGCGATTTTAGACATATAATGAAAATGTATTATATATTTTTTTCTTCTTTATGATAAGTCGATATTTTAAATTGGTCAAAAGGTTGGAAAATTTAATAAAAAGTTGCTTATAAGTTGTTTGTACAATACAATTTTAAAAATATCTAAAACACATGGTAGTAAGTAACTATTTGTTTTTAAAAATGTTTAAAAATATAATTTTGACAAAATTCATAAAAGTCACGACAATTTGAATATTACTTTGACTTAGAAATTCATAAAATGTTTTATTTTTATACTTATCTAAGATTTAATTCCTCCTAAGTTTTTCTAACTATAATAAAACAATGTATCTTTCAGAAAACCACATAAAATTGTTGTGAGCGTTCGAAGTTCAAATTGTTTTGACATTGGTTGTTCCCCCTCAATTTAACAATTTCTATTTTCTCTTTAATCGATTTTTGATATTTGGTACAACGCCTAATCCAAAAAAGAATAACCGTAGATAATTGAAATTTTCACTAAATGCTTATTAGATTTTTCTATACGTAGATGGTAATATTTTGAAATTATTTTGTTGCCTTTTGATATTATAGCAATTTAATAATAATATTAAAGATACGTAAGTATTATTATTATTTTTTAAATTTATTTCATTAATATACATCTGTAAAAGGGATGTACCGGTGTTAGAGCCCCCACGAAACGCCACATTAAAATGTATATAGTGGGGCTTCAGCACACCTCCCCCCAAACAAATAATTGTATTTGATCACCCTAAGCGTATGGGCTGAATATTACTGTCGTCCGTATTGATTTCTAAAAGCACAAAACTACAAAATATGTTCCTCAAGACACTCGTCGTACGAAAACAACGATCGTTTCATCCGCAAGTTATTAAAAGCCAAATCGATAATAATTAATAATATTATTATTCTCATCCTTAATATTATACTAAATTAGTTGGTAACATATTATAATATTATGTGCTAAAGTGCAATGTGTTATGTAGCTGAGTTAGCGTTACAATAAAAACAAAAATGTGAAAAGTAAAAAATGTTCGGTTTTTAAAAGTTACGGGACATTTGCGGTCGGGACCATTTTCATGCCATTTGTTGTCAATTTATTTCGATCTACCTGTGTAACAAAATTAGGAGATAGTCGAAGTGCAGCTTTACCTAAATTAAATTATCGAACTGCGCACAGGTAAAAAAAAGGTAATGGTCGAAATGCAATTCGTTTATAGCAGGTAATAGTCGAACTGCACTATGGTTCAGGTTCCCATTGTACCTAATCAACAAAAATGTTCAAAAAATAATGTTAATTTATACGTTTGTAGAACACTGACTGCTTAAAATGTATTTATTGGTATAATAATAATTATTTTTTATACTTTTAAATTTTAAATATTATTATTTATTATGTATACCTACATACAATTGCAAATATTATATAAAAAATGGACGAGACAGTGACTTAATTGCGTACCAAAATTATACATTTTATAAAAATAAGCATATGGCGTTGTACCTATATCGTGGTTATCTTTCAAAACTGTATATTAATGAAAGTTCTACAGTTATTTTTCCATGTGAGTTAAGACATGGACACTAAGAATCACGTAATTTACAAGTAATTATTAATTAAAATTCTAAAACAGAAATTAGAAAATAGTTTTCGTAATATATTTGGTTTAAGATTTTTAAATTCAGTTGAAGTTGTCAAATTTTATATAGATGATTTTTTTTCAATTCTCCCAGGAAATAACGCCATACAAGAATTTAGTGACTATTTAGTAAATAATTATACATATATAGTCAGGCATTTTTACCGCCTCATATTTGGGCTTCGGATACGATTTCTAGTAAAATAACTACTAATGCACGGGAGTTAGTTCTTCCACGCAAGGTTTAACAAATCATTTTCGTCAGTACATCTAAATATATATTATGTGTTTATTGATGTACCTATTAACACATTTACAAATAAATACTCGTATTTGTATGCAGAATACGGACACGAGACTTTCAACTAGTTCAACTACACGATACCGAAATAAATGAATGAAATAGAAAAATACATTGACTTATATCATCAAAAATCAATTACCATATTAGAGTTTTTGAATTTTATTCAATTTCTTATAATTACTACAAAAAATAAATTAAAATAATAGATAGTATTAATTTGCCAAGTTTAAAAAAACGCTTTTAAAAAATATTAAGTCACATTTATTATATAGTATTTATATTAACTTAAGTATACAAAAACTAATTTTTAATCACTGTCTGTATGTGGGAAAAGAAATGATTATTTTCAAAATCTTTAATCTCTTAATGCATGACATTTTTGTTGAAGCTTTTGGAAACTTTTAACTCGAGTGCAGTTCGATCATTACCTTTTTTAAACTCAAGTGCAATTCCACTAAGATAAGTGCAATTCGACCTTACCCCAAATTTAAGTTGTTATATAATAATAGTAAATAGTTTCAAATGTTTCATGCCCGGTTGTTAAAAATGTATTTGAAGCCCCGTAGTTCTGATTTGTCAAATTTACTGAACTTATGTATATTATTAAAATTATAAAGTAGGTAGATATTATTATTATAATATTTCGCCGTCTATACTAAATTTCAATTAATAATTATTTCTGCCCAAAATTAAAGTGAAATTTTTACGGTAGGTAGTTTGAAAAATTATAAAAATGGATAATCAGTATATTATCATTATAAAAGAAAAATGTTTGTACCTAGATACCTAAGTGTACATGCTTATAATAAATAATAATACATGAATATAATCATTTTATGAAAATGTACCTATGTTATCGTCACATTTGAAAATCTCTGTAAAAAAAAACCCAAAATGCAATTTTATTTTCAAATCAATATTTGGGTCCCGATATTTCGGTGTTAATAAAAAAATAATGAATATTTTTGAGGAACTTAAAAAACCCCGTAACGTCATTAGCCACTGCACAATGCCTATCTTTTAATGCGTAGGTATGTAAAAATGGCCCAGTACATACAATGATTTTCTTCTTTTTCTATATTTTATGAATTATTTTACTGAATACGATAGCTACAGAACAAGGAATTCAATACAACATTAAAACGCATTTTAAATTAAAGCTATTACTCTTAATGGTTTTTTAAGTATTGAAATATAATAAAATAAATATCTGCTTGAACCATATCATTTTCAGCACATAAGATAGAATAATACAATTTTAATCAAATAATAATGAAATACAAAAAACATTGTGTGAATTGGGCAACATTTACATATTACACGTGTATATTATTTTAACTTATGTAGGTAATTACGGTTCAATTATCGATCAATGACGTCATGCGTCTTTTCAAATCTTCATAATTAATTGAATAATGTGATTAAATCCATAACACTATTATATATAATGTTTCTTAGAAATTATAATTGTAGGTTTATACTTTCAAACTACAACATACTGTTATTGTTGTTTGCTCCTTTAAATAATCAGTTTAATACAAAATAATAATCTACTTTTGATAAATTTTATTCCGGAATGATGAAGATTAGTTCAAATTTTATTCGACCGTCAATAAAATAAAATAATTCAGCGGAACACTACAAAAACTACTATAACATTATAATCAGGTAAGTATATGATTCCAAATTTGACTCTTGACCTATAACAGGAATCAATAAATTTATCATTTAATGCCGAGGTAAAAGGTAAATAACCTATTTATTTTCACTGTGAAGGTCACCGATATTTGATGTTAAATGAACCGATCAAACAAGTTAGACTTGTTTGATGATTTTATATAGTAAACCTACGATTTTTTATATAGAAATTACGTAAAATAGGTTCCCACATATTATTTTCAAAAGGAATAAAATAAGAAAAATAAATGCATTTTTCTTGTCAATAAAAAAATAGAAAATATCCTGTACCAACTTTTAAAATTAATTTAGTTATAGAAATATATAATATGATTGGTACATTGTTAATAATAGTAACTTTAATTTTTAATATTCCTAGTTCAATAATAATTATTTTATTATACAAAATGCAACAAAGTAAAGAAGAATAAACAATAATTCTAATATTATTTAAAAAAATTGAAATATCATGATGGAAAAATAACTGTTAAATATGTAAAATATTTTATGTTATGTTACATACCAACAATAAGTCCAATTTTGGTATTTGGCGTCATCCAAGCGCATGACATGAGTGTTCCAGTTGTGTCGTTCAATATTCCGCACACATCAATCTTTATGTCCTAAACAATTAACGCCGAAAAAACCTCTTATTACGTAATATTCTTATATAGAACACATTTTCAGTACCTATCTAGTATCTGCAATATAGGTAGGTACAAGGGTCAAGAGGCACTAAAGAATCTAAACAATAAATACTGAACTAAAATCGATTGTTCTAAGTATGTTATAAACATATAACGAAATTCACAGTTAATAGGTAGGTATATTTTTATTATTACAAATTGTATAAAAAAAAAAGTATTCAAGTTTACCTATCGCCTATCGGTATAATAAAAATTAATAGCTCTCTGTTGATAACTGCATCAATCGAGAACGACTTGTCCGTTTTGGATTTTTTTTTTAATGTGAGTAATAATTCCAATGAGGTTTTTACGAAAAGAAAAATTATTTTTTCTTTGGTAATTATATCATTATTTACCTTTCTCCTCTTGATAGCATCTTTCAGTAATTTGACGACGTCCTTGCCAATAACACCTGAACATCCGAAACCTTTAGTCCAACTATTTAAATATCCTTTGGTGAGTCCAACTTGTCTCAGTGGAAAACTAAAAGTAAAGCCCAACGGTAATACCATTTTGCTGTCCAAATTGTACTTTTTTACAAATTCTGCCAGACATTTAGCAATATGATCGAATAACTACATAACATAATGACATAATTAGGTATAGTACCAAATTATTAATTAGTAACAAAGCTATATTTAATTACTTCTGTTCCTTTGCCAGTTTGGATCTCACGGGGGACTTTGAAAGTTTCAAATTCCATATGGAAGAAGTTATTCTCTCCCAATTCAATCAATAGCACGCGAAAATTGGTGCCTCCCAAGTCTAAAGCCAAGAATTTACCTCTTTCTGAAAGAAAAAAAATTGTTAAATGTCATCTGTCAATATAATCGTATTATCATCACAATTGTTTTTACCTGTGCCATTCGGTAAATCTTGTACATAAGTGATATAACACTTGATAACGGAAGATTTATTGGTTTCTTTGCACAAACCGTTCCTGATACCTATATCCAATTCGTTCATCAAAGAAAAAAGTTGTTCGTTGGATAAAATAAAGATCTTACATTCATCAGTAATCTAAGAAATGAAAATACTGTATTAATTCTATATTATTACATTTAAAACGCAGAAAAATAGTAAATGAACAATAAATTAGTTAAAATAATTAACCATAACTATGGCCATAACATTATTCCAATACACATTACACAAAGGTACACAAAGAAGACTCGAATCAAATGTCCTCTTAACATAATTGCACATAGATATTAATAAGTTTTATCCTACACAAGTAGAATATTAGGTATTTCTACAATAATAGTACAATCTGCAACTGGTTCAGAAATAACGAATTATTAAAGATAAAAATGACTACCTAATTATTTGTGACAGTAATCCCGGCTAATGACTTAACTTTCAAAACTTTATAAATATTTAAAAAAAAGTGTCAATAAAAAACCCAGAAGAAAACGGATAGGTGCAATAAAAATACCTTTTTAGTTTTTAGCATATTATTAAAGCTTTTTTTTAGCAATATATATATACCTAATATAAAATCATACAATATTATTTAATTATTAGCTCCCAAACGTATTAACATTTCATTTGGAATTTAGACTGTAAAATATTATTGATATAGATACCTAATCATAATGTACATATCGCACTATTAACAGTCGAACAATAATTTGTATACGCTTGATATGGAATTATAACAGTTATTAGTCAGAGTAAAAATTTGAAAACAACCGGAAGTCGTTAATTACATCAGTAGATAATAACGACTATACGATATAGGAAAAAAATTTTACCTACAAAATAAAAAGGTCAAAAACAATTTCACAATAATAATAATTAATACGAGATCGAAGAAAAGAAATATTACTCAAATAAAATGTGGCATTCTGAAATGCTTATTTACCTACGATCCCGATGTCGGATGTAAGCATAGTAAAACTGAAGTTTTTAGCAACATAAATGTATAAACTACAAAGAGTAAGTTGAAGTATAGGTAGTGAGGTACCTAAGTCTCCAAGTATAGTAGCCCCGTTACATAAATAGTAAATAGAATACATTGACTGGCAAGACGGTTTAGGTCTTGCGCTTAAATACGATCTTACTATAATAATATTAGGCTAACGAGTACATATACGAGTACATACTTTTATTATCGATTTACTAATATTAATTTTTTTTAATGATATTTGGAAATGTTTTCGATAACGTTAAATCTACTAATTTCACTAATTCAATAATTTATTGTATAAGTATAATTATATTATATGGACTGTACAAATTAAAAAAAAAATGTTTTTACTCGCACGAGTGTTGGTTCTATCTTATTAACACGCATTACATAGAACATTGTACAAAATATAGAAGAATTAATTTTACTCTTTTGTTTACAGTATTAGAATGATAGAATGATCAATGATCAACTGACTCAGTGGCGTAACTGGAAAAAATCTGGGGGGGGGCAGTATAATTTATTCAGTATTCATCATAATTAAAACTTTGACCCCGCCTCCGGTTTAGTCCTAAAACTCATTTTATGGTTTAGAAACAAATTGTAGGTAGCAGGTACTGGTCAGTGGTTACTATATTGTTAAAAAGTGAATGCCAAAATGATACCTTCGCCCCTCCACAAAAATGTCTGGGGGGCAAGTGCCCCCCTTGCCACCACACAATTACTCCACTGAACTGACTTGTTATCAAATTTTAAAGTAGGTTGATAATTTTAGATTCTAAGCGGAGCGATGAATGTATTGATTTTATAATGATGTGTGTTTTTTTATTTCTGTCATCACCTTTTAGGACAGTAAAAATGCTTCAATTTTCTTCAATAGTACCTTTTCTGATAGGAAAGTGAATCTAGTTGGTACTTTAGGGGGAAAGTTAAAATTTCCCAGTAGTTTTCAAAAGTGCCGTGAAAAACAAATGAAAAATTAAGGGAAAAACGGGAATTTTTACGGAAAACCAATTTTCGACAAAATCGATTTCGGTTTTTGGTATAACTCTAAAAGAAATGACTGTAGATACATGCAATTTTGACCTAATGTTTATATAAGCATTTTCTACACACCCTAGCATTTCCAAAATATTCTGACTTATTTTGAACTGTTAACGGACATTTTCAGTTTCCAATTTTTTTAGTTTTTTTTTCTATAAATGTCAATAAAATTTTATTTATTGGGTAAAAAATCTTGAAAATTTATTAGTAGGCTTCTAATATACAGTTTCGAATACAGATGAAAAATATTGAAAATCTGTAGTCACAATTTTTTTTTATAGGTAATCAAAGTTCAAATTTTGACAAAATACGTAAAAATGACGAAAATGTGCAATTTATTTTGAGTTAGAAATTCATAAAAAATTTTCTTTTCATATCTAAGGTTTGAAAATGTAATAGAAATTCATAATTTACCTTTATACCTAAGATTTTAAAATTTTATACAAGATTCCTCATAAAATTGTCTACTTTTATCAAAAAACAATGTCTACAAGAAAGTCAAATTACATTTTTATGAGCGTTTAAAATTCATATTTTTACAACATTTGATATTCATTCTATTTCTCAAGTAGCAAATTTCTTATTTTATTTTAATTAAAACCAAATTAATGTAAATGCTTGGAAATTTCACTGAATATTTATATTCTCATTTTTTATACACCGTTACATTTTGAAAATATTTTGAGCTGTTTACGGACAATTTCAAATTTCAATTTTTAGATTCTGAGCGGAGCGATGAATGTATTGGTTTTACAATGATGTGTGTGTGTTTTTTTTATTTATTTTTTTATTATTTTTTTATTTTTTTTTTTTTTTGTGTCTGTCATCACGTTTTGGGACAGTAAAAGTGCTTAGATTTTCTTCAATAGTACCTTTTCTGATAGGAAAGTGAATCTAGTTGGTACTTTGGGGGGTCAAAAGTAAACATTTTCCAGTAGTTTTCAAAAGTACCGTGAAAAACAAATGGAAAATTAAGGAAAAAACGGGAATTTTTACGCAACATTGATTTTCGATAAAATCGATTTTGGTTTTTGGTGTAAGTCTAAAAAAAATGACGGTAAATACATGAAATTTTTACTGAATGTTTATATAAGCAGTTTCTATATACCATACCGTTTTCAAAATATTTTGACTTATTTTGAGCTGTTTACAGACATTTTAAATTTCCAATCTTTTTGGTTTTTTTTTTTTAAAAAATCAATTACATTTTATTTATTCGTTAAAAATTCTTGAAAATTTAATAGAATGCTCCTAATATATTGTTTCAAAGGCACATGAAAAATATTAAAAATCTGTAGTCACAATTTTTTTTTTTAAGCATTTAAAGTTGAAATTTTGACAAATTACGTAAAAATGACGAAAATTTGCAAATTATTTGGAGTTAGAAATTCATAAAAATTTTTCTTTTTAAATCTAAGGTTTTAAATTTTAACACAAGATTTAACGTAAGTTTTTCTACTTTTATCAAAAATAAAATATCTAAAAGCAATTAAAAATAAATTTTTATGAGTGTTTTAAGTTCATAATTTTACAACATAGGATATTCACTCGATTTCTCATGTAGCGTTTTTCTTATTTGGTTGTAATTCAAAAACGAATAATTGTAGATGCATGAAAATTTCACTAAATGTTTATATTCTCATTTTCTATACACCATTCAATTTTGAAAATATTTTGATTTGTTTTGAGCTGTTTACAGACATTTTTAGTTTTCAATTTTTTTAGTTTTTTTTTTTATAATTGTCAATAAAATTTTATTTGGTGGGCCAAAAGTCTGAAAATTTAATACAAGCTTTTTTATATATTGTTACAATATCAGTTGAAAAATTTTAAAAATACATAGGCACGATTTTTTTTTATAAGCATTTAAAGTTCGAATTTTGACAAAATTTGTCAAAATCTCGAAAATTATAAATCATTGTAATTAAAAAATTATAAAATGTTCAGTTTTTATAACTAAGTGTTGAAAATTTAAAACAAAAATTCTCATAAATAAATCATACTGTAACCAAAAAATCTAAAAAATATATCAACACATTTATTTTTTACAGACATTTTAATTTCAAATTTAGACAAAATTTCATATTTAAACCAAGAATAATGATTTTAGTTATTTTGATATAATTTAAAAATATTATTTGTTGGTATATGAAACTTTTAGAATATATTGTTATATTTTATATACACGCAATGGCATTTTAAAATATAATTTTTTTGAGAAAAATGAATTTAACCAACTATAGTAAATACTAATGCCTATAATACTAAAATTAATTAGTTTATTCACAATAATATCATCAAATACATTTAGACTTAGTAAGATATTATAGACTGACTGACCGTCTTCCCTCAGAATCGTTTTTCTTATTCAATGATATTATATCATTGGATTAAATTATTAAAATCTAACACAATCAATTACAGTGACTCACTTGTAACCTACTGTACAGCAGAGCGACATACACTTACCCGCCCTTTTTTTAGGGTTTTTTTTCTACAAATAACAATTAAATTTTATCTGTTGGAACAAAAAGCGTGACATATTAATGCAAGGCTCCTAATATATTGTACCAATAGCATTTGAAAAATATTAAAAATATACAGTCATAATTTTTTTTTATTATCATTTAAGGTCCGAATTTTGACAAAATGTATCAACTTTAAAATTTAATAATATTTTTGTAGTTAAAAATGTATAAAATGTTCAACTTTTATTGCTAAGGATTGAAAACTGAAATAAGTTTCCATGTAAATAGATAAATAAATAACTTTATCCAAAATAATATCATCCAGCATACTTATAGTTATATAATATAGGCTGAAAGACGTCTTCGCTCAGAACTATTTTCCGTATATAATGATATTATATCATTGAATTCAAATCTATCACCATCTATTGCAGTGATCCATTTGTAACCTGCTGTACAGCAGAGCGACATACACTTGGCTACCTTTTTCTTTTTAAATCTAAGATTTGAAAATTTAGTTCAATATTGGATTGAACACTCAATTTCTCATTTAACGATTTTATTATTTTGCTGTAATTCAAAAACGAATAACTATAGATACTTGTAATTTGCCCTATATGTTTATATTAGAATTTCATATACACAAATCAAAGCATTTTTTCCACTATTAGAAGTGTCTCCACACAAAAAAACTACATACCATTGTAAAAATGTAAAATCAATAAATTCATCACTCCGTTCAAAATCTAAAATGATATATTAATAAATTATGTAAAGTAAAATAAATTTAAAACTATGATAAT
Source organism: Nasonovia ribisnigri (assembly GCA_027563435.1). NCBI lineage: Eukaryota > Metazoa > Arthropoda > Insecta > Hemiptera > Aphididae > Nasonovia > Nasonovia ribisnigri. Next base: position 399,301 of record JANEHU010005190.1, on the reverse strand, counting down.
TGCAGCAATTACAATTTCCAAACAATAATTATTTTAATATAGGTGATCGGAATATTATATTATATTTTAATTTTTTATGAACAATCAAGTAGGTAGTTATCAACGTTATAATGTTTCATGCCCACTGAGTTTGTTTTTCATAAACATTTCTATCATTAATCATTTAGACTTTTAAAAATATATCTAATTTTCATCAAAATAATAGATAATGTTAATGATAATTTAATTCTTATGGTATATTTCCCATTAATGGACAATTAACATGCATATCTCTACGCCGTACGGCGTCAGTATAGTAGAATGTAGATAATTTCCCCATTTATCAATAACTATTATGTTCTTAGACCATAGATAACCTTGACGAGTTTGTAAAATGTTATTAACCACACCAACAGCTCGTTGTTAACATATATGCAATACAAATATTTTAAATTCTGAACTGACTTTTCCTTTTAAATCTAAGATTTTGAGAATCTAAAGATTTGTCATAAGTTTGCCTAAATTTTTTAAAAAAAAAATGTCTACCTGAAAGTCGAATTAAATTGTTATGAGCGTTTGAAGTTCAAATTTTTACAACATTGGAAATTCACTCGATTTATCATGTAGCGATTTTCTTATTTTGCTGTAATTCAAAAACGAATAACTGAAGATACTTTAAATTTATATCGTAAATTTATTTTATCAATTCCTATACTTGATAACATTTTCAAAATAATTTTTTTCGTTTTGAGCTATTTATGGACATATTCTTTTCACAGTTTTTTAGTTTTTTTTTCTATAGATTTAAATAAAATTGTATTTGTTGAGTCAAAAAGCTTGAAAATCAGAATCCTTTTTCGTATACAATGTCAATGTATTTTTAACATTTTTCAACTACTATTGTAACAATATATTAGGAGCGTTGTATTACATTTTCAAGCTTTTTGACCGAACAAATACAATTTAATTGACATTCATAGGAAAAAAACCTAAAAAATAGGAAAATGAGTATGGCTGTAAACAGTTCAATATAATTCAAAATTTTTTGAAAATTTTATCGTCTGTAGAAAATGCTAATTTAAACAACCAGTGAAAATTGCATGTATCTGCGGTCATTTGTTTTAGAGTTATACCAAAATCCAAAATCGATTTTGCTGAAAACCGATTTTGCGTAAAAATTCCTGATTTTCCTTAATTTTTTTTTTGTTTTTCCCTGCGCTTTTGAAAACTATTGGAAATTTAAAAAATCGACCTCCCGAATGCTCCAACTAGATTCAATTTCCCATCAAACAAGGTACTGTTGAAGAAAATCTAAGCATTATTTCGACTACTTATCGTGTACACAGACACAAAAAAGAAAATTAATAAATTAATAAAAAAAAAACACACATCATTGTAAAATCATTATCACTCCGCTCAGAATCTAAAATTATGATGACAAATTGAGAAAGACTAGAAAAGACTTATTCAATCAGTAACATAAATTTGGAGCTATTATTAGGGAATATGGATTCATTCTAAACATATACACAAGTATAAAATTGAGATACTTATGTTTATAATTATGAGCACTGCATAGGTATAAATACTTTATTTATTTTTTATTTATTTACACTTAAACCAAAAAATTTAATATCTAATGATGTTTAGTTCAAAACTAAACAATTATATAGGTATTTTGAATTTTTAGGAAACAGTTTTACTTAAAAACGAAGCATTTAATCATTGAAAAAGCGGCTCTCAACATTATCACAAGCTATTAAAATTATTGTCAAAGTTGGTCATTTTACTTAAGTCAGGTCTGGTTTCATCATAATAAAAATGATAAATAATTAAATATGCACATCCCAAACAACTCTCATTGCAAAAGTTTGACGAACAGGTAAATTGAAAAAATTAAATAAGCACTTTCCTGAAAGAACAATTGTGTATCAATAGTTAGTGGTTTCAACGTATGTCCAAATGTTGTATAAGTCGGTTTACTCAAACAAGTTATTTTTCTAAAGATATGTATACCCAAACCAGTTGTATAAAAGATATAAAATGTATTATGTACCCAAACGTGTTATGGTCAATGGGACGGGATTTAGTTAACAATAATGAAAAACTCCCTCGCAAACGATTCTACCAGGCACCGGTGTACACAATATATTTGATTATTTTACATTATACACTACGATGCCAATACCAGTGTGGCGCAAGCGCAGACCACTACTGCGACACAAAAATCTTACCTTTTTCATCCCCGTGGACCAAGGACGCGTTTCATCCAAGTGGAGTTGGTGGGAAGGGGAGGGGGGAGGGGGCAATAAATCATGAACACGGAAAACGGTCGGTGTGCTGTCACGTGAAATAAACATCTCCCCTCTACTCAAGTGCATTCCTTCTGCGTATTATTGTACCAAGTGCATACCATTATAAATTATAACACATGTATAATAGATGAATAATATAATATGTACATACACATATGTCCGTGTTAATAATAATTATCTTGTTCACGTATTAAACAGTATTGTTTAGGGTAAACGATATCACTTGCCATTAATATCCACTTAAGGACACGATGAACTAGTTTAATATTTTCAACTATTTGGTATATTTTCGAAACGCGTTAACCACAAAGTTTACATGAAATACATTGACAGTATAATTTATTATAGTAAGTTCCTTTAAGAGGACGCTACCCAGATATTTTTTGTCTCCGTCTTACAAGTAACATATAAAATTTACGCTCAGTCGATCACGCTTAACTCCGTTAGTTTAAAAATTAGAGTGAATTGAAATATTATAAAAATTAATGGTAAGAACATTGTTTGTGTTTGTAAGTGGGTTATTTTAAAATAATTCAGTTTTTAAGTGAGTTATAAACATTTTTAATTTACGCAATATAAACGCATAACGTAATAAAAAATTAAACTATCGTATAAAACTCACATAGGTACAAACACAGATAATTTTCTTTCCATTATGTTTTATAATAGGTCAATTCACTGTAATTGTTAAACTAACGGAGCTAAACGTGATCTGCTGAGCTTAAATTTGCTATGTTACGCACTTGTAAGACGGAGACAACAAATTACCGTGTAGTGTCCTCTTAAGTATAGGTACCTTTAAGCCGGCTTCACAGCTTTGGAAATTGCCGTATCTCTGGCCTAACTCTGGAAATTTCCCGGTAGATCATGATTAGTGAAAGAAACCTTAATTACAATGGCCACTCATACACTCAGAATGCGATAAAAGACACACGGCTATTAGATTGGCATAGCTGTGAACCCGATTTAAGACATATAAAATAGATATCTGAGTGTTTAGCCTTATATGTTAGCGCTCATACGCTTTTGTGGTATGCACGGTGCAAAGTGCAACGGTACAGCTTTATATATACAAGGTTAAATATTATAGGTTGATATTTCAATCGAGTATGTGCCGCTGATATACCCGCATTATAAAACTATTAAACTTATATTCGATATTTTTGGAGGACATTTTGTATTTTGGTGTAGTTATATAAGTGTGTATGAACTAATCAGCAGAATGTTGTATTTAAAAATTTAAAAATTATTATTTTGGAAATTTTTGAATTTTAAATCATACAATTTTAACTTAAAATAATTGTACATGGTTTATATTTCTGTCAATGTTTAACAACTAATATATCATATAAACAAATGTATGTTATATCTATGTATATGTATGTGTGAGCTTGTGTGTGCACTGTCAAGATTCTATACTGCAACCTACGTTAAATTAAAATATAAGGAAAAATTAATTTTATTTGACTTTTGATTGTTTTGCAATATTTTGATCGTGGTTGGTAAATAATTGATAGAAACAGGAATAGAACCTTTTTTAATTGCGGTGGAAACTTTATACATGGTTATAATCATAATATCTAATATTAATTTTGGTAATATAGGTACAATTTGAAAATCGTTCATCTCTAACTTACGGTTACTTGGACGGCGGACGAATATGAGCTGGCTTCTACGGAGTTCATGATGACAATAATAAAAAATAAAATGTCAATAATGACACGCTATTTTTTATTATTATTACGAAATATACGCAGAGTCGATCACATTCACATTGTATAGTAAGCTGAACTGATACACAACTATAAACTGTGAGTTCATGTACCATACTAACAGTAGTTGTAGGACCAGTTATCGTTTATCTTAATTCATGACTAACAGCGCCATCTCATGTCCGTGGTCCTGAAAAATGATTCACTAATATATCGATATCTATCAATTCTACTATCGATTGTATTATTACACCAAGGCGTTAATAAAATTGTTATAATCATTATTAATCAATCTTATCCATAGTATAATCGATAGTAGAACTGATTTATCGATATCGATTAGTGATGCCCACCTGTAGCCACCACGAATAAGATATTATAATGGTTGCTCGACGGGCTATGTTAAAAGCGATATCACATGACAATTTATATTACTCTCAGAATCAGCTGCTTCACTAACTGAGTGTAAACAATGTTATTTTTCAAAATATTATGTGAAAATTGATTGCCACCTAATTGGCGATAGCAATATAATATTATTATATAGGTACTTTATTCAGAATAAGTCTGAAAAAAACTGCACAGCGTCGGAATGGTAGGACCGCTGTGATTGGCCAGTTTTCGCACGCCTAACCGACGGCAGCCAACGAGACTGCACAAGCGCCAACGGGACACGGTTTCATCGTGATTTTTTTCCAAACTTATGCTGAATAGAGTATAGTACAATAGAACATAAATATTCCATTGAGGTCTTCAAGCGCTGCAGAATTGGTCTTACCGTGAGAGTAATATTTTAAAGACAAAAAATGCATGCTTTTTGAGCAACCATCATACAGTAGAACCTCGATGTATCTTTAATTGTGGTAGCCACTAGTGTGGAAGTCTGTGATTAAGAGTCCACTCTGATTAAAGTGAAAAATATACAACGGTCAACAGATAGCTCGACATAGGCGAAAATAAGGAAGGGGCTAAGGGGCTAAGCCTTCCCAAAAATGTCCATAGCCCCCCAAATATTTCCTAAATTTTATTTTAAACTTTTTCAGTATTATCAAAATAGGACTTAAGCCCCTCTAAATCCCTATGCGCTAAGCTCGGTATGGTTCACGGCTATATAGATACAATAGACGTATTATACATTGAAGCCAACATGTGTATGTGTGAGAAAGACAGACAATATCTACAAATTCACTAGACTAAACCGGTGTGAAAAATAATGCATCGGGATGTTCAGCATAGCTGTAACTATGGGGGGACTTGGGGGGCTAATTAAATATCATTTTTTTTTTTTAATATCTAGGAAAAATGTTTATTTTTTTGGTTATCAAACTGTTATGTAATGACCTTGTGTAAAACGTAATACGTATCATGTCGTGTAGTTTTAAATGGTGATAACTATTAACGAGTAACGATGCCAAGACGACAATAGCTGAGCCTGCGAGCCACATATAGGGGCTTTTTGCTAAAAATAGATAATATTATAGCTTAATAATGAATTTTAATTGAGGAACGCGTATGGGAGGTGTGGGGGGCAGAGTCCCCCACATTTGTTATTTATATTTATTATTTCAGGGCTGAAGCCCCCCCCTAATTTTAAGGTCTAGTTACGCCTATGATGTTTGGACCATATCGTTTACATGGTTCATTATCCCGGTGCAGGATAATGTGGGATAATTTTAAACCGGTCTAGTTTACTGAATTTGTGGACAGTGCCTATTAAAATGCCTTTCCTGAGTTATAATCTCTTTGGTAAAACCTCACATTATTCTTTGATAAAACCACAGATTTATCTAGATCTAATTAGACATGTTAGCTTCGGATATCTCACTTCATTCCATTATGTCTATGGTAGATGCTATAGTGGTTGAAGGACGATTCGTGATGTCCATGAAAAGTTTTCTAATCTTTTTAATACCACCTGGAACAATCTAGTTTTGTAGTTCAAAAATAGTCTTTTATATACCTTGAACGGCTTGATGCTTGAACAGTTAACAATTTATTGAAATGTACATGACTATGAAAAAAGTAAAAGTTAAATACAACTTTAAATTTTTTATAATAATTATAATAGTTTTCAAACTGATTATTAATTGACAAGTTACAATAGTATTTGAACAAAACAAATCATAATATTATATTAAGTAATATACTAAAAGCACATAGGTATCACGATTTAAAATGGGCATTTAAAAATTATATAATAATATTTAATTATAACCATGATAACCAACAACATCACATTTATTTTATAAAATTGACTTGACATATATTCACTTTCAACACTCTAGTTATAAATGCTGTTCTGGTTGATTAAAAGGTCAAGTAATGTACTTTTATTTTGTCTTTTTAGTTTTTTATTGCTTGGATCTTCGTAGATATTTTTCCCTTTATTAGTCTAATATTAGCCTTCAGTTTTTTTTTTATCATAGATGTATCTTTTAATAGTTATTATTTTTTTATCCAACCATTCAGTTTCGCAACTATATTTGAATAATAAGTAGTATTTTATTGTTTTGTTCTTTTATTGATTTATACGGGTAGATGCGTATTACAATTTACTCCTAGATGGCTAGACCTTTCCGGTATAAATATTTTAACTCTATTTCTATACTTTCCATTAAAATATATACCAATTTCGGAAGTGCTTGGGTCATTTATAAATGCATGGTTAAATTTTTTTAAAGCCATATTAAATTCTCTCATCACACATTGACTGAAGAACTTTTAATAATTTATACATAGTTCCTTGTTTTTCTTAGCGTGTTAGTTCAGTTACCTAGCAAATGTTGTATCTACATTCCATAAATATAAAACACAATAGAGAACTGACCATATTGTATATTTTGTTAGCTGAAGCAAATGCATTACAATACATAAGATTTATAAATTTGTTTACTTCAATTAATTTCCTTCGTGCACATCTTAATACATTTTTAAAAGGATCTTGAATACGATACCTCTTCAAAACAGAATAGAATCATTTTTGATCAATATACAAAACAATGTTTAAAAAGCTAAACAAATAATTGAACACATAATATACCAATTTAAAAATATGAAATTTAACTAATCAAAAATAGGTTTGGTTTGCAAGTTCTTGAGATTTACATTTTCATTTGTCCACAAACCTACCAATTCTATCTGCAGTTTTATTATAAAAGAGTTCAATACTCTAACATATTTTATTGAATATCACTTACCAATATGAAAACAATAAAAAATATATAGATTTAATATTTTATTGTGTTACCTTTCAAATAGTTTTAACTTCTCAAATTTTTCATTCAAAACTTTCTTAGGATAAACTTTTTTGTCCAATGTAAATATTTATATTTGTTTCTCTCATAATTGGTAAACAATTTAGTATACTTATATTAATTAGTAATTACTATAGTATTCTTAAAGAGAACTAATAAAATAAAATTCCCAGTTCTATAGGTAAATGTATCTGTTATCAGCCTCGTAACAAATACTTTTATTGTGTATTGGAATAAGCTCCTGAAAAGTTACTTATTCTAAATACATATTTCATTACATTATTTGAACACTTTGTTGAAAATATTATTGTAAAATAACAATTTTGTTGCACCAATATTTTGATTATGTTTATTGGCACCTAAAATTATTTGGGCCCCTGCCCAAAATTAGCTTAATCTGGATTTGTACACATGATGCCGCCAAACATTTTTTTGCAAACAACAAATTTTCTGTAAATTAATATTATTATGACATACTACATAATTTAAGATAAAATAAATAAACTTATATTATGATCGTAAGTAAAATTTATTTCACCAGATACCTAACGAAAGGGTCTAAACAATAATGTAAAAATAGTTTTAAAAGATAAATGATAGTAATTAATAATACTAAAACAGTAAAACATATCATGCATTATAATAAATAAATTGACAACTGTAAAAATTGTGGAACAAAAGCTAAAACCCAGTTTAAAATTTGATAATACATACAGCTAATTAATTTTTTTCAAAATGGTACATATACTATAATATGTTCTTAAAACTATTCAATAACACATAATATCTAGACCGAACAAATCATTTTGCATATACAACATTTATCCAAATAATTGTTAATATTTAATTGAATGTAAATATTAAAATTATTACATTTATAGATAGGAAGTTTGAACTACTACATATTAAGTCTTATTCAGCCTTAAAATATATATATACCTATAAAATAAAAGTAATAATATTTGGAATGTTTTAATTTTAAAATTTACACTCGATTCTAAGAATCATTTGTATTACTTTGCAACATTTGGCACTATTGATTTTATTATTAATAGACAAATTCTTTTTGAACTTGTAAACATTGTTTGAATTCTGCATGACTCTTCACTTCTGTATTGGAGACTGACCATTGTGTGCTATGTAACTTAGAGTTTCCAAAGACTTTTGTAATGATTTTTTTCCAATTTCCCTTTTATCATAAGGATGGTACCCTATATTTACAGATGGATTTTTTGGATATTTATATTGAGTTATCTCCGAACCTAATTGATACATTTAATTAGTTTTAGTTTTAAATAAAATGTATTTATGGTACAATACTTGACAGTGATTGTGCTTCCAGAACATTTGACGTTAATTTTAGTTTTGTAGCAGGAAAATAGTTGTCATCTTTGTTTTTTTCAACTTTAATTTTATCATCAGCTAAAATTTTAATCATTGAAAAGTTAAAAGGGTACATAACACAAACAATTTTGCATTTACATATTTTGTTTTTATATTTTAAGAAATGTTGTCTTCGGCACAAAAATCAGACTAGTTTAGTAGTTTGTACAACTGATCAAAAATTGGATATTCTCAGTATTTTCTGAATAATCGGGGTATAATTACAAAAAAACAGTGGAAAAGTGGCAATTGTTTGCTACAACTTTTAACAAAATCAATATTTTGGTAATTTGGAAAGAATTATTTGTAGAATTGAAATTTTCACTAATTGTAACACATTGTAATATTATACTTTCAAAATATTTGATTACTACAGATGAGATTGACTATTGATGACTTAAAAAAGTACCAGAAATACTTAAAAGCTATAGAATTTTCAAAATTAATAAACGTATATTTGAAATTTCTTTAATTATTCAAAGATATTAGAATAATTTAAAATATGTATTGAAAATTGAATTTTATTTAACATGTGTACTGTGTACATATATATTTTAAATAAATTGAATTACATATTCACTTACAAAATTATATAAATGGCATTTAGACACCAACCATTTCTGGTCTAGTAGTTAAACCATACTTTACATTAAATACGTTGATCTGTACATCTATGCCAATTGTTAATTAAATATGTTTTTGAATTTACAAATATTATAATATTCAATAAGTTTCTATATAATGAGCATAATACAACTGTAAAAGCATATGTATGGCATGTGATCACTTGTACGCAGTATATCTATTAAATTACACCAATTAGTGTTATACGCAGTGTATTGAAAAACAAGAAAATGCAAAATACAATTTATATTATATTCTAAATCTATGAAGTATGAAATAAGTTTATAGCTAATCATCAACATTCTATCTCCATTAATGACATTTCAAATTGTATTTCTTTATTAAAAAGTTTGATGATCTGACATCTGTGACGAAATGTTTTAAGCAAAATTCAAAAATTACAGTTGTGCTCTAAATCTAAGTCTCATAATTATTTTATGAAATATTATATTTAATAATACCTGTTGGGTTATAAGGTAAAGTCTGTTGTTGTGAGGTGGTTGGAGGAATAAGGCTTTTGATATAATTATTATGAAAGTTGTCATCTATGTCTTCAAAATCATCATCAGCACCATTGTCTATTTCTAACTTGTCATCACCTAAAAATGTATTATTAATACTTATGTAGGTTAATTTGCATTTGAAATACATATTAATTCATACTCATATCTGAGTCGCTGAAAGTAACTTGTTTAGCATTTTCAATACAGTTACTCTCTTGTATTTTTCCTAAAGCTTCTGGAAGTTTGTGAAAAGAAATGAGAGGAATTTCAGGAGTTAATTCACATTCAAGGTCATTACTGTCATTATCATCATCCTATAATAAATTGAATAACATTTAGATAGTTAAAATGTTAAAAAAAATATTATGTATATAATATAAGATTTGCTATAGGTACCTACATAAAAAATAAAAAGTAGTTGAATTTATTTAAATTATAATGTGTTATAGGTAGATGTTATAAACTTTAAATGCTTACATCCATTAACCTCTCTTCGTGTGTCATAAGTATTCTGAATTCTTCATCAGTAATATCATTGTGTTTAAGTTCAGTTCTAGGATTGGGCACTACTTTTAAATGTTAGGGTTGATTTATTGCATTCGTCCCATCAATAGTACATGAATCAACAGATGTACAACCTCTAGAACCATTTCTTTCCGTCCTGTTTAATTGCTAAAATTTTGAAATTTAATTAATAAAAATGTAATAAATTTAAAAAAAAAAAACAATTAATTTTGATTTTACAGCAGTGATAATAGTGTTTGTTAGTGTTTCATGTGGTTCATCAGAATATTCAGTATACTTAAGTAATATTTGATCTATGTCTGTATTAGCATACTGGTACAACTTGTTGGACTCGTTGAAAATAATGATTGCTACTTCACAATCACATAACACGCTTAACTCGTAAGCTTTCTTTATGAGACCAAATTTGCGTTTGTTAAATGTCACCTACAAAATGTTATGATTAACATTAAAAAATGAATGTAGACAATGTGAAAATTACAATAATACATACATGGCGGTTTCTATCGTCCTCTATTTTAGATATATTAATTTTCTTGCGTCCCATGATTAATAATAACAATTGATTATTTTAATTTAGTATTCAGGATTTGGATAGTGGGACAATACTTAAATTGCAATTTACCTTCAAATATAAAAACAGTAAATATCAAACAATAATTAATAAAAACAAAAAGCTTTATGGTAACAAAAATAAATAATACGCTTGTACCAATGGAATGACACTGTGTGATTGTGTGAATTGGCAAAATCGGAGGAATACTGCCTTAAAAACGGGGGTAATAAACGTTTCAGTAATTTAGATAAACAAACGTAAAGCATGACTAAATAGTAAAAAATATATAAACAAGCATGTCAGCGTGAAATGTGCCAGACTTGGAATAAACGAGATGTGTAGTGATAGGGAAAATACCTTATAACATGTACAATCACGGAACAATATAGAAACGACACTCGATCAGCTGATCCGGCGTCTGTATCCCTATGGTATGAAGTATTGGACTCTGTAAATTGTACCTTATCCGTACTCTGATAAGATGTTGGTAACGTTATCCCTATTTGTTACGAAATTGTAAAAACGGAACATTCCATTGACCGCGGATGACGCCAGTTTTAATTTATTCAAAGTTTTTTATGTACAGTATTGTTAGTTATAGTGTTGTATACATTTTGCTTTGAATGAAAAACTATAATATTGTTATTTGAAATTTTTCAAATAATTTATAATATTGATTATTATATTAATAACGAATATCACGCTCTCCGGAGACCGTGATCAAGGCCACAACCACCCAATTTTGCCAATACATGCACTACAAATTCACTAGACTAAACCGGTGTGAAAAATAATGCACCGGGATATTTGGACCATATCGTTAAAATGGTTCATTGTACCGGTGTAGGATAATGTGGGATAATTTTAAACCGGTCTAGTTTAGCGAATTTGTGGACAGTGCCTATGCCCTGATACAATATGGATACAGTCATATCACACTTATGGAATGAGTTGAAACTAGCATAACCACTGAACTATAGGACCTGTGATATATGCGCATGCGTGAATACTTATGAAACCTTTATAGTTTATAGTTTATCTTGTTAATTTAATGACTGAGCCGAAAATGAATGATAAGAGACCACGTGCAAGCGGTCCTCCAATTATGTTGGCCTCACAAATTGTTCGTACCAATAACTCCATATATTATATAATCCAAGGAAAATACGTAATTTGGCACGATTTAAGATAATATAAATGTATAATATGGTTGCCCAACGATCACGAATTCAGATAGTACCTACCTACCACATTATATAATATAAGGTAATTAGAATTAATAATAAGAATCTTAACTCATGGCCCCATGTATATAATAATGTGTACCTAGTCACTCAGCGTCACAGACTATAAGATAATCTGTGCTCAAAGTCGAAAAGCCACAATACTTCCTATTGTCGGTATCCCTACCACAGGTCGCTGCAAAGCCCAACATTGTACCCATTGTACACCCACAAACCACAAGTAGCGTCGCATCAGAGCACGGACTAAGATAGAGACACCTGTGCAGTGTGCATGATTATTCTCTGTCCGGTCATTAAGAACACGGATTCCATTACCAAGTTGCCAGACTTAATAATCTAAGACCGTGGACTAAGATATAATGGATTGGAAACGACATGGTTTGAAGGTATAGTAAACCAAGAACCCTACACAGTTCATTTTTTAATATAATTTATAAACATTATAGATGATAAATTACCTATACAGTTAAAAAATGCGTGTTATAATGAATTCAGGCATTAATCAGTAATAAGTAATGTACAAGGAAAGCCTACAAAACAGGAAACATAGATCAGAGGTGGAAACAACAAGTTGTTTTACCTATTCACATAATATAGCGATGCCCGCCACAATATCACGCCACCATTCTTCATTTGAAGAACCCATATAAATAAGAGTAGAGCCCCTAGCATTTTTAGAAGATAGTTAGAAGATTAGTTTGACTTCCTAAAAAGCCTAAATGTTTTTTTCAAAGAGTTTATACATGTACAAAAATTTAAACCGGACACTCCGAAGTATGTGTAATTTATCACCGCTTATTGTTCTAAAACGTATGAAAAATACGTGAGCTACGATCCCCTTAATATATTAATGTTTGAGTATAGGGTACTATAATAGTTAGCTACAATTCAAAGAAATTTTGTTTATGAGCATACGACATCGTTTGTATGTAATAGGTATGTCAAAGAGCTGCTAATAAACAAACAACTCTACCTAAATATATATGGTTTTTTTTTTAATTGGGCCAAAGGTAACTTGTATAGCTGATGATTTTAAACGAAATGTAGAAATATATGGTCCTAAATTCTATTAATTAACTGTAAATATGTTATTAACTTGTACATTAAATAAACACATAAAAAGAACAATAGTTCATAATATTGGAATTATAAATGCCTATTATATTACTGGTATGAATACTAGAACAAAAAAAAGAGGTGGGCAACTGGGTTTTACTCTGCTATAAGTCTTATGAGACTTACGTTTTAACCATTGATTCTATCACTATAGGTAAACAAGACCAACTAATAACAAGTGGCGATTAAAGACATGACTTAAAAGTGTTAGCATGATTATTGTATAGTATTCGAATTTAAATGTATTTAGTGTTTTGAATACTTTCATACTACTTTTTTTTTCAACTCCCTTGCCACCATGAATATTCCTGAGCATGCCTGACCTCCACTGTAATATAGAATATTTTGTTCCGTTTTTAATTTTTTTGTTCTGCAAAACATCTGAAAAAATGCCAAAAAAAATCATAAAACGGAACACAATGTCTCAAAAGAAGAACAAAATGCCCACGGAACAGCTCAAAACAAAATTTATGGTGTAAATAAAATGCTAATATAAACATTCAATTAAAACTAGTATATATGGTCATTTTTTATAGAATTACACTAAAAACTAAAATCTGTCAAAAACCAATTTTGAGAAAAAAATTCCCATTTTCATGATTTATTTTTTGTTATTCCTAGTGCTTTTGATAAATACCGTGAACATTTTACTTTTGACCAACTTTCCTTATGATTCGTTTTCATAACAGAAAAAGTGCTGTTGAAAAAATCTAAGCATTTTCACTATCCTAAAAAGTAATGGCAGTCACAAATAAAAATTAAAAATTAAATAAAAAAACCCAAAATATCATTCTAAAACCAATACATTCATCGCTCACCATAAAAAAACCCCGGTAAGGACTGATGACATGGTGAAATTTATTAATTTTAATTTACTTTAATAGTTATACAAATGTTTGGAATATTTTTATAATTAAATGTAAGTATAGCTTAGTATAATAACGTAAAAAGTAAGTAAGATATGTAGATTTTGACTTCACTAAAAAGTTGAGCAAATAAAATATAAATACTAACATTTACAAAAAAAGGTTGTAATAGCTAGGTCGACGCAGGTTAGGTATGGGAGAAGTATTGTACTCACGCATAGTCGAAAATCGAGGGGGGCTTACTGGGCTTAGATCCCTCCAAAAATCCATCAAGCCTCCTCTTGTCTTAGTTGTGTGAGATCGATGCCCCCCCCCTCACTCAGTTCATGTTAATAATGTTAGCCCACTTGAAATGTTAATGGATTTCCGCCTATCTTTGACGGGACAAGTGCCTTTTTTACATACAGCTCGCAAGTGCCAAGGTCTTAATTAAATTATATACAAATGACTAAAGTCGACATTTGGTGATAAGATTATGTACCTAGATGACAAAAAAATTAATAATATAATTTTTAATTTTTAAAAGTTGTTTCATCAATTATTGCAGTGGTAGATCCAGGGTCGGCCATTATTTGGTTAAAAAAAATGTTTTCATAAAATAATTGATTGAGAGCATAAAACGCTTTTTTATATCCCGAATCGTGACCGACCGGCAACTTTTGCTATTATTGTGATTAGTATATATAATAAATCTAAAAATAAATATTATACTCAAACCATTTTCAGGCAATGTCTTACGACCATAACTATAACTATAACGATCATCTATAACTTTTCTAGACAAGTTTGATTGATACATTTTTCCGGAATTGTCTTTATTAATATTAAAATCCTAGTCACTTTCCTAATACCTGTTCCTAACCCTACTGTGGAAATGAGCTTTTCTTCTCTACGTACCAAGAAAGGTTAACAGATGTACCTTTGTATTATACATTTACAAAAATATAAATAATAAATATTCATATTAATATTTAAAATACCATTAATAGATTTGCAAATGATGAAAATAGAAAATTTTATTTTATTTTGTAGTTTTATTAAATGTTCATTGTTTATATCAAATAAAGCTCATATACATGTACACCTATTAAGTTAAAATAATCGTACAAACTATTTTATTTTCTGTTTTGTTTTATTTTTTGAATAATATAAAATAAAGTTTTACATTTCAATTAATTTGTGATTAATTTTATTTGAATAAGTATAACACACTGCTTCTTATGAAGTATACATGTAGTAAAGATGAACTTATTAAAAATGATAAATTGGTAGTACCTACTAGAACATATTATATAATATAGTAACTAATACCTAAGTATGTAGCATTTCAACTTTAAAATATATTAATACTTAGACTAGTTAATACTTATGTAAAGTAGGTATTTATTTCAGCATACATATACCTAGTAATTTTGATTCATTATTTTTATATACGGTAAAATTATTTTTGTAGGTAAAAATGTTCGCAATTGTGTTATACCTATTCAAAATGTTCTGATGATAGTGAATTATTAAGCAATATAGATGTTCAGAAACGATCTTAAGAACAAAGCAATGTGTATGTGTGTATGGAGCCCGGTCTTCATAATTACCGGCTACAATTTAAAATGCTCAATGTTTGTTAACAAGAACAGTAGTTTTTATTTATCATCACTTTAAATTAATTGTTATAAAATCATATTAAACATAATTTGAAAACTATTACAATAATTGCGTCAATGATTTTATATTTACATATAAAGTATAATTTGTTTTATCTATTAATATTTGTTGATTATGAACCACATAATTCAACATAGATTCAAATAGTTATGTAAAATGTGTACTAATATTATAGAACAATGTACCTATATTATAAATAGGTACCTCCTAGGTCATATGAGAAACTTAATAACATAGACTCACAACTTACCAATGGTTGTAAATTGTTTGCTTTTCTCTGTGACGAAGTGGTTTAAAAATATTTTCCTAACTTTCTTAAAAAATATGAAATAGCGTTCTCAGAAACATATTAATATGCACTATTGTCTATTGCTATAACAATACCCGTGTCATCAGCTGCGCATGAACGTACATATTCATGTATGAAACTCGTAAAGAGTTATTTAAGAAATAGTTAACAAGACAATAACCTCACAAGTTTAAGCATCATATCGATTGAAAAACGTGAAGCAAAATCACTAGATATTGATGAAATAATAAACAAGTACACCCAACCACATTGGGTGCAAGACTATTTTCAACAACCATATCAAATCACCAATAAATACAGAACACAATAAATCTTCCATGATACGGGACATATTTAACAGACTACAACAATGAATTAATATTCACACCTTAGTCATAAATAAAATTACGTTCCAAGTCACACCACCCTGGAAATGGGAACTGAAACTAAATACGGAACTTCTTGACCTTAATAAAAAAGCAACAAATAATACAATAATCACCTCTATTTTAAAAAATACGATCCAGCATTCATTCTCCAATCACATAAAAATATACACCGATGCATCAAAATCCGAGCATGGAGTAGGCTTTGCCGTAATAAAAGATGACACAATTATCCAACATAAGCTTCCAATAATAACCAGTATTTTCTCTGCCGAAAACTATGTCATCTACGAAGAGGTAAAACTAGCAAACACGCTAGAATCTAATGACATAGTTATAATCAGTGACTCTCTTAGCACCCTACTAGCTCTTAAAAACCTATCCACAAAAAATGAAAGAACTTTAAATATCCAACCAAAAATAATTGAAACAAAAAAAAATATAGAATTCATGTGGGTCCCTTCCCACACTGGCATTGCAGCAAATGAAAGAGCCGACAAATATGCTGACCTTGCAACAAAAAATATTTCAACCCCTACTTTAAATAACATATCTTCCATGGACATAATAAACTCTATTAATGAAAAAATACTTTCAATTTGGCAAAACCAATGGAATTTAATACCAACAACTAACAAACTCAAAAACATAAAAAAAAATATCAATAGGTGCACACCTCAATTTAACAGACGCCAAGACACCGCAATCGCCCGTATCAGAATCGGACATTCCGCACTCACACATTCATATCCTATCAGTAAAGAGAGCCCCAACCAATATGCAACACATGCAACCAAATACTAACCGTTAAACACATAGTGGAGGAATGCGCACTGTACGCCTTAATACGCACCGACCTGAAGATGCCACCCAATGCAGAAGCACTCAATGAACACAACACGTCAAAATTCATTAAATTTCTAAACATTACCAATATTATTAAAAAATTGTAAACTCTGTAAATAACAATTGTAAAGAAATTATTATTTCATAAATTTACACCTAATTTTAAGAAACATTCAGGCTAATAACCTTTGCCTTATTCTTTAAATAATAAAAAAAAAAAAAAACAAGTTTGCCGATGCACATGAAAACCGCAGAATTTTTTTAAAGTAATTTTTTCATAGTGTGGTAACTTGTAATCAGTATTCAATAATAAAGTATTTTCAGTGGACTTTTCGAATTTAAAAAAAATTATCATCAAACCAGATTGTTTGCCGCAGCACGTCTTTTCCTACACCTACTCCGATCCCGATAAACTGTATCACTTTTTAGTGTTACCCACGTCAGATGTAGACATCCTTGAATTATTATTGTTTAAAGATAGGCACCTTAATTTTATTAAAACACATTGTACATTTGGAACTCACGCGACAACTGAGGTAATACAATATCGTGTAACTAATGAAGGGATATAAAGTTATATATAGGTCTTAAGGTATATAATTTACAATCACCTTAATAAATAAAAACTCAAATCGGTCAAGTTGTTAAGACAAACAAAAATCGAGTTATAAAAATTCATGTTATAGAAAAAGTTGGGACCAAGATAGTCCTTTGAGTCATTGACAATACGACTTACATACGTTAGAGCTATTTAGGTTCCGCTGTATATATTTCATAAATAATTATTGCGATTTGACGTGACAAAATAATAATGAAAGTGTAAACGCGTTGGATTTTAATAAAATCGAAGAACCTCCGATGGCAAAATTATTAGTAGAAATCGTTTGGTACGATATTGATTGATATACGTCGTATCAATTGAAATTGATAAATAGGCTTGATAAATAATAATTGCCGTACAAAAATAAAAATGTGTATCATAATTCATAAAGATATTTATTTTATAAACGTAAACAAATTTGATGTTAAATTTTTATAATTTATAAGAATAGATACCTGTAATTTGTACATCAATAAAAGCGTATAATATAGCCAATGTTCTTCAGACGAAAGTCGGCAGGCAAATAAAAATAAAATTATTAATATTATCTTCTCTGTAATCGTTCGTCAGTATTCGGTACCTATTTGTAGCCAATGATATTCGTCAACAGTGCGTTTTGTCGATGAGCTAAAATGGAAAACGCAAAACGCATTATCGGGGCCAGAAAAGATTGATTCACGGGACCGATTAAAAACCGTCGGGAGGTCACCACAACTTGTTAAAACACAATATTCTGTCCTTTATGTACGACTATTTACTGTTAAAAAATGTTCTTAATAAACCTTAATATATTTAAGGAAACCGGGGCTTTCGATTATTTAGATTTCGGGTGCCAAGGTAAATGTTTACCCAGATACCCCCACCCATCCCAATAGGGCCTGATCATATCACGTATTCAAATTCAAATATCGTAAAATAGTCAAAGTAAGGACACAGATAATGTTCTTAATTTTAAGTTGTATTATGGGTCATTCACTCTGATACCAAGGGTAACTACACTATGTTTGTTCTGCTTAACGCAATTTGCTGTATTGCGAGACGAACGTAGGTCAAAGAAGACTTTCTCTATGTAGTCAAAGACAACGGAAGCCAAATACTCACTTTTTAAGGGGTTCTGTATAGGCAATTATGAGAATATATGGCAATTAAAATGTTATACCTTAAAGACTTTAATTTTGTAATCATAAGCTTACAATGGTACTGACTTGAAACCACTCGTAAATAATTTTGAATTAGTATTTAAATACATTTAAGATTTTAAATTTAAATTTTCCTAATTAATAAAATTGCCTATATTAAATCCCTTCAAAAATAGGTGTGTGGCATTATAGAGCCCATCGGGGAACATTTATATATTTTATTCATAACGTTGTTTCTTGTTGTTACTGTAAAATGTCTTCACAATCCCCTAGATGTCAAACTTTAAAGTTCAGAAATATATAATATGCACTAAATTAGCATGTAAGCATATAATATTTTATCAGTAATCTTACATAATATTTTAAATTTAATATACTAACTACTCATTCTAGTAAAACCCTTTTATACTACTTATTCTGTGTTTATCGAAAAAGTAAACTATTTAAAATATTTTACCTCGCCTTACATTCTAAACTATACACTTCCTTATTCATAGCTCGGCATTAAATTAAGTTAAATAACAAGTTAATTAATTTTTTTAAAGTACCTAACTTCTAACTTAACAAATTGATTTTTTCCATGTATAATTACTATTTACTAATGCTACAATTATTATGATTGACACACAGTATCATATTAATTTTTACCAGGATTGCTCCCGGGGTTCGCCATACGGCGATTTGGGACGGTAGCCGTGCGTCAGACGTCCGCATTAATTAATTAATTTTATAGTTTTTTTGTTCTTAATATAAACTTAAGAGATGAAAAATATAAATTATTTTTAATAATTATCGTAATAAGGTTATTAATTATTATGTTATATTTATTTTAAATACTAAATTGAAGACTACCAAATTATTTAATGCATTTCTGGATTTCAATAGCAATTTATTGAATTTATTTATAGTGATACAAGTAAAATCACACACGCTATACTCAAATTAAGTTTATTGAACATCACCACGTCATTACGTCAAACTAATAAGATAAGTATGTATTGTAGCAGTTCCCAACCGGTGTGCCGCGAGATCGACTAGGTGTGGTGTGACATGTCTGATATTCGTGTTTATAATGGTAAACAATATTGAAAACAGTATTTTATTTTTTTTTATTTTTTTATTAGATATAAAAGACCGCGGCAGCTCTGACCATTGGTCTGACGGTAAACTACATTATTATTAGATATTTACATAACATTTATAAATATTAAATACACAAGTTATATTTCTTTATATAAAGTGGATTTTTTTAAAAAAATAAATCATTTTTGAATAGCGGTTGGTTCAGGACTGCAGATTTCGTATAGGTGAGTGGTACCGAGGTTTGATTGTGAGTTGAACACCACAGGTAGTGCAGTTGGGTGGATTCTCTTTTATCATAAGGTGTGGGTGGGTACATGTAGTGTAACCTATTCTTAGGTGGTTTATAATTGTTTCTTGTCTTCTGAGACAGCCGGGAGGAGGAAAAAAGGATCCCATGGGATCCATAATATTATGGATTTTTTAATTTCGTTGAGTTTGGTTGTTTGGTTTGACCAGTATTGTTGCCACCTTTCAATTGCGTGATTTTTTATGTATTTTCTTGCATCGGTAAAGGAGAAATCTGGTATAGTGATGGCTTAGGTGACGTGTACTAGAGTTTGGCGACCTCGTTCTCTTTTCCGTTGCGTGCTATATTGCTATGTCCAGGAATCCACATGATAGATATGTGTTTGCCAGCAGCCCGTACAACGTGACAGGAGTTATGGATATTTCTTGCTATATCAGAAGGGTTGGTTATATTTTTAAGGCTTGTTAATGTGAATCACTCAGTATAATACATTAATACATATTTTGTTGTCGACGGATTGTGTGAAATATTTGATGGCTTCTAGTATTGCTATGGCTTCAGCTGTCAACATTTGTCAGATAGTTTAAGTGGAATTTCAATGGCGTCACATATGATTGCAGCCCCAACTCTTTGATCTGTAATAGATGCGTCGGTGTATATCTGTGTGTGTGGTTCGGCTTCAGCTATAATATTTAATTGAAGTAGTGTTTATATATTTCGGGATTTGTGTCTTTTTTTGGGATGTGATGGAGATCGAGGTTGATGTCTAGAGAAATTGACCAAGGTGGATGAAGGCTGATAGTTGATGGTAGGATCTGGCTTAGGTGAAATTTGTCTTGTAGATTTTTGAATATCCTCGAGGGAGCTGAGGAGATTCCTTGTGGGGATCTACATACTCTGGCTGCCAGTAAGGTTTTCTGCTCTGTCCATCTCAATGGGTGTATTCCTGCTACATTGGATATGCTGTCGATGGGACTGGAACGGAATGCCCCTATTGCCAGTCGTATACCTGAGTTGTAGAGTGTTTCAAGCTTTTTTAGGTGCCGGTGGTTTGTTGACGAAAATAGGGGTGATCCATAATCAAGTTTGGCCAGGATGAGAGCTTTGTGGATCTTGATAAGTACAGAGGAATGGGCTCCATGATGTATGGGATAACGTTTTAATTATATTAAGTCGATTGGCGCAGGCTTGTTTTACTTGTAGAATGTGGGGTATTCAAGAACATTTTGAATCAAATGTTATATCGAGGATTTTCATATTTTTGTCGTTTTTGATTGTATGTTTGCCCATACTAATTGACATTTTTGTTTTTTTTGTTGAATATAATAAGTTTGGTTTTATTAAATTTATTTAATATATATATATATTTCAATAAAAGGATAGCGAAAGCGATGACTAATTCTCTTGCATGGTTGCCAAAGTTGTTGTTGTTATCAAGTGCGCGAGTGTACCGCGAAAACTTGTGATGTTTAAGAGTGGCGTGAACCAAAAAAGGTTGAGAAGGAACTACTGATCTATTGTATCATATTATAAACATACACTATGATACCTTATATACCAGCAGAAAGAAAATGTATTACATCCTACCATGATTTAAGAGGATGTCAGCGCACTATTTGTTTTCTCTCTCTGGCTGCCCGCGACATGGATAAACCGCGTTTACGCAGAATCACTTTTTCTATGTTTTTAAGTAATCTTAGAGTAAAATCACCCATTACAAAAAAATAGAGAATAATATTTTTGAGAGAATGACATATCGATTTTATATTTTATGGTTATTTGACTTTCAAAATAAACAAAAAAATGTTGTACATTTAAATTATGTTTAAATTGTTTTGAGACAATATTTAAACAAATCGATATGTCATTCCCTCAAGAATATTATTTATATTATTATTTATTTCTGTAATGGGTGATTTTACTCTAAGATTACTTAAAAACATAGAAAAAATGATTATGCGTAAATCTGTTTTGTATATGTTGCACGTAGACCAGAGAGAGAAAACAAATAGTGCGCTGATATCCTCTTAAGATATATAGGTTACCCACCGCTGTAATGCTGTATGAAAATTTGTCTCCAGAGTGATGCCTACAGTTTATGCCCAAAAATCAGCTGTTAATCATAGAAAAAGTACAGCTAGCGCTCTCGGTGTACATAATTACATCATATGTAATATAATATATATATTATACATCAAAATAAAAAATAATAATATATCTATCATGAAAATATACATGGTTTAAGGCGGCTGGAGCACCCATTTTTTCCATACATTTAGACCAATAAGCGAAAGAAAATTAAACATACTTCCAGTAGCTCGATTTCAATTTTGAAAATTGAATTTGGTTTGTATTCCTCTTTTCTAAGTTTACTCGGAACCGGATTCTTATATATTTCATTTCGTCCCTATCTACAACTAGGTTAAGTATAAGTTTACATTAATTTGCGTTTTCGCGCTTCTCGGAGGCCATGGTTACTAATGCTCCGTTAAGTAATCAGTATATCTTAAATCTTGCATACTCATAGATTGAGCAGTAGTTGTGATGCCTTGATCAGTACTTCTCAATCTTTTTTTTACGACTACACCTTAATTTAAATTCATAAAAATTATAATATACTTAAAACAATACATTTTTGAAAAAGTAACAATAATTACAAATCTATATGTAAATTGAGAATAAGACTATTTTCAAAATTCTTTTTCTTATCTTTGGTTATTAGTTATTACCATCATGTCATAACGCCATAATAATGTCATATATTTATACTTTGATCATGTATATTATAAATAAACAATTACACATACAATTACATATATCAAGGTTACACAAGATATATTGGTTGAGAACCATTGCTCTAGATAGTCATACTATGAAGAAGCTAAATAATTAGCATAAATTACATGTAATTTGTACAGCTGATTCAAATTAAAAATAATAACAACTCATACAGTTGTGGTAAAATATTTAATTGTGTTTTAAAGTATACATCATAACATTCACAATGAAACATTATTTTTGCTTAAATATGTTTAACAATGTAACAACATGGAAAACAATAGATGTATTTACAATTATAAAAAAAAAAAAAATATATATATTAAAAAATATTCATTACCGGAAAGAATTTTTCCAGTTAATTTTCACCAAAGAAAATAATATTAAGTGCAACATTATTCAATTGAAACAATAACAATACACAATGGTTATTAATTTAAAAATAAAAATAGAAACACTTAATTCTGATTTTTTATAAATTATAATTTTGTCTATAAGTATTCAAGCCATTATTATACCACATTTTATATGTTATCTAAATTGTAATTTTAAACTTAGCTCAAAATACACATTTGAAATATACATTAACCTCTGATTTTATTGTCTGTATTTTTTATCTGGTCCAAGTTACTAGTCTGACTAGTTTGATAAAAGTTTAAGTCTAAAAGAAGTATATTTGAATTGTATGATAATTGTATAAACTTCAACAATTGAAATTTAAGAGCATAAAAAAATTAATTTGTGCTTTAAACATTTACCAACTTGAGTAATAACTTGATCAAACTAAGCTGATTCAGTGAATATTTATAAAAGAAAAAATCAATAATCAACATTAATCATTGATTCTCTTCCTTGGCCAACTCCAACCCATTTAACTGAAACAAAAATATATATATACATATAATTAGTGTTATAAAATATAAATATTAATACAGCATTTTAATCAAGTTTATGATTAAAGAATTTTTGTAATATGTGATTTTACTCAAAGGTAGCTCAAAAAACATGAAAAAAAAAAAGATTTTATGTGAAAGCATTTTATCTATGTTGTGCGTGAGTCCGAGAGAGAAAACAAATATTGCGCTGACATCCTTTAAAGTTATTTTTTTTTCAAATGATAATTAATAACAATAATTATTCAAATAATTTTTAAAAAAAAATTAAACATGACATTTTAATTTCATATTGACTAACATTATTTTTGTATACATCTTAAATGTTGCATGTCTAGATAAATAAAATGTCTATCTATTAACTATTTTTTTCTTTTTTAATTTAAAAATTTAATTACCTGGTACTTCGAGGAGTGCTGTGATAGTAAACACAAATTTTCTTGCATTCTCCGGTAGGTTATCGAAATGTCTTATGCCACTAATATTAGTTTTCCAACCAGGCAAAGTTAAATATTTAACCTAAACAAGTAAATTAGTTAACACGTTTATAAATGCAAATGTTTTCTAATATTTAATATGTATAATAATAGTGGATAAATACCATTATGAAAATATACATACTTCAACAGATGAAAGTTCAGATAAACTGGACGGGTAATAATTGAGCGCTTTTCCATTCAACTGATATTCCACTCCAACTTTTACTTCATCAAAAGTATCAAGTATGTCAAGTTTGGTCAAACAAATTCTAAAAATGTAAAATAATTATTAATTATTTAATGTTAAATAGATTATTTTGTATTCTATTCAAATATTTAACAAATTAAGATACAGCAGAATAGGTATAGCAGAGTACAACGGAATACTGCTTATAAGGGCAAGATGCTAGATTCCGGCATGAGTTAAAAAATATATTTACAGTGAGTATGGTTGGAACACGGGGTACCTTAGTTATAACGAGTAAAATAAAATAAACTACATTAATGACTTTCTGATTGCTATGAGCATTACATATTTTTTATAATGTTTAGTTTTATGCATTACTTATTAGTTATTAAAATTATATTATATTATTTTATTATATAAACAAGTTTTTCATAAATTCCGGCATTTTCAAGTTAATAATAGCTATGAATGGCCAGTGGCATATTTATGTGCAGGCACTATAAGTACGTGCCTACAGTAGCAAATATTTTAATGGAATTTGTATATACTAATTATTGTTGGCTCAGTGATACTTGTCATGTATACGTTTTTTAGGTTTTCTGTATAAAATATGTTATGTATATTCTAATAGGTAATAGTTTACCACAACAGACAACAGGGCAGGATATCAATTTTTAATTTTTTAACCACAATAACATTGGTTATAAATTAAAAACGTATGAATTTTTATTTTTATAGTTTCTCATCAATGTCCTTGGGATTTGGGAATATTTACGGTGTCGAATTAGTAATTATAATGTGTTGAAATTTGAATTGATAAAGTTTCTCAATTGTATGCATCATTTATAAATCTATTACGAAAAACTAGAGATAATTTTCAAGAATATGATACCAAAGCTGTAATTGATACAACCCAACAAAAAAATTCAAAATTACACTTCAATGAAAAAATATTAACAACCAACATAGTTAAGTGGTGAGGCTAAATTTTGTGTAGAAACATTTTACGTTATTATAAATAAAATGACTAATGAACTTAAGAAAAGACAACATTCTTACAAAACGTTTTGTGATATACTGGAACTACAACTAAAAATTACATCAAAATGTTTTGGACAATACTTTTTCATTTAAATGTTTACATTTGCAATCTCATTTATTGAATAGTGATATTGACATAGGTAATTTTAACTTCAATTACACTATGCAAGTATTTGAGAAAAAATGTTTAAGTATTGAAATATTTTCAAATATTTACACAGCATAAAGAATTTGTGTGAGTGTACAGACGTCTAAATGTACAACAGAGAGATGGTTTTCATGCTTAAAACAAATAAAAAACTATATCTAAGATCCATCCAAATTGGTCATAGAAAAAGTTAAAAGAATTGAATTGCAAAGATTTAATCGACACATTTGTACATATTTTATTTGGTTCCAATGAACATTCATACATAGGTCATACATAATACATTTTTACTTTTATTTAATTTAATAATTAATGATTTGATTCAAAGTATAAGACTATAGTTTATTTGTATAGCTAATTAAAACTGAATACTAATTATTAAATATAATACTGATATTTAATAAACTATTATACTGTGAGTACTTAAATATTTTTAAATTACTAAATTTTAAAAACTTTAAATTCAAAAAGCAAGTACAAATGAGTAATTATAGAATTATTTTATGTTGAACACAACAATTATTAAATTGGCATATTTTATGTATAGACAAATACTTACTTAGTATATCCATTGACCATTGAAGTATATTTTAGAAGCGGGATATCCAACCATCCACAACGACGCTTCCTTTTAGTTGTAACACCAATTTCATTTCCTATGGTCTGTAGCTTTTCACCAACATCCTTAATGAAATAAAAAACATTATTTTGATTTTCTTACTCAATCTAATGTCATCATTTGAGTTGTATTAATTAATTAATAAACATTTAAGATGATAGTGAAATAAAATAAAACTAGAATATAAGACATTTTAACATTTTGTAAATAACAAACATTTACATCAAATAATTCTGTTGGAAATGGCCCATCACCAACTCTTGTAGTATATGCTTTGACAACTCCAATAACATCGCCTATTCTTGATGGAGGTAAACCAAGACCAGTACAAACACCACCGATACTACAATTTGACGATGTTACATATGGGTATGTACCTATTAAGTTTATAAAACCATTTAATTACTTTATTCATTATCAAACAAATATTTTAGAAATCAATGATGTTATTACCAAAATCAATATCTAACATAGCTGCATTGGCACCTTCCACCAAAATTCGTTTTCCTTCTTTTAATGCGGTATGCAAATATCCAACAGTTTCCACTACTAATGGTCTTAATTCATTAGCATAATATTCATATTTCTTTAATTCTTCTTCTGGATCAACTTCTAGTAATGGAAACATTCGTTTGTGTATATCAACCAAGTTGTAAAACCTTAAAATATAAATATAATTAGAAATATAATCATGATTTTCAAATAAATTTGAATTTAAAATAGGTTCAATTGAAATTATTGCGAATAAACAATGATTCTTAAACTTAAAATACAAAAAGTAAAGACTTGCAATAGGTATCATTATTATTAATATTGTTCAAACTGTACGAATGAAGTATTTATGAGGTACATACTACATATAGCATAATACAATTTTAAAACAGTACAGAAAGACACTAGAAAGAAGAATAAATAAGAAATGTAATATAAAATGTACAATAAAAGTGTAAAATATTTTAAAAATACTTTATATATACTTTAAAGTTAACTATTACAAAACCTTTTTTATTTATTGTTTTTATTATTTAACTAATTAGAAACTCAACTAACTTTTCTTTAAACGTGTTGAAATCTCCAAGTAAATCCGCTAATCTTAGACCATTTCTAGTTGCCTTAGAAGCATAAGTTGGCCCAATACCTTTTTTTGTTGTTCCCAAAGACTTTTTACCCTTTTCCATTTCTTGGAGACCATCCACTTGCTATATTTAAAAAAATATATAAGTAAATACATTCATAACCATGATATCAAAAGTAGTGTATGATAAAATGACCCTTTAACCTTGTCTAAATGTTTTTAGTTTCATGTGTTATTTAAGATTTATAAATTTGTTTACATACTATTACTTATAATATAAAAATAATAGCTATAATAATTTAATATTCATACTCAACATGGAGCAAAAATCTTTATAAACAATTGTCATTTAGAAGACATGCAATATAACAATTTAGTTGGTATAGTTTGGTGTCTGGCACACACAAATACAAAAATGATTGTAATGGCATAATAAAATAAGTCATAACTGTAGTAATTATAGTAACAAGTAATGTAGGTATTACTTCTTATAACAGAAAAATTAATCATGACTATCATCGAATCAAGATACATGTTTAATAAATTGCATAAATATGTATTTTAGCTAGGTAGTTAATTATTAGAATATTATATTAATAATGACATATAAGTAAAATATTGCATTGTTTCTATGGCTTAACTAATGATATTATATAGGTATAAATATAATATCATAATAATATATAGTATAAGGATAAATATCTTATAAAACTAAATTAAAATATTAAAGGTTGATTAAATTAGGCAGATTAATACAAAAGTACACATATTAATAGTATTAACTCAAAAAATAAATCTTTTATTCAAATTTCAATTAATTTGTATACGTAAAAATGACTATTATTCTGTTTTGTATGTTTTCAAATCTTTATCAATTATACATATTTTACTACGTTTTACATCAAATAAAACTCGATAATTAAGAAACCGGTGCTTTTTCAAATTTCTCCCCTTATCTAAGTGTTATTATGAGTAAGCCTGACAAAAACAACCTACGACGTGCTATGATCAAGTCGCATTTGATGTGAAACGTACTATAGTTTAAATTACAGTTAATGTATTAAATAGTATGGCCTACTTGATGGAAATCAAACACAAGATGAGCACGATCAGAAATTAACAATCGTTTCTTCCAGTCCAATAACCCTTTCTTTTCATTTTTACTGCACTCTTCAAATAACCCAGGTAGGTGGATAACAACTCCATTACCTATTATATTTTGAACATATAAAATATTAATTTTATGTTAAAATTATACAAATTAAAATAAAATAATCAAATTAAAATTAAAACAGTTATGTTGCTAGTTAGCTACGGATGCAGGTGAGTAAAAGTTTCATAATACCTGTAACACCTTTAAGCTAAATATATATATATATATATATATATTACCCATATACCTAATAACAATTATACAAAATATGGATTAAGAGTGTTATTATTCTCTTTTTATTACCAATTGACAATTTAATATCAAAATAATGCAGATATAGGATTTAGCAACACTATAAATTTGGTGGGTCAGGGTAAGACAAATGTCCCACCTAACCGCATCACTTTGTGGTCCGATGGGTTACAGATTTTATAGGTACTGGTTAAACCAACTAATGAGCAATCTACAATTAAAACTATTGTAATTTGTGTTTAATAAATTTTACCCATACTCGCCAAAATGCATAGTATGTCAAGGCTCTTACAATCTCAAATTAAAAACTAAAAATTATTAAAAGTTTATAGATACCTAGATATTTAACTATAGTATTTATGTGTTAGGTATAGGTACCTAAATAATTTTAAATAATAAGTAGGTACCTAGATTAAAATCTAATTTTAGAATATCATTTAGTAATTTAGTCATTTAGTATTTTATACCTACCCAGTGTTTAATAATTAAAATAATTCTATAAAAAAGTAAAAGTAAATTTTTTTTCACTGAGCAATTTTATATCAAAAGTTATACACAAATTGTATATACCTTGGAATGTACTAATAAACAAATGTCATAAAATTGGAAGATTTCCAAAATTTGAAAAAATGGCATAAACTGAAAAAAGGTTAATTTTCAACTAAAATAATAAATAATTAATTGAGCTTTTCCGAAAAAAGTAAACAAAATGTAATGAATTATAAATTATAATTGTTAGCAAATTGATGATAATAATAATGTACCATTATCTTGTGATGAATCAAGCAAGTCCGTTATTTTGTTGTAGTACTTACCTATTTATTTAGTTTTTTTTTAATTGTTGCCTTTATAATGATTCAACATAATGATTTGTAGAGAATGTATTGGAATATTTCTTTGTGCTAATAATACCCTGCACACTTAACTACCTACTAAAAATATTTATTATATTTATATTTGTCAGTGGACATAAGTTTATTTTAATTACCTATTGGTGTATTACAGTTCTCAAGTACCTATGTAACAAACTTAAAGCAAAAATGAGAAAAGAATTCATATCTTACCAATAACAGATTTGCAATTAGGATTTATAATTCCACTAGGCAACAAGTGAAAATCAAATTCCTTATTATCCACAACAACAGTGTGGCCTGCATTGTTTCCTCCCTAAAATGAAAACTTAACATTTAATAACAAATTAACTCCAGTTATGCTAAAGAATCTAAGTCAGTGGTTCTTAACGAGGGTGGTACCGCCCCCTTTGGGGCATTTCGGTCTCTCTGGGGGGCGATCGTTTTGAAGGAAACGTTGAGGGGCGGTGAGCTTTTTCAAACTTGGAGATTAAAAATAATACAATTTATATAACAACACTACAAATAATTGACCGTGAAATAATTTTTGAAGGTACTTCAACATGAATATAACTCTGTATAGTAAAGTAAATTTTTTTTGTTAAGTGGTGTAAAATATAACCTTTACTATCTAAAACTAAGAGTTTTTACTTTAATTAATAATATTATAATATACTGATGAATAAATAAATATATAAGAAGAATATATTTATAAGAAGAAATTTTGATTTTGCATGAGGGGGGCTTTAGCAGTAAGTTATTACGATAAAGGGGGCGCTGAACTAAAAAAGGTTAAGAACCACTTATCTAAGTGATACTGTTATAAGTTATAACAATACTCAATGCATTAATTTCAAATAATAATAATAATAAACCAATCTCAAAACCAATAAACCATTCTAACAAGAATTGTGAATAAAGAAATAGCTTAAGAAAAACCATAGGTAACCACTTATAAGTTGTAACATAATTGTTTAAGATACTTAATCCTATTAGACACATTTAAGTGATATTTTAGAAGTTTATTACAATGACACAGTGAACTCCAAAAATAAAATAGCGGGAAAATGTTGCAACCTGTGGAAAAGAGGAAGAAACATTTAATTACCGTTGGTTGACAGTGTAATTAAGAAGTAGGTAGTAAATTCAGTTACAGAGCACTTAATAGTATGTTTGTTAGAGGTAATAAAACTCATTGCCATCGTACAATAAGCCAAGACCGCCAAGTCTTGCATAAAATAATATATAATTTTTCAACGAAGGCGACAAAAAAAAAAAATATATATATAAAAATAACACCTAGGTTGGTGGCACGCAATGACATGAAAAATATTAAAAAGAAAAGAAGGCCAAAGCATTGGAGATGGAAAAAAATTCGAAATTTTTTTGGCACTGCACGGCGGATTTTTATTTAAAACTATTTTTTGATGTCTCTCATTTCTGTGTGAGAATGCAAAGATGAGCACTGCGCGTTGACCTTATGGCCGCGAAGGTAAAATGAAAAAAAAATAAAATGATAAAAACGCAGATAATAATAAAAATATAGGGCCGTCTGCCGCGCATCAGCAACCTTGAAAGTTATTATTATGATTGTTATTGTTGTTGCGATCGCGGTGGGACGGCCGTCAAAATCTCACGCGACCGAGTGAATTTCTGAAATCGACGGTGAAAAATAAATAAATGCATCACGGTCAGTGGTTTAGTACGGTATTAGTAACGTGCATGGCTTCTTCTCACCTGACACCTGCACACGAGGTCCGCGTCCGTGGCCAACATATCGACCACCTTGCCCTTGCCCTCGTCGCCCCATTGGGCGCCTAGGACGACGGTCACCTTGTTGACGACGTCGGTACCGTTGACGGCCATGATCGCCGTGAAAGAATAAGGATAAGCGACGAAACGAAAACGACCGGACGGCGGGTCGTCGACGACAAACGAAAATCGGTAATTATATTATGTTCGGAAGAGCGTGAACAACCGATCGACGACAGCCGTGGGTTTCGAGCGCCCGACACGACGCGAGTCGGACGATTGAATAAAATGAAATAAAATAATATGTGTCAGACGCGTTTCGACCGGCCGGCTGTCATTGTACACGAGGAGGGACGTCCCCGTCGACGGCGCGGGATTAATGATCGTCGGCGGCGGAGGTGGCGGGGAAGCGTCCGGCCAATGTCTGATAAACGACTAAAACACCAAACGTGAAACGGAACGGAGTCGTCCGCGCGCGCAAATCGTCGTCGTCGTCGTCGTCGGCGGCGGCTGTTGTCGGTACTCGGTGACCGGACGAGAACGGAAGCGGCGGTAGCGGTGGCGGCGGCGGCGGTGGCGGCGGCGGCGGTGGCGGCGGCGATAGGCACCGGAATACAGTGTGGTTATCGTCGTCTCTACAGTATTATAGTTTGCGTGCGTTATATTAATATTATTATCATCGTCGGTGATGGGCGAGTGAAGACGACCGACCGCGACGACGAGTAAACGGTCGCTATCGCCGTTTTTATTTTATCAAAATTATTATTACTATTACTATCATCACCGTGCACGGGCCCGCCGCCTGTCACCCTCCCCACCCGCCGCCCGGCCATGGTTGTACACAAACACGCGCTCCCCACAGACGGCACAGACCTCAGTGGCCTACGATGTACGCTCGACGATATTATCTTTTTTTATTATACTACACTGTTCTATGATATTATTCTTCGTATTCGTAATAATTATATTCATTATTATTATCATCATTGTACGGCCGGTTCCCGAGCCGAAGCGCGGGGCACGCAGAATTGATAACGGCATGACATAATTTTATTATAATTTCATCGACGAGATTTGCATAATATTTTTCGTAGGATGATAGGTCATACAATTACAATACATAATAATATGATATTATAGTGTTGTTCTATGCGTCACGTTAACGATAAGGTGATCGCACGTGTCTGTCGCGTGAATGACAGCTCGCCGCGCGCGTACAGCTCGCATCAGTGGCGTATCTACTGGGCGGGTGGTATGGGGGTCATACCCCCCTCGGAGACCAAATATGTATAATATTATAATAATATGAGTATAATATTATAATGTGTATGTTGAATGTCTATTAAAATGTATATCCCCCTTGAAAAAATCATAGATACGCTACTGTCACGCAAATATGGGTCATGGGAACGTTACGATTTTTTTCGAGCGGAAAATTGCCAAAAATGAAATTTTAATATTTTAATCGACTGGCGAAAAAACATAAATGTTATTAATCATAAATCATAATGCTATACGATCATTCGTGATTTGGGTATCTATCGCATTAGTGACCTAAACGGCAAGCCGAACCCGCCCTAAGTGGGTGGTCGGGTAGGTTGGGTACTTAGGGGCTGCGGGTAAGTGGAAATTGGAGAGCGAAACGGCCGATTATAATATTCAGCGTCGCAGCCGCCGCCCCCGCAAACAAGAGTCGTACGCCTCCGCCGACCGTGTTCGCAGTGCTACCGCGTCGCGTTTCGTGTACTTGTACATCGCATTTCCAAAGCATAGCGCCATAGCGGTTGTATGTATAGACCTATAAACTAATGGACAGCCCATAAAGAGAGAAATCGCCAGACGGGATTGTTGAGAGAGAAAGAGAGCTTTTGGGACGTTACAGTGTGCAAAACATATAGCCTAATACATGTTTTTCTCTCATATATGCTCATATTATGTTATGGTTTCTCTCTCAGTTATGTCGTCTGGATTAACCATGGCAGGGCGGTGTGGGAAGCGCTGCCCATTAGTTTATTATAGGTCTATGGTTGTACCTATGACCAACTATCAGAGCCGTCCCAACGTTTTTCTAGGCCAGGGGAAAATTAATGCGGGGGCCCCTCACCATCATAACACGATATGAAAAAAAAAATTGTCACCGAGATTTTCAAAACCAAGGTCATTCGAATTTTAAATACATGATATCAGTGTTAATGTAACTTAAAATCTTCAGTATTATGTTAATAACACTCTAGCAACTATATTATTCGTACAACACTTAAGTCTAAAGTACTTAAGTACCTAACTACTAAACAGTAAACAATAAATATTAAACAATGAAAAAGTAATAGCAATAATATTGAACATTCAATAATGATGAATATAGGCATTGAGTACTAACTAATAAGTAGGTAATACCTAACTAATAAATTACCAGTAATAAGTATTAAGTATTAAGTAATAACTAATAACTAATAAGTAATTACTAATTACCTAGTATATATTAGGCATACTACATAGTCGCCGCCGACACTGCTATATTTTCGCATCGATATATTTTTGCAATAACGAATTTCTACGAAGAAATTGGGATATTTTTATCATTATCAGTTTAGAGAACAGATTTTTACACACTATAAAAGTGTCAAAATATGGCATATATGCTACATATGCAGCCAAAATCGTGAAAATATGTAAAAAAAAAAACTTTAAATTTGTAAAATGATAAAAAATCACAATTTAATAGTTTATAAATTTATAACATAAAAATAATTTAAAACAAATTCAATAACTTTATAATTATAATTAGGTATGGGTAACCACTTAGGTAATGATCAAAAAAATTTGTAATTTATAATTTAATATTATTAAAATGAATAATCACTTAGTGTAAAATGTATAATATATTATTTAATTATATGTAAGAAAACATATTATTTTATACATATTTTTTTTTAATATACGCTTCAATATGTAATACATTTCGAATTTTGTCAAAATATGCAGTAATATGAAAAAAAAAAATCATCATTATCTTCAAACTATTAAAATTCATAAGGATTACTGATTAAAATCCCAAAAATGTGAAAATGAAAAACTGTACAACTGCATAAAAACCTCAATCTTGTTATCATTATTCGAACTCCGGCTAAGCGAAAATTATTACAATTTAATTAATAAACCAAAAATTTAGCCAGTTAGGTACCTACCAAATATACTTTGACATGCCTACAACTATATATGAAGTATGCGCATTAGGCACCACTCTGGTGTTTATGATGGGTGTAGGACCTATACTATACTATATGTACCTTATTATACCCCATACTCCATGCAACACCCGTTATTTGTTGTAATACAAAGCCACAGTATTATAGGTGCCTACTAAATTTTTGTTATTGATTTTTAATTTGTAATTAATAATAATATTAATTATAATATTGACGAAATTGGATATTCAAACATAATTTAACGGTTTCTCTTCAACCAAACTTTGATATTTTAATATAAATCAAATAATATTAATTGGAGAAGCATGAAAAATTGTATGTCTATACCTACTATTACTTTAATTATAATTTTTTGTACTAAATAATATTTTCAAAATATTAATTAATATTCTTGGATAATGCAAAATCCCTCATAAGTTATTCTTAAAGCAATTTAAAAATATCAAAAATGTTTATTGTTTCGGTTTTTTTTATAAACGTTAGAAGATTATATTTTTACAACGATTTTAAAAATCATTATCAGCATACATTTCAATTTTAATTGTTTAAAAGCTTAAAAGTTAAGATTCTTTATAAAATTATTTTAGACTTTAGAGTGTTCTTTATTTACCTATAAACAATCAATTGACACAACAATTTTTTTTATATAGGTGCCTACATTTAAAATTCTAATTTTTACGAAATTGATTACTTAAACGAAAAATTAATGATTTTAATAATTTATTAAAAATAAATTAATATCAGGGACTTGGTAATTTATACCATTACGTCTCCGCTCAGAATCAGTTTTTTTATATAATAGTTTTTCATTTAATTGAAATTTATCATATCCATCAAAGTCC
This sequence comes from Nasonovia ribisnigri, assembly GCA_027563435.1. Taxonomy (NCBI): domain Eukaryota; kingdom Metazoa; phylum Arthropoda; class Insecta; order Hemiptera; family Aphididae; genus Nasonovia; species Nasonovia ribisnigri. The sequence continues at coordinate 363,692 of JANEHU010005190.1, read as the reverse complement.
ACAGACTACAATAGCCTAGGTACTCATTGATGAAGTGCACATGAAACCCTGTTTTTATTTTTTAAAATTGCATTGATTTATTAATTTTTACCTAAATGTTAATAATAAAATAACAATATTATCCATGTTGTTTGTTCGGTTTTTGTTTATATTTATTGCAACGTATTTGGATGTACAAAAATTTTTAAAACATAATACTTGACATCACTCTCATTATTCATAAATCGATCCACGCTCATCGTGCAGTCATCTTAAGAATCAATTTTGTGTTGTTAATATTAAATATATTAATATTACAGTCAATTTATAAATTATCAAATATTAAGGTAAGAATATTAACTATTTTATTTTTAAAGCAAATTATAATAGTATAGTATTGTAGGTAGGTACCTATATGTGGCATTGTGGCTATAGACACAAGTTATCACCATAAGTTTACCATAATATGTTATCAGAATTTTTTTAATATTTATATTATACATAATATGTGTATAATATAAATATTTAAAAATGCTGATAACTGTCACTTTAAAATTCAAATAAAGAAAAAACTCAGATAATATTTTTACCTTGAAGTTTGATTATAAATAAATTTACTGCAATGTTAAAACTAACAATATATTGGATATAATAATAGATTCTACGGAATTCATAATATTCAATGTTGTATATTCGTTAGACGGAGATAAGACATAAAGTCCTATGAGTCATCCTACATAATATTATGACCTGTAGTATTATATTTGACATTTGTATATACCTAAGTGGTTTTGAAAATAATTTAAACACTAATTTTCTCGAAAAATATAAACTATTAACGTTTATGGAATTATTTGAAGTATTAAAAAACACTATAATATTATTGTATAAAGCCCGTGTAAAATAAAAATATTTAAATGATGAATAGGTAGTAGGCAAATATTAAATATACGCACTACATTGGGTTTATTTTACATTTGTACATTGTCCTCTGTGCGTCAATCCATTTACTAAGTTTTGATAAAATATAACGACCAGGTCGACCAGCACTCAATTATATCCAATATTCGTTCTCCTCACCTCCCGTTACTGATGTATATAGGTTTTCAAACCTTTTACCAGTGATTATATATACTAATAATACTAAATAGCAGTATCTATATATGATTAATGCTCCTATACGCATGCACTTCTGCTAAATCCTAATACTATGTTTTAATATTTTCTATGGCAATGTATATTTCAGTTTTTATTAAAAGCTATGAGTTTTCTGCGATAAGTCATAAGTGATAAGTGTCTATCACAAATAGTAAATGTTATAATATTATGTATATTGTATATATGAAGTGGTTTAATAAATTATATTGGTGCAATATATAATAAGTATAATAACATAAGTACCTATCCATTACAGATATAATAATTAATAGCACTTCACTAAAAATTTGTTTTTCTTTATAGACGTTGTTTTTTTCAATATAAGTACAGTTGAGTCATAATAACTCGATGCTTTTTCTTGCCCGCTGAAGTACTGAGAAGTTATATTTGAGGTATTTAGTTCGAAAAAATGCAAAGTTGAATTTATATTTATATCTCTTGAGATTCAAGTTATCGACACTTGATTGTACCCTAGCTACTTTACATAGAGTGTATGTTGTAGATTTTTTAATTTTGTTTCAATTTATCACTATAGGTATTTTAACATCAAACAAATTGTAGTTATGACTTTTGACATTTTATTTAATATCCATATTACATTATAGTTTCTCTATAGACTTAAGGTAATTTGTAAATTAATACCTACATATTAATTAAATATATTTATAGCATGAATCTTTCAATCTTCTCAATAAACAAATATCAAGTAAGTAGTATAAACAGCTGTATGGCTACTATAGGTGATAGATATTATTATTGATCATGAGTCATGATTATTAATTATGTACTTATGTATTTAATTTGGATATTGGTTAGAAGTATATCAATAAATTACTTAAATTTTTATCAAATTTAGTTTTATCTTCATATGTTTCGAAGAACTAATAGAAATCGTATAAATGGTGTTGCAAATAATAATGTCAAGTAGAAAAATCGTAATGTTGAAAATGATAATTCATAGGTTGCTATAGTGTATAGGTACTTGTACCTTGTACTTACTTAATCTATAGGTACTAACATTATAAAGAAGAAACATTGTTTGTTTGTTTATTCAGGGTAATCTCTGGAACTACTCAATCGATTTTAAACATTTTTTTACAGTCAGAAAGCTACTCTATCACAAGGTTCTATAGGCAATATTTTATCTCCATAAGTGGCCCTTAATTTTTTTTATTGCAAATTTAAAATTTTTTTATGGAACACGGATAAATAATATATTTTTTTGTCACGCATGCACCAAATGTTTAGTTTTTGATAATGGTTAAAGCGTTGGAAAGCGACCTTTTTCCGTCCAGCGGGCGGTAAAGTGGGAATCTCCATAGTGCCGGGCGGTAAAATGGAAATCCCTAAAAGTGCACAACCACTAACCAGACACTGAAATCTACACCATAGTCCTTAAAAAATATACACTTTTAGAGCTGGTTACATCTTATACTCATAATATAACCTCCAAGCATGGCGCTTAAATAAATAAAAACAAATCGTTTCTTTGATGAAATTGTTTTCGTAGAATAGTCTGGTTGTTGCATAGATCCCTGCATTACCTTTGTCGTTATCGATAAACGCAGAGACGTGACAAAAATAGTATGTGTGTCTGGTGCGGTAAGACAACTTCAGTGATGGGCGAAATAGTATAATATATTTTCCAAACCATCCGTATGAACTGCAAATATAATATTCTAGGTTAGAATATAATTTACATAAAAAAAAAATTATTCGACTCTCATACATCAATATCGTTGTAGACAGATTCACACATTCCGATTAATTTATCGATTTATAATGAAAGCCATTAGCCCTCAACAAAAAGTATTTAGCTTTAATGATCGAGTGTGTACCTATATCATCAAAATTCTTTTTGGCCATTAGTCTCTGGTTAGTCAAATACCCTAATATAATAGATACATAAAATACACTCTTAATAATATTAGAAAATGATTGAGTGCACCTATATGTTTACCTAAATATAATTATTTTGATCAAAATTCTTTTTAGTGACTGCATTAATTTGTGACATATAATCCCGCATATACAAATGTTTCAAATCACGATAGATATACTATCCAGGCTCGATATATAGGAACCGATAACCATTTAATGTGACTCTAGCCTTACACAAATTTCACATTTTCTCTATCTTTGACTGTTTAACGCTGTAATTGTTATTTAATCTTGTATTTGACATTTTTATGAGCAAGTTTCATTTTTTAAATGTACAATGTATCCCTTCTACCTATTTTACTTCTTATGAATAGTTAATTAAAACAGAAACATTATAATAATATTCTGGTATCCTGCAGGTATATCAGACTTTGTTGTACACATTTTCCCACTCCTATAACATTTTACCTATAGCTTTTGAGGACATCCTTACATATTTACTGAAAACAATTTATATGATACCTGAAATACACTGGTGATTGATAGATTAATGGTGATTCATAGATAAATCAAAACTCGAGAGAAAGGACATATTATTTTGTTTATCAGTACTCACATAGTTAAGACTCAGCTTTCTAATAAATTGATAACAGGATTTAGTTTCTATTGCATACCGAAATATACAAGAAAAAGTTAACAGGTACTTAATAATAATTTACTTGTATATCATTTGTATTTAATATTAAAATATATATAAGTAATGCTAGTGGAATTAAAATGGTAGATACCTAGCCTTTAATAAAGGTAGGTAGGTACGTACACTTTTCAATGCATGAGTATCTATATACATGCGGTTGAATTTGTTTTTAAATAACTCTTCATAGTAGGTATCATAATTTATAATGATATTCATGTAATCATATCAACATTTTTTTTAGTACCGACAACATTAAATATGATAATTTTGTGTACCTATGTGTAATTGTTACATTATATGTATATTATATGTATTGACTTGCAAACCTAAATAATTTTATTTTCAAGGAAAACAACAGTTAGATTTGTATTTTATGTAGTACAATGTTTAAATTTTTGCTTACAGATGAGTTTATCTAACTATTTGTAAGAAATCTAAAACTCAGGGTAGGTATCCACTTGTTCTATGATTAATTCAACTGCCATTGGGTACTATATGGGTAGGAATCACAATATTACTTTTACATTAAATACTTATATATTATAATGAAATGACACACGTTTCAACATTCATAATTTAAATGAGAATCAATTATATATAATTAATAAGATTAAAATATATAAAAACTACCATATAGTCAAATGGCCATGGTGGAATGATACACTATGTTATTTTACTATTTCGTCATGTAATTAATAATTATTTAAGTCACGATAGAAACATGAGTATGTAACTTCACAAAAATATAATTACATAAGTACTTAATAGTGAAAATGCTATTAAAAATATATCACTATTTATGATTTATTGTCTATAGAACCCCATTCAACATAGCAAACAGCGCTCCATGATAGATCTATCGAGGTTCAGTGATACATCTACACAGACTCAGTCATAGATCAGTCACTAGTGTCAAATTTATTCCATTTTCATTAGTATTAACAATTGTACAAATATATAAATTGATTCATTATAACTACCTAATAGTTTATTTTTGTTTACCTGTATGATTCCAATGAAAACATAGATAATGAAATCAATATGGTGTCCTCCAATAAGGATACTTTTCAATTTATGAACTATAAATAATAATATAGCAAGTACTAATTGCGAAGTACAACACGATTTTTATATTAACAATTCAGTTCTAATAAGACTTGTTCATATAGATCTACCAAATCATATTAGGTATGGATCAATCATGGCTGAGTCATATTTGTACGATATAGTGAATCAAAACTTCATATAATTTTAATCTTTTGATTTAATAATAACTTACTTTGTACAATACTTTAAAAATCATACTTTTATTTTTAGATTTGTTTGTAATCTATAAGGAGCTATAATTTTTACGACAATTTACTGAGGAAGCTTGCTTACAAAAGTGTAGGTATATTGACAATTGACAAACATACCCCGGGCCAATCAAATCAATAACGTTATCAGTTATCACCTAAACTTAATCATAATATAATGTTTAAATATTAATAATAATTTATGATTATTTAGTCGAGTATACCTTTTTATAGACAATTATTTATATTTTTACTAACATATTAATATTGTTGTTATTATGTTTAGATTTAGACATGTTGGCCACATTTATACATTTTAAATGTATTTTAGTTTAAGTCGGAGAAAGAATAATATATTACATTAACAATTATACTTGTATACTTGTTGTCTTTTTATACAAGTAGTATAGTATAGACAGTATAGTATATACTATATACTATAATATAAATATTTATCACAAAAATGTATAAAACGACTGAGTTGAACAGTTAAAGATGAAGCGAATGTGAAAGGCTAGACACACTAAATGGCTTTCAGTTCCTATGTCAAGCCCAGTGTCACATATTTTGTTATGCGTGGGATAGGTCACTAGCGATTAATGACCAAAAATAATTTTGATCAATTACACACTCGATGATTAGAGATTATTGCTTAAGACTTTCTGTCGAGGGTTAATTTCTATCATTGTAACAATCGTTAATAGAAATGTGTAACTGTCAATAATAATGGGGACAGTGGTATGTGGCAGTAAGGAAGTGCGACAGTTTCAAATAATTAATTTGTATAAAATTTGATTTTCATTTTATAACTACTATTTAAAATAAAATGTGCCAACATATTTAAAAAAAAGAATCATGTCTCAAAAAGCAAAAAAAAACGTAAATATGTTTCCAAAAATATCTAAATACCCAAAAATATGTGCAACATAAAACTACGTATTTGGATTTTTCATAACATAAAATAAATTTATTTCTAGTTGGTATTTTTTACGATTGCAATATGCAAACGCTGGAAGTCCTCTGCCCTAATAATTATTATTTTGATGAACTATTTTCACTTAACACTTGGGTAAATATTTATAATATATTATTAATATATATATATCTATATAGGTACTATAATTTATATGCAGTATAGTGTATCCCCGAATCGGTTATGCATGCTCGGATTTAGACAATTGCCGTCAGGAGCAACTATTGTCTATTTGTCACTCCTAAACAATTTTACTTTACATTCAATGTGGTACGAAAATGCAATCAACTTATTCTATTCGACTGACCTAACAGACTTGATGTGTCACGTGAATTAATACTTTTATGAAAGAAGATTTTATTCTTTAATTTATATTTTATAAACAAAAACAAAAAATATGACAAAACAAAAAAATGACAAAAAATACATTGGTTTATGTTTGTTAAGTTAATTGTTAATCACTAGTCTTTCATAAAATTATCTTCATATCCTTTTCTAAGCTGCTCCATGAAAATAAATAACAAGACAGTCCCTGGTGCCACTCGTAAATAATAAAAAGGCCAGCCTTTCCACAAAGCTTTAATTCCCTCGTTCTTCACCAACATCGACGCAACTTCTATTATGCCCGAATATTCTGGTTTTCCGTTTTCAATTTTCTGTTGTTGTATTCTGTGAATGTGATTTAATGCCATTTTAAGGTCAATATATAGATATATAAACCTATACAGTTATAACTTTATAAGCCGTGGCAGATTTAAGTGGAACAAAGGGGTTTGGGCCCGCCATGACCTAGCTACATTAGCTATGTTATATATGTTAAATATAGTTGTGAGTTGTAACATAGAACTTATGCTTATAAGTACGTACAAATATTTTACATTATAAATAATAATATAAAATGCCTTTAAATAAAAAGTAATAAATGATAAAAATGTTTTTTACGAATATGCATTTGGTAATAATGAATTGAAAAATGTTGACCCCCTCCCTCCAAAAAAAAAAATTCTACATTGCCCATTGATTGTAAGATATTGCTCAAACATATTACCTAGTTTTTAACACGTCCATTGGATTAGAGCAGACAGAATATACAATTCCAGAAATCATGCTTGATACGGCGTGGAGCTTCAAACCGTTCTCCATTTTATCTAAAACCGTTTTTGAAGTAAATATTTTGAAATATTTTCGTATTATCAGTGCCATAAAAGCCAAATAATCACACGAATAAAATATTTTCGGTATAAATTATTCATTATTGGCTTTTTGGCCTAATATGTAATAATATATGCGTAAACTGCAAAGTGGTTAACTAGCGATCTTACAATTGTCCATCATGTACACTTTAGTTTCGTCATATGACATCAGCTGCGTTACATTGGCTGTCATCGCTCTGAGCATGGTCGCTATCGTCCCTCGCCATAGCCCTTTTATGCCTTCGTCCTTTCGTATTGTTTTTAGCGCATCGAATGCGTTTTTGTAGTTGCGACGTTTTTCCTGTGGCAATCGTCCGTCGGCTGCAATGCGGACCACAGCAATCTGCGACCATTTCAAGCGTTTTGTAAATGATTAACGACTCCAGGACGCCCGCAGACAATTAGCTAACTGGATGCAAAATACTTCTTGATATAACCCCCTTAACACTAAATTTATATGAAATCTCTAAACTTATATCAGCTATCAATATTAGTATATTAAAACAGAACTTATTTTGGTTGGTCAAATATATACCACCCTAACATAAATATTAAATCCTCCTCCGGGCGTCACTGTAACGATTAATTTCATACATTATACCCCCCAAAATAGTGCTCAATATTATCGATGTTGATAGATTAGGTACAGAATAATAATATTCACCATGATATAAACAACGTGGTATGATCACAAAGATCCTGATTTTTTTCAATTCTGCGCAACATCACGTCACTCACTTACCCAAATGATCATAATATTATTGTCATTAAATTATTATTATTATTATTATACACTGCTATCACACATTCACGTTCCTACCGAAGGTTCTGACCGTCTATACGTTCCAATCATACCTTGTTGTTAATATCGTGATATTCGCGTTAGATAATCAATAATTACGTCGGTAGGTGTGGAAATGAACGCTGCGAACGCTCCAGTGGACATGCTGGCTATTGCGTTATTAATTACGGTGCTTTGCCCTCGTCTGAAACACATAACATATTGATAAAAAACTTATTATAACATTATGAATCAATATCAATCGATTTCTAATGTCACTGATACATGACAAGATATAAATGATCATACAGCTATACTCATGTAGTGATGTGGTATAGTTAAATTTCACAATATGAATACATGATTATTTATTAGGTAGAACGATTGACATTTAAGACTTAGCCAATGTACATAGGTATCATAATAATATGCCCATGTAATATAATTTGATATGCATATTATGTACAGCTATTTCGTCAAAAACTAAATTAAATGTAATTACCTACATTTAAAACAAATTATTCAACACGCAAATCTCAAAAACGTCGCCGTACCTATAGCTAAGTATATGCAATTTTGTCAAATGTCACATTGTCACGTACACACGTTCGCAAGAGACTATTACTATTATTTGTGGGACTTTTAAACTGTATTTCTGTTTATTTTTAAACGGGTAATTTATATTAAAATATAACTAAATGTCATAATATGTACAAATATATTATGTGTGTCGTGTGTAAATGTATTTAATTTTCGAGCACCCACAATTCTATTTAAATTTCCAACGATGCAATATATTTATACTATTCGAAATTTCGTAAGTGTACACGTAATTTTTACTGCATGTTTATTATAACAACTATTCCGCCTGGCACTGTCCATGCCAAAATTTGTTTTTTTCATAAATAAAATTTATAATTTGCAATTCCTACTAATTAAAAAAATAATATAATATACAACCAATGTTAACAAATAAAAAAAAAATTCCTTTTTCATGAGCTGAAAAAAAATGCATGTAACTATATGAGCTTCCCTATAGCTAAATAAGTTGAAAAAATAAGCTATAATTACCCTATAAGTTTCAAGGAATCTATTAATATAAATTTTAATTAAAAGGTCAGGTAGGTATAGTTTTTTAGTTTAAATTAATTACAGGCAGGACGACCAAGATTCATTTGTTTTATATATAGTATATACATATATTAGACATGCAATCGATATTAGCTCACTTTTTCAATTCATCTACGAGCGATGTGTAGCAACCCACCCGAGTTGACGTAAATATTATTTGTCTCATAAAATTCGCGGTAATGCCTTTATAAAAACCCGTTATTTTTTCATTTTTTGCAATGTTTATTATTGCATGAATTGAGCTTTTGTGATCTGAAACCGTGCCCTTCTCGCCACTTAGTTGCATACGAAATTTCAGCACTTCCAATGGATGTACGAACACCGCAGATCCCATCCTAATGCAAACAAAGGTTATACAATTATTTTAATTAATAACAGCCAACACATACTTAACATAAATGAGTTGAAGTATTATTATTTTTATATTTTATTTTTACCCCGACAATCCAGCAATTGAAAAGTTCACGTAAAATGGCAGAACTTTTTTCTTCTGTTCGTTCGACATCTTGATTGAGTACCTACCGGATTAGTAGTTATTCGTTCACGAAATCACGATACCTAATTTTCGCAAATATATTATATGCGTACACGGTCAAATACAAAACAATTGTATTTTTGCTTAACAACAGATAAACAGTTAAAGTACACCGTTCGTATAATATTAATATTATTTAAGCTAGTATACCTAGGTATCGATAATTTTTCGAAACGCTTAAAGTTTTGTTTTGAGACGAAAAATCAATAACCGTATACCGTACTCTGTGGAGTATATTATATATTATTAGGTACCAATTAGGTAGGTATTTCGTATATGTATACTTAATGCGGTCATAAATAAAATTTAACACTGTTTCTAATATTATTCGGATACTAATGTGTACTTTAATTTGTATTAAATATTATTTGAATTAAATTTAATAACAAAACATAACACGGTCAAATTTCAATCGTAAATAATAACGACTTACTTGCGTTGTGGTTTAAACTTTAAACATAAAAAATAACCTTCAAATGCCAATTTATACAGGATTCAAATAGTTGGTACAATAGTTTAATCTTTAATATACATTTCTTTATTTTCTTACGTAAATATTATAATAGTATATTGTAAACTATGTTTTCACATGTTAATATTGTATAGGTAGGTAAGTATATTATAGATGGGTATACATTGTACCTATACACAATACACGGTAAACACGTGCAAGGACGTTAACAGAAATTATTCAAACTAATAGAAAACAACTAAAATAATTTGGTATTCACTTGGCTCGTTTATTAAGCATTTACCATACAAGGTGATTCATGAAGCATGCTTACTCTCATTTTTATTTTAACGATGAATGTATTCAAATTCTGATTTTTGGAATTTTTAAGTATACTTAAAAATCATATTTTAAAATTCTTGAGAACACACTTCTGTTTTTCAAATGACAGCCTCCCTCCGTTTCTGATTTTTTAATTATTCAGTGAATAATTGTTTTTAAAATGTTGATGTATCTAATTAAAAATTCGAACTAGTAGTTATTTGTTATAAATGTTTATTGTTAGGATAATAGCTCTTAAAATGGTTTTACAAAAATATAAAATAGAATAGATGTCATATCAGATCTTGTACTTTATGATTTTTTTTTCATATCACCACTGTCCCATATCCTTCAAAGCCATTTTCATGGATATGGACCTATTATCTATATCCATACTCCATAGTAGGTACCTACACTAATTTATATAATTCAAGCATTGAGTTAAAATTCTATTTGGATATGTAAAAATGTTCAAGTAAATTATTTAAAGTAGAATTGGGAGAAAGGGCAAGGCTGTCATTCAAAAAACAAAAGTTTATATTTCCACAGGCCGCAAAAAATCGTAAGAATTTCAAAATAGGCCTTTAAGTATAATTGAAAATCCTAAAATTCAGATTTTGAATTACTGTATTACAACGAAGAAGAAAAGGGGATAAGAAATGAGCATGCTTGGTGGATCATCCTGTATACATCGGCCGTCGTTACGCTAGCCAAAGAAGTCCTAACCTATCCTAAGTTATCAGATCTGTTACCCCGCCTGTAAACTTGCCTAAATTTAACAATTTAACATAATATATCATGTAAGTATTTTAATAATTTTACCTATACGAAAAATGTTCATATATTTATTCGGATAAGTCATAAATTGTAATATTATAATGTAATATTTTATATTATTATTATTATTATTATTATTGGTTAATTAATATAATAATATTATTAAATATGTTGATTTTTATCTAAAAAACTTAAACTGCAAAATAAAATAACAGCATAACAGGTATAATATTTATTTTATAAAATGAACAACTTCAGTCTCTTGAATGTTTGATTTTATTTTTAACAATATTAACATTGATTTAACCTTATCGGAAAAAGTTTAGGTCCAAACCCAGACAACGAAATAAATTCTATAGAATTTTTCAAAACAACTCAAATATTAAACCTATTATAAGATAACACCAACAATATTGTAATGTAGGTACACCAAATTGTTTTTAAAACTATATGTATTTAATTAATTAATTATTTATTTATTTTTTATTCTGTTTACCACCAATGTAATGGCCTTAGTCGTCGAAGCTGAAATGAATAATTTCAAGACCAATAAAAAAAAAACATATCATTATAACAATTTATATTTTAAATTATACAAAATAATATTATAATTTTAAAATTATAATAATATCACATTTTGTATTAAAATAAAAATTAATAACATCTCTTCTGTATCCAAGTTTCCTTATTTTTCAAAATACATAACTTTTCCTCAATAAATATCCATCAATATTTTCTACCGTGGTTTAGTATAGAGAGTAAAATTATTTTTACTTGTAGTATATTCTATTAAAAAATATTTTAATAATGTATACATTTTGTAACAGTATTATGATGTTAATTCAATAATACATAGGACTAATATCAATACTTTTGTTTGAAAAATAAGAGTTTTATTATGTATAATAAACTATTAAGTACTTCGTCGGTTTTCCTTTATGTTAGCTCTTTTAGGGGTTTCAATAGATATTTTTGTATCACACAAACTTAAAAGTTGTTTAATTCTACCACGAGAAGTCATTATAGTTATAGTATAATAATACAAAAATATACACTATTTAAATACTATGAATTAGAGTACCTATGACTACAATAAAAATTAGTGTAATAAATTAATGATAATAATATTTTATTATTTTAATATTGTTATTTTGTGACGTATGTTATTATCTCTATATGCGGCGTTTTAGCTATACTTAGGAATTTAATAAATACGTTCAATGCAATAAAGATTTTTACCAAATATTATTATTATTAATGAAGGTAAATGACGCTACTACCTAAAAAAAAAAAAGAAAAAATTACGAATTCGCATACACAAAAATCATAAATTTAGGGTGTGGCCTCATTGTATTGACAATGCGGAATGACTTGCAATAAAATGAGCCATACTTAATTTTATATAATATTCCGTCATAAATACATATTTGAAAATAGTTTTATGTTTCCAATATAATTAGACAACTTTGATAACTTACGTGGTATCTACCTATGTATTTGTCAACTTATTATTAGATAACATTTTATGGAAGTGTCTACCTATATAATATCTTTTCCATCATCAATCATTTTTTATTGATATCCAAAAAGTCAACATGCGACGAATTTAAATGCGTGTTTCATGATTTAGTATAAAATCTCTACTATAGACTACATAGAATAGTTTAAAAATTACTTTTTTTTTAAAAAAATCCAGATAAGTGTAATATTACAAGTTTATCCGTTTGCAGTTTGCTAATTAGTTAGTTTTAAATGACCGAAGATTATTTCAAATATCTACTAGGTCAAAAATGTTAAATTATGCATAACATGTGAAATTCATGATAACGTTTTGATATCGAGGGTGGTCCTAACGTTAAGGAAGAAGTGAGCTTGATCACAAATCCTATATACTTCTGATGGTTCTGCAGTGACCGTCTCAAATAACATTGTTTATTTTGTATTTGTATGTAACGTGTGAGTAATGTATATTATACTTTATAATATACCTAGTGTCAGTTTATCACTATACATTATTACATTATTGAAATATTTGTAATTGGAATTTTTTTTATTAATTATCCTTATTCTTAAAATATATTTTTCTCGTAAGTATCACTGAAATGTAATGCAAGTATTTTTTTACATGGAAAAACTTTACTGTACAATATTATCCTTAACGTGTAGGTAGTATTAATGTAACACATATTATAATTATTGCTACGCGAGCTGCACAAGCGCACAACGTAATTTCGGTGTGCATATACTCTGTTACAAAGTTATATTAATTACTCGGACTTTAATGTCTGTCGACCATCCTGTTTAATTAAGTTAATTGTGCAACGACGTACAATGGTTGGTATATAATGGTACCTATCTAATTGTTAGGTATTGTTAAGCAATATGTGTTACTCTGGAAACAAACACGCCTTTCTTGAACATCGCTACATATTATATTTTATATTATATCCCTATCTATACAATATTCAACAATAGTCGAGTTTTGCCGACATTGCAGTAATTTATTGTTATATATTATTTTAATTATATGATATATATTATGTTGTGGATTTATATTAGATATTTTTAGTGCATTTGTATGATAAATATAATATTTATAACATGCAGGGCTTGTAAGTTCCGGGTTAAAATGCTAAAAAACGCTAAACACTGAATACGTTTGACCATAATATGCAACTATGATTCTAAAAATATTGAAATATATGAAGTAAAAACCCTTTAAATGCGCAATACAACACTTAAATGTAAAAACAATATAACTACCTACTTATTATTGTATCAATAATTATTATATATTACTATAGCTGAACCGGAAAACGTTGTACTTTTGTCCATACAATTTTTTTCTTACTTCATTTAACTAAAACAAAAACTAATGAAAGCACAAACCGAACCGAAATGTTAATATGGATTGCAGTTCCCGAGATTACCGAGTACCTATACTAACAAACCCGCAATCATTTATATATAATATAACAGGTATATAATAGATGGACAGATGGATAGAAGATATAGATAAATATAAATAATTTTTGTTATTTATCAAGAAAATTTAATCTCATCCTAATGTACTTAAATTCAAACTTGTAATTTTAAATTGTTAACGTTTTTTGTTTATGCTATCTGTTTATATTTTTTTCTTGGTTTTGTCAATTTTTTCAACAATTTAACCGTCTTAACTACATATTATTGATAACACTATATTCTTGTAAAATGTAAACAGTATTTTTAGTTTCTCGTTAAATTTTTTTTTATAGACATTAAAAAAAAAAACATAGTCACATAGATACATCAAAACTTTTAACAATGTGTAAGCAATAATATAAAAAACATAAGATAAAGTTTTAATGGTCTTTTCATATCAACATAATTTGAGGTATTATGTCAAAAACCTCAAAATATACAATTATTTGTGCAAAATACAATTTAATACACGTGTTGAATTCTTTGAAACAGATTTCTATATCATCTACCTATCATTTAATAAGATTGGTGTGCAATTTATTGAATGAAAATATGGAAATCTGATTTTAACTATCCCTTCCGACCAATCCGATTATCTTATATTATATAAATAATTAATATTATTATATATTTACTTATATACATATATAATATTAAACAAGTTAAACTATAATGTCGTAATATATGTATAATTTAACATTACGCATTCCTGAAGAGGTGCACAAAATATTTTATAATATTGAATAAGTATACATATAGGGAATATTAAGAAATACAATTTGTAAGGTTCTTTTTATTTATAAATGTTTAGTAAATTCTAAATTCTGAAATATTATAAATACTGGTCAATGTTAAGTTTAAACATATTGTTTATACATACATTTTATGTGAAACATGAAAACTTGAACCTCAAATAAGATAAAAAGAGCGTTGTTGTATAAATATTGAATCTATAGCTATACAAGGTGATCCATTTAAGTCACACGCTCAATATTTTTTTTTACAGTTTTTCTTGTTATTTCAAAACAAAATTTCAGAAATATTGTTTTAAAATTACATCAAATCATATAAAATAATATATTCAAAAAAATTAATAGTTAATAGTTATTAGAAATAATGAGTGTAGACACTTATATGGATCACTTGGTATACTGAAATATTCAATTATATTATGTATTAATATTTATAGGTACTGTATTATTATTTTTATTATTGGAATCTAAATAAGTTTTCAAATCTGAATCTTCAGTATGACATTTTAGTGAAAATAATTATAAATTTTGAATACTGGGAGATCAATTTTCTTTGGTTTGCATTTATTGAGTTTGAGTCATACCTATTAGTTTTACTAACCACGACTGCTTAAAAATATTATTTAATGCCCTGTCCTGATAACAACAATATATATTAAAATATGGATATTTAACCTAAATGATAAAATAATGAAACTTAGGTACAGTGACTTGTATTGCACACATACATTTGACCTTGAAATGTAATTAAATATGAAAATGTGTGTCTTTAGCATTCTTAGCTTTATTTATCGGTTCTATAAGACGTAATAATACGGTCTAATGGTCGTGACTTCTAAATATTTGCATTATTTTGAATTGATTAAAAATATACACTATAGATATTTGTCCTAGAGTCAAACGTCTTAATCAAATAGTAAACATTAAATATTTTTTGTCTAAATGGAGATAATGAAAAAATTAAAAATAGGTAAGTACTTACCTTTATGTATAAAAAAAATTTAACTATTATTCAAGCCATATAATATTTTTACGTCCTGTACATATAATTTTTTTTGACATTTAAATATGTGTCATTCCTCATTAGCAACCATATATTGCTCTTTTTATATCAGTTCTAAATACCGACGGTGTGCTGATCATATAGATACATATTTAAATATGAAAAAGTACATATTTTTAAAGTACAAAACTACAAACGAAATTGTCTGGACTTCAAAGATAATATTGTAGGTATCTATAATGCAGTATACGTATGATATAAACTAAAGTACCTACTTCAGTATAAACGATGACTGATTGGTAATTGTGATGTAAATAAGTATTGTTGAATTACTCTCACAAAAAAAAAACAAATTATGAAGGTTAATATGAATTTGTATTCTTTTTAGGTTCAGTATAGGTTAAATATTGCACAAAAAATTTAAAAATAAAAGTAAATACTTTCAAAAAATCGTCATATTGACAGCATATAGGTACCAGGTACCTACCATAGGTACCTTTACACCTATTATACCTATATAACCTATTTATCAAAATGTATTATGATTATTTTGTTGTTGACTATATCTAATACTTCCAGATATAATATTAAACAATTTTAAATATTATATACTTTTTTGTTTTCTTCTGATTTGTTTTAATTATTACCGAGTATTCATAGTAGGTATACCAATGGCCGGTTACGCTGAAGACAGGGTGATGATTATCATTATTCTTAAGCCACTTTTCGGGTCCAAATAGGTAAGAGTACTTACCTAATTTGAAATTTTCGAACTTAACAAAATTCAAACTTTTCAAAACATCGTTCTCTGGTCATGAATGACCCCCTCCCTTTACGTCTAAAATATATTACATACAGGTTTTAAAATACATTTGATAAATTAAGAAGCCAAATGCTTTTATAAAAGATTTCATGATTGTCTGCATATTCTCTTAAAAGTCTGATTTTTGATCTAAAATTTAGCTTTTTTTACAATACCTTGTACTTGCAGGTAGTCCTATAAATTTCAAATCCAATAATTGTCATAGTAATACGTCTGAAGTGGAAGTCATATTATGGCGTGATCTTTTACAAGATTAAAAAATACATTAAACACAGGCCTATATAATGAGAAAGTGTCGTCAAAAATCAATGGGTGACTTCCAGTATTGTAAAGTATTTTCATGGTAAGTGTATATTTAAATATTTTTGTTGTATTTAGGATTATAGAATACTTTTCAAATTAAGTATCTGGAAAGTATTTGTATTTAAAAATCAAATACTTTCAGGTATGTACATTAGGGTGGCCCTTACAAATAAAAATTTTAATTATTTTCGTGATCCACCTATTTTTTATCAATAGGTAGGTACTCAATATAATATTAACTAAAATAATTGTTCGATTTTTATCTTTTGTAGAGCATCCGCATAGGCTAAATCAAATAAATCATTATATTAAACTTTGAAATAAATAGTTCTTCTTGTTCTTTATGACTTTCTGTATTTCTTGCGTCATTATTTTGAAGTGTTGTCCACTCATCGTATAAAGATTCAACTTTAAACATCTATACAGTGTTGTACTAAATGCGCCTTTTAATAAAAACACTAACACTTCTCGAATACCTAATTAATCTAGCTCTTTCATGAAGGTTGAATTTCATGACTCTCATATTAAATAAAAAAGTCTTTAATACTTCTAAATTTGACGGTAATTTACTTCCTAATATTTTATTTAAATGTTTTTTGTACAAATTTAATAACTACTTAAATGTTACTAATATTTGTATATATTTAGTTTAATATTACATAATATAATAAGTTGATTTAAATATTAATAAATTATGTAATAATGTCTGCAAGTGACATTTTTGAAATTTTCATAAAATCTGCTACCCGATATTTAATGATTAATTTTTTTGATAAAAAAAAATTATAGCTTAATTTTTAGAAATTTTCGTCAAAAATTACAAAACTACTGAATTTCAAGTGCCAGGGGGACGTGTCTTGAAATTGATTTATTTAACTTTGCAGTTTTATTACGTAGTAACAATAAACAGGTAAGTGTCGCAAACTGTACAATAAAAAAAAAATTACAAGAATAAACCAAGGCCTTAGTTCACCCTAATGTACTACATACCTACATTTAAAAACTAAAAATAGTTATTCGTCACGCTTTCGATTGCTTTTTGATAGGTACTCATTATACTACTTTATTTCTAATTAAAATCAAATTATAAAACATTTGTTTTAATAGGACCTATTAAAAAATGTTATTATTTTATATTTCATTGACAACGATTTAATGTTTCATTAATAGTAAGTAAAGTATTTCAACATTAAAATATAACACATTTTATTTATTTTTATTATCAGGATAAATTACTATTAAATGATTCAGGTAGGTAGGTAGTTCAAAGTTATAAATTCTAATGATACTCAAAGTTGCCATTTCAATTTTCAATAAGTAATTACTAATTACAACATTAATTAATCAACATATACTTGTACAATTAAATTTGTAAAATTAAAAAATAATATCGATAAATAAGTATTTATATTTTGACAAACGTTTTCATAAATTTAGCAAGTTATATAGTAATTTATATAATATTTTTATACCTTTTAAAGCGACTTTTATTATAGCTACCTTCATAATATAGGTATTATGAGACTGGTCCCTGTACCTTAATATAGGTAAAATAACAATAAACTTCATATACGCCTGTCTAAATAGGCACACGTATAGATAATAAATAATAACTTATGTGGGTAGGTACCTACATTTGTATATCTAATACGCAGCTAATACCCACATAACATTATATCATAACGAAATACTCAACAGCGGAATATTATTGCGCTATTGCCTATTGCAATTTGCAGGTATATTATAGGTGCCAAGTACAGGATTTATAACATTAATCACATCATACAAATAAGTATATATTTTATTGTTGGTAAAATGTAGGTTTATGATTAAGGCTCGAAGTTAGAACATAGTGACCTTCGAATATTTTTTGGTTTTTACACATCCACCCACGTTCTGCGTTATACCGTTTAATCTAAATAACTTCGTTTACTGTTGTCTATTATTTGTTAATAGCATAATAAAATATAGGTAGGTATACCAACTATAATAATATATACATAAAAATATTATTCGCGTTTATAATATTATGCAAAATCCATTACACCTACCTATGCAAAGTTATAGAGACTATCTATAGACAAAGGAGAGCTTAATACAATAAACGCACGATTTGACGTTTGAATAATAACTATTATAGAGTAGTATTTTATTATATAAAGTGGGTATCTTCTATTATATTATTTCTATAGTCTATATACCTACCATATAATTTGGAAAAGTAAATAAATAAGGCGTACCTATTATGGTGTCGTGTAGGTATAATATCCGTTCGTATGTTAGTTCGCTCATTATAAGCTATATTATGTAAAATATATTAAGTAAAAACGATTATTAGCGAAATATTGAAATTGGTTTTTCGTCTTGTCACTGTATGATAATAATTAAACGTACACAAATTACTATGAATTCTAATAGGACATTAGGTACATACTACATATTATAGGATAAGTACTTGTAAGATTTAAGCTGTAAAAATGTAAAATTAGCAGTTTTTATCATTGTATACGAGTTACTTTTATATTTAAATGTTTAATGTAGGAGTATATAGGTACATAATATTATATAGTACTAGCTGACCCGGCAAATGTTGTTTTGCTATATAAATTATTTCTAGTGAATATTTTGGTAGTCAAATAAAAATAACTAACATTCAAATTCTAATTGTTCAACTCTTTTTTGATGCAACTTAGCCTCCCTGCAGACGGTAGGCAATCCGACTACGTCGGATCGCGGATAATTTCGGAGGGTGAAAAATACTTACGACCTATTATCATACCTACCTACCTACCGAATATACAACGGTCGAGCCGTTTTGGATAAATACGTTATCTGAACATTATTATTTTTGTTACGTTGTCGTATCCTAGTTACGACCATGATTTTGCACCTGATTTAGCTGATCCCGTGCACTTATAGTTGTCCGTAAAAAATGACAACTCTTAAAAAAATTGTGATTGTTCATCTCTTTTTGGATGCAACTCACTGCAGTAAGTGCATTTGAGCCCCACTGGTATGCCTAACCTAACCGACTACGTCTTATCACGGACAATGTACGACATCATATCAAGTAGACAATCCACCTGCGATGGATTGCATACACCGCCGGTGACCGGCAATAAGTGCAACATATTGGTGGGAAATATGCGACAATCCAATTTAATGCATGCTTGATTATCCAATACACAAACAAAATACAAATACAATTAATATAGTAATATGTACGTTATTACTAATTATCAATAATTATTATTATAATAGCTTTACAACCCATAGCAACCATTTATAACAAACATTTCCACCGTAAACCCGAAATCCCCGTTTGAACACATCCCGGGTTGGACATAGGGGTATAAAAAATAGTTTACATCACTCTCTCAGACCTACTGAATATACACACGAAATTTCATGAAAATCGGTCAAGCCGTTTCGGAGGAGTTTGTCGACATACATTTTCCATATTGTGACACGAGATTTTTATATAACAGATACCTATGTAGACTGTGGGTTATTATAATGTGTTGGTTATTCCTTATTAGTTATTAAAGCTATTACATACTTGTTTTTAATTTTTACGAATACCTATTAATTTAATTATCAATGGATATTATATTTAATACAAAAATTAATTTATAGTTTATTATTGTTTCACACTGATACAATAAAAATATTTTAGTAGGTAGGTATAACATTTTATGGTATCATACTATCATGATATACCTCTATCATGATTATTTTAAAGTTAAATACGATAGGTATCGAACTTATAGACATTCTAGAAAATTAGTTATTTAATATTTTGTAAAAAAATTACCTGTATTACAAATCATATTTTTTTCGAACATTTTGTTTTGTAATGACTTTAAATTATCTGAAAAATATATTTTCAAAAACGTTATTAATTTCGATAAAATAAGTGTTTATCTTTTAAAAATATACTCTTGTAGTCTTGTACAGTTGTGTGTAATACAGGTGCAGCGTGGCGGCTATCAAACAAAATAAAGATACATCAAATTTTGAATTTAACTATCCACCCGCCAACCCCGATATACAATTTAGTTCCAATTTTTTTTTTTTATACTACCCACCTATAAATACAAGAAAAAAGCGGGTAAGGGGATGTCACTCTGCTGTACAGTAGCTGGTTACAAGTGAGTCACTGTAATGGATGATGTTAAATTTGAATTCAATGATATAAAATTATCGTATACAAAAAACGATTCTGAGTAAAGACGGTCAATTAGGCTATTAGCCAATAGTATTTGATGATATTATTATGATTAAAGTAATTTATTTTACTATTAGGCATTAATACAACAGTAGATTGAATTCATTTTTGCCAAAAAAATTACATTTGAAAATGTCATTGTGTGTATAAAATATAATAATAAACTCTAAAAGTGCCATATACCTACGAATAAAGTTTTTAATTACAATTATTTTTCAACTGCTTGGTATTTTAATAACTTATTAAATATTATTATGGTATAAAAGTATATAAAAATTATTAAACTAATATTATATACTATTATATTATGGTTAGGTCGAAAAACCTATGTCAAAAATAGTTTTACATAACTATATTGAAAAATAGATTGTATTGTTTAAAAATTTAAAATTATAAAATGTACACTATAGGTAGTAAAAAAGTGTTATGTATTTGGTTGGTACGGGACTTTTTTTCCGAATACCATTTGAAAATATAACTTTTAACTTTTTAAGTATATATTAAAAAAGTTTCAAAAATCAGAATTTTAATAAATTCATTTTAAGTATTAATGAAAAAAATGGAAATGAGCATGCTTGGTGAAACACCTGTTTAATATAATAATATGTAGGTATCTATTGCTACACATAAGCATGTTTAAAGATTAAGGGTGTTTCTGTATATTCTGTAACACCACCTGCATATCTTACTCGTCAGGCTCAGCGCGCGGCGTCTATAGACTGCTATAGTGTAGTTCCAGATGTTCTTGACACTGTTCCATTCTAAAATTAATTCAATAATTATTTTGGAACATTTCCGGCCTTATAAACACCTGCTGCAAAAGTCTGGCCACGCCCACACTCAGTATGCTGTTACTTTTATAATATAACAATGTTATAAGTAGTTAGTAGAGGGATAGTGCGGTGTACTGCTCATGTTAAATTTTCATGGACAATTGTTACTACTATTGTAACCATAATATGGCACATTAACACCTTCAAAATATCTGTGGAAATAAATAGGTAGGTACTTTTTATATATTTTACATTGTGTGCAGAAAATAGATGCCTAGTATATACCTACCAAAGTACCAAGTAGGCACTAACCATAAGCTAGGTTTCCGATTTCTGAGCTTTTTAAAAAAGGATATCATAAATGTATATTATAAATAAATATAAAGTCAAAATTATATACTTAACCTAACCTAACTTAACCCAACCCATATATGTAATAACTAGAATTCGGAGACCTAATTAGATAATGGCATAAATTCTTAATGCCTTAAGACCCTCAAAAACAAACTTAAGAGGTCGTCGTACTCGCATGGAGTCAGCGTTGTTTCTATCTTACTAATGCATAATATACCAACATATACGTCCAGCAGTTTCAATTTTGTGTTATTTTTTATTAGTTTAAGAAGACGCCACGCACGCATAATATGTTATCTCTGTGACTCTGTCTCACAAAGGTATAACATAGACAATTTGTTTTGAGCAGTTCTAATTTTATGTAGTAACCTTCAACGATATAGAGTAAACTGACCCATAATTATCAAACTTAAAGGTAAGACCATTATTTATGTTTTCATATGGGTTTTTACAATATTTTAATGTTAAGGTGAGTTATGAGATTTTTTCAAACTCTAATATTTTACATAGTCATAACTTACTAAAAATTAAAATATTTCAAAAAAAACCAATGGGAAAACACAGATAATATTCTTACCTTTAAGTTGGATATAACAGGTAAAATCACTAATATTGAAGCCATGGAACTTCTGAACGTACATTTTGGCATGTTATGCGATGCGTTAGTAATACAGACACAACACAGCGGGTACGACTGTATGAGGACGTCGAACGTGTATTTTGAAGGTTTAAAACAAGCCTCGGCTCTATGCACATTGCCCACAGCACAATAGGTACACGAATACCGCCAAAATAGGGTTTTAACACTTTTTATATTAATTTTCGATACCATAATAATTTACAATTATTATATTGAATACATATTTTATAAAAAAATAACCGGTGGCACAAAAAAGGTAGTCGTGTGATTTAAACTGAACCATCATCGTGTCAGATGTTCCAAAAAAATATGCAAATGCTTTGAAATCCTAGACCTATACTGTATAGTAATATTTAATAAACAATAAAAATAATAATAATATTAGGCAGTAAGACGTACCTAAATGAGGCATAGTGAATGGAAATTGTTAATAATAATAATTTAAAAAAAAGTTATCATCGTATTTGTTTGGAATTTAATATATATAGTATGTCAGTATGTGTACCTTCATATTTTGTACTTGGATATTGGACTGTTGTATTACCTAGAAATTGGCTAGAATAAACCAAGGTATGTAGGTACCGGCCTATCTACTTATATTTTATCATGCACATGCATTTTCATACAATATACATATACCTTAATACCTACACATACAAATAGTGGCCTATACGCCTATACAATTCACAATATTGTGCCACTAACTATATAGGTAATATAAGCTAGGTAATTCATATACAAAATATTAATAAATATTCGTTTGCACAATAGACGGCTTATTTTTTTTTTTGTAGGTAGGTATAAGGTAGGTACCTACATTATTAGGTTGTCTACTTCGCTACCGACTCTTCTACGAGGACGAACCAACACAAAATAGGTATTACATAAATGTTTACACAAGTTTAATAAACATTTACGATTTATCTATTTATTTATTTATTTATTATGTTCCTATGGTTTCGAATTGTACATAATTTTAAAGCGTCGCTATAAAGTTAAACTGGTTTGCGACATAAATTCCGCCGAATGTGCATTAAATTGTATTATTTTTGTTTTGAAATGATAATGCCCCAAAGTTTATAGCCATCGCGATTATTTTATAATAAGGTTAGCATTACATTTTATAATAAAATACACTAGACTGAGACTGTATTGGTAGCCGTTAGGTACCTGTTGACTCTAGTATCTTACCACCGTTGTACTATAGGTACGTCCGTCAGTTCCACACTTCCACCACAGGTTCCACACTACCGTAACGATAACGGTATCATTTTGAGAACCCCTTCTCTGACCAAAAGGTTTGTACGTTTGAACTAGTAAACATTGCGCTGCCGCCTGCCCGCCGGCCGTGATTATTTAGTATATTTTACTATAACCGATTTCCGAATCGCGTTGCCCGCCAACGACTTGGCAATGGACTACCGCCTACCCCGGTCGTGACTAATATTTTTATTACACACGACGCTGCCACGACGATGATGACACCTAATGTATAGTCGATCTAGGTATCGTCGATCCTGTTTAATACGCAGTCGTCATGTTGTACCTCAAGATTATAGCCATACCGTGTTTCGTCCTGTCGAGCCACGCATTTCGACCGAGTGCCGTACCCATGGATTTGAACGTCCATCCAGAACACATACCATACGTACTGAACTCAAGAACCATTCACAACAAAACGGTATGCGATGGTGGTTAAAATTTAAAAACAATCAAACACCTGATTGCGTGGTGGCTCATACATACTCAATTTTTAGCGCTGCTGGGGCTATGAAAGTGACTGTGATATAGAGCACCGCTATTTGGATCCTGTGTGTCCAGGTCCTGAAACTAGCTGGGCACCGACCAAACGGGATCAAATTGACATATTCTACGATCAAGGAGATTTTGGCTATGTAAAACAACAACGAGAAGAAATCACACACATGTGTGAGCCAATAAATCAAGTAATTATTCAATACACTGGAGTTAACGACTTACATTTCTAATGAATCTTTATACATAGTGTGTACAAGTTGTAACCAACTTCAATTACTGCTACTGTTTCTTTAATGCATTGTAGTTTTACCTCGAGTTTTAATTATTGAAATATTAGTCTGATTTCAAATGTAGAATCACGAAATTGGCATTTTTAAAATTATAATACATTGAATAACATCAATATGTTGATATAATGATATAAATGTTAAAATTTTGACTTTACACCTTTAGGACGATTCATCATTGGAATGCACAAATCATTTGAAGTTTTGTCGTGGACATAATATTATGATTAATTTTGAAAATATATTGAACAAAAACCACCCAATACGATATCAAATGGATGTATTAAGTAGTGGTCAAATTGGTGGAAAATGCAAGTAAGCGTACCTAATTATAATTCAAATGTTAGTTAGAAGAAAAAAAAATAGCTAAATTACCTACAATTTTTTTTATTAATATTTAATATAAAAAAAAATCAATGGATTGTGTTTTTTGTATGCCTAAATCATCAAATCACAGAATCATTTACACATTTGAAAATATTTTTCTTTTAACACAAGTATACGAGTAAATAATAATTAACATCATAGGTAACTCACATATAGGTTTCATAAAGAGAAATTGGATGCTCAGTGTGATCATCTGAGTCCATTACAGTCATGGAGTCCTGAATTAAGATTTTTTACACCAATTAATGATTATCCCGGAAAATGTGATTTAATTATAACTGAACCTACAGTCATTATGAAAATAGACGCAAGTAAATATTTTAAATGTTGTAATATTTGTTAGGTATTTATAATTTTGCTTTATTAGTATAGTATGTGTTATATAATGGTTTTTAATCTTTATTTTATTAGCCGTGAACATGTACCATCATTTTTGTGATTTTTTGAATTTATATGCGTCTCAGCATGTGAATGGCTCAGGAGCTAGTATGTTTTCAAAAGACATACACATATTAGTTTGGGAGTCATTTGCCTATGAATCTGCATTTAGTGATACCTTTCAGGCATTTACAAAGCATCCGGTATGGAATTTAAATACTTTCAGAGGAAAAGTTGTTTGTTTTAATGATATTGTCTTACCTTTACTACCAAGAATGATATTTGGGCTGTATTACAATACTCCTTTGGTAACTATAAATTATTTTGTTTTTAAATGTTTATAATCTGCAGTGGAAATATTATAATATATAAGTTAGTGAATTAATCAAAGAATGACATATATATTATATAAATGTATACAATATATTAGGTGTTAAGACATCTTTTTTTCTTTCAGATTGATGGATGTGAAAACAGTGGATTGTTCAAAGCATTTTCCCAACATGTGTTATATCGTTTGAACATTGATCAAAAACCAAATGGCAATGAAAAAATAAGGATAACCTTTTTGTCAAGAAACACAAAATATAGAAATGTATTGAATGAGAATGAATTAATAACTGCTTTAAAAAATCATTCTCAGTATGAAGTAAAAAAGGTATTTTTGATTAACCAAATGAATTACACAGTTTATGGACTAATCAAAATGGTTTTCAGGTTGTTTATAGTGGCAACTTCTTAACTTTTAAAGAACAAGTACATATAACATATAACACAGATATATTTATTGGAATGCACGGCGCTGGGTTAACACATCTTTTATTTTTACCCGAATGGGCAGTGTTATTTGAACTGTGAGTATGATTTTTACGAATATAAATTTATATTTATTGTTGATAAAGTTCATATTAAAGTAGTTATTTATAAATTTATATATAATCTGTTAATTGTTATTTTTCATTAACAGATATAATTGTGAAGATGAACATTGTTACAAAGATTTGGCTCGTTTGAGAGGTGTTAAGTACATAACATGGCGAGATATAAATAAGTTTACTGTGCAAGATAAGGTAACCAATATCATATTTCTAAAAATTAATCATTTGTAAAATCAAAAATGTTGGTTGTAATTTTAAAATTTTGTGTAATAATCAAAGTCTAAATTTTCTGCACTAATAAACCTTAAAATATGCATTTGTGTATCATCAAACCTTAAATATTATGCATCTAGTATCCATATTAGTATGAACACAATTTTTTTTAAGAAATTGGTAAAAATATGGTCTTTACCAAAATTATGCATTGTTTCTTTGATCAATATTAAAAACTGAGTATTAGTTTTTGGTTAAATCTTATATAGGTAAATTTCATTGTTTGATTATTGGCATAAAATAGACAACTAAAGTACAATAAAAATAAATACATTTATATTGGTTAAAGCAGTATTTATTTTAAAAATATTATTCAGTCAAACTGATTACGAGGCATGGAAAGTATATTATAATAAAACATTAAATATGCAACTTAACAAGTTTGTTCCGTTCTATACGACCATACATATTAAATATTGCGAAACATAACTATTGCAAAAAAGTATGAACTATTTAAATAGATATGTCTATAAACAATATCAATGAATATATTATAGCTGATATGAATTTGTATAAAAGATGATTCAACAAGCAGCTCACCCCCCATTTTAGATTCCGAGTGAAGTGATGAATGTATTGATTTTACAATGATGATTTTTAATCAAACTTTTTATTTAACTTCAGTATCTTATAGATTTTTTTTTTTAGTGAGAAAGTGAATCTAGTTGATACTTTTTAAAAGGTAGTTTTCAAAAGCGACTAGAAATACATTTTTATAAATTTTTTTGAAAATTATTGTCAATTGATAAAACAATTTTGGCTAGGTCAAAAAACTTGAAGATTTAATACAAAGTTTCTCACAAGTTGTTGAGTGGAAATTAAAAAAAAAACTGAGAGTAAATCCACAATATTTTTAATTAGCATCTGAAGTTAAAATTTTGACAAAGGTCGTAAAAACCCAAACATTTTCAAATTATTTTGAGTTGGAAATTTATAAAAAAATATTTTATGTACATCTAAGAGTTGAAAATTTAATACAAGGTTCCCAACCAGTTATTATAATAGGAGCTCAAAAATATTTAATATACATAGGTATAGAGTTTTTTTTATAAGCATTTAAAGTTCAAATTTTGACAAAATTCATTGAAGTCACTAAAATGTAAACATAATTTTATAGCTAAGAATTCAAAATTTAAAACATAGTTTCTCATCATAAGTATTTCATACTGTAACCAATAAATTTAGAGATTATATAAACATAGTGTTCTACACAAATATGACGATTACAAACAATTTCTATTTCGAACAGCATGTTTGAATTGCATCCAATGTTATGAAATACAAGCAGTTTTGTTCATTTCGTACTCATCGTGCTTAGGGTGAATAAAGTGTTATTTAATGGCAATGTGCATTCGTTTTTACGTACTGTTCAGCAGAATTGTTAACCACTTTCCTCCATTTTTTTTTATTATATGTTATAAAATATTTTATTTTATATAAGTATAAAAAAATTGACGCATAAAAAAAAATAATAGGCTTCTATAAAATATGTTCCAACATCTACTAAACAATTTGTTGTCATTCTTTCGTTTAACTTTCAAAAAAAAAAAAAAAACTATGTAAATACATATAAATCTGGACTTAAATAATAATTAATATAAAACTTAAATTACAAATTTAATTGAATATTTTTGTGTTGCAGGGTCAACATCCAGACCAGGGTGCACATGCTAAGTTTACTAATTATTCATTTGATAAAGATGAATTCTTAGATCTAGTGGATGAAGCTGCTACACATGTAAAAAAATATAAACACGGTTATAGTCCTAAATTACATGACGAACTTTAATGTTTGTTTGTTGTGCTTCATTATTAACTGATTTTTATGTTATTTTTCTAATTATTAATGTTAAGCTTGCACGTTAAGACATTTTTTTTTTTTACTTTTTACTTTAAAATATGTTGTTTGGTTATTTTTTGTTTTTATTATGTAATTTTTCACTTTTTTAAATAAATAATTGTTTTTTTTATCACTGAATGGTTTGTTAGAATTTTATTAGCTACATTTATTGAATTGTGTATGAAGATAAATTTCATGAATTCGTAGGTAGTCATTGTTGGAGCTTTCTTTGTTATTTTCATAAATATTGTGTAGGGAAATTGTATGTTTTATTCAGTGACAAAATAGATTATTGTTGAAAATATACTTTCTTACTAACTAACTTTCATTATAAGCTTATATATGTTTTTGACATAAAATCAGTGTTATCAAAAAATAGTAATAAATGCATAGATATGAAGAATCGTACATTTAAATATATTAATTGTTAGCTTTCCCCCAAAATTGAGTGCAGAAAGACACAAATAATGTAACCATATCATAGAAATTATCTTAGTATGTTTGAAGTGGCAAAGTCATTTGTTGTATAATAGACCATTTAAACAACCTTTTTATTTTGTAAAAAAAACATGTTTCTAAGCTGAAAATTGAAAAAAATTAGTTTATTGTGGATTAGATATTAACTACAGATTCTAATTTGGTTATTTTGTTATTTACCTGTGAGTGATTTATTTGGGTAAATTATAGATTGCGAACAAATACAAATTCACTCAAAATTGATTATATAATATAATTATTAATTTTTATTATGAATGAAATATGAATAGATCCGATCTCTAGAGATCCATTACATCACTATAGTCTTATTACTTTTTTTTTATTAAATTTTTTTTTAAACCCGGTACTTACTTACATAATTAGAAAAATAAGTATTTCCAAGTCTATATTATTATATTATTGTTCAATATTACAGGGATTTAAAAATATACTTAAAAACACCAATCCTCTTTTTATTGTGAGCGCTCAGTGATTAAGTGTGAAAAAATTCCAGGGGGGACTAATGGCTCCATGTAGTTTTAAGCTAAGCCGTAAACAAACCTGGGGCCCCGATAGTACTATGAATATTGGATAGGTATTGAATATTATACCATTATAATTTATAGGTAATACTATTATCATTTTATTAAAAATTACTGATACAAACATAAAGAGAAAATCAATTACAAAATTTGAATCATATTAAAAAATATTACATTTTTTAGAATTATAAATAATTACTATAACTATGTAGTTAACTTAAATGTGTATTATAAATGAGGTACTTTCAAAAAAATATATTATTTTGCACTACTTATAAGCACTTTTTGAAATTTTATGAAATAACATTTTTGGAGACTCTCCTGAATTAATGCATCCGGGGCCCTTAAAGTACCAGACCAACACTGTGTTTCATATATAATAATGTTATGTATAATATTATATTGTCTGTCGTTTGATGTATATGTAATATTTAAACAGTAATTGTGTAAGCATAATCAGATCACTTTAAACACTGAATTATGTTGAAATTCTAAATTAATTTCATGTAAAATTTAGTACACAAATAATGCTACATTTGAAAGGAGGCCCTTTTTAACCGCTATCAGAGGTAAGGGGACAAAGTTCCCCAGCGCCATCCCCTCACTTATACCTTCAAAGTTACAGTCAGAGTTACTACTTCAATATTTTATTGCTTAAATATTTAAATTAAAAATAACCCCATGAAACATTATCCTGGCATCCAGTATCAAGATAACCAAAGCGTTACGAATTTTGAGTACTTGATAGTTAACACAAACATTCTTTGAATTAATTTTACATCTCGATTACTAGCGACATTCTTAGTCGGACCACAAACATAACACTAACATAATAGACATAAATAATAATATTTAATCAATAGATAACTTCAAACTGGAATATTATTATTTTTAATGTGTATACAGTATACTTTTACTCGGATCCAAATGCCAGAGTTCAGCCTAATTTTGTGCGCTGTCTGTCAAACACCATGATATATTTAACTATATATTATTATCATAGATTCTTTTATTATCTATGGTTGTACTAGTTTTCTATAAATCGAATAAAAAAAAAACATTATTATTTATCAGATATAAATAATAATATTATAGTAATAATGATGAATAGCAAATTAGATGAAAATGTGTCCCGCTATAGAGAAAAACTGTTTATATTTTTTATAAAATGCACGAATGCACCCATTGCACTGATAAAATCGGAGGTGCAGAAAATGAACACTGAGTGCATACGATTATTGTCAGTGCAATAAATCGAATACAAAACACTGCACCAGTTCACTGAATATTGTTAAAGTCGAGTACGTTTTTGCACTCGGTGTGCACTGAGAGCAAAAAAATGCGTCAAATCGAAAACGCTATAAGACCGACGTGATCCGGACAGTGGTAACTGATAAGGGCTAACAACTGTTAACCACGAACTAGCTGATATCGCGGCGTAAACAGTAAACACATTAACACTGAGATAACAATATTGTGAGTAGATATCGAGTAAAGCACGTGCACAGGACACTGATTTTCATTTTTCTTCTGCAAGGCTTGTTTTGTGTTTCATTTTAATTATTGTCTTGTATTGTTTTGGTCGTTTTGAGCATCCAATGTTATTTACGAGAGATTGAATTAAACAGTTGTAACGAATTGTGAGGAATTTGATCGACTATTGTTTCGTCTACGGTTGCTTACAGTCTCAATTTTGTTAATGTAAGTATTTGGCATTTGAACGGAGTACCTACGAATTAATATATTTATTAAAACTTACTGTATTTGTATTTGTAGATGCTTACCGAAAAACCCGTAAAAAATATGAATAAAAACCAAGATAAAACCACTGGACTATATAAAATTGCTGCGAAAATATTGAAAAAAGTCAAAACTGGAAGCAGTTATAAGACTCAGCTTTATCAAGCACAGTATCCAGTAAGAACCTATTAACTTAAAAACTAATTTATGAAAACAAACTAATGTTAACTCTAAATCACTAATGTATTAGGTATCAAGAAAATGCTCTTAGATAATACCTATATCAGATTATACAGTTGAATTGCTTACCATTGTTATTCATTTAATATAAATTATGAACAGTAAATAGTTTAAGAAAAGCTTTGTACAGTGAAAATAATTTTAAGGTATTTGAGTTATTGAAATGCTTGTACCTATGTACTTATTTCATTTTTCAATCCTTTATTGCTAATGTTGATATTAAAATGTTCCTTGGAGATAATTTTGTATACAATATCCTGGTAGCTTGTACGATACTTTTTGTCTAATGCGTGATTAGGGTTGCCACCTTTGAAAGAAAGCAGCCCCGGAGACAGGCCGATAAGCAAAAAAAAAAAAAAGGTCATCAGCTAGATGCTAGTATACACCAGTATGTAGTACTGTATAAGTATAATCTATAGCTTAGTTGAAGAAAAAAAATATTAATATAATTACTTTTTAAATTCTGTGTAGTTTTTTTATGGTTTTCACTGTTTAAATGAGTAGTCAGAGCCTTTTCACCGTCCCATTTTACAGTAAAATTAACGTTACAAAATGAGCATTTCGCTTTTTTCTTATCTATTTTAATTAACCATTTCTTATACTTTTTGTTAGTTAACCATGACTCTTTAAACTTAGTTTCATACTTTTTGATTTTTCTCTTGGATTATCTTCAAATTCTTCCATTTTGATAATAATTAATAAATCTAAAATAAATATCAATGCCCGGTTACACTGACACACAAATTAAACGCAGATATTCGGATTCGATCAAACACACTCGACTGTGATGTTGAAACTGATTTGTAAAATCGTAATCATAGACTCATAAAAAGTAGTTCATAATTTAATTATTCTTATTATTGTGAATAAATGGTTTTTATACCGGAAACTAATAAAAAAAAAAAAGCATAATAATTAAAACAAGTCTATACAAGACTACAAATCGTATGTTATCTTATCTTTATCTCCGACCCGGAGAATAATTCTCTGAACCTGGAGCCCGTAGATTTATACGTAAACCCGGATTCTCTGGGTGAAACCCGGAGAGGTGGCAACCCTATGCGTGATTCACACTATTATACCTATGTAAAGTGAATATCCCAATTCTGTCAACTTATCATTCTCCAGTATTCTGCAAAGATGAAAATGTATGTCAGTATATGTAGGTCTACCAAAAATATAATTTTGTAGACCTGAGAATATTGGAGTTTGTTTTTAATTTAGTGATTTAAATTTTTAACTATAAAAAAATAATTATTTTCTGATCTGTTTCTCTTACAATTATACATCTTATAACAATATAACTTTTTTTCAGAATAAACTATCATTGAATGCTGTACTGATGAATGTTTTTAAATGGGAAAAAGTGATAGATGTGTTAGTAGAAAAAAGTGATATATTAGAAAAAGAAAATTTTATGGACCGGGATTTAGTGTATGTACTTATCACTGAAATGATGTGGTCAAAATTTGGATTAAAAGGCACTGCTAAAAATATATTAGCTTTAAAAAAATATAAGGTTGAATTTTTAAAACTTATGAAAGAAAATGATTTAGAAAAATTAACTACTTCCACACATACTAAAGGTACATTAAAAAAAATATATATCATTATTTATTAAATTTTTCTATGTAAAAATAAATAAAATTTGATAGTTTATTGAGTTAAAAGGTTAGTTATTTATTTTTAACTTAAGTACTTTACGAGGATACCATACCCATAATGAGTTCATTGAGTTCACTATTATTTTGGCCATCTTTAGGATTTTATTGATATTTTAATTTTAATAGCATTGTTATTTTATAACAATATAAAATATTACAATTTTAAAATGATCATTACTCACTTCAAAAATAAAATATCAATACATCCCATGAGATGCTATTGGTAATACTTTTACATTTAAATTTAATAGAAGTTAACTATTAAAGTTAACAACACAATATGGATTTTCTTGAATGCAAATTTGGTATGTTATATAGTTTTAGGACGGAGACCTCACATGGGTATGGCGTCTTCTTGAAAAATATTTTTTTCTGCTTACTGTCTGTTAATGTACATAATTAATAATTTTTTAAATCTTTAATTTTATTATATTTTTCAGTTTCAAAATTTAGGTTTTTCCGTGTTAACACATTATTAACTACATTAGAAAAAATATTAGAAAAATTATCAGACCTTAAATTTATTAAATTGAAATCGCCAAAATCTTATGCTGAATTTTTGGAATTAATCAAGTCTGACAAGTTCAAAGGAAGAAATATATTTGTTCAAGATGTTCACATTAAAGAATTGTTAGTTTTCAATTCAAAAGTGAAGTTTTATGAAATTGAAGAGTACAATAATGGATCTTTAATCATTCAAGATAAGGTAAACTTTATATTTTTAAATAACAATACTTAATATTAACGCTTTTTTAAAACTATAATTATACTTAAATACTTTTTTTTATTTAAAAGAATATTTTACAATCTATACTAATATTTAAGGGGGAATGTCCAATACTTTTTTTTTTGATTAAGTTGAGAAGTTTAAATTGAGAATTCCTATAGTTAAAACTAGGTTTAGAATAAAACTGTTAACCGTCTTTTTTGTTTGCTATAATTTATTTGTCCAATATAAAATACTAGTAAATAGATACTAATAAAATATGTGCTCACACTACATGTTCACTGTAGAATGACTAAAATAACAAAATATTGACTTTGCCAATAGTGCTAATATATATCAACTCACAAATGCAATTATGAAATATATGAGCCGTTCAATAGTAACTAGCACCAACATATTATAATATGTATGATTATTGATTATATACAATTTTGATATTTATTTATAATGTCTTCAAAGTAATTTGGAAATAATATAATTATTATTTTTATATTTTTTATCACGGTGCGACTATTATTGCAGTGGCATATATAATAATAGCAATCCAACAGGAGGATTTTGAACCGCTGCTGAGTTGCCGGCACTCAGTCTTCTAACAGTAGGTCGATGATAGTTAGAGTAAGGGTATTGCACAATCCTGATTACTAGTAATGCGTTCCGATGGAATTTGTCAATAACTCAATTGTATATTGAATATTCCCTCTTAAAAGTAGCATAATAAATTAATTATATGAATATGACAAAATAAAAATATAATTAATATACATGAAAACATTAAACTCATTGGTCTAAAGTATATAAAAAAAGTTTTTTTTTAAATTCATTTATTTTTCATTATGAGTGAAAAGTAATATTTATTTTGTTAAACCCTCTCTTGGCCAGTTTATTTTTAGCCTTCTATTATGGGTTTCTGAGATGTTTAGAGAAGACATTTGGGATATAAGAGTATTTTTGAGATTTGAAAGTTTGTTGGGAAAACTGATATTGTATTATGGGCTAGTTTTTTGAGTGTGGGGATATGAAGATAATTGTGCAAATTTAGATAAGTGACTTTTGGGCATACAGTAATTAGTCGCAGACTAATTGCCTGAAATGCTTCCAATGGCTGAATGTTAAATGGTTTTGCTTCGCCCCAGATTTGGATGCTACATGACCAGATAGGACAAAAGTATTTTTTTCTCAACATTGAGAATTAAGTACCTATTTGGATTGAAAAAGAAGTAAAGTGCCTTATAATTTTAAAATAAACCATGACGATGCCATAATATTGAGGCTGTAAACATGGGTGCACTGACTTTGATCACAGATGCAGCATACAAAATAAAGTAGCCAATTTTTTCGATCTGTCATATAAATGTTACCAACATTTTTGATTGTATGATACATGAGTACAGGCTGTGTTCTTGTTACTACAGTGGCTATAATAGTATAATGTTTAATTTCGAACTAGGTACTTATTTGTTGTAAACTAGGTGCAATTGTACAAAGTAGTAATTATCTTATTAATATCATAATAATAAATTGGTTTAGAACCATATTAGGTTAGGTTAATATTCTAAAATACTATCGTTAGTTATTAAAATAGTGTCAATCACTACTTTTAAACTTAAAATATGGGCGGCTGCTTGCTTTTCAAGTATGTGACGTTATAGAGCCAAAAAGTGAGCAGCCGCCCATGTTTTAAGTTCAAAATTAGTGGTTGACACTATGATTTTAATAACTAACGATAGTATTTTAGAATTTTTTTTTTTGGAATTCTAAGTATATTTATGTGCTTAAGATGGTGGTGAGATTTAAAATTTTATATATCTTGTTAATGTATATGTTACGGACAATGTGGAATACCGGGCAATGTACACTTTGCCCGATCAATTTGGTCCTGACCGGGCAATGTGAACAGCGATTTTTTTTTTTAAGCATCTTATATTATTGATTATTTTTATTATAAATTATAATTTTATTATTACTTATATAATCCTATAATATTATGAATATATTAATAATAATAAATTTAAAAAAATTAAAAAAATTAACTAATATCATTATGGTATTTTTCTAATAAATTAAATTCAATGATATTTTATGATAAACTATGACTATTTTTGTTATCTATCATACTGCCTACTTAAGAATCATGGTTTTCCCATATTGATATGTGATATGTCCATATCGGAATGATAAAATTAATAGCTGTCTTGATAAAATCAGTCAACAATATAATATGAACAATAATTGATATTACGACTAACTACTAACCAGTCGAGTTTTTGTACTTTACACAACAGGACGACACTATTAGAAAAATTAGAATAAAATTAGTAAATTTTAAAGTAATTTAATTTATCGTATAATATAATAATTCGATAGATAATATATAACATACTGATATAAAATATTGGTATAAATAGGCAGTACAATAGATAACAAAAATAGTCATAGTTTATTATGAAATGTCATTGAATTGAATTTATCAAAAAAATACCATAATGATATTAGCTAATTTTTTTAATTTTTTTAAATTTATTATTATTAATATATTCATAATATCTTTATAGTTTATATAAGTAATAATAAAGTCATAATTTATAATAAAAATAAACAATAATATAAGATGCTTAAAAAAAAAAATCACAGTTCACATTGCCCGGTTAGGACCACATTAACAATTGAAATCGTTGTGCTAATCTAAACACTTTTACCCGTATAACATACGGAGCTGTTCAGACTTTGGCTCTATGACGTTACACAAGAGGATAATTTTCTGTAAGGCGCTAGGACTTCCATTTTTAATTTCGTTCCTTAAAAATTAAAACAAACAATAAAAATAATAAAAGCTTTTGAAAATTTGTCATATTCAAAATCGTGTTATATAGTTTAGAAATAGAATTTTAAAAATTCAAGTGCAGTGCACCATGTAAAAAGTGTTTTTCTTTCAAAACAATTATCAAAATTATATCACTCTATGTGGCTTGAGAGTTTTTCCTGTAAGGCATGTTTTTGAGCAAAAAAACAGGTCATGTCCTGGATCTGTGGGATGCTATAGCATAGCTGTTATCATTCGTTTGTATGTGTGTTATATGTATATAAATAATATATACCTATGAATTTTAAATTGTTTTAATGTCTATATTTCCCTATATTTTAAAATGTATTGTAATGTTTAATTATATTTGTTGTTCATAGGCAAGCTGTTTGGCTGCTTACCTATTAAATCCAGAATCAAATAGTACCGTGTTAGATATGTGTGCTGCTCCTGGTATGAAGACATCTCATTTAGCTGCTATTATGCAAAATACGGGGTGAGTTTGTTCATTTCATACACATTGTACAACATAAAATTACATATAAATGGTAAATACTAAATTGTATTTTTTCTATTGAAAAATAGCACTACTGGTTTTTATTTTTATTTGTTTTATTGTTATAACATAAATCATTGCTGAACTTACATATTTTAATCATTCAGTTGGCAGTTATCTAAATAAAGTTAATTTTCGAAAGAAATAACTATAAAATACTAGGTTAATATTATTTTTGTTTTTGTACTTTTTTCTGTAACTACTATTAGCACACATTTCAAGTTTTGTAAAGTTCCCCATAGTTTGTTTTCAGTTGAAAATTGAAAAAAAAAAATATTTAGTATGAACGCTTATTAATACTATATTCAATGTTGTATATAATTATTAGTTATCAACTTATCATTTTTTATTTTTAACACTTACAACGTCGTTGACGCGAATACTCTTCAATAGAGTTTATTCCATTGGGCCAGCGACACGTTTACACGTCAGTAACGTGTACGTTTGTATCCACCATAATTTAATCGGTTTTATTTTAATAATCTCTGAAATGTACACAGACTGTAGACAATAAACTCTAAATTTAAATCTACTATTTGTTTGAGTTTTTGTTATTTTTAGATACGGATAATCGTTGTTTCTGACGGCCTTCCCAAAACAATGTATATGAACGTATACATGGTGTATATTAGATATACTACACATATTTCTACTGATATTTAATCATTTCTAAATTTAGAACAACTATTGTAACATTTGTAACATACTAAATCATGCAATACGTCTACTTTTCCACTAGTTTAATTTAATTTGTTTCATTTTGAGTTATCGCTTAAACGCGCCATGGTATGAACAACGCGGCGTCGCGGTGTAACTGTTGAAATCACGGAGGCGTTGAAAGTGTTAAACCATTCTAATAAAAGCAATTCAATAATATGTTTTATATTTTGCGTAGGAACAATAATTTAGTTCTATAATTTTTTGACCCATGCCTAATACATTTATAATAATATTTTATAGTAAACTGTATGCTGTTGATCGCTGTAAGGATAGATTTTATATAATGCAAAATATGTTGGAAAAATATGGTGTACAGAATGTGGAAACATTCAATATGGATGCACTAACTTTTCCTTATTATGATGATGTCAAATATATATTGTTGGACCCATCATGTTCTGGTTCTGGTAAATAATATTTGTTTGTAAAAATTACTTTTATATTATTTATTTTATTTTTGTTTTATTAATATCTTGGTTATTGAATTTTAGATTTTATTAAATCTTAAATATTTAACAATATTTAATTATGATTTTTCAGGTATTGTGGATAGAGTTCGGAATGATACATCAGGGCAAAATCAAAATTTTCAAACAAGATTGAAAAAATTAGCTAATGTCCATGCACAGTTATTAAATCATGCATTAAGAAGCTATCCTAATTTAGAACGATTAGTTTATTCTACGTGCTCTGCAAATCATGAAGAAAATGAAGCTGTTGTCGACGAAGCTTTATCTATTAATGGAAAATTTAAGCTTTTAGATTGTACCAAAATTGTGAAAGGCTGGACTAACAAAGGAGCTCCTGGTTATGATTGTTCGGAAATGTGTCTTAATGCTGTTCCAAGTGTTGATTGTACTAATGGATTTTTCATTGCCGTATTTGTTCGTCGGGATTTAGAAGAGAATGAAGTTGCTGAAGAGGAAGAAAATATTGAAGCTAATGAAGTTGCTGAAAAAGATGAAAATATTGAAGCTAATGAAGTTGCTGAAAAAGATGAAAATATTGATGATAATGAATTTGCTGAAGAAGATGAAAATATTGATGATAATGAAGTTGCCGAAAAGGAAAAAAGTATTGAAGATAGTAAGGTTTATGAAAAAGAAAAAGTTGTTGAAGATATTGAAGTTGATGAAAAGGAAGAAATTGTTGAAGATATTGAAGTTGATGAAGAGGAAAGAGTGATTGAACATGAGGAAATTATTAACAAGAAGTTGAAAAAAGTTAAAAAATCAATTATTGGTAATACTGATACAAATTTAGAGAATAAATCTCAAACTAAAAAAAACAGTAAAGTTAAATATAATAAAGTCGTCCAAGAGGAAAACGTTATTGAAAATAATCAAATTGTTGATAAGAAGATTAAAAAAGTTAAAAAATCAAGTATTACTAGTACTGATAAAAATGTAGCAAATAAATCACAAATCAAAAAAAACAAGAATATTGAAAGTACACCAATAGTAAAAAGTAAAAATGCAAAAAGAAGAGAAAGAAGACTCAAACTGGAAAGAGCCAACAAATCAAGTGGCCTACAAACTACAAAAACTAAAAAACAAAAAAAAGTAAAAACAGAAGACATTTAATGTTTGTGTTTTATTATTATTATTGATTTTTACCTATATTAATTTCATTAAAACATAAACTATTATACTATTAATAGATTAATTATTTAAAATGTTAAATAGTGCCTTCCCTAAGTATTTAATATTTTTAATGATGTTTCTGAGTATTTGATTTGATCATTATACCAACACTTATATTAAGAGCAGAGGACTTATAGTATTTGCATATTTATTTAGCTCAATCTTAAAATAAGGGCAAATAAAAACAATTTTTTTTTATGTTATAATATAACCAAATTTGTAGTTTTATTTTGTATATTGTTGAAGATTATTCAGGAATTTTTGTCTTCTGTACAATTTGGTTATTTTTAAGATTCTATAAAAAAAAGTATAGTGCATATTTTAGAGTTTTTAAGTATTTAAGTGCTTGCATACTTTGTACTTTTTTAGGGCTTAGTCCTCTGCCCTACAATTATATTACACTTTTGGTTAAGCATTATGAAATTAGAGGCTTCTGGTCAGTACATCAAACCAAATTTGTCTGTTTGTCCTTTTAAAACTATCTAATTTTATATAATAACTGAACAAAAAAAATCATTATATTACTTAATCAATAAAAGTGACTGAGTGACCTACTCAATGGTAACTTGAAACCTCGGATTAACATAATATAATAACTTATTCTTATCAATATTTTTAAGAACAATTTTTAATTTAGATATTAATTATATTTACATATTTAGTTATGTATTAAAGAGATAATAATATTGATGAAAACAAGTTATTATATAGTTACTTTATTA
Organism: Nasonovia ribisnigri; assembly: GCA_027563435.1. Taxonomy (NCBI): domain Eukaryota; kingdom Metazoa; phylum Arthropoda; class Insecta; order Hemiptera; family Aphididae; genus Nasonovia; species Nasonovia ribisnigri. Next base: position 323,045 of record JANEHU010005190.1, on the reverse strand, counting down.
AATTTGTCAGCTATTACACACTGATTATTTATTAAAATCTTGCTATACTGCAGCAATAATTCTTGGTTTTTATAACTACATCGGACAGAATATAATAATTATTACCTAAGCTGAAGTATAAGGAATTTACATTGATTTTAAGTTCTTCGGATAATTCCAATGCTCTATTGCTACATATGCTATATTAGTAGTTAAATATTGACATTCATTATTGATCTTGATTATCAGTTAGGTTTAGTAAGATATAGATACCTACCTAGTTATTATTATTTGTTTTTAATAACAAAAATCAGATAATAATTTATAATATTATGAATAGTTTATAAAATGTATTATACATGAGGTAAAATAATATTTATAATATACCTAGTTTAATAAATCAGTATTATTTATTTGGATGTAAGTAAGAGACCCAACTGGGTCTAGGTACTATATAATATAGTAATCCAGAAATAACACACATAAGAATATATTAAAAAATATAAATTTTATTTGATTATTATCTGGGTCTTTTACTTATATCTAAATAAATAATACTGATTTATTAAACTATATAATAATATCAATATTTAGCCAAGCTAGCAGAGAAATTTTTGAATCTCCCAGCATGCAGTTAACTTGGTCTTCTGTTCATAATTGCTTACAAAATAGACTATAGTATGTAGAAAGGCACGGACAACTTTTAACTGTTTGTTATCATACACTAATTAAGTAAAAATCCTTCAATACAACTGAAGAATACTGAACATAGTTAATAGTTACTCTTAACTTTATACTAAATGTAAAAATTACAAATGTAGAATTGTAATAAATAATAATTAATAATATACATAAATACATAATTAATAATATATATAAATACATAATTAATTAAGGTGGTTCTATGAAGTCAGGAATATCTTAAGGGGGTGATATAGGCAACTCATTAAACCTATTGCGAAGCCCGACAGTACTTGGTGTGTCTAAAGTAAATGAGCTACAGTCTACAGACCAGATTTATCAGTTCCACTACACATGCATCCGCATAAATGCATAATTCATAATAAATTGAACATTTGTATAGCTTTTTCAACTCTGTTGCAAATACTTATGTTGGTTGTTGGTGGTAATATTTACGAAAGAATATTCTTCAATAATATGTAGTGTACCTACTATTGTACCTATATTATCTTAAGTTCAGACTCTAAACAAATTATAATTAAAATCAAAAATTGGTTTTATGCTGTATAATGTGTAAGTCCCTGTAATACGATACTTACGTATAATATGTTTCAATAGGTATATAAAACCTTAAAACCTTTATACATGATTTAACTTAATATATAAAGACGTAGGTATTTTTAGTTAAATAAAAATTATATTTTCAAACTTATATTTTACTAATATAATAACTAGGGAGCAGATTTTTAGATTTTTTGATTTTATGCAGCTCAATAAAGTGTGGAAAAAGTGGGCGACTTAGGGCTGATTCACCAACATAGTTAATCGTGGTTAACTAACCTTAATAACGATTAACATTGAGAACCAAAGATTTTGAATTTCACAAACCGAGTGGTTGTACAGTATAGAAATCGTAGAAAAAAATTAATTGTCCTAATATTAAAGCATAATATTATAGAGGATTTTACACATTTTCCGATTTTTCTTACACACAACCAAACAATTAGATGCCACTAATGTTACAAGTACAAAACAAATTTAATTTAGATTTTAAACTAATACCTAAGCGAATCCGAATACATGAATATTATGTATTAAACACAACGGCAACATCGAATGGACTGATTACCGAACTGTCAGAAACTCCAAAGTACTCCAAACGAGCCTTTCATGCCACAGGGCACTGACAGTCGCCGACAGCCATCGTAATATTAATAATTATTATTATTGTTATCTAAGTTATCGATCAAAGCCGTCGGCTGATGATCCGACGTAATCGCTAGTGCCTAGAATACGTTAGAACTTATAAATCTAAAAACAATTTTCATGAAATAATGCCAAGAAACCTTAATGATAAGAGCTATACGTGGTGTAGTATATCTATCTCTCGATGGTACACATAAAAAGGTCTAAGAAAATTAACACTATTTTGAAATAACTTTATTCAACATAAAAACAAACACACGAAAAATACGGGTCTCTATCAAACGCTCACAGGACAACGTGTCTCTCACTCGAAACCCGCACTGTCCCCTTCCTGTGGTTCTTACGTCCTTAAATATTATTTTACAAGGTGCTGCCTCAGCTCATTTGCTTCATTGGCCTAATATTACGCAATTTAAACATTTAACTAAAATAAATAATATTTTTCCCATTATTATTTGTTAGCACAATATGCCACATACAACAGTGGGTATTTTGATTAAGCGAGTTTCGTTTTGGATTTTATTATTGTATGGTATTTTAGTACCTACAATAATATATTATTATAAAATAGTAAATATCGTTTTTATATATATTATTATTAGTTGTCACCGAGTACCAGTGGCGTAGCCAGGAATGGGGGTTGGGCGTTTCCCCCCACCATTACCTATTTTTTCCTTATAAATGTGTTATTTATATTATTTATAAATGAAAATTGTAAAAACTTAGTTTAATTTATATTTACCCCCCCCCCCCCTCCTGTTTCATAATCATGACTACGCCACTGACGAGTTCGGAAACAGTATTACTTATACACAATTTTTTAAAACTGAATTGTTATTCATTATTGTCTCGTGGGCTTTCCGTGGACATGGCTAGTTTTGATAGCGAGAGACTCTTGGATTTTTACTTGAATCTGTGTATTTCGGACACTTCAAGTGAAGAGTACAAAAATAGGTATAGAAATCTTCAAGAGTTAAGACTGGCAAGATGTGGCTATTGCTTTGAACGGTAATTGGGATGAAATAACTAAAACTCAAAAAGATGATTTTGGTAAGTAGGTAGGTATCTACATATTCTACCTATAAACATTCAAACCATTATCTTTTTTTAATTCCATCACAATTATTCACAATATAGGTATTCAACAAAATACCTAGGAATAATTTAGTCAATATATTTACCTGCCTAATGCCACTAATGGCTAATATTATAATTAAAAGAATCATAATTATTCCAGAAAATAGGTACAAAATAATTATTTAAGTTTATATAAAAGTATGGCAATATCGATTTTTGGAAACATGGGGTTTTTTTGAAAGCCTAAAAATGATGTAATAATACATTTTTCATGTAAAATTGACATGATAAAATGGAATTATATTATATTTAATTTAATTCCAGTCAACAAAATGTTTCGATACTTTTAAAAACCTTTCATACTTATCAAATAAATGATACGTTGGTAGTTGGTACCTTATATATAGGTATTTGTATGCCATTTTATTCGATCATAAACAGGATGTTTTAAACGACATTTGACGTGGATTTAAAAGACCAATAATTGCACATTGGATACTATACTCATTTGGATAATATCATACAGTTTATTATGACATTGTAATATACATAATAATTAAAGTATAATATTATAATACATTTAGTTACAATTTGATAGGTACCACCCTGCGCGCGATATTAGTTGATTCATGATTGACTAACTAGTGCAAAAAATAAATTAAAATATGTATGATATTGTATAGGTGGTACTTAAAAGGGAATTTGGTTTTACCATTAATTATCATATAATATTATATAGATATGTATAATAGGTAAGTTACTGGTAAGAGTGGTGTACTACTTTTTTTTTTCTATTGAACTTAAGCCCGGTGTCTATGGCCATTAGATGGTTGCTACTTTTATAGGTATGACTATTTCATATTCTGAAGTCAAAAATTGTACGTACAAAGTACGGTATCCATCTGGAGGCATAATTAATTTTTATGCACCACTGATTACAAATTACAAATCGTTCTTTTCTTTTTCGAATCATCAGACGAAAGGACAAAATACATTTACTTCATAATTAAATCGTTTGTAACGATTGGGTGTTAAGTCATTGAAAATTCTTGGAATAATTTCACAATCTCGTCCATCGTTTTACAAGCACGTTTACTCGCTGACTTACTGGTATACCTATAGGTAATAAACATTATAAGCTTTAAGATTGTATGAATAGAAATACCACTCAGTTTACTGGAGGAACGTGCTTTTGATTGTAAAGTGTATATTGTTCGTTATCAGATAAATATAGATAATAACAACAATAATATGTAATAATAATAATGAGAATAATAAGATGTATATAATGCACCAAAGCAGGCTGGTTAGGGGGAGGAGAAATAGTATTTTTTGTGACTCCAGAGCTCACTGTATATATATTTTGATCAACCGTATTTATTATTTATATCCAATAATACTTATGTGGCTAAATCCAAAAGTAGGTTGATAGATAGTAAATACAAATAAACTCGTGACAAACCCTATTTTTTAACAATTACCTATCTATTTGTGTGGGCTCTTTTTAAGTCTTGGGCTTAATAAAAGTGTACATAATACATATATATATCCCCATTTGAAATATATTAGCTATACTATCAGTGACAGGTCTGGGAAACATTCTCGGGGGGTGGGGAGTACGGTATTAAATACCTTACTATGAAATTATAAAAAAAAAAGTTCAATAGCAATTCTATAGCAACATTAGCAACACAATATTGATAAGGAAGCTTAAAGCACTAAACAAATACAGTTTAGAAACATACTTCTTGACTTGTATATTACCTAAATATACACTCTTTTTACATACTATTTAGTGTTAACTCAGTCTATTATAAATAAATTTTGATACTACCGAATAATAATTAATTATAGGCAATATTATAAAATTCAATATTCTTTCCTCCAGCAAACATATCAATTTTATTATTTTATCAACTTGAATAGCGGTAGGTGCCAGTATGAATATTAAGCAATGCTAAGCCAATTGCCGGTCTTCTCTTACATTTGACCTTAATTAAGTTTTTATAGCCATGTTTAAAATACAAAGTACCTAACACTAATTAGTATAATTCATATTTCATACATAGATATAAGCATATAGTTTAGGTAATCCACAAAAGTGGTACTTACAAGTACAATTATAAGCTTTTTAGAATATTTGTAGTCAGAAGCATAAAATGCACAAAAGATAGTAAATTGAATCTTTTTTAAGAGGACGTTGCACCCGCTTGTGTTGTCTTCGTCTTACACACGCACGACATACCAAATTTTTGTTCGCTAGTTTCAATAGGGTGCTGTCAGTTTTGATATTAGAGTGACTTGACCTATCATCAAACTTTGAAGTAATAACTTTATCTGTGTTCTCTCGTTTGTCTTTTACGATATTTCAATTTTTAAGTGAGATATAGGTATGTAAAGTATTAATATTTTAAAATGCTCATAATTTACGTAAAAATTAAAATATCGTAAAAAACCAACGAGAGAACACATAAAATGTTGTTATTTAAAAGTTTGATGATAGGTCAATTCACTCTAATATAAAAACTAACAATACACTATTGAAACTAGCGAACGAAAATTTTCAATGTCGTACGTGTGTAAGACGGAAACGTGCGACGCCCTCCTAAGTATTATATTATAATATATTCGAATTAAATAAATAAGACCAAACCTCTTTAACGTAGAAAGAAAAAGATACTACAGATACAGACAATACTATGAACCATTTACAATGTATAACTGCTAAAATTCCAAGTTATAATATTAACTTGGTTAAATTAAGGATATTATAGATACTTGCAATTGTGATTATTAGACTACGTATTTTATACTATGATGTAGAGAAGTTCAAAACTTAAGACTAGGTACATCCATAGTGTATTTATAAATACACATTGATTACATTGTTTTTGCGAATTACAACGGTTCAATTACCGAATTTGATAACTAATAGTTTAAAATAACAATTCTCGGGGGGTTCTGTTATTCCTCCCTCTTACAAGAAAGCTATACAGTTTAGCACTTTATACTTACTATGAACACCTACGGCACATTTTCATAATAACAACGATGATGTAGCACGTCATAATATTATATTGTAGTTTGCCTAACATCTGGCATCCGACAGGAGCTATAATTAGATACTAATGTTTTACATATTGTAAAATGTCTTATATACTTAAATGAGGTAAAAATAAATGTATGTTGTGGGTTGTATATTACCTACATATTATTATATATCAACCTAAGTAGGAATTAAATATTGTTTAATGGTAAATATATCGAAGTTTATTAAACTCACAAAATCGTGATAGTTTTAATATAATTTAACCTAGTGAAGGTGGAAGGTATCTGTGGCCCCTGGGCAATTAAGTTTTTGGTGTCCTAAGGACTTTAACTTTAAAGGTAGAGCTCCTCATTAACGCCACCTCTGATTTAACCCAAAAACTTTAAAGTTAACGTGAAGTAAAACTTAACTCGGTTAAAAAAAAGTTAATTAATTAACTGTGTTTAATTACCACCAATCATACGACATTATTGTCGTAGTGATCACTGTATGTGTAACTATCAATTTTGTATCAAGAAATATGTACTTGTTTATTCTATTTAAAATATTAATTGTATGCAGCGTAAAAAATGAAAAATAAAAAGTTTTAATTACAGTTATATAGATACCTATACGTATAAACTTCATTTTTAATTGCTCGTATTCATTTTCAAATGATCTGGAAAAAGATAAGTTACTGTCATGAATAGGTGACTTTACTACCTAAGCACTAAAAAATGCCCACTTTTTTCTACAGACCTACAACTATACAAATCTATACCATTATGGCAAAAGCTGATAACTGCCAAAACTAAATTATGCGAGAGTACAGAACGGCCATATTAAAATTTATTCACATTTCAGTTTAAGCGTTTTTTATTAAAAGTATTTTTTTCATGATATTTCATCAAATGAGTGGTATTTGTAGATAATCTTTATACATTAAAAGACATTTTCAATAATTTAAGGCTGGTTTAAAATTTTTAGTAAAACTTATTTTGATCGAAAAAAACAACAAAATGCGCATAACATATTTTGTCATTTTTTTCGACTGCAAATTAGCACTACTGTATGTATTGACCAATATATTTTATAAAATACTGATAAGGTTTTTTTAAATATCACTTTTTTGTTATTTTAAACAAAAAAAACATGACCTTTTTGGATTTTTAACATATTATAAGAATTTTCATCATTAAACTTATGAACAAAAACAGAATACCTTATTGTATTTACAGACTAAAAATAATAATAAAATTGTAACAACTTATTTCAAGAATAACAATATTCATTTAAAAGTATTTAGTCAAGTAAAAATATTAATGACTTTTTCACTTTGTAAAAAAGCTTGAAAATTTAATACAAGGTTCCTTATAAGTTTCATTAATCGATGTTCAAAGAAATAAAAGATACATTATAGGCTCGATTATTTTTTATAAGCATTTAACATTCAAATTATTTTGACAAAATTAATCAAAATTTCGAAAATTTTCAAACTATTTTTCAGTTAAAAATTCATAAAAGTTTTCTTTTATAGCTAACATTAGAAACCTCTATCGAAAAAAAGTATACCGGGAAGTTACGTTAATTATACCCATGAGATATTTTCGATTCTTATTAATTTTTCTTAAACTATTAAATTTGATTTTTTTTACAAGTATTAAGGATCACACAATGTCTCCTTTCAGAATCGTTTTTCGTAAGCAATGATTTATCAATGAATTCAATTATAACACGTTCATTACAACGACATGCTCGACAAATACAATTGTACAGCAGAGCAATACCTATACCCACTTGTCCATGTTTTTACACTTATTTTGATTCGTATATTTAATTTTTTATGAGTTATAGATGTCAGATGACCAAGACAATATCTAATTATCTATAAATATTCATAATAATATAATATAATGTGATCATAGAGACATAGACCTTGTAATATTATTATAATATATACATTTAATAATAAATTATATATTGATATCTAGGAACATGGCAAAACACAAAGTGACAATTAGGAATATTTAATATTGATCATGGACTACTATAGTAGTTCGTGCCTTTGATGATATGTGCTGACTGCTGGCATTGCAGATTTCTATATAATATAGTAGTGTAGTACCTATTATAGAAGACTGTGGCTGGCGGCTGCTGGTGATGATAATATGTGGCTAATCTTGTTACAATTATTTAATTACCGTCACAATTTTATTTTATTCAGTAATAATTATACAGTTATCATTTTAGTTTATCACTTATAAAACTATAACATAATATTATATAATAATAGAGCTACATATTGTATCATATTTTGACACAATAAAATGTTGAATTAATTCTTGTTATCGTGTATAATCCTGAAATCGACTTTTTTGCGCTTCCCTATCACCTTTTACCACAATGGAACAGAAACATGTCCTGCAATAATTATAGTGTACAATGTAGGTACCTATTCGATTACTGCAATATGGTGCCATGTCGGCATTTAATGATTATACGGGCAGGATTTGACAGTGTTTAGATATTATAATGTTAAAGATCAAATTCATCGAATCCTCCAGGTCCCATTTATACACTATATAGAAATTGAATAAAATATAATGATAATATAATTAGGGTAGGTCTTCACCCGCTTGTATTTTAATCAAACTGTTTGCCGTGTGCGCTCGTGGATTAAAACGACACGAAAACATTATCGCATTAATTTATATTGTCCATATTCGTAGCCGGTAGGAAGGTACCTATTTACTATTTTCGAGCTGTGAGCGACTGCACCTCGCCCTCGTTTTCCGGTCTACATAGGTAGGTAGAGCGATGCGTATTGCATGTAAATATGTAACCAGCTAATGGCCTTAAAATAAAACTTATATAATATGACGCTGTACATCCTTGGTGACCTCTATGTATAATATAATGTATGTATATAATTATAGACTATTTTAAAACCCAACATGCAATATTATGTGTATTTTGTATATATAAAATTGTATTATTAGTTTTTTTTTAAATTATTACAAACCTTACAAATTACTAAATTATTAGATTTGTTTAAATATTATTTTTTTCAATTTAGGTACCTACCTAATTAATTTTATTTTTAGATTCTGAGTGGAGCGATGACTATATATTATTTATTTAACTTTGATGTGCGTTTTTTGGTTTTTTTTTTATGTGTCTGAAGAGAAAAAAAAATGTTTTGATCATCAACTTCCATGACAATTTCTGGCAGAAAATTGGATCTAATTGGCACCATTATAGATTGTAGAAGTTAAAAATTCAAAATCCTCAGTACTTTTGGAAATAATCTGGAAAATTAAAAAACATAATATACGAACATAATAATATCATGGTAAAATCTTAATGTAATTAGGTATTAAAAAATTGTTTGGTAGCCTACTGTTAATCAAAAAATTAGGCCATTTTTGATTTATTTTAGTTTAATTGATTGATTAAGTGTAGGAGAATTTGTGAAGATTATTGCTTGCAAAATAATTACCAAGGAGAAGACGTTACTAGTCGTAAGCAGATGGGTTGAAACGCCTGAAGCATTTTGATACCTATTGGATGGCTTTGCAGAACTCAATTAACTGAATACCGTATATCTAATTACCTTGTCAAATTATTTCCTTTACATAATAAGTTTATTGGATAGGGAGGGTTTGGATTTCAAGAGTGGTCTTAGGAGGTGAAGTCTTGAGTTAACAGTTTTACACTTACATTTTATATCTGTGCCCCAGGTTAAGCGTTTATCTAGAGACAAAGTTATTTCATTTCATTTAATGTTGTAATTGTTTGATTAATTAACGTAACAGGTAGTGCATTGAGATTTCTAAGTGAAAATGTTACTTGAATAGATTTATATTTATTTTGATTTTCCACCTGTTTGAACGCAAGATAATTATATTTAAAATATGATAGTACCTACATTAAAAACCATTAAACCAATAATCGTATGTTATAGAAGTACGTTTTTTTTTAAATTCCAACCAGCAGTTGTACACGTTTTTATGATAATTTAATTAAAATTATGAGGTACAGTTTAACAATGGTAATAATGGTTCTTATTTATTTAGGTAATTATTATATTTGAGCGTTATTTGATAAAAAAAATATATTTACATTTTTAAGGTTCAACCTGTATAAATAATTAAAATGTCAAGCTAAGGCTTGAAAATGAAATACAAGGTTTCTCATATTTCATAAGTTGTTCATATTGAAACCAAAAAATATAAAATATATGGAGCACGGTTTTTTTTTATATTGACGTTTGGATGAAATACGATATTTAAATGAAGAATAACAGTTATAATTTAAAACCCGTATTCTAATATTTTATATAATAAAACAGGTACACAATGTCATTATTAAAGCATTAAGAATAATATTGTATGTTATTGCCAATTTATATCACGAACCTATATTCACACAGTTCTACGGTAAGTCGATATTAAATCAAATGTTAATAAAAATAATAAATTAAATATAATATGTATCTATATCTACTATATTATAACAAATATTATATCAATGTGATCTATATTAGTGTATTCTATAACAGCTACCTAGTTATCTATATATAACCATGGCTGTCGGTTAAACGTTCATATCGATGAATAATTAACTCCCACCCATTAAAGAAAGGGGGGAAGTTAAAATAGTATAAATACACAAATGATACAAGCTCTACTATTAGGCATAAGCTGCTACACATAAATATTTGGGATATCCATATAAATTATACAGTATAAACACAATCAGTAAAATAAGAGACAAAAGTATATTGTATATGACATACATAAGCACATAATATAATTTATTGATAAATGGTAAAATATACATTAAATATATTTTATACTTACTACATATATTATTGTCTTAGTAAGGTATAACTCAATAACTGTATAAATATAACACATAATATTGTAGCCTGTAGGTACTTTTACTTTTTAGTACTTATTTTAATTACATATAATATAATCATTAGATTTTTTCATGGTTATTATGGATTATAAAAATAAAAATAAAAATAAATATGGAAACTTGCATGAGAAGTTGTTTTAAAAGTTAAAAATGTTAACCTTTTTATAACTTATAATTAATTAAAACATTGTAGAACTTACTAATCTACGTCTAGTGTTTACCATGTTCTATTTTAGAAAAAGACTTATTTGTTTGTATACAGTTCTGAAAATTATTGATGTTTAAAATTTGTCACAACTTGTGAGTACTTAATAAACTAAAAATTAAGAACATAATATTATGGAATACACAAGATTACAAGAATACAAAATCTAAAAACTGAAAAATTACAACAAATAATAATAAATAACTGTGTTAACACTTAACCGAACTGCAGTACCTACTGAACTCGCACTTTAGAATGAGCAGTATGAATGAGAGGTATAGCAGTCATCAAAATAACATCACCGTGGAGCTTAAATATTTAATATACTATAAACAGTATAAACCCTGGAGTATAAATACTTTGAATCGGAGCGTTAACAAATATTTTGAGAAATTATTTTTTCCCCATGAGTTATTTTAATAATTTCAGGTAATAAGTAATATTGTAATTCTTGTATTTCTCGGGATGTGTGGCGTATGAGTTAAAATGTCATTAGGTTGATTTATGCCTTGGTTTACAAGAAAACTAATTGAGTACACGAATGTCGCGACCCGTATCGTCATCGTGTATACAATTATATTATTATTTCATATTTGTTAATTAAACAATTTCCCATTTATTTTCTATTATATCTAATATTATATTTCTGAAGTCAACAAAGTTATAAATTAATGGGTTGTATCAAATTTAAAATTTAACTTAATTTTAAGAAATCTGTGTATAATTAACTTGAAGTTAACACGTTAAATATGTAAAAAAATTAACGTATTAAGTTAAAATTTAGTTTCAAAAAAAAAGTAACGAGTTATTTAACTTAGTTAATATTAACTTAACGTTTTAACTTAATTTTAATTTTTAACTCGTTAATGCCCAGCCTTGATTATAACAATAAAATATTATATAGTAATATGCAATGTTTTCGACAAAAATTATATCAATACACAGTAATACTAATGATTTGTCAATGAATTTAAATTTTACACGAATATTACAGTGACTTATTCAAGGATGAAATACACTCAACACCTACAGCAGAGTGGTTAGATAGGTACCTAGTTATCTACCTCCTTTTTATATTTGTATACCTATTTATGCCCATGCTTATTTGATAATAATTTAATTTGTTGTCGGACTTTAAAGCGTAATAATACCTACTCATATCTTAGTTTTTGATGTTGTATTTTTTTTTGGTTTTCAACTACTAATAATTTTTTAACTCCTTTTAATCAGGCCCGATTTTATTATGCAGCCGGCCGTGAAACATAATACAACTTTTGGTATAAAACAAATTTACCAGGCGACTTTTTTTTATAAATTTTTTTCTGAAATTAAATTTATTTTTGTATGTTGAAAAACACGATGAAATCAGAATCATGCCAAATTTTGTTTTTACCCAGAGACCAAGGTGGGTTTACGTAACAAATCGATTGATGTTTTTTATTCAGCGTAGAGCGAGCTAGTGACCTATTCTGGTCTATATGTGCTGTTAGGTTAGGTAAGAACGGCAATCTTCAAATTGCTATAACATTAAAACTTAAAGTTCAGAAAAATTTTGATTTAATTACCGTTGCAGCATACAAAAATAACCAATTCATTGCAATAAAAAAGAGATAGGTTGTTCTCGTTGTTCGTATTACACTAGGCGTATGTTGTAGGGAAATACTAGGGATAATATTATATAGGTAACATAAAAAGTGGCTTATAATATTTTAATTTGCCCGTGAAAAAGTGACAGTTACGTAACTGCCACAGATTGCAGAAAGGTGGTGGTTTGGAAGCGCGTGTTAAGTAGAGCCAGTAGTATATAGGCATGGCGAACGATACGATATGGAGAAATTATGTTGACGGAACTAGGATGGAAAAAACTAGCCATAGAGTAAAAGAGATAGGGCTGTTCTAATGAAGTCGGGTTCACTATAGGTACGTCGTCTGTCATGGTATGTACAAAAGTTGAGCTCGGTCAAATTCTGGAAATTTAACGGTATATCAAGGCTAGTGAATGATACCATGATGACATGATTATAACCACCAACCGGAGTACGGTAAAAACCACATGACACGACAGACGACGTAGCTGTGAACCCGGCTATTATAGGCACGTGTTACGTTAAGTAGTATATACATAAATACGACCGGATGATATATTTTTGAAAAATGGATCTAGCTCTTTGGGCAAGTTTGATGGCAGAGATGGTTTGAGATCTCCACACCCCAGCTATAATAGATAGTGCCCAATATCAAAGACGTTATTAGCTTATCACAATATAATAATATAAGATATTTTACTGTATTAGGTATTATGGTTATAATATGTAGGTGCCTCTGGTGCCTATTATATTATATTGTATTGTATGTCATTCCGCATAATAATATTTAACACAGGTTTCTTAACGAAATCGATAAAGGCGTCGTGCGTGACCTGCAGTGTATTCGCATTATGGATTGTATGTGATATAATCGCCATTACAGTGACACCACCACATTCCGTTTCTTAATAACCACCCGACTAGCTACGCGATAGTACCTTACACGCTATATTATATACACCTATAAGCTATAATCTATAAGCCCGTGTTTGGAATCTTAAATTCAAAGTGAGGGGAGATCAAGAGGTCTAGGATTCTAACATTGGAATCGAAAACGCGGTAGGTAGGTAGGTATCCGTAACGGGAAATTTACATATGAATTTATTGCTAATTTTCCAGGGTTGTTCACATTTGGAGTATTTGGACGCTAATGACTCCAAAACACACCCTTACAAAGTTGGAGAGTAAACGATATTATTATATATTAGATGCTTAGTTTATGGAGAGGGCAAGAGGTGTTATAGTATTTGTATGCGTTAAAATACCATAGGTATACTAGCTATGTATAAAATATTAGTTTGTAGTATATACTCGTGTCTAATTTTTGTTAAAGAATATGAATTTGCCATGAAATTGATTAGGCACCAACGCACCAACATTTATTATAAGCTTATGTTTGTTTACGTCACACACATTGGTACAGTCAAAATACACAGAAAATAAAAAACGCCCACCTATGTATTATGCCACTTTCTTGATAAAAATAATATATCTCTATCCGCGCGTGTGTGTTTTATGGGTTGTCTTACACGTTGAGCAATATACAAACAATATTGTTCCCCGAAATATCTATTACGATAGTCACAATTGATAAAATACGCGAACGTGTTCTTCCATCTTCATAATAATATATACCTTATTGTATAGCCACAACAATATTGCCCTAAACCCAACCTAACGCAAGCACTAGCAGTTTCATTCCACTCATCGTATAATTTTGAATTCAATTCGTAGAGATTTGTCGATCCCAGATGTGCTGTCGTTTACCCTAAACGGTGAAATGGGCCGATAAGAATGTGTAGAAAATGCACGCATGACTCTCTGGGGATTTGGACTTTTTTGTCGCTGTCTCTCATTTTATTTAGTATTTCAGTTTCTAAACACACACCACACACGCGCATAGTATAAAATGCATGCTTGCCATAGAAACATTATGAATAGGCCAAAATAACATTTTCTTTTCTCTTCAAACCAAGTAGGTATATGAAACTGTACAATTTGAAGTGGTATTATAATATAATATTAGCTAAATAAATAATACTCATTAGTAATTATTATCAACACCTTTCTTTAGATTCTTAAAAAATTAAAAATATCATAGAATAATAAATTGAACAATTAATTTAAAAATACAGATCAACAAAATAATTCTTAGTTAAACTTTTTGTGTAATTAATAAACTAGCACATAATGCGTAAACCTAAAACTTTTTTTTTTCACTTTAAAATAATTATTTAAATCGTAATACATTTTTTTTATATAAAAATAATAAATTATCCAAACATAATACATTTATTTTTTATTAAGAGAACAGTTATTTAAACAACAAAAAAATAAATAAATAAATAAAATAATACATAATAAGTATTTAAAATATACTTATACGTCATAGGGCTTCAACAACTACCATTCTTTCTAACAATATTATTGTGCCAGGAGTTGTTTCTGTTATACTATTCAAGCCATTGGTTTCAATTATTCTTTCTTTGTTATAATCACCTAGCAGTGGCATAACCAGGGTCCAGGAATTTATTGAAGGCTATCCCAGTGAATAAATACATTTCACTACATTTTCTGGTAACAAGTAAATCTTTAAATAAATAATAAAAAGTTAAAAAGTATTCACCTTTTTTTTTTTAAATAAACAATGCACAATAGGTGGTCAACACAAATACAAATATCAACTTAGTATTTTAAAATTGCTTTTTTTATACTAACAATAAGTAAAAATAATATTATACATTATACAATACATATTTTATAGCCAATAAAATTTAAAAAATGTTGTATTTGCTCAGAATATTCCACTTTGATTATACCATGGTGCATGGGAGTTGATTGTAGATGCCGAGAGGCGAGAATTCAGTCATAGACATGAACTAAGATAATATGTTGCAGATGGATTATATGGTAATATTATTATACTATTTAAATATTAAACCACTCATTTCCGACTATCATAACGATCATTGTCGGTAATCTACTTTTCAGAAGTACATCAGAATTAAATATATTCTTTCCAAATCATAATTATCATAACTGTGATAATATTAGTCATGACGTGCTCCACGAAAACCCACTTAGAAAAAACGTCTAAATAACAACAAACATTTTACCTACCACTGGGCCTGAAAAATCTAAATGTACTCGTTGATCCTCAGGTAAAAGCCAATTATTTGAGATACTTTTAGTGGGGTTATTACTAATAGCTCAACACGAAATACACATTTGGGATACACCCTCAATGTCATCATCTACACCACAATACGTGGCTATCAAATATAATATGATCTTCCTATGGTTTTTAATTTTCATTATACTTAAATGGTTGTAATATTTTAACTCACATCATCTTAAAACTTTTTAAGAATGACGCTAATCTATGTCCACAATGTAGACTACCTTATTTCATAGTAAGTTTCCTCGAACGATTAAAATATGTTTTCAATTTATCAACTTTACTTAATTGCAATTATTAAATTTAGTAATTAAGATAAAAAAGCACAGAAAACTTGTATAAATATTGTCCGTGTTTATATCCAATAAGATGTAGGTACAAATAGTATCAATTTATATAAAAATAAGTAAATAATGGTGACAAAATAAAAGTTTATTAGTCATCAATCCTGGCAACTTACTTGCAAGACGCAAGTACTAAGTCATGAAAATAAAAACTAAATGATACTGCAGCAGTATAATGAGCTAGGATAATGTATAAATGTTTAATTATTTAATATTCCTAAATATACCTAATAGGTTTATTATGTATAATATAACTATATCCTATAATATATCATATTATGATCATATCTTTAGATAATAATAATAATAATAATAATAATATAAAAATTGAACTTACGATGGTTGTATTTATAACTAATACAATGAATACAACTCGTGGCTACTAGTTTATATAGGTGACTATTATGTTTCCTCTATCTTATGAGTAATTATTATTTAATATGATCAATAAGATTTTATCTTTATATGTAAATACTGAATTTTTCGTAAATGTATATTATTTTCTAATATTATTTACTATATTCTATGAACTATTACTATAAATTGTAACAAAATACTATTATAAACTAAATATTGTACTGGATAATTTTAAAATTCAAAATTAAATTTTAGTTGATTTTAAGTTAACGTAGAGGCAAATAAGTTATATTATCTGTTTGCCAAAACGGGTAAATATTGATTTTAATGGAATAAAACCTAACCAATACACAACTTAGTACTAAATGTACAATTTCAGAAGTACGCTGCGTTGGTGTAAAGCAACAAATGTTAACTTTTTTGACAGCTTCAAACCACATTGTTTTGCACAAACATATTTTATCATATACACTTGTAATTGTGTACCAAATACTGTAAATTGTAATACTTGATTAAGGTTTACAATACAAAGGTGTGTATATTCAATAACATATCTAACAATTATGAACGATTACATAAATACAATCAACGAGAAAAATAATTTACCCTACGGACATATTATAAATCGGAATATGAGAAACTATTATACGAATAAATTGAAAACTCCAACTGCGATAACATGATAACTCGACAAACATTATCCGACCCTTTGATTCGGAGGATCTTTTGATCTCAGCTCCTTTGAATGCTGGTGCCGACTGCAGTTGGGCGTTATTGATGAAAGATTTATCGCACACGTCGCACGGGTTTGGTTTCACTTGTGGGTAGTTATAAGTTATAACGCGTCAGTTTGCTTCACTCAAAGAACGATTCACCACACAGCTCACAAGGGTACGATTTATCATGTGTGCGTGTATCCTTGAATCCTTCTATGTTTTATCACTTCTTTGAGCGAACATAAGACACACAGGTACGGTTTCTCTCCCGTGTCCGTCCGTCGGTTTGCTGCGAGATCGGTGCTTTTGGTGAATAATTTACGAGTACTGTCCCTTGACCACGTGCGTCTTCTGGCTACAAGCGATATCATTAATTTTAGTGTGTTTATCTGCACATCAAACGTTGACGTCTTAATGCGTATTTTTGTCGATCTTGCTATAAATAAAATGTAAATAATAGGTATTTCGATTAAACACTAACAACGTACGACTGAAATGTTTCATATACATATATTATCTGACCAACTCGCGTATTTTGTTTTTCGTACAACAAAGTGGTCACTATACTATCACGACTAGGTTGTCATTTCGAATTTATTTATTAAGCCGGAATAATAAATTTGAAGCCAGTATTTCTTGCATCAATTATAGCAATTAATAATTTTTAAGGGCATATTTCTACAGCTTTTAGTCTATTTTCCCGATTCAATCTCATATATTTTCACGATCAATATTATTTCACCACATAAAATTTTTTAAAGATTTGGAAAGTCACAACAAATCAACATTTTTGAAAAAAAAAAAATTATGCAATAACTATTGTTAAACAATTATTTCTTTATGAATGAAACGTAAATACATAATAATAAACATTTGTTAGTTCGTAGCCAATCTTTTAATTATATATATTATATTTTTATTCATGGAACTTTCGTCTTATCGGCTCATTTTGTTAATAGACTCAATAATACCCTAGTTCCCAAAGTGTCCAATAAACGACGACTAAAACTGTAACACATTATTGTAATTTGTATCTACCAAGTATCAAAGTTTCTTCTATAATACCAATATGAATTAAAATAATAATAATAATAATAAGTAATAACTATATTATAACAATGACAACAATATTATGAGTTTTGGATAAAAAAATATTCATTCAAATTTAAAATCAAAATGTTCAAAGTACGATAAATTAAATTACTAAAGTAATGAACAAACCGGAAAATTCAAAGGATCCATATTATTAAAATAATAATAAATATTTTCTCTTTTGTTTCTTTTCTTATTTTCAAACACAAAAAGATAATACAGTGACATTTTTATTACTAAATTTATGAAGTATGAATAATTAATGTATAGTGCAATAATTGCATTAATGAGAAATAAATCGTCAGAAAATGTGTCGTAAGTGACGTCTATGATCACATCTACCCAGGGGCCACGACTTTGTATATCTTATATCATGTGAAACAACCAGGTCTACCCTTAAGAGAATTTTACGGAAAACTCAGTGGTGGCTCTGAAAATAGTGAAATGGTGGTGTGTAAGCAACATAATAATATTTTCGCATGCATTCATACGCCTTCATGACTACAGTTAAAGGAATGGGACAGACGTGGCGCAATAAGTAAGAAAAATAATAAAAGTAAACACTCATTGTGTAAGAATGACATAAATATCAGTACGAAAAAGCCTAATATGTTATTACTCATCGTACAATATTGAATTTATTAAATACAGTAAATTCAATTTAATAATAAACCTACTTCCAAACGAAAGTGTCACTTTTTCTAAAAAATCACTTGGTTTTATTTTTCAGTAGAAAATGATGTACGTACCAGATTTTTTTGTTAGTTGTATTATGATTGCATCGGTAACCTTAATTTATAGTTTTTATGTTCATCAAAGAAGTGTATGATACACACTATCTTATCGTAAGAGGTGACTAGGTGATGGAATTTACATTTTCACGAACATATTTAACTTTGATCTTCAACCACATATTCAAAACTGAATCGTCCCTGATAAAAATGGAAAATATTTATAAAAAAAATCAAAAGTTTTAAGAAAGTTACAATTTTACTTTGATAGGACCAATATCCATTAGATCCAAATTAGGATCTTGGCCTATACGTGATACGAATATAAATGTGGTCAAACTAGTAAATCTCTTGGTTCATTTTTAATACATAAGTTGAGTTGTGCTGAAACTTATCCAGACATTACAAACACATGTACCTTGTACCTAGACAGTGTGATCTACATTCAAAAAGTTAAAAATTGCTTGAAATAAATAAAATATTATTGAAAACTTTGCAAATAAAATTTAATTTCACATATAGAGTAATAGTTTATAAAATTGTGTATATTTTTAGGATATCTATTATGTGATTTTATATCATAAATTAAATAATCATAATATGATTTAACGCACTTCTGAGTAAACGGCGTTTTAGATAGGCAATTTAGCAATAACGCTGTCTATTCGCCGTTTTCCGGAAGTCTAGAACTAATAAATAATTTGACAGTTTTTTGGTTAATTTCACAAGTCAATTTATGATTATTCTCTTCCTTATGAAAAATACCAGAAGATGTTTTAATGTATTATTGTTTTTGTTTTAGATGTGACAATTATTATCGCGTTCAAAAATACTTTTTTCCGAGTAGGTTACACAGCTTTTTTTATGAACTTGGTTTATCCAAAACGCGTGAAATGTTTAAAAACAGGTGCTTGATTATATTGGTTTTTTTTTATGTTTTCGTATTTTTTAACAGCATTCTGAAAAATTAATGGAAAGGTTAAAAAAATACATTTTTAAATAATAATATCTATTTGTTTGAAATTTTCAATTTAGAAAGGAGCTATACAAAACTTTTTAACTTTCATACTATCAAAAAATATTAAAAATAATATCTTCCTTGTTGTTTTACAATATAAAATAATTTTCATTCAGTTTGATAGTTACTGAATATACACACTTGTTTTAATATATATCATATATAAAAAATACAATACTTTATTTTCAAAAAGGTACGGCGGGTAGAATCATTACCAATTAGTAATTACATTAATATTCAAATTATTTGTCGACCGTGTTCATTAGAAGGCTATACAGTTCAGTGTTCATTGATTGGCAGTATTATATCAATACTGATATGAATATCATAAAAAATAAAATGAAAATGCGTATTAATTTAGATTGCTATTGCACAATAATATTTAGGCTATTGAAACTACGTATAATTATGAAAGTTTTTACAAAATTTGACATAATCCATAGTCAACGTTGTCAACGTCCATTGTCAGGTAATATTTACAATCTTATCAACATATAAAATACATCGTTTACTGTTATAAATTTTAAATGTTAAAAATTACAATACACGGGTAATAAATGTGTCTAATTGTGAAAACACACATTATTATGTAAAATGTGTTTCACTATCGATTTTTTTTTATCAATATGTAATTCCTCCTCTTTAAAATAAATACTCAAACACAAATACCAAAAAAATATGTATTAAATATATTTGTTTACTGCAAATTGACGTCATTTCATGTGTTGACTTTTTCTAAGGAAAGTCGTTGATACAAATAATTTATGATCATTTTTCAAATAATTGTACAACGGTGGATTTTGTGTTCGCAACTCGTTTGTGGTGTCAATATAATAATAATTTCGATGCAAACGCAATATATGTATTATAAAATACGATAATAATAAGTTGTATGTATTAACTACTAACAAATTACAATATCAATGAATCACTCATACTAAACCTAACTATTGTGTACGATATTTTATCGTTTACAAGTTAGAAATGTACAATAGGTAACTGAATATTTTTGAATGAATTATGTTTATTGTTGATTGCTTTTTTAAAATAGTATAGTTATTTTGGTGAATGTAATTTATAGCATATATACATTGTACCGTGGTAAATGTGTCTTAGGTATATACATAGTAAGATAAGTAACGAAAAGCATAATATATTTGGCCTTCAAATTTCGTGCGTCTATAATACATTTTTAATTTGCTGCACGCTTATTATATTTCATAGTTATTCATTGGTATTTTGTATTATTCTTATTGAAAAAATAATGATTGATTAGTTAATTGTAATTGAAATGTAAATGAGACATAAATAAGTACGAATGATTTTTATTTTAAAATTTGTAAATTAAAAAAAGACACTTTTAGAAGACGACCAATTAAGTAATAATAGGTACCCTTAACAATTTAATATTTAACAGTGTTTTTAAGTTATAAGTTATAATTAATATTACCTTTTTAATCTAACTTTTTTTTTATGAACAGCTTGAATGAAAATAACGTGAAAAAATAAATAAATTGACTACTGTATACTGAGTAATTGTATAAGTAATTGCAAAAAACATTATAAATTGTTTACGAGTTCAATGAATATAACAATATGTAATTATGTATATGATCAATGTTTATAGACATATATACTACATTAAATTGTTATAATTTAAGTTTATATATTTATTCGATTATATTTTTTCTCTCATTTATACAAAAGGAATTATTTTTTTTTTTTAATTAGGTATTGGAAATACTTATAATGTATTATTTAGTATTTTAAAATAACTATAAGCTGAATTAAATTTATTTTTTCATTTTTTTATCAATTAAATTGTTTTTTAAAAACAATTCTACTGCGTATAAATTGACTATCTTATTATTATCTAATTTAATCATAATTACCTACTAGATATAATACTACGGTAAAATTATTTTTGATTCATAATTCATTTTCACTCGATAGATTGAAATAAAAATTAAATTATTAAAAGTGTTGTATTATTAGTTTTTAAACACGAACATTATATAAGGAATAATGATACTAATTTATACATTATAATATAATATATTATTATGACTTAAATTAAATTGAATATTAATACAAATTTTGAAAACAATATTTACTAATATTTATATACCCATGGATAATGTCTTACGCTTTAAATACAAATGTGTTTTGTTATTTTTAGTAAATGAATAATATAATTAATAATATAATAATATAACTATCTAATTTTTTGATTTGAATATTAGATTAAAATCAAGTTCTAACCAAAACTATACACGTTCATCTCATTCAAAATTAATTGATAAAGGTAGGTGCTGTGCAGCTGTATACATTTACTATTTATAATAATAATAAAAGTACTTACCTACATTCATGATTCATGACTCATCTTATTTTATGAGTATTTTAGGTATCGACGTATAGCGTCCATTCAAGCTAGGTAATGGACAGTCGTAAAATGTATAGGAACGTTTATTATTATGATACATGTTAAATACGTGTTAAAATGGCAGTGATTGACGGTAATATTATTTTAATCTCAAAGGTATTTATTGTCCGTAAATTTTAAGTACAAATTGTCATTTAAATAAATAATATGTACTTACCTATTATGTATTATAATAATATTATGTTCAAGCATTTTTCTACACATTAATTCTGTTGTCCGGTAGAGTTATGTTATTTGCTGACAACTTATGTAAGGTATATAAGCCATAAGGTATAAATCTTATTTTATATTACATTATATTTTATTATTGCAAACAAAATATTGATGAATAATTTCAAAACAAGTCTTTAGAAAATGACTTGTATATTATATATTAATACTATTTTTATACTAAAAAATGTATACGAATATTGTGTTAGTAATTAAATAAACATAAAATACAAATATACATATTTAATCGAAAATAATTTACGATATAGATTTTGAGTGTCTTATAAACTTTACGGAGTAAACTGAGCTCTATTCAGAATCGTTTTATCAATAATCAATATCAAGAGTTCATGTAATACATGGTTTTTGTATCCCATTTCACTTCTTTTTCAATTCAAACAATATTATCTCTTTTTCGAGAGATGTTCGAAGCTCATGGTCATTTAAAATTAGATCGTAAAGTCAGCCCAGACTTAAGTCCAAGGGGCAAGGACACTCTGTATAAATGTCGTTATTAATAAATTAGCAGTGGTATCTCGAATTTGTGAGAAGTTTAATGTAACCATCTATAAATTTATCAGGATTCCTATATTTTTTAACAACAATTAAAAAAAATTACATAATGTACTTAGTCACTCGTTAAAGTTATTAGCTTAAAATTTGGTTGATACGTAATATTAAAGCAGTTGAAAAAAATCAAAGATGAACCAAATTACAAATGAATGTACATAATGTAATGTAATAATGCAACTACCTCAAATTTTATTTTAAAACACAATACATTTAAGACTGTTTTTAACTCCATCGGGTTTAAATAATTTCTACAAAATATATTGATCTAATAGCTTACCTACTAAATATTAATACAATAAGACGAAAAGCTAAAAATTACTATTTATAGGAATATATTTATCCATAATTTATTAATTGTGAGATAATATATATTTTATTTAAGAACTAATTTATAATACCTATCTACCTACTAATGAGTAATAGTTTGGGCATTGTTTATTTAACTATACAATATCTCGTAATGGTGTATAGTATAAAAAATAATTAATTTTTTTGAACATGGCCATTTACATACTTGTATAATATTATTAATATTTATATAAAAATCAAAACAGAATTTTTGGTTTCAATTTAAACAAATAAAAATACTAAACTATAAAAGTGTAGTAATAGAGATATAACCTTAGCAACAAAACAGAATTATCATATTGTTTGAAATTATTAGAAAATATAATATTGTATTTATTGATTATTTTAGTAATGGGAGTGAGTACCGGAAGTATTATATCATAATTTTATAAATATTTAAAAATGTATAACATAATGTGTAGGAACCAAAGGCAACCACAATTAAAGAAGCATTAACTAAATGGCAAGAAAAAAACAAAACGCCACTTGCAGAAGCTTTATATGTTGGCTTGCAATTCCAATGGCCACCAATTGAAAAGATGGATGCTAACCTAGCAGTTTTAAAGAATTGCGAGTAAATTAAATTTAAAACAGAGGAATACTTGTTTATTTATGTAAAATTTTATTAAATGTTTGATGGTATGTGTATTTTGAAATTTATTGCAGAAAATTATCTTTGAGCACAAATTGTATAGAAAAAATAAGTAGTCTTGACACTTTAAGAAATTTAAAAGTATTATCATTGGCACGGAATAACTTAAAAAATTTCAACGGAATAGAAAAATTGGCTGATACTTTAGAAGAATTATGGATATCTTATAATTATATTGATAAATTGAAAGGTATAATGGGCATGAAGAATCTAAAAGTATTATACATGGGTAATAATTTAGTCGACAGTTGGAATGAGGTGCAAAAACTTTTAAAATTGGAAACTCTTCAAGAACTAGTACTGACCGGTAAAGTTTTTTTTTCATATTCAAACATCTTGTTTTAAAAATTAAATGTGTTAATTTTTTTTTAGGTAATCCAATACAAGAGTCTATGGAAGAACAAATTTGGCGTACTGAATGCGTTAAGAAACTAACACAAATATCAATATTGGATGGAATTCCTATTATAAGAGAATAAAAATGATCAATGATATTATATGATTCAATTTTTGTTTTATGGAATATTAAATAAAATATATTATTATATCATAGAAAAACTACTTATAATATATAATTGAATTACAATAACAAAAAAAAATGTTATAATTATTTAAAGAACAAAATACATACTCAATAGATTTCTTTATATAATATTATTGTAATAGTAGAAATACTTATGTTGGTACATTATTTATCAGTATTGTAATTTGTTTGTGCTTGATATAAAATCGTTTTAACAATTAATTTTAGTAATTCATCGTATTTATACACTATATACATTATATATAGTCTTAAATGCGTAAGCGTTATTAAACATGCAAAATATTGAAAAAAAAAGTTAAGCACATTCAAAAATGTCCACTATTAAGTAACTCATTTTATTATAATAATGGTTGTACATCTTTAAGGTATAATATTATATGGATTAACGAGCTATTTAGTAAATTTATATTACAGGAGAACTATCAAAATATTAAATTGTTTGAAATTAAAATGTTTTCACATTTAATACATTCCTATATTATTATTTTACCGTTTTTGACAGTGGCCCATTAAAAGCAAATAATTAACTGCGAAATGAGCAGTATCTATACATGAGATGTTACTATTATCAATTATAAAAATCTGTGATCAGTGAATGTTATTGTTATTAATTGTATGTAATATACCTATTGATTTATATTATACAGGTAAACAGTCCAAATTACAAAATTTGTTGCTTGTATAAGATGTTAGCTTAACGACTTGCAAGTTTTATTACCAATACTATATTATTACATTGTCGTCCGTTTGTCACATGGATAGATTATCGATTATTATTGTAAAGTTAATAATATGTTTAACAACACAAAATCAGTATGTTGTACGTCTTGTGACTACAAATTGTTCAAAAACCATGAAATTTCATGGGTGGTTAAATTAAAAAAAAATTTATTTTCAGCCATCCTTCAATGGATATTATACCTCAATAGTTAATGACATTTATATCTGCTCTGAGGAATAGTCCCTAAGCCTCTGCTGGCTATAACTCCAAAAACCGAACTTTACTGGGAGGTCTTACGCTGCACGTATCGGACGTGTGTTGAACTTAACGAGTGAAAAAAGGCAGGGAATAAAATATTATCGTGTTATTCATCAACAGAATCCCATCGGTGGTCATTCCTTCTTCAATTAGCCAGGTCCAAGGAAGGAGTATCAACCAGAAAACAGTAACAACGCACCCATAAACTTACTTCTAATCCAACTGTCACCTTTGGGCTTACATGATCATAGTTTTTTGACAAATTGTATTATTGGTAACAGTGTTACTAATAAGAGTTTTCACTCTTAATTCTTTTATATCTAAACTCAATGCTTTTAAACCCAAAATATCTTGTTTTCCAAAAATTTAAATTATAATTTACAACTGTCTTAGGTTCAATATTAATTTGAAAAATTGTCTAGAAATTTACTGCCAACATTTACGTGGTGTACGTACTAAATTGTTCAACGTTCGTAATAATTTAGTAATGCTGATTTAGTAACCTATAATGTTCTTATTTTACCCGAAGCTTAATATGTAGTGAGTTTGGCTCTAAGGGATGAACTATTTCAAAAATTATAAAAAAATGCTTACCATTATCTGCTTGCGTGGTGGGTTTTGTCAATTGCGGGGAAAGTTAAATTTTTTAAGTATCTATGGAAGTTGTCAAGTTTAAGTGAGGGATTATTGGACCAAGGTATATTTTTGTACAAATTTATTGGCAAAATCACGGTAAATTTGAAAAGAGAGTCAAATTTGGTTTCACAGTAGGATGGCCATTTCGGAAGATTAAAATGGAAAAAAATGATCAAATCATGCCTACAGGTCACATTTACAGGTTAAACAGTTTTAGATGTTCAGATAAACAACAATGTCAGTCAAAGAAACTAATGATAATGTAATAACCTTGTGGATGGTACATAAGTCGTTTGAATGCACGAATAAAATCAGACAGGAAGAGCTTAAAGATTATTTTAACTTCAGTGGAAAATGGTTTAATGAAGTAGGTGTTTAATTAATTTTGAAAGTGCGTAATATGTGCTTAACACTACTAAGTATTTATAAAGAGAATTCTGAGATTAATAAATACATTTGTTTCAACAACAATGTTCAAGTCATCTACATAAAATATTTTAAATATTACGCCATACAGGCGCACCTCTTGAATTTAAAGTGAATACATATGATTTAACAGAAACATAACTTACTTTTTTTTAGAACGAAATTAATAGTAAATTATGTTTAATATCTAAACGTAATCGATGGTAGATAGGCAAAGTGAACGATATTTTTCAAGAGTAACTATAATATTAATAGTTTATTTAAAAATCATCAAAGAAATACTACAAAAATGAATTAAGGGGTTCATTCCATGCAAAAAAGGGTGGTACAATTTTCCTCTAAAAAAATAAAACTACTTTACATTTTCCTCAACTCATTTTTTTCATATTTATTTTCCATTAAATATTTAATTTCATAATATGTAATAAGTATGCTTATTAGTTATTACATTATAGTATACGGTATTTTGCCAATATTTTAGCCGGTACCAACAGCCTTAACAAATGTTTGATGTATTAAGTACCGCACTAATACTGGATAATATTGTAACTTTGTTGAAGTTTAATAACTTTTATTAAGATACTATTGCACATGGGCAATGTGCATACCTATAATATACCTACGTTTAATGTGTTTCTAATACTTTATATCGACTTTATTACATAAAATTAGAAGTTTTAATTCCTATTTTTTTTTTATTACATATCAAGTTTCAATATAGCTATTAAATAGTTATTGAAAAAAAAACTTGAACATATTGAATAGCTTACAAAAATTATTTCATATCTAGGTCAGATTTTTACGTACGACCATTTGTACATAACATAAGAAATAACAGCTAATATTTATTTTGTTTAAAAAGATTATAGCCTAGGTACAAGTATTCATTTCTTGCAAGTAAAATAACAAAAAAAAAAATATATAATTATCGGTTATTATTACAGTTTTAATATGACATTTTGACATTCATTTTTTCTGTTCAATATTTTGTTGTAGGTAGTGTTAATTACATAATTTGGCCTTTTCCACCGATATGGTGTAAATACATTATTATGTTTCAAATAGTGTAAGATAACAATTTTTCGTTTCATATTCTCTGTTTAGCGCAATGCTTATCGCTAAGTGTTATTAGTCATCAATAGGTACCTGCGACATTATTATACCTCACAAAATTCTATTATGATTGATTAATATCGATAAGTTATGCATAAAAAAGAGCGATTACACATTAACTGCGGAATAACAATCTGATAAAAATATATACTCTTGTAACACATTTGTTTGCAAATAAAAACTCGAATGTAAAATGTATATTATTTTGTGTTATGCATGCAATGCCTACACTATATACAGTGGCCAGTGGGGCCATACCTTTGTCCTCATAGTGGGTACTTACGTCATATTTTATTCATCATACAGTCATTTCGGGTTCAATTATGACGAACAATGAACAAAACAGGTATCCAGCGGTGTCGTTTAATTAAATATGGAGTAGGTTATTGTTTGCAAACCAACTATACACCGATAATTGATTGAAGAATAATAAAATAATTTATTGTTTACAGTGTTTTCACAGTTAATAACAAATTAAATAACATCAGTAATTAAATAACATCCAAATTCAATAAACTGCATATAGGCTTAGGTACCACTAATGCCGAATGTTATTATATTTCAATTATTGTCCAAAGCGACTTTTCGGATTGCGACCGCATCTACACAATCGGGTTTGTGGTTTTATTCGACTGTCGGTTGAAACACGAAATTATTATGTTTTTATAGTCTCCACAAAATCGTTAATTGGATATGACGCGTGGCGATGGTGTCAGGGCGATTTCCGAGGCCGAAGGATTCAACTGTACAATTATTACTGTGGTCTATCTTACACGTCCTAGATAAATCGAAAACGATTTAAGAGCCAAATGGGTTTGCTTGAGTTTGGCATTAGTGAAAGCGTCTTAACGAGACAATAATAACATTAACTTGAGATTTTTCCAGGGACCTTATTATGTGCTCCCTTATGTCTAGAAAATAATAATTCGTTATCGACTTTGTTCTATTGGTTATACATAGCTATACTATATAAACCTCGTGTATATTATGGGTTTGATGTACGTAGACGGCGGCGACGAGGGTAACGTGTTCAGATCAAGTACTCAAGTTACTTATATATGTCGTATGCAATGATAAAAATAACAATAATTAATGACGACAATAATAATTTATTTTAAAAATATAAATAATTTATAATAATAATAGTAATAATAACAATAAATAATAACAAAAATGATCCTTAGTACGAATACCTATACAAAAATAATTAATTTTTAAGCGTAATCCCTTCGCTCGAGGGTTCGGAAGGATTCGGCGGTCAACAATAATTCACAGAATATGAGCAATGACTAGATAGGTACGATTACACAATAACACAGAACAACAATGTTACTCCAGCAGCCGGGCAAAATAATATTATTATAACAATCGAAAAAGTTTTGTGAACGTAAAAAATTATAAAAACGATCTGCGTGGGAATGACATTGTAGTTGGCATTTCGATCGGCGAAAAATTTGACTGTGTGGCAAACTCAGTTGGCCAGTAAAAAATGGACGCATAGGCCGACTACCCAATGGACAGACGGACCCTGATCGGCTGTATTATTTCCTTGGGTGGCCGACAGACGTTCCTTCCGGTTTCCGGGCAGCAAAGGTCCGGTAGACAGTCCACGGTGGTCCGGCACTTCCGCGGGAACAGATCGTAGCGCTTAGGCGGCGGTGGGCTGCATTGCAGGTACGGTGGCCTGCTGAACCGGAGGCCTGCGAACACGATCATCGTAATAGTATTGTCACTGTCGATTCTGCCACAGCGAATTGCGACCTATATTTCGTAAATCGTGGTCGCAACAGTTTAATGAAATAAACGTGAAAAAAAAAACAATAACACTCTGGTACTATATTGGGCACGATCGGTACCCAATGTCGTGGAGATTTTTCAAGTATACGAAGCGTACTCTCCCAATTTTTTACGAAATTGTTAAAATTTTGATAGCAGCAACATAGACAGATTTTAGGGGGGAGGCGTTGCTTAGTAATAGTGGTGTGAGCCACATTGGATAATACCATCCCCCTAAAAATAAAATCAATCAAAGTTCGACTTTGTGCAGCTGGACGAGAAAGACAAGTTATCCTGTTTCATACAATAAATATATTTTTTTAATCGTGAGTGGTTTTAAAATATAAAAAATCTTACAGCAAATACTAATTAAATTAAATGTTTTCCGTAATTTTTCGGTAAATTGGGTTATTTTTCTAATTTTTGTCACGTTAACGTATACGTCGCTGACGAAATAGTAATATTTTATTTTACTGTAGGTATAGAAAATGGATAAATATCTTCTATACGTTGTATCTTTCATCTAAAAGCATTTTGTTTTAAATCCTTCCTATTAACAACTTTATATTGAGTAGATAGATAAGACATAATTTCAAAATCAAATATTGTAGAAAAAGTTTTTTTTTTTTATAATAGGTACTCAAAACATACAAGTGGCATGCGCCTCTCTGACAGTCCCTTTAAGAGAGCACGGTTATTGCATTATATCACATTTTTTAAATTAGCCGTACTATATGGCCGAAAGCTTATAATATTATGCACTAAGCAGTTTCGGAAAATGCATTATTCATAGTATTAAAAAAAATAATAAAATATAGTACATGAATTAAATATAACTATATAATACGTGTAAATACCTAAAGATAACTTGTATTATTTCCACGACGTAATGTCTATTGTTGATGTTTTATAGATAAATGACAATGATAATAATATGTAAGTAATTTCCGTGAGGTTTTGACGTACGAATTGTGAATAACAAGCTTAGAGTTAATTGTTTTGTTTATAATGAGTAATGACTAACGTCGTTATTTTAAGTGCTTAAAAAAGTTACGACCACACGATTTTGTTTAGGTCCGATTTACGTCCCTCTGCGAACGATGATTTTTAAGTCCCGACACAGCGGTGTTTGATTTTATGGTGATAAGTCGTTAAAACTGTTTTAATTTTTTTGATTTCCAATTTTAGAACCGAATTTAGATCGTATAGTTTAAATTATTATGTTCAAGTTAAGTCATGCACGTCAAGAATCGATAGTATACATAGGTTAGCGTTTGAGGGCTATTTGAGAGTATTGCTAAAAATTGTTTATTAGGAATTAAATATATATCGACATATCGGTCACTTTAATTTCTTATTTCAGCTTGAATTTTTTTCAGTTTAGTTTAACTTGACGTACTATTATTTTTATAATAGTTGTTTCAACTTTTATTATTTATTCTTGAAGGGGATGACTCTTGTTCAACAATAGATAATGGTTTTTTAGTACTCATAAGATTCCAGTGAAAGCCTGGTGATGTTATGCAGAATGTTCGGAGTTAAAAACAGAACAAATGTGTATGCGCTTACTTTGAACGTGCATTTTTATGTTTTTATGTTTTGCAATTTAGCTATTTATATTTATATTTAATTTAATTCGGTTTCAAAAAGTCATAAATATTATTAAAATATTCCAGTTTTAACTATTCTATATTTCTATATAATGCATCGAATGGAAATTGTCTTTCGATTTCAACCCTCAGGTTAAGACTTACCTAAACTGAAATATACAATTGATTAGATATAACTGGAATCAAAGAAGAAAATGTAATCAATCACTTTTAATTTTTCTCTATTAACTTAACTCACTGAATTTCTTAAAGGTTCAGTAATATTATTACTTAATACTGAAACAATATATTTAATTTTTTTTTAATGAGGGGAAATTTACATCTTTCAACTTAATATAAATAATTTTTATGTATAGATTTATTCTAATAAGAAAGTTCTGCGATCTTGAAACAAACAAAACTATCTTGAAAATGACTATAAAAGGTTCTAAAATGTGCGTGTGTACAAACTTTGTAGTACGTATACATTGTACTAATTAGTGTTTTAAGAAATGGTTTTTATTTATTTAATTTTGAAAAAAAGGCTTTACAAAAATTTGATGATATTTGCTACACAATTCACAGTAATATAATTATTATTTTTTTTTAAAGATATGTTTAATTTAATCACAATTAATAAAAATAACTAGCCATTATCTAGGTAGTTATTCGTTTGTACTTTATTACTTTCTACTTTGTATGGTATAATAATAACCACACTTTGAGTAAAGCCATTTTTTTCAAAATTAAATAAATAAAAACCATTTCTTAAAACACTAATTAGTACAATGTAGGTATACGTACTACAATGTATAGTACTACGTACTACTCAAAGTGTGGTTATTATTATACCATACAAAGTAGAAAGTAATAAAGTACAAACGAATAACTACCTAGCTAATGGCTAGTTTTTTTTATTAATTAAACATATCTTTAAAAAAAATAATAATTATACTACAGTGAATTGTGTAGTAAATATTATCAAATTTTTGTAAGACGTATGATTATTATTTAATAATATTTTACATTTGTTTGATATTTATTTTATCATAAAAACTGATAGATCTTAGTTTATTATTTTTATATATTGTTTCTGGTTACGGGAGCAATATTATAGGTGCATTAAATAATAAGAGTTTTAGAAATATTACCGCATCTGTTCAAAGTTTTACATTTCATGGGTCAAATCGTTATGAATAATAATTTATAATAATGTCTTTGATGTTTCTTAAATATCATATACCTACATATACTCAGATGCAGTGCTTTTCGAAAATATGGGTTCATAATAAACTTTATGACAAAGTTTGAAAATGGAAATAGAGCTTTATTTAATTTAAATTGGATTTAATAGTGGGTAAATGCCGTTACTCAGTTATCGTTTGTATAGAAATGTAATTAGTATCAAAGTTCTAACGGTCTAAAGCAGCACTCCATTTATAACAGGTATAACACAGAATGAGAGAATATTACAATACTGACTAATTTATTGTAAGCACTTATTACTTAGTTTTTATACATTTTATTTTCATTGATATAGTTAAGAAATTTCAAGTAAAAGATTTAGAAAATATAACGTTTTTTGATAATTTTTTTAAATAAAATGTCATTTAATTACTTGTGTAAACATTTCATTGTCATTTTTTTTAAGGTGTTCAATTAAAGTTTGGTTAAGAAATTCTTTATAATTATTAAACTGTTAAAAACATTTGTGTATATCCATCTCGTCCTTTAATTAGGTTTACATTTTTTTAAATTCCTAACTTAATGAGCAATATACTTGTTGAAATTATAAAAATGAATAAATCACATACTTAAAAATGTAATTATTTAAGTTACAGCATTGATAATATATCAAGACATTTAATATCTTACATCGTTAGGTTAGGTTAGGTTCATTTTATAAAAATGTATGTAACAGCACAATTTATTTTTGCAATAAAATTAATTTATTTTATAACAACAAGTCTATATGAATAATGTATTTTGAAATTTAAGAAGTATAATATAACACTTGATATTTTTGTATCTGATTGGTGTAATGTCAAAGTGCAGTAAGATAAACAGTGCTTTTCTCGTGTCCCTTTTACTGCGGTTGAACTCCTGGCAGTATTAGTCGAGTAGGTACTAAAACTAATCAAAAATACATATTAAAAAATATGTCGATAATTATATGTGTTTATTTATTATTTCGTTGAAATGTAAATATATGGCAATTTGATAGAAATTGTACGTGTCAGTTTAAGATTGTTCTGAATTTATTATTTAACATACAATCAAACGTTTTATCAAGTATAAAAATTACATCAACGTTTTATCAGTTTTAAATATTGTATAACCATAATATTATATATATTTAGAAAGTACTTACTTTTCGTAATGGTCTTCATCAAATCGTTTCGCCAACTTGGCAAAGGAATTCGACAATATTTCTGACCGTTGAGTCCACCGTATCCACAACATATTCTTGGCCAGCAGTCTCTATCAGTGTCACAATGTTGCCGAGGGAAAATTGGAGGCAGTTCGAATCCGGGGCATGATTTATTGTTCAGTTGAAAAATATTTGCTGAAATGAACATGAAATAATGTAACATTGATAATAATAATAGTAATGATGATTTATACAGTTTATGGTTCAGATTAATCATTAGTTGTTATAATTAAAGATAATCAATCCATAAAAATAATAAAGTTGTCGTTTTACTATATTATATTTTGCGAGGAATGTGATAGCTATTGGAATTTGTTTCATTTAATTTTAAATTAACATTAATTTCTGTTCACGTCGAAATGCCGTTACTGGATGGTTCTTTCGCCACGCCTTTAAGCTTTTTTTAATGTAAATTAATTAATGTATTCACTTATACTTGTTGCACCACATACGTACCTACACACTGACACTATAGAATTTTCAAAATAATAAAAAAACTTTCATTTCAAAGTATATAGTTAAAAACGAATAGTGTTTGATAACTTGTTTTAAATATATGTAGGTAGTTGAGTTTTACCAAAAGTGTATTTAATAACAGAATAATAATAATAAAAAGTAAATAAATATTGTAAATGTGGAAATATGTCAAATTATCTTATTGGAAAGGGCTAGAGTTCTTTTTTTTTTGAATATTCATTATAATTTAGAACGATGGAAGTACCTACCGACGGTAATTCTATGGAAACATTTTCATTTTTCATACCATATTTGAATTTTTAAGAAATATTTTTACAGTAATATGTTGTTATAAACTAATACATCTTTTTATAGTGTAATATAAAAAGGGTAGTTGAAAAAAAAATATCCTACCACTGATCTGGGTTTTTTTACTGGGTGGTGAATAATATGTAACAATGTTATTATTATTATTTTTATTTTTTATCTGAGTATTACTGCAAGGCCGAGTTTTAAGATGCCTAGGGTAAAGAACGACTCAAGCCTGTTGAATATATTTAAATGTGTAACCACTAAATAAGTATAATATGGACATTAAAAAACTTTAGCTGTTTTAATAATTTAAAAAAACAAACATTTCTTAGACTGAGTTTATACTTCAGAGGACGTCACACCCGCATGCATTGTCCCCGCCTTACAAAATGTGTACAACATTATATAATATAATTACTGAAATTCCACAACGCATAGGAAAGAACTTTATCTGTGTCATAGTGTTTTTGTTATTTGGATAACATAAATATATTTAAAATTATCAGTTTGAGAATATCAGATTTTTTTATTTAATCATTTAATTATTTAAAATTATTGGTTAGTGCTATAAAAAACACTATGCCATAGATATTCTTCTGTATGCGTTGTAGAATTTTGGTAATTCTACTATAAATACAGAGAGAGTATAATGGTTTTTGCTATGTCGTACATTTGTAAGATGGAGACAACTAAACATGCAGGTGCGACATCCTTATATTAAGATATAAATATTTTGAATTGTGAATACATGAGAAGTATAGCGTTTAGTGATTAACCGTATCAATAAAACATATTATACTAAACATAATTTAAATACTATTTTTAGTATTAACTTATATTATATTATCAGAATAGACTTTTGTTAACTAAACCATATTTTGTTTTCATACAATATCATTCAAATAAATTGTATGTATTAAAAATAATATACTGGAAATATACAATAACAGACAATTAAAACTATTTTTTAATTTTACGAGTCAAATGAAAGTAGGATTTACTATCATAGTCTGAACAGTATAGTCAATGAGCTTGTTTTTAGTGTATTTTCTCAGATATTTTTTATTGAAGGTAGGAAAAGTGATCCAAAAGTGGCATTTAGTTAATATATTAATTTGAAAAAAGATTTTATTCTTGAAGCAACGTTTGTAAGCTTTCACTTATGAGTTATGAAAAAGTGATAACTTCGTTGTAAAAAAAATATATGAATTCACTATAAAGTAATAATAATTTTATTCTAAATATATGCTTTCATAATTTTTAACTATTTATTAGTTTTCATAACAGTGTTCATACTAAAATGTGATAGAATTTAGTAATAATTTTACTACCTTTTCGCTCGGTTGAACTTTATATGATTTTAAATAATCTAAAAGACATTTGATCACGACTAATCAGAAATATTTGGTTGAAAAAGTTATTATTGTCGGTAGTTTAATATTGAAAGGTCGAACGTAACCATAGATATTAACCTTAAAATTGCATGTTTTAAAAGTATAAAACATGCGATCAATCATGATCAGTGGCATACGTAGCACATGGTTTAACGGTAGGTATTTGGTTTTTTGTTGTTGTTGTTAGATTGATCTATCCTATCATTCGGCCGG
Organism: Nasonovia ribisnigri; assembly: GCA_027563435.1. Taxonomy (NCBI): domain Eukaryota; kingdom Metazoa; phylum Arthropoda; class Insecta; order Hemiptera; family Aphididae; genus Nasonovia; species Nasonovia ribisnigri. Next base: position 286,826 of record JANEHU010005190.1, on the reverse strand, counting down.
TTATGAAAAAGGGAAACAAAAATAATTTTTATTGGCAATACTCAATTTACAAGTGTACATATGTCAAAATAATAATGTATATGTAAGTAATTACTAAGTTTTATAGTATTTTATTTTATAGTAATAGTTTAAATGATCGACGATTTATATTCAGTTGAAAAACGTTGCTAAATTATTAAGTGTGCAACATTTATTATCGGTGCAGTCTGACATAATATTATTCAAGCTAATAATTTTTAATTAACAAATGTCTGTACATCGGGAAAAAATATTTATTACAACGAAATAATTAATTATACTTAGTTAATTTGATATGTATAATTGTATAAAGTTAATATTATTAAACGTTAGATAAAAATATTAAATAAAATATGATAAACTAGCATATGATTAACAATACGTTTGGTATGACGCAATCATAAAGCAAGTCAGATGTAGTTAAGTAAAGTTTCTGGTTATATTGTGTAGGCCAGAGCAATTTCCGGACCCACTGGTGATAATCTGATACGTTGATCAATAAAACGAAATTTAGCTGGTAATAAATATTAATACCACTTATAATGACTTTGTTGTTTCATTGCACAATTAACATTTTATATATTTGTTAAAATATTAAAATAATAATTAAATGTGTGTATACTAATTTCTTAATATAAGATTGAATAAACAGATATTTTGCAAGAGATTTTCTGAGTTTTCTCAATAATGAATCTCTGGAAAAAACTGGTAAAATAGAATCATACTGTTATTGTAAAAACAATATAGTTTCTTGTTTTATCTATTTCAGACACAATCCAAAACTATAAAATTACAGGTACCGAGCACATTATAATAGACTTTTTATTAATTTATTACAATAGTGTATGATAAAAAATAAGTTATTTGGACGTATTATAATTATTTATAAATTCATTTTGAGCAAATAATTAAATAATGAAACCTGGCGAATTTGGTTAAATATTTGGTTATTATTTAACAAAATGTAACTAGTTAAAAATTAATTATAATGTATCGTTTGTTAACTCAATAGGTACCTTGTTCAAAACGTGTGTTTACAAATTATATTCAGTATGTATAAGGAGAAATGAGCAAATTAAAATGTATGGATTCCTTACTTAAATTATTATGCTTATTAGTTATTACTTAAATTAAATTCAAACGAAATATGAACAAAATATGTTATATGTAATATTATATATATACAAATGAGAAAACTTATTCAGTAAATAAAATCAAAATCCCATTATATTTTATGCTTTTAGTGATATTATTTCTTAAATAATATGGAAGTGCACATTATATAGATAATTTTATTTTTAAATGCATTAAATTTTGTAGTTTGCAAAAAAAAAAATAGGTACCTAATAGGTACAATACAGTTTATGCAGACAAATAATTACCATTTATTTGAACCACTATATTATTACAAGTACTATCAGTAATGTTTAACACAAATATATTATTATTGAGCTTATAGAAAATAAAAGGTTAGCTATTGGGGATATTTAGACGATATATTTTTGAACTCCACAGCCAAGGTGAAAAATAGTTTATATAAAATCTTATAAGTCGAATTCCAAAATATTTCCTGTATAAACGCATAAAGGATATCGAAAGTAAAATAAAATGAATGGTTCAAAAAAATATCCACCTAAAAGAAAAAGGTTTACAATGGTGAAGAAGTGAGTTTAGGTACCAGATTTCCGTTTTTTTCCTACGCTTTTTAACTACATACCATTGAATACAAGAAGATGGATATATCGGTGGAAATTTTTGATAAAAAAAAGTGCGTGTAATAAGTGAAATACTCAAGATGGAGTTGACACGATGGATGGGTGGCAGGGGATCGTTTGGTCATTATAGATCAAAAGGTGACGGCAGCTGTCACAACAAAAAAATCGCCGAAAGTTCACGTGACTTCCACGGACTTGTAAATAAAATCTAACTATGCATATATTATGCCGATAAAAATAGAACTTTTCAAAGTGCATAGAATATTTACGAGTCTATTTTGAACCAACCAACAATAGTGAGGGCGAGATGACTTTACCTTAGATTTTATATACAAAAAGAAACAAGTTCGAGGTCACATATTATTAAGTTGCAGATTGATTGATTTCAACCAACGGATTAGTACAATAGCACAATACTATGCGATTTTTATTTTGATACGATCATAATACTATAATATGGGAAATGTGGATAGTAATATTTCAGTCAGAAAACTAATAAAACCCCTAAAACACATTCAATTTAATAAAAATAATAATTTACTATGTAATTAATTAATGTTCTAACAACTAATAGTATATCGATACAATTACGTTTAACTATCAGCCTTGGTAGCATTTGCGTGGTATGTTGTCCCGATTTAATTGATTTCATATTTTCAAAATATTTCGAATAATTAATTAATTTTATTCGTGAAAATTCTATCAACTGTAGAAGGCTTCTTAATTTTTTAACTTAAAAATACTCTTCCTCAAATGTTCCTCCTCATCGTATATTTTAGTTACAATATAAAATTATAAAATGTGGATTGCACAAGATTTTTTAAAAATAAAAATAAAAAAAATCATATTTTAAGTAAAAACTATTTGGATTGATTCTACGTAAAGGCTGTTAAAAAAATTAGAACTCTGGTAAAATGTACTCAGTCAGAGTGTGTGGAACAGAAAATACGTCGTTGTGAATTCATTATTTTAATAGTTGTTTCGTTCCTTTGTAAGTTACCTAGGGTCAATATAGGTACATAGTTTCTTTAAAATGTTTCCAAACTAATGGGTTATACCTAGAAGAAAACATGGACTTTCAAATCTTCTTAGAAAACTACGGGAAAAATAAGAAAGTGGTTTTTGGCGAATGGTTTTTTAAGAATATTATTATTCGCTGAGGTGGCGGGGGCGGGGTAGCTTACGTACGTTTCTTGGTGGTAGTCCAACTCGATGACGAGACGGCGTTTTGTCCGTCTGGTTCGCATCTACCTCCGTCGCAACTGAGATCCACATCCTCCAGGCTATTGATTAATACGTCGTTATCTGTAATACGCAAAACACGAAATATAATAATGAAAAAAAAAAACAGTAATAAAGCGAAAACCCAAAAGAGTAATTCCTCGGACTTCAACAATGTCCGAGAATTTCGATCAGAAATTGATCATTTTAAAACTACCCTTGCCCGAATTTCTCAGAGAAATAAAAATGTTATTTAGTCTTTTAGCGTATGTCTTAAGAGGACGCCACATCCGCATGTGTTGTCAATATCTTACAACTTTGTACTTAGCAGTTATCAGGGCAATATTTAGACATGGACTGAATATATTGTGGAGGGCCAAAAAAAAACGGAACGGTAAATTGTTTGCTTATTAAATAATCTTAATTAATATTGTCTGTAGTACTTACCTAGTAGGTATAGGTAGCTGCTTATTTAAATTTACTTAATCTATACATATAGTAATCGATTTTCGAAGTATCGATCGAGAACTGCTGTACTGATTGGGCTTATTTTTTTTTAAATGTTCGTAATATTTTGAACGAGATTTTATTAAAAGGACAAATTGAAAAAGTTGCTCGGAAAATTGGAAAATTCGGGAAATACTAAAATGCTGTAAATTAATGGCTGAATATTATAGTATTATAATATTATACTAGAAAATTAGTAAAAAATAGTTTTTTTTCTAGTTAAATGATTGCCACAGGTTACATAATATAATATAATTGATCGGATAAAATAATTTAAACTTATAATTTTTATATTTGGTCTCTATATATTTAACCCATGTTGGGTTATCCGAAGTTAATAGACTCAAAAACTACTGGACCGTTTTCAATAAATACTATATCAATAGATTCTTTGAGACTTAAAAGGGGTTTATAGCTTATTATATCAACCCCTATAGGTAGCCTAAAGGGTAGCTCACATTTAAGTTTTTTTCAGCTCTAGAAAAAAGAATATATATTTTTTTTAATTTATGTGATTACCATTGGTTCCATTACTATTATAATAAATTAGTAGATATATGGTAGGTACATACATTTTTTTTCAAATAATATATTTATAAAAAAAAACAAATCTTTAATACGGTCAACGGTGGGCGGGAAAGCTAATAATTACTAACAAAAAAATTAAATCAGGTAATTATGATCTAACGGAGTTGCGTTATAAAAATACAAATTGCTTGGACATTAGTCTATGTGACTTAAATTTATGATAATAATGATAATTGTTAGTAATAATTAAATTTAAATGCTTTAAACTATTCTTTAGGTATTTTATTTTCAAAAAATCATCAATTAAATTTCTTTAACTCAGCAATTTTTGAACATTTTAGAAAAATTAGAAAAATTAAGTTTTATATTAACATTTTTACTAGGTATTAGGTGTAAATTCAAATAAAATAAATTTTCAGTATTATTATTGTTAAGTAGTTAAAAGAAATTGCACCCCACTCAGTTATCCTAAATCCTACTCTGCAGCATAGTATGACAACGATTACAAACTATTAGGGGAATAGTATTGATCAATGGTTTTTTCGGGGGTTGTAATTGGCGGTGACAGTCTGTGTATTTTTTCAGAAAATATGATTTAATTTCTAAAAATATATTTTGTTCCAATTATTTGCTATTAATTATAGTTTTACGTCGATATAATTTTTAAACTCGTAGCTGGACATGTTTCCCACCTAAATACAACCTAACGTCATACCTAACGACGCACCTATACTCACTACTCAGTGTCTATTAACATGTAGAAAGAAGAAACATTTCGTGAATAATTAATATTATACCTATAATATTGATGACTGGTAACGAAAAAAAAGATAAAAGTACAGCAGATAAGAAGTGATAACAGAATAAAACGACGTGGAATTTGTCCAATAATAAAAAAAAATAGACTAAATAATTACACAAATAACATAATGAGGAGTCATCATCAGACACCATGGTTAACTACAGTTAATTAAATATGAAACTGTATTTTTACACGATATTAAAACAATAATACTATAAGTTATATCAGTATCATATTATATTATAGAAAATATAACATAATTTAAAGCACAAAAATGTAACTAATATGTTATATAAATATTCTAAAAAAAAAAAAAGTCCTTAACAAAATATGATTTATTGAACTATAATAATGTTACAAGACATTGTAAAATATCTTAAAAAATGATTTTAAAAATTAATAACTAATTAATAAATATAATATACAATTTAAATAGGTATATTATATTTTGTGTTTAATTATAGTACTGGCAAATCAGATACTTTTTAGTATTTTGAAACAAAAACTTCGATGGTTATCGATAAGTGATAATTTGTATCCAGAGAAACTTCGTTTCACGTCAACTGAAGTCATAGGAGCGAACATAATATGTAATAAAAATAGAAATATCAGAAAAATAAATTATATATATTTTTTTGAGGAATTTAAGCTAAGTATTTGATTAAATTTTATTTATTCTTAAATCTTAATAAATATACAAAAAATGCCTTTAAATAAGGAAAATATCACAAAAATGCCAGAAAATACCAAAAAATATCCTCAAATTAAAGTTAAAGTTAAAGTTAGAACAAATTTAAAATAAAAGACTCATTTTTTTATCCTCTGATGTATGACACGAATTTTGAGCTTGGAAAGCAATGTCATAGAAAATTCAGAAAAAAAATGCGATTTGCATATAAATCCTAGTCTTTAATCTTTGTTTAAAAATTACATTTACCACTGGCTTCGTCTCTTCGATATGAATATGACGTAACTAAAACTTAAAATATATACCATGTTTAAATACCAGATTAGTAATTATTTTTAAGAATTTCTGTTCTCCTTTGTTAATTTCTGTTTTGACATTTTAAATGTAGATATAATAATTAAGTACATTTGAAAACCAAGGTAACCCCGGGGCAGGACCTCCACTCCTCTCAGTGAGGCTTATTAAATGCCCTTTAATATCAAATTAAATGAAACAATGAAAATAAAATGAAATAATACTGACGTCAAATATCATGTGAAAATACTCTGCTTTAATTCTTAGCGTTTTGTGTGAATAAAATAAAAAACAGTTAATATTCTCTTAAATGCGAGTACTGCTCTATAATAAACGATGAGTGCCTATAGTCACCACTCACTTGTACCATACGTCACCCGCCGTAAAGGGTAATTTAATTTTTTTTATTAATCAGAGGCGCTCAACGATGTGAGAGTTCTACAACTTGCCCCGCGACCAACCGATATTCCATGTATTTCCACCGCGAAGACGATGACAGCAAAACGATTATTGTTATAAAAACTATCAAAAAAAATAGTGTGTACCATACCGTTTTTTGGTCTCATTTCACCTCCGCTTTTCGCACCGACCGCGGCCAGGACGGCCAGCAGCAGGAGCAGCATGGATAAGACGAACCGGTGGCGCATAGTGTCTGAGTATTCGGATGTCACTGCCGGTAATCACACTCGCACTCTCACGACTCGTCGGCCCTCGGCGGTTACCTTTCCCTCCACCCGTTTGCGAGCGAACGCAACAACAACAATAATATTGTAATAATAATAATAATATTGTTATTATGTTATCGCGTGTATCGTCGTCAATAAACGAGACGTGGTTAGGTGTACCAGCTGCTTACAGAGCGATCGTTTTTTCTCTTTTAATCACTATCCGGTGGCCTTTTAGGTGTCTACTCGGTAAAAATGCATGTGTTTTTGAAAAAGTTTTGTGTTTGTACCAAGTCGTTGTTTACAGCAAGTTTCACATTTTTTCTATTTATTTTTTTACTGCTTTTCAAAATTATTTATAAATGAGACAACAAACACTTTTTAATTTATTTACCGAACCATACCTAGTAATATATTTTTCTGAAAGTTTTGATGCATACAAATCGAATATCGATTACGGTTGGTGTAAGTGTTTAAATATTAGATGTGCGAAACGGAGTGGCACTGCAGGGACGTCCCGAAAAATGTTAATAATACATTTTACTACACTTATCATCTAAAAATGTAAGCACTTTTAACCGTAGTGGTTTGAAATACGATTTTTAGAATTATCTATCTTTAGAAAAATAGTTAGCTTGGGAACAGGGAATTAAAAATTGGCTGTTTTTTCTAAGTAATATTTTGGTTTAAAATGAATTCAAAAACTCCAAAAAATCATTTTTAACAACACAAATTACATTTACCTAGAAAAGGACTATGGTTACTATTCACTGGTAAAATCACCTTGTACATCATTAAACACCGCGCGTGTACATTTCGACGTCATGCATTATTCCTAACGCACTGCTTTGGTCAGGTATACACGGTATTTACCGTGGTGGGGGCAATCAGGGTTAGACAAAACTACAACCGAAGTTGTGTCTCTACCGGGCCATACCAGCCGTAGGTCGCGGTCATCAAGCGGCTTATTCAAGGGAAAACGGTAATTTAAACTATCACAGCTACAGAAGATAGTTTAAAATTTGATTTGTAGCCTGTGTCGAATTGTACGAGAGATTGCAATAAATATAATATTATTTAAATTTGCAATTTTCCCTGAGCGTCTCCATGACGACAACAGTTTTCCACCAACACTCATTTCCTCAAAATGAGATATTGACCATATTTCCACCAAAACAATTTCTATATAATTAAAAAACTGTTATACACTACACAGTATAAAGTATATTATTTAAAAACTATCAAATATTGAAAAAATGTATAATTATGTTACGCATTCTACTAAAATAATTTTTTTATTATAAGTATAATATTAAGCAACATTATACTTATAAGACTTTGCACTTTTACCCGCCACGTCATGAGTTGGTTGAATACAATATTGTATTATAGAGTCAATAAAACATTTGTTATAAGTAAATAATAATTTTTTTTTAATATAACAATATACTTTCTAATTATTTTTCTTTAAATGTAGCATTAATAATTGTGCAACAACGAAGTATGTTCTTAATAAAAATACATAAAATATGAATGTGGGTATATAATAAGTTCAACTTTTATTTTCAACTGTAGTATATTATAATATTATAATGTACTTTTTAATAATTGTTTGTTTTAAATACAGCGGAATCTCGGTATCTTAAGACTTAAAGTCTCAAGAGGACAAAAAAAAAAATTCGACTTATCGTAAATTCAAGTTAACGAGGTGAAACTATATATTAGTACAAATTAAAAAAAGGTGACCAAGTGGGTGTCGCTCTGCTGTAAAGTAGGTTAGAAGTGGGTCACTGTAATGGATGGTGCTAAATTTGAATTCAATGATAGAATATCGTTGCATACGAAAAACGATTCTGAGCGAAGACGTTCAGTCAGCCTATGATATATTACTGAGTAAAATTGATTAAACTATTGTGAATAAGGTCATTTATTTATCTACTTACGTGGAGCCTTGTTTTAAATTTTCAATCATTAGTTATAAAAGTTGAACATTTTATACATTTTTAACTGCAAAACCAACTTTAAATTTTAAGTTTAATACATTTTGTCAAAATTTAAATTTAAATGTTTATAAAAAATTGTGTGCCAATATTTTTTAATATTTTTCAACTGCTATTGTAACAATATAATAGGAGTTTTGTATTAAATTTTAAAGCTGTTTCTGGATTTTATGGATATAGAGCTTCAAACTTTCATAAAAATGTTATATGAATATACGCTCAATTTATTTGATTTCATTATGAAAAATAGTTATATAGTACCTTTTGTATTACATTTCAATAAAATTGTTTATTAAAAATAATTGAAAAAATATGTAAAAAATTGAACATTTCTCGTGGCTATAAATAACTCAAAACGAGTTAGAATATTGTGAATATTGAAAAATGCAAAATGGACACATTAACCTTGGTTTTAAAAATTTAAAGTTATACAGTTATTGGTTTTTGAATTACCTCGAAAAAATAAAATCAATTTTGTCAAAAAAACAGAAAAAAAATATAAAAAAGCACACATCGTTGTAAAATCAATATATACATTAATCGGTTCGCTTAGAATCTAATAAAAATTATATTTATTTATTCAGAATTTTTTTTAATTTTAAATGATCATAATAATATACAATTTATTTATGATATTTGTTGACTTATGTTCACATACCTTATACTTGTATATATTTTTTTAAATTATAATTGGTGTCTGGCACACGCTATTTCTATGGAAGTAGAAAATCTTTAATTTTTGTTGTTATTTGTAGGTAACTGGAAACTTTCAATAAAACTATTTAAAATACGGAGTGCAGAAAACATCACTAACTCCTGACGGCTTATCTTCGAAGTTGATGTAGGTATATAACTCTCAGCTTGGGTTACACGTATTGAAGGTTTAACTTCAAAAGGTTTTACTTATCGGTTGGACATTGTAAACTTTAACTAATCTGTCATATACATTCAAGTTAGTGAATCATAATAAGCGGTTGGTACAGGATAGTGACTTCGACATACCTATAGAAATATTCTACGAACTGAAATAAATATATACGTAAGTACAATAATTATATTATTTTAAAATTTTGTACGCGAATTGAACTTGATTTAAAAATTTCATATTTTTTATTATTCCTATAATAATGATATTAACGATATTTACACATACAATAACATATCAATTGCCTACAAAGAGGTACATGAAGAAAATACTTAATAATATAAGTTATGTCTATTGTGTTGGAAGAACCCACTCAGTTAATACTGCATAATGGTTAAAAAGTAAATCAATTAAATAATTAATTAATTTTTTATTGCTCATATAATTCAATTTATAAGAAATCGATTTTGAGAAATTTCTCAATAATCATCGAGTAATATGATAACCTGCTATGAAAAAAAAAAATAATAATGTAAATTAGGGAATCTTTTCGTTAAACTCTCTTTCTCCGCGTAAACACCACTAGACTGATTATATAGGTGGAAGGAAAATGCCATTTGAAACAATATAGCTGCAGTTACAAATGGTTTTCATGTTTTTTTTCTTTATTTATTTTATTCCCCACCTGTACTGTACGAGTTCGCCACCAAGTCACACACCGCTCAGATACCAAGAAATTATATGGGATCATCGGAACTTCGGGGATTTAGTTTTATATCTATACGCGTGGAGGTGGCAGATGGTGCAATGGAATTAAGGACAATAAACACAGTATATTATATATATATATAACATTATGTTTGTAAAAACAGAGCTGATATATTTTGTAAGGGGATGTTTCGAACATTCCCTCTCAACAATCCACCCTCCCGCCGCATCATTACGAACCCCTATGACGGATAATAGTCTTATTCGCCATATAGGATGCGCTCTCAGACGATTCGAAACGCCACACGTGGCAGTTAATATCGAACAAAGTATAGTTTAAAGACGACTGTTATAGGTATAGGTTTTTTTTAATCGTTCAAAGTTCAACGGTAAATACTAAATTACTCTGCACAGACGTCAGTGAAATCAAATCTGCTCGTGATCTTCGGCCAAATACGTTTTTAGTCGTTACATAATATATTAATATCATTTAAAAATTAAGAAAAACGAAGGAAAAATACTGTACTACTTTTCATTAAAAGTTGTGTCTTTAGATCTTATTCATCGTGAACATTTGTAATTCGTATACATAGGTGAAAAGCAACCGCATAAACAAATACTAATTAATTTCCTTTAAATTTCAAAGTTTGCTAATTAGGTACCTATTTAAAATGACGTTTCCTAACATGAAAACCGAATTTAACCACCTCACAGTTGTCTGAAACGCTATTTTAGCGGCTCAAAAGTCAAATTTAAAAATAAATAAACTGTCAAAACTCGACTAGAATAAATTCCTTAAGTCAAATATAAAATTTCATAATCATACGTTTATTTTGAACTTGTTTATAACTATAATTGTAAGTCTTATGATATTTATTTTCGTAATTTTTAATGAAACTATATATTTATTTTTTTTATGAGGAAAATACAATGTTTTTTCGAATTTCTTTTTAAAATTATTTCATTGTAGGTGTATCAATGATATTAGAAAGATAAAAATTATATTTATTATAGTTTTTTTTAACCATCTAAAATTACTCAAAAATATTTAAATATTTAAGATTTATTTTGTTTTTAGCATGCTAATGAAAATTGCTCAATTTTACCCAAATTCTATTGTGTTAATATAAAAAAAAAGTTTCCAGGATTTTAAAAGTGTTATTTTTTTTGCGTCCATAGGAAATTATTGAGTACAGAAATTATTTCTGTAATGTTTGTAGTAACGAAACATGAATTTAGTTATTCCTTATTTTTTGTTAAAGTATTCACCTGAAACAGACATGAACATAATATAAAATATAAATATACAATTAAAATGTATCCATATTTAAATGTGTATATATGAAAACATTAATGTTTTTTTAATAATTAAATAATGATTATTGAATAGATACATACTATAATATTATATCACTTAAAGTACATAGTATATGCACATTCATTAAAATGTTTAATAGGTCTTCCAATATTCAGTGACGTTGAAACATTATTATTATTTTTATTTTTATGCTTTGGCATTTTGAAGTACGAATGAAGTCATATATGGTATGCATTTTAGTGAACTTATTATTATTTTGGCATGATTTTATCAATATGTTTGATAATGCCAAAAAAAAAATTAAACCTCCTCTTTATATTGTTTTAATATGTGTACCATTCCACTTTAAACCATTACATTCATCTTGAATAAAAAGAAGCAATAATTTCTCAAACTAAAAGTTGCCACAGATTCCGTAGAACATTTATGATGTACAACTTTATACAGTTCACGATTCAAAATACATTTTTGACGTATGTCAGTTAAGATATCTACTGAACGTAATAACCACTTGAACGTTATATTTCTCAAAAAAAAAAATATTTTATGAATCAATATTAATATATAAGTTTTATCTTACCTTCAAGTTGGCTATCCATAGTATGATGGTTCTAGGGTACTTATATAAAATAAAATTATAACCTACCTGTTCATATATTTTATATTATATACTTTCTAACTTTGTAGCTTTAAAAGTATATTATTTCAATCATAAATACGTATATCCGTATATGACAAGTTAAAATAATTATTATCGTTAAACTTATTTTATCCGTTGAACGAAAATGTCCAATTAAATATCAAAGGTCACATTATATAATTACCTACGACTTACAGTTTCCACGTTGGTATATAGTTATAAACAAGTTAAAAATAAACACATGATTATAACATTTTATATTTGACTTAAGGAACTCAGGTATCCTAATATAGTTTTTTTTTTTAAATTTATTTTTAAACGGGATTTTTGAGCAGCTAAAATAGCGTTTTAGACCATTTTCAGGTGGTTGAATTTAGTTTTAGTGTTAGGAAACGTCGTTTTTAATACCTAATTAGCAAACTTTGAAATTTAAACAAGGAAATTAATTAATATTTGTTCATGCGGTTGCTTTTCACCTATGTATACGAATTACAAATATTCACGATGAATAAAATCATAACACACAACTTGGTTAATATTATCGCATTTCTATTTGGTAAATAATTACAAAAGATGTTTTGTTTTCTTTTGTAAAAATACAAACGACGATTTTCCTATTATACGAATGCACATAAGTATTATTTGGGGGGGAGCTCGGGAGTGATAAGCCCCCCAGTTTTTAAATTAGCACCCGTATAATATTTAGATATGCCATTTGTCGACAAACTGAAAAAATAAGAGACTTCAGCACCTTCACAGCACCTCCCCGGTTTTCATTGGAATTGCGCCTCTCGTTCAAATACGTGTGTACATCATAATATCGAGGCTCACATCTACATCTTATTACAGCGAAACAGTAGTGTATTTGTATTTACACACATTTATATTAACCAGAACTTATCTGATATAATTATTTATTTGACGCGCTTTGAGATACCGTGACCATATAATCGGGTTCTTAAAACCCCAGGACGCTTTGCCGTGTACCGCGGTCTCAAATGTCCGTGTGATGACTTAAAAGCCGAAATTATTACAAACGACTGTACCCGCAACTGTCTTGACAACTGACGGTCGATATACGCGTACGAAGTTGCCCATTATTATACCACACTGCGGTAACGGGGTCAATGCTGGTTCGGTGTACATCATGTGTATCTAATCCACTCGCAAGATGTGTACAATAATACTATGTTCGTGACATTTTAGTTATTGTGCGAATTTGCAGTGCGTTTAACGGGTGTGGCGATAATATGTGGTATTTGAAATATATTCTAATTTCGTTCTTCAACTGAACATGTGACCAAGTGCGATGGATAACGTTATTTTTACTCTATGGTTATTCTGAAATTGCCTCGGCCCTCGGACGCATAGTTTTTTAATTTTGAGACGTATGTGGTTTGGGCCTAAAACAACTATTAAAAAAATGCGATTTGCACCACACATAAAAAATAATTTTGGCGGTTTGCATCATTTATTGTATTTTAATATATTTATTATATTCATCAATCAAGTCAATTTTAATTTATTCTTACATTCCGAGAAAAATGTTATAATGTGTACTGTACATAAAGTAAAATAAAAAATGCAAGCTAACTATAATAAATTGTACCCTGTGTATAAATGAGTAATAATTCAGTTAAAAATAAAATGTGTAAAAATCAGAAATATTATAGTTTATTTATTGTCAAATTGTTCGTGTTATTAATAGCCACTTGTTATTCACTCGCGATTTGTGATCTATAACTGATGTGAGTTTGATAAATTTATCAGGTAAATTCCAATAATTGAAATTGAAAGCGTGACGCAGATTACTAAAATCAATATTTAGATGTGGCACAATTTTTTTCATATTTTTGCTCAGATCACATGCGAACTTAAATGGACCAATAATTGGTGGAGCAAAATACGAGTGTTAAAATTTGTACAAAATACCATCTACCGAATTTTCGTGTGGCGATCGATTAGGTACCCAAATCTATATGTTTGTTGTATTGATTTAATTCAAAGTATATAAAAAAATTATGTGGCTATCGGAATTCTTATGATGGGCTGGATGGTTGACAACCATATATTTTCTCTAACGTGTACCTTTATAACTTGCCTAATTATTTTGATATTTTCTACGCAGTATTCACCAATTCAATTGTAATTTATAGTACCATTTTATGATGTCATATCATAATAATATAGTGTGTCGTGGGTAGGTACAAGTGAAATTTATCTTTGTGTTTATAATATTATTTTACTGGTGTACTTATACCATGGTTTAATAAACGTAATATTATTGATTACAATTTAATATTTATAAATTAATATAGACATGTTACAAACAGGTATATTATTTTATATTTCAGCATTTTGATTGTAAATGTAGCTATCTGAATGCTTGCAGATTCTTTAAAATTAATATTTTGCTAAACAGGATTTATATGGTATTGGATAAAACTGTTATTACTTATTATTATTAATGACTAACTATATTCTTATACTAATCTTATATCCTCGAGATGATGAAAGCCGAGATTGATGTTTTCAAAAAGCTAATTACCCAATTACTTGACAGAAATTACAATATTGCTGTGATAACATTTTCCTAAATAATTTTATCATTAAACTATTAATATTATATGAATTTTATTTTTCAGCTTAATTATATACTCGTATCTACCTATAAAATATACTTTGTATATTTATTTAATTTCGCAAATAAAGGCAGGTATAATATTATAAATGTGGTACAAAATGTTCTTAAAATTTATAAACGTAGCAGTTTAATGTACCTAATGTTTATGTATATAGGTATTTTATAGAAAACAAATTCAATATACCATCCACGAATGATGTGGACTTGGGATATTTTTATTGTATTACATTAATAAAATTAGTACCACAGTGGAGCCTCAATAAGTTAAACCGATAGGGGACAAAAAAAAAAATTCGTGATATTGAAAATATTGTTTATACATTGTACATATTACATTGAATATACAGGGACCGAGAAATTCGTTCAAGTTATCGAGTATTTGACTTACAGAAGTTCGAATTGTCGAAGTTTCACTGTACTTATTTAGTGTAGGTATTATATTAATATAAATATACAAAATTAACTACATTATGTCTATCGCCGTTATATTTATTTTGATGGCGATGTTGTTGTTAAGACTACAACAAGGAACTACAGATTATTGATTTATTTTCTACCTTGAATACAATATTAACACTAATAGGATATTTTATTGTTCAACTATTAATTTATTCAGCGGCTAATTGATATTGATCAAATTGTATACTTTTCAATTAGACTCACGTCATAAATATATTTTGCACAAACATTATACACGTATGCATGTCATACAATTAAGTTAGCTTTTCTGTAATTTAAAGCATTGTGCATTTAATATATAAGAAATTTTTATTGAATTATTATTCCTACTCAATTACCTACATCCTTAAAACATCTATTTTCTTAAATCAAATAATACGCATTTAGTGTATTACATTTAAGAACTTTGTTTACGAAACTTATTTTATTACATAATATAACATTATATTTAACATTTGTATATAATAATAATATGTAAGGCACATTTTTGTGATTGATTATTTTTTTCATTGAATTACTTTTGTGCATGTCCTTCATATCATATTAGTTGTTATTTATTATAGATAAATAATTTCAAGGATATTTTTAAATAAATTGTTTTTTTTTTTTTTTAAAAGTACTTATTGTACGTCAGAATTCATTACGTTAAAATGGTATGGATCAATTGCAGCTTACAGTAAGCCGAGTATTTGGTGTTTCATAAGATATTATGTTATGGGGTATTATTGATAAATGATGGTTTGAAGTACGAATTAAAAATGGCCAGGGTAATAATACCTATTATAATTAAATTGTGCATAGTCGATAATTATGTCTTGACCATTTCATTGCCACTGACACACTAAGGCAAATAAAAAGACGATAAATGTGACGATAAAAGTGGTGATGGAACTAAAATCAGATTATAAATCTTTGTTTCAATTATTATTAGTAAATAAACGCATACAAGTATAATTATCTACGGAAATCAATATAAAGATTTGTGTGGTTTATAACCGAATAATAATATTGTACGTTCCAATGGTCCGTAAATAGTTCCCGAGATCATGGTTAAAGCTATTGTAGGACCTTGCCGCAAGCATTTAATTGAATTTTTAACATTCTCGTTTGCCGTCACCCCGATATTATTCACTGTGTGGTATTCAATTAGCCTATATAAGGTTTTACAGACTTTTTTTCTTTTTGTTTTGGTATTGTTTATTCCGTAAAATCATGTCATATACTCAGGGCCAGATTTAGGGAGGGGGGGCAGAGGGCCCCGGGTATATTTTGCATTTTAAACGATTAAGTTTTTTAAATAAATTTGAAAAATTAGACACTTCTGAGCTAAAATCTACTGCAAATTACTTTGTTAGCATTTACCCCAATGATTTAGAATCTTCAATTGGTAATGGACTTATACAGTTCAGTTAATTTAATAAAAAATATATACAGAAACTCCTAAAGATAATGTGCAATGGGAAATGTTTTTGTACAGGATTATTGAAGAAAATAAATGTCAGTGTATATTTCTTAATATAGAAGTATTGCTGCTTTATACTAGGTTTTGATAGTGTTTAACTGTAGTGGGGAATAGTTATTTTCAAAATTAAGTTAATAAAAAAATGACTACGAACTTCGATGGCACAAAGTAAACTATCAGGCCTTGTGCTGTTAAGTATCGAAAGTGATATAGGACTTAGATCATTGGATTTTTCTTAAATAATTGAACAATTTGTGGCGATAAAATCTCGCAAAGTTATAACATTATAAAAATTAATATTTAAGTTCAGCATATTATATTATATAATGACAGTATATATAATATCTAATAAGTGCAATTTACTTATTTTATTGTTCCATATTTCTTATTTTATTATTCTTATTATTTTGATATTTTAATATAAATACTCGTATTTTTAAACCATACTTTATAATAAAATATTGTTTTGCGGTCAATTCAGTTATATATTATTAAATTAAATTAATTTATAAAAATATATTAAATATATTTTGTAATCGAAAAATAATATTTACTTCTAATGGTGGGCCCGGACCACACGCCTAAATCCGGCCCTGCATATCCTTTAAAATGCTTGACATCATAATTTATGGAATTAACGCGTTTCGCAATGATATGATATGATTCAATGCACAAAGCTTATACAACATATTGTGTTTCCTGTTTAAAATGTAACTATATACGCTGTTTGCAGGTAGATCATCGCATTCAAAAAACTATTCGAAAAAGCATTTGACCTCTTTGATCATTATTTTGTCTTTGTCATTATTTTTTCTCTCAGTAAAATAATTATTTGTTTGGAAATAACTATATAGCTTTCCATGTGTGCTCCGTAAAAAATGCCACCTCTTTTATATTACTTGGATTTTGTTTAATTCGTTATAGTTAAGTATAATATAAACTGAATTATTGTTTATATACATAATAATATACTAATACAGTAGTTTCTCGATATGGCAACGAAGAGTGTTCAATACTTATATGCAATATTATAATCTGTAACCAATAGCAACCATTTATATTTACAATAAAATATTCAATTTCCGTTTGCTGATAAAAAAATCCTTGTATGAGGAACACATATTTAAAAATCCTTTCTTAGTGTAAAATTACATTATAAAATGAAAGTACTGTCAAAATTCTAAACCTCTACCTACTTTAGTTTAGGCTCCACGTTTATTCTCTGTCAATCAGTCAGGGCAAAGCCGCTTATATAAGAGATAATATATCGAATGCCTTGACTAATATTGTTCATATGAACATCTATAATTTAATATACGTTTTAAAAATTAAAACTGCTATTTATGATTACTATTTTGTTCCAACCAGTTATCTGAATGCCACTATTCACAATTGTCTTAGAATAATTTATAATTAATATTTATTTTCAAGGTTATCAAAGCGACGAGTGTCTAACACCCATTGATACTCCCCGGTATACCTACTTAACATAACCGTCTCAATGGCTAATTTAAAAAACTAAATGCTTATTCAACGTGTGCTAAACTGTACTCCAACATGTAAGCTAAAAAACATACATACTTAGGGTGACATTAGATAATAAGTTGCTTATAATTATATTTTTTATTTATATGGATTATTGTGTTACAGAAAATAATTATAATTTATAGGTATTTTTTTAACGAAAACACACATGTTTTATAGTAAAAACCTAATAATGTAGGTCAAGTTCTACATTTTTTTTGAATGTTATATTATATTGTACTAAAAAGAAATGTTGATTGATTTGAATTGATTTTTTTTTGAAAAGTCACAGTTGTTGTTATACTGTATCCAGTAATAATACAGCGTACCTAAACACCTAGGAGTGAGTACTTTGGAGTGCTCTTCAACTTAAAATCATGATCACGAATAAACGTAATAATAAAAAAGCACACACCGTTCAAAAATCAATAGTTTCATCATTTTGTTTGTTCGTTATTAAGGTAATATACAGGATTTTTTGACTACCATACTTTCAGTTAAATTTAATTTAAGTAACATCCTAAACTTGATAAAATTCAATGTTAATTTGCAGCATAGTCATTTGAATCGTACAAGACACTTATATTTTGGATAAATGATAATTACAGTCTTATGCGCTTAAATATAAAATTATGATTATTTAATATTTTATTTAATAAGTGTTTGATGTTAATGACAAACTTTTGTAGGTATAAAAAGTATCTTATTCAAGAAACATTTAATGAACTTTTCTGTCTTAGTTTATAACAAATGTGAGTTTATACATTTATTCACACTAATACTTTTAAATGTATCTATTCATACGAATATGGTAAATTAAATAATAAATTATAATATAATGTGATGTCTCAAAGTACCAAATCAACTTTAAATTTATTTAGATATTTTTTTAAATTGATTTTCTTGGATTTCAATATAATAATATTTATCAACTTTTATTTTAGTCTATAATAATATGTATTGCAAAGTTAAAAGGTCCGTTTATTTTCGTTCTGTGTACAAAATAATATGTTAAATATTTCGCATTCGGTTTATAATATTATATCGTTATCGTTCATCAGCTTTAGGATAAGATGTCGTGAACCTCTTGTTTGGTGACAAAATAGTGTGCTCGTTTAATAACAATATGGCATCGTTTCCGTGTACATTTACGTAGATATTTTCAAAACGAATCAATATTAAAAACGCGCAAAAAACAATTATGGAGCACGAGCGTCGTATTACTAAATAATAATAATAATAATATAGTATATCGTATAATATATAGGTAATATATTTGTTTATATATACTTATAAACACTACTGAGTAATGACGAATCCGACCTGTTCCACGGCCGCATTGAGTAACCTACCTATCTACTACGCATATAATAATAATAATAATAATAATAATAATAATGTCGTGTACGGACACTACATCTCGGTTTACACGAAAGCGAAGTTGCTCTCCGACAGTCGTAGCGGTCCTCCGGAAGGAAGGTCTCGACGGCCGGAGCGAATGGCCTCGACGACCGAGACTCGCGGTGCATTTTTACAATGATAATAATGTAACGACGGTCGTGTCAACTATAGGTACCTAACCTATGAAGGAGAGGCCGGCCAACTGTAATAATAAAATATAATATTATAACATGACGTGCCATATGCACGCTTCCCACGCGGAACACAGTCAAAGCAAATAATATTATCGCGTATTGCGTCATAGTATTATATTATATATTTTGCCGTGGCATTTAGCTGACGGTAGGTATAAGCGCTCACAAACAGGCAAACGTAAATTGCGCCAGACGAAGGGGGAAAAAAGTAAATATCGGGTCGGATAAATTTCAAGTATAAGTCTACGTAGGTACCTATAGTAAACTGAGCCCAATACATATCAGGTGCAAATGTCTATGTAGTAAATTGCGCCTAGAAGACATATCATTTATATAATACTCATTAAGCATTACCAAGAGGACACCGCGGGGAGGCGACTCTCATTGTTCTCCAAAAATGATTTTTTTTTTTAAATTAAATAATATAGGTAGGTATATTATAAGGTCTACTAAGTTGTTCAAAATATTTTTTATTAGGTTGATATTTATATAGGGTAAGTGATAATAATATTTTATGTTATTTTATTATATCAGCATAGTAATGCTATATCATTTTTACATATTCAGTCCTTATAATATTATTTTTATTATATTGCTGAATAATTTTTTCCATTTGTTGAAATTGTTTTCTTGATTTCGTGTTTTGAAATTTATAAGGCCTGTTTATTATTCATTTTCACGAAAATTTCAGATTGTAACTCTATTATTTTATATATAAAATAATAATTTTTTTTTTTAATTACGTGTTAATGTGTAATTTATTGTTTTAACATTAATAAGATATTATTATAATATATTTTCTAAAAGCCACGATAGAATACACTTACATTTTTAAGGTGTTAAAAAAATGTATGCCTTAAGATGATATTTAAACACTGCTTAACATTAAGTCTAATAATTTTTTGACGTTATTTTTCACTAGGTACCGAACTTATCTTTACTAAGTACTTTATACATTCTAAAGAAAAAAAAAACATTAAAAATAATCAATTTATGGTATGATATAAGTACCTTTAACGTACAAATAATAATTATTAAGAGCGAAATGGTTTTTTTTTATGTACTTATTAAACTAGGTAATAATATTTTTATACCATACTATTATGATGTTAATAGTCATAACAGCAAAAATTAATTATTACCACTGAACTTAATTATAAAATATTAAATACGAACGTAAAACTAAGATCCATATTTTGTGGAATGACGGAACTTTTACCAATACACATGCGTTTTAAAATAATTCAATATTTGGCATTTTATCTAGTTTAATCATCTTAAACTTGCCAATAATTTTATCAAGTGGAGCAACAATTATCAGAAAGTTAATCGGCCCTTTGACCAGTATTTATTGTAAGTTAGCATTGATAAAATGTGCTACTAACAATTTAAAGCAGTTGCAAAAAATAGGTTGTAATTTCAAAAATTCCGGAAAAGTAACTCTGCTGTATAGTAGGTTCCAATTATTGGACGTCATTGAGTAGGTCACTGTAATGGATGTGTTAAATTTGAATTCAATAATACCTAATTGTAACTACACTAAAAATGATTCTGAGCTGAGATGGTCCTACACTCCTATTTTTCATTTTTTTTTTCGGGCGAAGTTGTGTTATATTTCTAAAAATGGATTTTGGTTCATACGAAGTTAATAGATTAAAAAACTACTGAACCATTTTAAATACTAGTTATATTATTAGATTCGTTAAGACTTGGAGAGTGTTTATCGATTATGTTTTCAATTTCCATTGGTAGCTAAATGGCATAGCTCACGCATGATTTATTTTCAGCTTATGAAAAAATAAAATTTTGTTTTGTTCATCTAATTGCTTGGCATTGGCTCTTTATTGTATTAAGTACTATATTATAGTTGGAATAAATATGGCATATTATGTACATTGTTTTACAAATATGTTCATTAAAAATACAAATCTTTGACAATTTCGGGGATAATTTTTATTATTTCATATAATATTACCAACAGTTTTTAACTTATAAGTCAATACCAGTGTACCGTAAGTACCGTTGTATAGAAGCATTACAGAATAAATGTGTATAAAAAAAAACTAAAAATGTCTAGCAATTTGTCATTTTTCGTATTAATATCAATTTATATAAGAATTTGGTTTTCAAACTCTCATAATAAAATGTATGCAATTTAACACATTTTCTAAATTTCTGTAAAAAGAATATAATGTTATATTACATTATATTATAATGAATCTTATATTGCATTTTCAAGCCTCATATATAATTAGTATTTGGAATTGTATGAATGTTCAACAACTTTAACTGTAAAGTAATTTGATAATTTTCTTTATTTTTACGAATATTGTAAAAAAGTTGAAAATTTAAGATAATATTAAAAAATGTACTATAGAATAAAATATTTTTTAAATCGTAGTATCTATGTCTTGACAAAATATATCAAGTATATTCGACAAGGTGTTATTTCTTCATGTTAAAATCGATTTTGCTGAAAATTAGTAGGTAGACATTCTTAAATATTCCCATTTTTCAGTAGTTTTATTTTAGTTTTTTCTGATCATTAAAAAAGTATGGATTGTTCTTGCTTCTATGAAAAGTGTCTTTGGACACAAAAAAAAAAATCATATTAAAACTAATACCTACATTTATCGTTTTACCAAGAGTCTAAAAAATTGAGTTGATTATATACTTATTTGATTTTCTTACACAATCAACAATGATGGTACCCATGCAAATGCACATCTGATGTTGACAAAAAAATTTATTGATCGTTTAATAATAAAGATAAACAGATTTGTTCAAAATAAATGTACCAGCAGGTACCTATAGTTTATTTCAATTAGTATTTACGTAATACAGTTTTTTGTAATGTAAATGTGTGTTATTATGTTAATAATATATTATAATATAGGATGGGGTGGCCGTGTACCCTCCCACCGTGCTTCCTGTTTTAATCTAAAATTTATATTTTAGCACTGAAAGATTTTTTTTATTCAAATTATACCCTTGGGTACCAAGCTACTGTCCATATGTGTGTGTGTGCGCGTGTGTGTTGTGTATACATTAGAAAAAATGATGATGTGTTTGCATATAATTATTATTATATCATTCATAACAAACGACATGTTATTGGAGTTGATATTATATTTTATATTTTCGTTAAACTTGAAGCTAAACAAATAGCAAATTTACTCAAACTAAAAAAAAAACAAATTTTTCGTGACGTTTTTGGCTTGACATGTTTTTCATTTTTTTTTTACGTTATTCGTAATATGTTTGTAGTGTATGTAATATATGCATGTATGATGCACAGTGTAGGTACGTATTTTAACATTTTACACACTTATATTTATTTTTCATGGCAAATACCAACAACGGTCGCCATTGTTATGCCGCGTAGTTGAGTGTCGGGAAATATTTGAAATCTAACACCGACACTGACGATGCGTTTTCCTAACTCACCTGAAGTATATTTTTATTTATATAGTAGTTTATAAGTACGTTTCGTTCTACGCAGTTCAAGACCACCATCACTGCGCAGCTGTCTTGAAGTGGTCTATCCACTATACGTTGAAACTATTAGCACCTGTTGTATGAAGTTTCTAATGGTCTCTATGTTTAAGATCTTTCAAATCGGTATAATATGGTTCTCTTGATTTTTGTGTATTAGATACCGAGGTAGTAATTCTTAGCCCACCCACGGGGTTTTATATTTTATTTATTTGAATGAACCCATGTCGACCAACAAAAAAATTTTTTTATTTAAAAAAAAAAAAAAATGTTAGTAAAAATAATTATTAATTATGGCATTTTAGTGTTTTAAAAACTCATTAGTTTTTATATAAAAAATAAAATGGCTTTTGTTGCATGTAGTAGGTACACTTAAGAGTTATCCTTCGCAAGTCACACGCAAAAACTTTAATTATTTTTCGTAATTCCTGATTCAACCTATTAGCCCAATAGCACAATCGATAGCTAATCATAAATACACAGAATTTAAATTAAACGATTTTTAACATTGTCCAACTAATTTTCTGCACTTATAAAATGCATAAAATGTATAAACTTTGAATACCTAAGTATTTATCTTATGAAACGGTACTACCAATTATTAAAACGTGTTGTGTGCATAGCTGATATTATAGAATGGATAGGCCATTTATGATTATCAATTATCTTACGGGAAGGAACATGAAATCATAGAGGTCTCATCACAAATAAATTTATGTATAATTAATAAGAATATAATATATATATATATTATGATAAGACCTCTGCTAGAATCAGAAACAATGATAAAAATAGCCTTTCTCTCTTCCCCATTCCACCACGCTTCCCTCTATATTGTTATTTTATAGCCATTCTTTAATATCTATGGTTGTGTGTGTAATTATTTGGTATACACATTTTAAGTTGGTACCATTAAAACACCCGCGGATTTTAATTTAAGAACATTTAATTTACTTTCAATACATAATGGTTAATGTTGAGTTATTAAATATGATATTTATTACGTATTTATTTACCAAAATAAAATATTAATGTTATTTGTTAATAATGATATCAGAAAATCGTTATAAATTGATGTAATCGATGGACGTCGAGTGTTTATGATATTATACATTCACCAATAAATTATCGTTTTTAAAAGTCTTTGATAATAATGTAATAATTTAATTTGTTTTAATATTTACAAGAACTATAATAAAAGAAACGAAATTTAGATGTTAGATCATAAATAATTATTAGCTAAGTTTTTTAGTTTTAAATAAAGATATTTAAATTTAGTAAACTGGCTAAAGGTTAAATGAATAATGAATAATCAATGTCATAAATTTATTAAAACCTATAGCAATATTATCATTACAATTTAATAATATAATTAAAACAATACATTAATTTACATTTGTTTATAAGGAGATAATATAACCGATCAATATTCTTGTCATATCGATATCACACGGCACAAGAGCCTGTTCCTGTTTTTTATTTACGTATTTACTAGCTGTAATTACCTACTTTCATTTTTTTTATTTATTTATTATGTTTCAGTAAATTTTGACTGATTGGAACTCATTAATATCGATAAAAAATATGGTTATTAAGAATAAGAATGTATTAAAAAAAATTGATTCAGTTTTCACAGCGGTGTTTTTTTTTACCAATAATATATAGCCAAAGTTAAGTTCCTAATTAGCAATTACATTTACATGTATTGATTGAAAGACATTTGATGAATTCAACAGCTTTAGTTTCACATGTTAGCCTATACGTTGTAGATTACACTTGTAAACTTCTCACGAGTTATTTTACTTGAATATTCATTACCTATTATAAATTATAATTAAGATTCACACGAGAATTAATTATTACAATGTTGAAATCCCCTTTACTTCAGTATAACTTAAATAGTTTTCCAAGCTCAATGTTGTGCGGTGAGGATTTTTTAGTTAAGCCATATTATTTATGTGAAACTGTGTTAAATGTCACTAGTTCTTTAAATTAAATTTAAAACATTTAAAGTTTGAAGTTTAACAAAATTTATCAAACTGAAAATTGAAGAAACCGAAAAATCTGAAAAAATCTAATTATAATATAAAATATCCTAGACTGACAAACTGTTTCCGCTCAGAATTGGGTATATAATATAGAATATATAGTATACAATGATACTATATTGATATAATATAATGATATAAAATAGTTAAAATAATGAATGGAAAGAAGTAATGTAAAAGAAACTGCCTAGAAGTTTACTCAAACAAGCACAACTGTGTAGTTAATAATATTATAATTTAATATTTTGTAATATAAATAAAATAACTATTTGAAAATATTTATTATAAATATGTGATATTTTTTATTAAAATGAATTATCATAGTTTATTTATAAGATTTCCTATTCTTATTGAGAGAAATTTTTAATTTATTAAATTAAACCTAGTATAAAAAACGAATCTACCTCCTCCTAAGGAATGGTCTTTGAATAGCTACACCACTAAATAGGAAGAATAAGTTAATAAAAACTGGAAGTTCAAAATTATAATTAAAACTTTGTACGCAGAAAAAAATAAATGATTCAATACGATATGTACATGTAGCGACCATAAACATATTTTATTATTTACCTACAACAGTTTACAGTTGTTATAACTTTTCACATTTCATATTGGTGCACAATCTAGAGAGGTACAACAATATATTATTATAGGTACCTAGTTTTCTCGATGATATTTGTTTTAGACAAATACATAGGTAATCATTTATGAAAAATATAAGTTTTTCAATAATGGCTATATACAATATTATATGATAATATAAATTCAATCAAAAACAATATAAAAAGTAATGTTTATTTTTGATTTATATAAATATCCTGAGAAATAATAAAGTGTTATAATTATAATTGGACTGTTATAACTTATAATAACCTTGCCTAACTACATGATAATTTTTTTTCGTTAAACTTTTGTTTAAAAAACACAAACACAAATCATATTAATTATGATTAGTTTTTAAAGACAATAAACTTGATTTAAGATTCTTGGTAATGGTTCATTTGACAATAATAGTTGATTAAATTGAATGCATCCAAGTTCGAATTGGGCTATGGTTTTTTTTTACTCTTAAGCTTAATTAATTGTGTGTTCAGGTTGATTCCATTCAATTTATTGATATTCTTTTTTTATTGTTTTTCTGGGTTTTTATTGATGTTTAATGAAGGTTAATTGTTTTCATTGGTTTCGTAATTAGTTTTTAAACATTAATATGGATAGGCGATGTAGGTTGACGATGGTTGGGTTATTATAATTTATAATTTATACATAGTTTAGGACAGAGAAGAACTTTTAATGTGATTATTATTTCGTTTTCAGATTTTATGGATCACAAAAATGTTTAACGAACCATAAATCAAATGCAAAAATTATTATCTGATTGGAAACAGACTGAACATTTTTAATTTTCTGCTTGTCAGTTTTTACATGCCTGATCATTGGTCTCTGATTTTGAATTTTATATTTTTGGAAAGATTAGTGAAACGAGTTTGGTATTATTATAATATAATATAGACGTTTGACTATTATGCATTTTAATGATCTTCATTTTTTAAAATTATATTTAAAGGCGAGCTAACATACTTTGTTTATGTTATGGTAAAATTTACCCTTTAATACCTACTATAAATTAATAAACAAATAACAAATTGAGAAAAGATTAAGGTATAATAACAATAAAATAATATCAAATATGAATTATGTTACTATAATATATTATATTTGTATGTCACCCCTTACTTTATATGTTTAGTTTATTATTTTTCTACTTTATTAGTAATGTACAAAAAATGTGGAAATTTTAAACATTTATTTTCCCAACTATTATGCAATTCACTGTATATTTAGTTTGTTTTATAATTGAAGCTAGTAACTACCTCTAATTGTACGAATTAAAAAATATAATTTACTAACTCTAAATTTTATTAAATTTTTGCATCTTTCAACTCGAACTTTATCAAATATTATCTTATTTAACCATGGCTGTATTCAGCACAAAAATGAATTATTCCTAAAGGTACAAGTAATTATAATTTGTTGATTACTTTATTCTCGAGTTTGTTAAGAAATAATTTACCTGGCAAAATAGTCATTAATAATGAATTTATTTATTGAGATTTATTGTAATATAAAGGTATATTCTATTAATTGTACGTCTTCTTTCTCAATATATACCTATTATAATACCTGTGTAAATATAAAATGTAAAGTTATTATTTTTTTTAAATCTGAGAGCCTTTTATAAGTGGAAAAATTATTAATATTTTGGTGCATTTTTCGTATAATAAACGTACTCTGTTAAAAGTGTGATTATTTTATTAAATTACGTTTATTTTTCAGATTGTTTTTAGGTGTCTTTTCATAAAGATGTTAAATAAAATATTATGATGAGTGAAACAAATAAAATGTACACAATATGCTTTTTAAAATGTAATTTTAGAGACAAGCGTTTGTCCCATAATGAGCAACAACTTGATGATACTATGCATAGAATAATATAGGTAAACAATACTATGCTATAAGGAGTTCAAATTATAAAAAAAACCGCCAATTCATTAAAGTTAATAATATTTTTCGATAATGAAATTAGATTCAAATCAAGCAGTTAGTTGTTTAACATTAGCTATTAGTGAAAAATATTTGAAATATTATGTATTCCATTATGATTGTTGGTAGTTAATATTTATTTAAATTGTAAATACTAAAAAAGCTATAAAGGTGCATGATATTGAAAATGTGTGATAGATGTATTGATTTAAAATTAAATGTGTTTTTATATTTATTTCATTGTTGATTTAGTGATTTCCTTTTATTATTTTGTTTCAATTTTATAAAGAATAACTGCAGATAAATTAAATTGTCATGAAATATTTATTTAAGCTTTATGAAAAAATCTTTTAACTTTTTTTGAATTATTTATTAACATTTAAAATTTTTAATATTTGTTCATTAAATAACAAAAAAATATTAATGTTCAATCAAAAAGCTTGAAAATTTAATACAAAGATGACCTCATAAGTTATTTATATTGGAAATTAAAAAAAATGGAACATACATTTATAATAGTTATTTATGAGTGTTTGAAGTTAGAATTTTAAAATAAAATTCGTCAAAATCACTAACATTTTCAAATTATATTGTTACAATTATAAATATAAATATGTTACATGACATCTATGCAATGTTAAAATTTCAAGTATTTTTGCTCAAAATAGTATTAATCAAAAGAAAAAAAACTAAATTAATAAATATGACAACAAAAGTTAAATCTTTTTGAAAATTGTAATACGTCTTGGAAATGTGTATATAAAATATAAATATTGTTTGTGCTTAAAAATTTCTGTTTCCTCAGTATTGTTTTTCTGTTTCCCGAATTATTTTGATAAGCACTGGGAAATTTTTACTTTTGACAGTTATACTACTCTAAAAGGTTATGACAGACACATACAAAAAAAAAGAAAGATTATTGTAAAACCAATACTTTCATAACCTTTCATGGCTTATAGTCTAAAACATTGGGTTTTAAATAATTCTTTTATTTGTTCTATTTTGGATAGAATGATGACAGTTATATCTGAAATATTTATGTTTAGGCTTTATTATTGTTCAATGTGCATATGTATCATGTTTATTGTTTAGAGATAAAGTTTATTAAGTAATTGGAAAGCTAAAAAGTTATATTTTTTCTTCTTCAAAACAAATCATCACTCCTATTAGTTTCAGATTTTTTTTATACGAAATATCAATAAATAGTGCATTAGTAAATTTGTAATGATCTCAAATGTCTTCATTACAGTAATGCAGGTATACTTGTTTGTGTCACAAGTAATCATGTTATCGAGAAAGGTCATATATTTTTAATAACGAGCATTTTTTTATTATTATTTATAGTGTGTAAAGTATAAAGTTTTAAGGGTTTTTTTCGAGTTATTGAAAATTTTAAATCATCAAGATTCGACTACATTCGATATTCCCTTACGCTGGTTTAGAAAAAATAAAATAACGAAGGCCTATTCAGCATTCAGTATAAATCACGTACAAATAGAACATATAATGATCTTCCTTACCATTAAAATAATTTTTTCAAGATACTTTTACAGCTTCCATGTAACGATAAAAATGAATTATATTAGTCGTAAATTCAAAACATTTCAGTTAAATAATATATTATTTTATTTCATTTCTATTATTATTTGATATTAATTAACTTATATGAGCGATGTTGATCGAAAATTGATAAACTGTTTACTAATACCTATGTCATTCAATTTTTTATAAAACATATTTCCAAGAAATTCAGTAGTAGATGTTCTTAGCAGTATTTTGAATTTTCTTAATGTAATCGATTCAACATTATATGAAACCTTTAAAACACTATTATAATACTATCTAACAGTTGTTTTCAGTAATACTAATTTATTTATATAATTTTAATATAATATAATTTTATTATTTAAACAAATCCATAATATTTGTTTCGTTGTAAGAAAAATATAAAATTCAATTGAGGAATAGTTTTCTTTTTTTTCAAATGTATTTTTAGGGATAAACTTTAACGAGGTCAAACAGATCAAGGACGAAGTTAGAAAATCGGAGAACATGAGAAGTATTATTTAGTCGCAGTATACTGAAGACAATGACCAATAATAGTGTGTTTATAAAGTAACCGTGAGGTTATAATTTTATATTTTTATAGCTAATGAATTTAAGTTATTGTAGCATATGGTGTATTGTGTGTAGACAAAAATATACATTATATACTTAATAGACAGAGAATAACTGCAACATTTCTGCAAACGAGGATCCTTCGTTTCTATTAGGAGACTAATTCAGTTCCTATTTATGTATTGTGTATCACTGTATCACTGTATTGTTGTTTTTATATTTTATAGCTTTGTGAATAATATCTAAAATTTCTATCAGCGTCCCGTTTCACAATAGGTAATACATCTTCATTATTTTTATTTTTTATTTTTATTATTTTTACAGTATAAGCTTCCAGCGATTTGTTATTTTTAGTTTTATTATGATAAATTTACTTACCGAATATTATTCTTACATGATAAAGTTGGGGTGTAACCAACTTAGCCTATACTCATGCAGTATTGTATCGATACTACGATAGCTACATAACTACTTAAGTGTGGGCCAATGGTGGTGTTTAGATTACGATAGTCGGTCTGTTGATTATCATATTACGCAGAGCAGTCTTCTACTCCATTAGGGTAATTATTAGCAAATATTAGTATTAATTAAAGCAGGTAGGTTAAGGGTTTGAGTAAGAGCTATATATAGGGTGTGAGTGATAGGTGATAAATCGGCCACTGTATTAAATTTCTTGGCATTCTATTACAATGTTCGGTCAGTTTAGACAGTTTTCAGGTAGTAATTTAAATTGTTCAAAAGTTTCTCCGAAATCGGGTCGGAATGCGAGGACTTTCGATTTTGTCCGAACTTGTGGTATAGTATGGTACACATGCATATACGTAATGTGTATAATCGATGTATACTATTGTTTCACGTATAAATGACAGCCAAGGCGTCAAAACATTTTTCTTAATTGTCTTTTGAAGACTTTCTTATCCTCTATATACTCGACTTCTACCACGCCCAATACCTTATAAATTATATAACAAATACAGGAAACTGCTAGCATTTTTTCAGCTGCAAACTAGAATCGGTATATTCCTTCTTTTGTTTTCAGTGACGAATTAATAATTATAATTATTAAAACTCAGGATACGCTCAACTAACTAGCGCATCTACCTACCTAATTTACCTAGCTAATTTCGATTTTTAAACATCAGATGTACACAAAATAATTGTTGTTATCGTGGTCATCATGAGCATATTGAGCGTCACATACGTTTTTCCTTCATTTAATGAATGCATAGTATTCGAAGTTGTGCTTAATACTATATTAGTCTGAATATCATATTATTATATTGGAACTAATAAGTCAAGATAATATGATATTACATGTTTCATTGTTCACTTTTACTTTTTTCAGTGCAATATACGATTGCTGATTTTTAGTTAAATTTAGTTAAATTAATTATAACAATACTCAGGATAAACATTTAAACAATTCAAAAGTAATGAAATAATTTTATACTCAAATATATTAGTGCTTGTTAAAAGTTTATGAATTAAAATAAATGTATTCAATTGCTTAAGATTTTATCTCAGATAGTTTTATCACAATCTTACATCAAACTTATAAACGTGTAATTAATATTTTCTATTAATAAAACAATTGATATATTATTAAAAATGTATTCAATTTGATAAAATAACACTAGGTAATAAACCTACAAAGTTTCTGAGTCAAAGAAGTAGTCTAGGACAATTTCTGATAACCTTTTTGAAGTTCTGGGCCTCATTGAAGGCAACAGCAGTAAAATCATATTATTTGTCAAATACATCGTTATGTATAGATACCTAACTTTATTTACCAGTTTATTAACCAATTTATTCATAATAAGTAGTATTAATATAAATATTTCAAAAATTTCCAAGAATAATATATTATATTAAGTAGTAATAAAATATTAATTGTTATATTATAATTATACAAATGTTGAATATTGATTATAATTTGATTATGGATTTCTGTTGTTCAGTGTAATTCTTACCAATATATTTGACCACTCAATATTATACTCACCAATATTTCTTAATTAAAGCTGACAATAAACTTCGACAATATTGGTACGCCATATAATATTATTAATCAATAATGATAATCTTCTCCAAATCGTTCAAATGGTGAAGTGCAATTAATTGATCTCCATCGGTTATTTGTTAACCAACAAGTTCCCTATTGCGCACACTTGATGTAATAAAGTTTCTAAAATACAACGATTTTTAATTAATCATCATCAATCATATTATATAGTTTAGTGTTGACGTGCATAAAACTAAAAGGATCAACAAAACATTGTTAGAGATTTGTGCAAGTTAAATATTTTGTTTTATACTTCTCGATTTAGGCAATAATATATTTAAATATTGTTATATTCGATAAACTTCTTATAATTTCACTTTCTTGGAATTATATTTTTATTATATCATGTAGTGATGTGACATCATATTACTTTCGTTCGATATTCAAATAAAGACATTTCTAAGAATTACCGGGAAGATTTCAATATAAAGTAAAAAAATAATGCTTTCTGAGTTCGTACTTTACGCTCTGTCTCAGACATATTTTGTACAATAATAATTTTTGAAATATTTACCAGCTACTTTTGTTTCATCATAATTCCCATCTTTGTCTTATATAATATCATATATATATATAATAAATAACTGACGGAGACAACTTTGAAATTAGCTTTACGTGTCATGAAAAAGGCTTTCATCGAAGAATAATTCGAATTAACATTAAAACATATTCACTGTGATAAGGTTTTAACTTTCAGAGTTCAGTATTAATCCTTACGTTATTATAATATAAACAATCATATAATATGACTTGTTTAACATTTATTAATTCACAGAAGTATTAACATATGTGTTGCATGTTATAGAATATTGTAAATTTGAATTATTAATTTGTTACAATTTGATTCTATATAGGCAATATTTTTGTAATCATACATTAATTCATCAGTGATTTCATTCACATATTATTGTGAAAGATTTCATTCTCACTCATATAATATTTAGGTAGGTACTATAATTTTTGCAAACCTTTCAGGGATGTATTGTCAGGCGAGGCTAAGCATTATCTGTATGGAGTAAACAAAAGTATAAATATTAAATGGGTTATAGGTACCTACATATTTTTTATTTAAATTTGTCTTCACATTCAAACAATATTATTTATAATATTATATAGCTTTATCAAATTATATGAATTCTGAATCCTAATAATTATTGTGTTGTTAAAACCCTTTCATTGCTGTGGACGCACATATGCGTCCAACGTAGGCAACACTGTGGTGCTATGGACGCACATATGCGTCTTTTCATTTTAAAGATCAACAATAGCTGTTTTCATTGATGTGATAACATGAACATGTAGTAAATGATTAGAGGAATCCAAAGAGATAATAAAAATAAAAATCCGACAATTATCAAAGAAGTTATAAGAAAAATGAAATATTTTATTTTCGAGGGTTCCCAAACTAGCATTAATTAATGATTTTGTGCATTTATTTATTTAGCGCAGTACATTTTGAGAAACCCTGGCTAAGAGTTATACAATTAGCAATAACTTGGTAAGTTTTGTTCCCATTTTTTTTTTTTTAATTTCTTCAGATTCAGTGAGTATATACCTACTTTTTTAAGGTGGAATACCAGTTAAATAATTTATGAAATATAGTCAGCACAGAGCAGTTGCATTAGATTTTTATGGTCAGCAGTGAAAGGGTTTTTTAATGGTTTGAAAATATTTTTTTTCTCCTAGGAATTTTAAAAATATTATGTGCCTCACCCCTTACCACGTCCACCTCTATGTAGTTAATAATTTAATACATTTAACTGTTTTTATAACATTAAAACTGTATTTGTTTAATTCTATGTAGGTATTTAATTTATAACGAATAAATGATGTAATATATTTACATATGTGTATAGTTTTTATTTTATAATAGCTAATCTTTAAATTATATTTCAGAAGCATTTGATGATTTATACTTATTCAACTGTACAGTTGGCCTGTATAGTGTATATAATATTATGATTAATTGATAACTGATTTTTTTTTGCATAAGCTGTCAGTCAAACTTCGTATGTATTCTCGATCAGATTTGAATAGAAAGTTTTAACTACTGTGGTATGTTTTTCTTATGAAATTGTGCACCTACCAAAGTTATTTGAATAACATTTAATTGTTTGTTTAACGTTTTGCAATACGTTAGATACAATTCAAAATTAATTTTATTGTAATGTTGTTGTTGTATAACAGTTTTAAATGTTTTTGTATTGTTAATATACCTACATGTAGGTATAGTAAATTATGAGTACCTTGTACAGTTAACAGTATCTATTAATATTGCGTGTAACTGTCAAAAACAAAATTCCAATCAAAAAAATTATTATAAGTAAGTACACAATGTGTACAATATATATTTTAATGTATGATAAAATATGATAATGAGGTAATACAAGTTACCTATTATATTTTTTTGAATAAACAATAAAAACGTAATGCGATTGATGTTCTGATTTCTAAACGTTCTATCGAATACCTATATTAAAAAATGTAATATTGACTTAACAGATCTAAGAAAATGTAATATCTCTTTAACCTAAGAAAAACAATTCATATAAAAATTCATAGTTTGGAAAAATATAGATTTTACTTCTAGGTACCTAAGTCAACCTATAAATGTATGAAAACATTATTTGTTTGCTCATTAAGATAAAATGTTACAAGTGAATATTGTAACTCTTGTAACTGTAGTTTTCTACGGTGATTCGTCTTATAGGTTACTGTCATGAATTTCGACATCGAAAATTAACATCTTTCTAAAAAATGTAACGAATGCAGATGAATATATAGATGAATAGATCGATATAGATGCAGTTACTGATTCATCTATATGATGACATACTTTTGTCGTTTCATAGTTATTGCACTTCATTTTTACCGACCTTATATTGTTTACTGGATATGTACATTGTACTTGATGATATAGATTATTTTTCGTATTTATTTTGACTTTATTTCAAGAAACAGTTTTTATATTTTTAATTTCCGCATGACAATAATAAAGACTGTTAGATACAATGTCACAAAATAACTCAAATAAGAGGGCGCGAGTGTAAAAAAACATGTCATCAAGATTAATGAATTTTTCTGTATATTTCAAGGAATAAAATATTATGTTATTCGAGAATGGCTGTGAGTATGATTCAAATAATGGTGAGTTTTGACTTTGAAACCAGTGAATAATAGTTTCTATCAGAAACTGCACCATCTATAATAATTGTGCAGTTTGAACAGTCAAAACCAATATTCTGGCATAAATGCCCATTATCCTTAACAAGTAATCTATAAACTGTTAAATGCACTGTGATTCACCATGCAGGCCCCCTCCTTTTTTTCAATTCTGTTAGATATTCAAAATCTGATTTTTGGAACTTTTAAATATACCTTAAGACCATATTTTTAAATATTGAGATTTGTTGTACCTACTACTTAAGGAGTGTATAACGAAGATACAAACTTCATTTTTTCTAATAAGAACTCCTCTTTTCCACTGTAAATTATTTAATGGATAATTTTTCTACAAACTTTTATGTATTAGTATAAATATTCAGACGTGTAATTTTTGTCTAGTAAGAATAGAAAAATATGTCCATGATATTGGGTTTAGAAGATATAGAAACTATGGTGATTTGAAAATATTTGTAATAAACATTGATCTATCGACAATAAATTATAATTCGCAAAAATGATCCAAGCATAATAAATACTAGACCCAATATCACACTTGTTTTATATTTTTGTAAAACCATTTTTAATAAGGATTATTATCCATGGCATAAACATTTTAATAATTGAGAAATTATTAGTTGGATTTTTTAACTATGTAAAAAATTTCTGAAAAATGGCGGTTCTCATTTGAAAAAAAAATAGAAGTTTTTATCGCCACAGAACACTCATTAAGTAGTACAAAATAATTTAAGAATTAGAAAAAATGCTCTTAGAGTAAATAGTAGGTATATTTAAAAATTCCAAAGATCAGAATTTGAATAAATCTATTTTTATAGGAAGGAATGGCATGCTTGGTGAATCACCCTGTATTATATACCCTACTTCTTTGATAATTTCATTATACTGGCCCAATAAGTAACTTCCTCATCGTGGTCATCACGGTCGACGTATCAGAAGGCACTAGCCTCGTTAATTCGTTCCAAGCGTGTTTCTCACACTTTCTCGTACATAATTTCCCGTCGCCGTATTATACTATCCGTCACTTACCACTTCCCTTGTGATTGCGTCTCTATTGTTTAACTCTTACATTAAATAGCATTTCAATTATTATTGGTCTCTTGCAAGACTCGTGCTGTATGTTAAGTGTAACGATGTATCTGAATTCGCGACGACGACGACGGTGTCTTTTTACAATTGGCGACGGGCAACGGATACAAAATAAACAGTTCATTTAACATGGCTGGCTGAGTGAGGCTCCCTTTTCGACAACTATGGCATCTACCTATAGCCACCACCGCGTTTCTATGGTGGGTGGTGGGAGGGTGACGTGCGTACGGTTTTTACGTGACGGATACGATCGTGTGCTGTCTATCGCACCTCAGATTGGGATGCGAAAAATATCTGGTCCTGGAAATCTGGAAATATGAGAACAGAATAAACCACCCTTTCATCGATTTGCTCGTCGACTAGCACACACACACACACACACACACACACACACACACACACACACACACACACACACACACACACACACACACACACATCGGAAACGTTTGGTGAGCTATTAGTAAGAGTTTTCCGTGGAATCACTTTGGTCGCAACATTCAACTGCATACACTGTCTACATTCATTTTTTTTAACGTCCCATTTAAAATATTTTGTGTATCTTTTACTGTTTAACATCTCCCAGGGCTATTTCACCTTTTTGGACCCACATTTGTACCATCTCTTTTGGTGCAAAAAAACATTTATATTTTCTCGTTTTATACGTACAACGTTAATTAATTAAACATTAACCTAGTTTCTTCAAATCTACTCTTATTCAAACAACGTTAAACAAATTAATAATTATTTATTTTATTTTAATTTTAAACTTTAAATAATTCAAATGAAAATAGCCACTTCTACAGACGATGTATAATCAACTTAATTTTAAAGACAAATTTTAGTGTGCAAAGTAATATTATTTAATTATTATACCTATGCACTTACCATGGGTATACTTTAATTAGTATAATATATTACCTATACACTTCGTTCAATAATTATTTATTATAATATCTATAGACATGATGTTTTAAGTCATAAATTGTTTTTGTCACGCTTGCACTGAAAGTTTAGTTTTCGATGGCGGTTGAAACGTTGGAAAGTGACTTTTTAGTGCTGGGTGGTAAAGGAATCCCAAAAAGTGGAAAGTGGTAAAGTGGAAATCAACAAAAGTGCTGGCCGTGCATATCATATATAGCACAACCTTCTGACACTAAAATCTATTCCACGGTCCTTACAAGACATACACTTTTAGTTATATCTTAATAATAATAATAATAAAAATAAATTGTATTGGCTATATGTATAGTTGCATAACAGTACCTTAAACAAAATTGTCGAGTTTAATGGCCCAACCACCACTCTATTGATGAAATTGGAGTTCTAATATTCTAAGTAATTAAGTAATTAAAATAGTATAAACATTAAAATTAAGAATAATAAAGAAAAATTAAAAAGACAAAGTATAAATATTAATATGAAAGACAAAAGAAAAAAAGAAAATATATTTATAAGTAAATAAAAAAAAAACCAATAGGTTTTTATTATAATTTAATTTAATTTAACTAGATTCAAATCATCTACACTATGCTTAAAATATTTGGGTTATGAATTTATTAGTGAAATTTTAACATACTTTTTGTATTGCTTATAGGATTTACAATTTATGATATGCAATGGTGCTTTATTCAGTAGGTTAAGAACTACATGGGAAAACATAGACTTGCTTTAATCGTACGGTTAATAGGGATCTCTGTATTATTTTATTGCCTTGTATTGTAGTAAGTTCATCTTATATTCATATAATAACCATGCCACTTAAAATAAATAAAACCAAATTGTTTCTTTCATGGAATATTGTTTTACCCTAACCTAACCTAGAATAGTCTGGTTGTTGCATAGATCCCTGCCTTACCTTTGCCGTGATCGATGAACGCAGAAGCATGACAAAAAATAGTATGTGTGGCTAGCGCGGGAAGGCAATTTTAGTCTTGGGCGAAATGCGCCTGCGACTGAAATAGCTCACTTCCCGCCCTTGCCACACAATATACTATTATAATGTAACTGTCTTAATATCATCCAGTGTTATGGTACCTAATTGAGTTATTATTTTCTATACAGCTATTATGTTATAAAATACCAAAAAAAAACTTCAAATAATAATTACATAAACTATCAAAGAAAATTAAATATTCGAAATCCTACAGTGCAATTTTGAATAATTTGATTATTTTCTAAATGCATTCATTCTAGTATCAATACACATACATAAAATATAACGATAATTAGTGGGTATTACACTATTTTATATCAAATGTCAGTTATAATCAATAATGATAAATAAATAATCGTTAATGGGCTAAACTCTTCAATCTGGCCACTAGGGTATTTACAGTCTTAATATTGTTTATTGCTATTTGATTTGATGAAGAAAATAAAATTTATATTTGCAGTGTTACTCATACTTAATTTATCCAGGAATAAATCTATTTAATATTTCAACAATATAAACAAAGTAACCTTTTTGTAATTTTTATAAAAAATATGCACATGAAAAATAATGAAAATAACAAAAAATAAAAGCAACAAATCATATAAGGGGCGTTTTTAGATCATAAAAAAAATGAAATTCGTCTAAAGGTTTCCCAAAATTAAATCTTGCTGAAACCAATCAAATCTTAAGAAAATAATAATATGAAAACAATTTTTTTAAAGGTGTTTAATAAAATTGAATTTTAAACAAAAAATATTGATTTTAGCTACTTATTTTGTTGTTCAAAAATATTATTTATGGGTACTTGAAACTGTTATATGAAACATAATATTAACAATTATATCAAGAATTACTTTATACAATGACATTTTCAATCACTTTAGATTCATTTAAAGTTATTTATACTAGAAACCTATAATTTACGCCGGTAAAGATCAGAATTGGCTTACACTTAATAATAAATAGAATATTGTAACATGAAATAATTACTGTATTACAATATAACTTTCATGTGATTCGATTTTTCATATGAATTTTTTTATATAATTTGAAGTCATTACAAAACAACATTGTTGAAGTAAATTATAATTTTATCGTATAACATTATGTTAAGTTTTTACTTTGTTGAATCACAGCATATACTTTTAATTTAATTCTCCGAAGCAGTCTATCTTTCTGGATATTTAAATATTTAAAAATCAATTATTTTACTTTTAAACAGTTGGTGGTTGTAACAATTTCACTACTTCAAAAGTTGACGAAAAACACACACACACACACACACACACACACACACACACACACACAACTGTAAGTTCAATTCATCCAAGAATATCTAAGTTTAAAATATTTATCAAATTATTCATGCAATATTATCATGCAGATATCTTGTTTTGTACACTTTTATGGACTATAAAATTGTTGCCTACAAGGAATAATTATAACGGGAATTATTAAAAATATTAAAAGTGAGCATAGAATGGATAAAATGCAACAGTCAATTAAATAATTCATGTTTGAAATGTTTTATAGCAAGAGATAATTTGTTACAAGTTCTTTTTTTTTAACGAACGACAGTATATAGTCCGTAAAAATTAACACAATTTTATTATATTGGACACAAAAGTTTTATTATACAGCTTAACAGTTTTTTAATTACATTTTTTATTATTCATTCTAGTATTTAATCGGTATCATTCTCGCTCAAAAAAATCAAGGGTCTAGGGGAATGTGGTCGTTGTGTTCTATCTCCACAACACAGTTTCGTAAAAGTGTGTCTTTTAATGTTCAAATGTAAATAACTGTTTCATTTTTTTTTCTCTTAAACTTATTCCAAAATTAATTTTATTTTATTGTGTGGTTGCGTAACACATCTATATTTTATACAGAATCAAAAATAGTAGAAACAATATTTCACTGTTTTTTAATTTCAATATTTATCATTAAATAATATATTACATTATACTGGCAATAATGAGATAAAAACATTTTTCCAGGCTTGATCATATAGTATAGTAGTATAATAAAATAAATTATTGAGATATTTGTATTAAATTAATAGTACCCAAGTAGAGTTATGGATACAATTAATATTAATGATAAGAAGTGCGAAAATTACAAAAACTCACGTCCATGAACTTAGCCCACCGATATGAACATATCAATCTTAAAATAGTGCCAAAGTTTCACAAGTAACTTTTACTCATTACACTGGCAAGTTGAGTGTAACCCGAGCGATGAAATTGATATCGTCGAAATTGAAGTCAAGCGATTAGTTTTTATTTGCTAACATTAAGTTGTAGAATTTGCGAGTCACCCAAAACTTGACTCTTACTACAATCGTTGGTTTCGTTGCCCGGTCAACATTAACGGCGTGTGAAGATAAAACGCAGACACTAAATTTAATACAAAATTGAATGTACAACGGCTTTTTATTAGAACCAAACACTAATTTGAATTACTTTCTGTCACTTGTGATGGTCGTCGTCGTCGTCACCAAGCCAAGTCACAGACTTTGCCACCACCCCACCTCTCACCCATACGTGATCGGGAGAGTCAAGCGATTCACGCTGTCTGTGCCCCAAAGTGGCAGTTTATAGGAACCAGTGTCTGTGGTAAGATGCTGTGCTTGTATTTTAAACTTTCTATTGATGACGACCACGTTAAACTTGGATACGAACTTTTAGTACTTCCCTCTTTTTGTTTTTAAGTAACTATTGTTTTTAGTGCATTGTTTTTAATTTTAAAGGTACTTTCTTAGTTTTTTTAGGACTAGCTCTACTATATACTGTATATTATTATCATTTTTATAATACATTAGTGGAAGTCGTTTACTACGAAATGCAACCAACAAAACTAAGGACAACTGAGTAATAGTGGTAAAGGTATTTTAATCCATGGACTCTGTGCCATTTTAAGAAATATGACGCCTGGGAGCAGATTTTAAAATGTCACCCTTTAGTCTTTACTACCCTCTCATGTCAAAAAAAATACATTTTTTCCTCGGTTCTTTTCCGAAACGGAACCACTTAAATTTATTCGCTTTTCACTCAGATTAAAAAAAAAATAATAGTGATGTACAATACTAAAGAAACCTTTCGCGTCAAATGAAATTGTCTATTTTTCAGTCAAAATACAGGATTGGCTACTCTCGCATTTTCTCGGTGATTATCTTTATTATTTGGACGAGAGTGCACTAAACTATAATTACTAAGAATGTACAAATATGACATTTAAACTGTCAACATGAAATTTAATAATAATAATAAAGCTAAAATAAAAGGCGAAATACGAAGAATATCATTCTGTGTAATACAGGACTGTCCTTAGGATTTTCGAAGACCCAGTGCTAAATAGTTTCGAGTTTCGGTGCGAAAATAAACGCGAAGCCCAACATATATTTATATTGTCAATCATCTTTAATACACCTACTTTTTTTTCTATTATTTATATCTATTAATTGGTTTTAAATTAATGAACTTCAGAAGAATTTTAAATTATTCAGTAGAAGCTGAAAAACAAATGTAGTCTTTGAATTTCACGAATCAATTTGTTGCAGCTGTGGACGATACCATATATCTCCGAGTAGCAAATTAAAGTTATGAGCAGTGTATGAAATAATACAAACTTAGAGTTTTCTGAATATATAATAGTACCATATGGTTTTGCACTATTTTCCAACCATATTCACCCCCCCTCTCTAATGCGTGAACACGACAGTTATTTACTTATTTTATATTAACCAAGTATACAATTTCTCCTTTAAAAAATTAATTGTTTTTTTCGATATAAAAAATTACATTTTTAATTCTATGAAATAAAACGATTTTTGAAACCGATTGTCATATTTATTTTTTCAAAAAGTTCAATGCTTGGGACTTGGTTTAAAAATCATAGGATAGAGTCCCCAAAGTAATATGGGCGTCTTTTAATACTTGCGTTATCAGAATTAAGGTCCTCACCCAGTGCAGCGGTGGAGGTAAAATTCTATTGTCTTGGCTTAACCTCCACGATGAGTGGTGAAATACTGAAATATGTCCTGCAGCAATTCACTGCCACCGCTGCAATGTGTGCAAAGATAATAAAGTATTCATATTTATTCTTGTATTGCGAGTAGATTCAAATTTGTGTAACAAAAGATGACATAATTGTAATTTAAAAATCAATTGTACACAAGAACTAATTTAAAAGCTCATAATTATTGTACGGTCAATTATATTGATATCGTCGCCCGTGCAAATGACATATTATATAAATGGAATTTCTTCAACATCCGCATTTTAATGTCATCCCACATAATATCCATTTATCATCAAACCAATGTTTTGAAAATAATTCTTTGAATTAAAAACTCTAAATAGCTAAGAATTTCTAATAAAGGGCGACCAACTTCACACAAATACACAATATAATAATATGTATAATTGTATTTTAAGAGCTTCGAATATTCCGACCATATATAAAATATATATTATATTTATCTACACACTAATGCAGTATGTGCACTTATGTTTAGAAATAAATATTTTTTATAATATTGAATACAAAATGGATATTTAATTTTTACATCATGCTCGTTGAATAAACACATGAATATACCTATTGATAAAAAATAATGGTTAAATTGTTTTTTTATTCGTAATAATTTTTAATTTCTAGATTAGAGAAGATAACAACACATACAATATGGGACATATGGAGCATCCACTCCTCCATAATTAAACCACTGGTTCGACAATAGACAACAAAACAATTGACAATACAATATGATAAATACATAATGCAATTGAATGTGCATTCCCGTCCTTTATAGAGTTACATCAACCCAGCCGCAAATACGACAACGGATAATGGCCGCGGACACGTATTTACTAATAGTTATAATTTCAGGACTGAGGCACTTAACACGGAATCACAGACTATGAGTATTTGAATGTTCCAGGGCTCGAGCACAGATTAAATATGTTTCCACAGCGTGAGCGCACCCATTACAATTTTAAAATCATAAAAATGTTCAATACAAATATATCGTTATAATATAGGAACTCTAGAAACTAGTATTTTACAGAGTTTATTTTTATTGGAAAAAATTAAAGTGCTCCCCTTGCCCCCCTCAAACATTTTTGTGGAGGGGCAAAGGTATTATTTTTGTATTAACTTTTTAACAACATGGGTAACCACTAACCAATACCTGCTACCTACAGTTTGTTTCTTAACCGTAAAATGAGTTTTAAGACTAAACGTGAGGTGGGGTCAGAGTTTTGATTATGATGAATACTGAATAAATTATATTGCCCCCCAGATTTTTATACAGTTACGCCAATGTCCACTTTAATATGTATACCAATAATAAAAAATTGGAACTGCTGAGTGCTAAACGTATATTGCCGTATTTTATGTGTTAGTAAGACGGAGACATCCTTTTAAAAGTAGGTAGGTGCACGAAATGTAATACAAATGTTTGAAATCGGATAAGTCACTTCGAGATAATACTATTTTGAGCGAATTAACTTAAAAATATTGTGTTAAAAATTCATATTTCACGGTTCACAACCTAATCGTTCTCAGCACTAAGAATATTGAAATCGTATTTAGTATCCACCATGAGACATATTATAGGTGCCAAAATAAGTTGAATGGAATTTCCATAATTTATGGATACCGTAATGAAGAAATTATAATTTAATATATTAGCAATCGAATTGATTAAAAATATATAGGTTTACTTTTAGCTTATGTCAAATATGAAAAATCTAAATTGAAAGTTTGAAATGTAAATACCTGTGTGTATATTTTATACTTTATATTTTATATTTTATATATCTATTATATGTAATCATATAAAAATTAATAATTGGTTTAGGATACCTTTGTGCTTCCTTCCACAATAACGCCACTGTATCTACCTATAGTACTATT
Source organism: Nasonovia ribisnigri (assembly GCA_027563435.1). Taxonomy (NCBI): domain Eukaryota; kingdom Metazoa; phylum Arthropoda; class Insecta; order Hemiptera; family Aphididae; genus Nasonovia; species Nasonovia ribisnigri. Next base: position 242,782 of record JANEHU010005190.1, on the reverse strand, counting down.
TACAAGAAATTGAATTACGAATAAAAACATGTGAATATTAAATTATCTATATAGGTATATAAAAATTAATTTCAGTTTGTCTGTCTATCCTTTATACATTCCTAAATGGCTTTACCTAAAATGTTTGATGTGTGTTTGAGTGGTTCCTGGGATGATTTAGATTGACAATTTATTGGACCGGGTAGTTCCAATTCGGTGAGGTGCTCAATCAGGGATTTTGAGATTTACGATGGTAATTTTTGTTTATAAATGGTTGCTATCGGTTATAGGAGACATAATAAGTAGAAATTAGTATTTATTATTTTATTGGTGGCTATTAGTTGATTGGGCACCTGATCAAGTACAAACATTCATCAAATCGAATTGTTGCACATGCTTACTAAGGTGGCTGAGTTGCATTTATAGCCACTCATCGGCGTGTCCGCAATTCACAGCAGTAGTCGGATTTCCTACCATGGGGCTGAGTTGCACTTATTGCAGCGAGTGACACCCAAAAGAAGTTGAATAATAACAATTTTTTTAAGAGTTGTAATTTTTTACAGGCAATGAAGTGCGCGGGATTAGCTAATTATATTATAAATATTAAATTTACTTACACTTACACTGCTCATTTGAAAAATTGGAGCATATTAAATATAATATATTAGGTACCTTGGTACAATAAATAATAATTATTTTTTTTGTAAAAACTACTGCACTTACATATTTAAATTAACTCAACGCCAACTGATTTAGTAAAAATATAGTAGAAACATCAATATAAATGTATTTAATTTAAATATATAATACAGATATAATATGTGGTAGGTGTTGTATCTGTATGGAATACCGAACATATAATACTAAAATTTGGTCGCCGAATAACATTTAACTAAGTGTAGTCCAACTAGTATATGACCAGTGAAGCCTTTATTTTAGCTATTTGAAATATTATTATTATTATTATTTTAAATGACCTTTGGATTTATTATTTAAACGACTCAAAGGTCTTTATAAATATGTTTAACAATTATATATATTTTATATACTAAATATAAATTATAATATTTAAAAGTGTTTAAATATGCCTGATATATTTCTCAAAACTGATGAATATTTAAAAACCACGAAATTGTATCTTTATTGGATTGTAGGTAAGTGTATATTAGTGAATCAACCGCATGAATTTAATAAAATCAAAACTTATAGAGACCGTATTAATAATAATTTACTATCAGATAAGTACGTGTATCATATTTTCCATAGTAGGCTATTCGTATAAAACTAAAAAAAAAATGCTTAAAAAAAACATTGTCAATCATTAATTATGAAAACATAGTCAATTAGTATAATAATAATTATTATTAAAAAATAATAACCAACAATTAGTACTTAGTAAGAATTTCAATCAATTGTAAAATGTATATTGTATATTAATTATGTTTCTTTAAATAATAATAATTTTTGTTTCCGGTGGCCCGTAATCCTCATACGAATGTAAAAATTCTTCAAAACCAAAAAAGGTTGGATTTGGACTACCCAGGCATTCCGCACTTCAATAAAAATTGTTTCTACTTTATGATAATTATTATAAAATAGAATATTCAAAGTCAGGAGCTTGAGTACTTTGTTTAAAGTACATACTTATTAAAGTACCCACTTACATAATATATGTTTATACTATATTATTATGTAAGTATATAATATTAGGGCTAAAGTTGTCATGCGCTAAACGCTATTAAAAAAAAAAAGAAAACATAAAACGCATTGAACACCTCAAGAAAGCACCAAAAAATCATTTCGATTTTGGGTTTAACATTTTTATTTTCAAAATATTAAAAACATATCTAGAGCTTAAAATTTAAAAAAAATCAATAGGTTACTCGAACAAACATTGTCACGCGAATGCCAATCAAAAAGTATAATAAAAATCATAAATGTTATTTTTTATCCATAGTATTATTTAATTGTCCACATGATTGACTATACGATAAATGTTGAGCTCTAGAGTGTATAATCACCAATTTATTTACTAGGTATTAAGTATTATTTTTTTATTCGTTAAAATAAATTATTTTATTATTTTGAATAAAAAGTAGAAATATAATATAAACACATTAAAAATGAAAAAATAAAAACGAAAATTGAAATTAAAAATTACATTTAAAGAAGCACTACTAACCGAAACACATTTTCCATTTAAAAAGCCATATATAAACTCATACGCACACCCACACGCACACAAAACATAATGCGTCGGAATTCCAGCCCCAATATTGTTATAATTTATATTTAAATGATTTTGAAGTGTTTCAACAACCATAATAATGGATGTCTTTACACTTCAGTGGCAAATGTGCACGAAAGCATAGGCTATAGAGACGAAAATATATTTCCAGGTATTTATCAACGCAAACTTCTGCATGGCACATATAGGACGTGAACACATTTTGTTGTACACATATACATTCGAAAACAATCTCACACTAACATAACGGTTTGACAAATGTCGTTCAACCCCCCCCCCCCACCACCATAGCCGTTTTATTGTCGATATTAATAATTATGGTATTATTAGTCACGCGTATATATTTCGATCACCGTATTATAAATAGGTAGGTACGTACCAAACTCGAAAAGCATAATAAGAAATATTATTATCATTTATAAACGGAATCATTTGGAACTAAAACGTAATTTGATTTTCTCCACTATTATACGATGTGATGTCTCGAACTAAACTTGCGCCAGACTTTATATTATTGTGATGCGTCCCGTCGACGGTGTTAGTATAAATATTCAGACCAATGATTCGTTTTATAATCGTACATTAAGACGTTCAACGTCATTCCACATTATTGTCAATCATTGACGCTAAGAAGCGTTTAGAAATTCCTAGTAATTCCGGTTAGTGAATATCAGAATATGGGTACACTGTCAATAATATAAAACCCACACACACACCATGTGCTGTGACACGTTTGGGTGCATAATGGTATTTTTACCAGAGAATTGAGAGAACGATTGGGTACACACGTTTAGATTTTTATTTTGTAATTTTTTTTTTTTTTTGAGCTAATGGACATCACGAGGACGTTATCTGAGTTAATACTCTTCCAAAAGCCTTATTTTGCAAATTGAAATATGCTGATCATTATGTCATATTAAATTAAATTGTAAAAAAAAAAAAAAAATGAAAATATTATCAATATTTTTATCATTATGTATTATGGTATTAATTATATGAAAATTAAGTCTTTATTTTCGTGTTTTGATTTTTTTTTTTGCAACTTAGTCATCAGCCAATAACAGTATACGTGTATTACCTACGTACCTATAGTATATTATGTTACTGTTAATTTTGTTGCACCCAAACGTTCTCTGATTATCCATGTAAAATCATGGTAATGTACCAAAGTACATTTAATTTCCAAATGCTAAGTCTATTTGTAAGTACCCAAACGAATTGGACTTTGGTACCATAATGTGCCCAAGCGTTCATTGTGACACCATATGCGTCGATATATTGTATTATACACCTATTTTTAAAGATCTTTTTATGAGGGTTGTTTCATCAGCAATACAACCTAAAGTTACCTAAAATTTGGGATACTAAAATCGTCAGTAGACTATTGTGATTTGTTTTCGCTAGTTGTTTCTTATTAGGTGGGTGTTTCCGTTCCCTTTCAAAGTTTAACCTTTGAGACGTCAAACTTCAATGGATGGAATTAAAATCGCGTTGCTGGACCAAACAGCAATCGCCTGCGGCAGTGACTTGATTTGGAATATAATTATCATTTGTTTCGATAATACTACCTAGTACCTACATGCTGCTAACGATTCACTTTTCACCGTTCAAATTGTTGGTTTTTAGTCGAAATCTCGACTGTACATATAATTCACTTCGTTTTTGATTTACGTTTGATATTCATGTAGTTGTTAGTTATTAATTTATATATATTATAGCTATAGGTTTATAATCAATAATTTACGAATCGTTTGAAGATATTTCGATGACACATAATTAATGCATCGTTATTATTATTTTGTTTGCGTTTGAATTTATAAACACTGTCTAGCTGTTCGTTACTGAACAAAATATTACCATTGTTAGTGCGGGGGACCGTTTTTGTTGTTAATGAAATACCGTTTGCTAAATATTCGTGTTTACGACGTGTTTATAGATAGGTAGGTATGCTTTAATCTAAATAATTCAATACAAAAGACTTATGGGGGGGAGGGAGGTATGAATTTAATAATACAGCAGAGCGGTGATGATAACCATACAATTCGTCTATCAAAACTTATCTTTCGGCAGTCACGAGTATATCACAATATTGTGGTAATATTATACGCAGATGTGCCGAACGATATTACCTACCCGGCGCTGTTTGTTCTGCGTTGAATAGATATTTAGCCGTTAGAAATCTGACCTGTCGTCCGAAAGCAGAATATGATATCGCGCTGAGTGCTCCAGGAAGTGTCTTTTTAATGCGATTATTTGAATTCATGGACACGACAATGTCCAGATGGGTATATTATTGTTTATCCTTGAGCTGGTAATATATGCAGACCACGTGCTCTTTTCTACTGTCCGACGTGCCGGACAATTTATCCGAATTCGTAATTACCCACCTACTGTGGGCGAGTTTTAACTCTCTCTACTCTCTCTCTCTCTCTCTCTCTCTCTTCATCCCTCTCTATATCTCTATCGCTTTTCCCCCCTCCCTTTCTGATAGTTCATTTCTCAGCCCGCCAGTCTCCACTTTTGCGGCCACGCTCTCCGCCGCCACGGTTCTCTGCAATCCCGATTAACCACTGGATTTACGTGGTTGTTGTTGTCGTTATGATTATTATGCATGGTAAAGTGTTTTAAAGACAGGGTTTCGGTATGAAAGCACGAACTTCTCAGGTAGGCAGCTATAATGCTCGTAGAAATATTATATGTGCGTATTATGTATAATGTATATTATTATGTATTGGATGTTTAACCGTACATTGTCATATCGATTAAAATTTTCAATTAAAAAAAATAAAATATGACTGTCGGTAATTGTTTTGGTTCCTCTCCCATGGGTTATTATTTCAACTAAAATGAAACAAACCAAATGTGAAAAAAATGAATAACCTACTCAAATTATAATGATATATTATTTTGAAAAAAAGTCTTTGAAAAACGAAATATAATACTAAAATTATTGTTGATTTACAATAATAGGGATAATGACTTAATGCCTTCAACCATTAAACTATATTTGAATTACTAAGACCTCGTAGGAAACTCTGTATAATGTGTGTATTATAGTCACCAAAAGTATAACCAGCTTTTTTTTATGTTATTCGAATGAATATTGTAAAATGAATAATAATTATAGTATAAATGTGACTTTTCAAATTGTTGCTTCAAATAGATAAATTTCAAGGGATAAATTTAGGAACTACCTTAACTGAACAAACATGCTACATACTTGAACTTGATATTTTTGACATGTAATTATAATATTATAATTACAACAATGTTCGTACACAATTTACTCATATTTGAGTGTATCCGTTAAAATATAAATATTGACTGTAGTTCACACTACGTCGTACGTCGGAAGGCCATTAAAAACAATGAATATGACGTGTATGATAACTCATAAGGAATAAAATCAGTGTCCAACATATTACATATACAGGTTGTTAAAAAAAAAATAAAATGGATGTATGTAGTAGCATCGTAAGGGAAGAAAAAATCTGTTTATGACTTTTGAAAATGTTGATGTTTAAGAATTTTTGATTTATTAATACCTGGTGGTTATAATTAAAAACTAATAACATCACGCTTAACAATTTTCCAACTTAAACTCATATGTCACATCAAAATATTATCGTGCTTGTTGGTGCTGAGATTGTAAAAAATACATCATGGCACTTTAGGATAATATTCTTTAAGTGTACCTACTCATTCCAGTTGCATTTTGATTCGTTACGCTCTTAATTTTTTTACATTTGAACTATAGGCTTATACAAATATATATATTTTTAGTACATTTATGTTATTTTAGTAAATCCATTATTGAATCTATTGTATAATACATATAAATTAATTTGGATAATGTATTGTATTTATGGGAGAAATTCAAAAGTACATTGTAAATTTTTTATACATATTCTTCACTTACAATAAATTTAATTATGGTTCAACTAAAATAAAATAAAATAAAATGAAATACATTAAAATAATTTTGTGAACTGAATATAAAGAAACTAATATAAACCACGCGAATGAGTGAACAATTTTACCTTCAAATACACGAATCGAACAAACAATATTTTTTTATTTTATTTTTTAACTACTTTTGTAAAATTGAACTTTGAAATATATTCTCCTTTTTATCGTATTTAAAGCGAATACATATTTTATGAAAAATTTTGATTATAATACGAACTGTTTTATTATTAATATAATAAGAAGCATACTTTTATTCTAATATGTATAAAGGTACTATGATTGGTGTAATGTAAAACAATTTGTAAAATATAATAATATAACACATTCACTTGTCAAGTTTAGTATGCTATGTAGCAAAATAATTTTATTTCAGTAGATAATTATTAGAAAAGGTTCAATTATTTTTATAACAATATTCATATTTATTTGCAGTTATAATTTTATCTCCATACTCAACTAATCTATATCTACATACATACTGTTCTCTCAACTAAACCAAAAATCTCTATCACAAAGAGGTCGATAAAGAACATTAAAATTATATATTTATATAGATAAGTAATAGTTTTTCAAATGAGTATACAAAAATGTTCATTACCTATGTAACGGACTAACTACCATAAAATACTTTTGATATTTTGTTTTCAGGTTGTCGTCAATGGGTGACTTCCTTTTCACGCCAATAATCCCTCTCCAATTTACCGATAGCACTATGTAAATAGAGGTTGTAAATAAAAAATAATATATTTTGTTCAATAAAAAAAAAAAAGAAAGATATTTTACTAAAACTATTTTTCCATCCTGTTAAATATGTATAATATATAACTCTGTGTGTCCCTATTTTAACAAATTATTCAACGATGAACGTAATTTAATATATGAATATGAGTGATAATCTATCTAAGTAAGTAAATTTAAGTTTGTTTTGCTTATCTTTTGACACATTTCATGTTGCCTTGAACAATATAACTATAGTTATAACTTCTAACAGATAACTTAATCCATTATATCATAATCATAATGCAAGTATCATAATTTATCTTTTAGTATATTGTTTTTGAAGATAAAAATTTAGGTAAATAAGTAATACTGTTATCGGATGTTATTTAATTATTTAGAGAATGAAATATGTAATAAATTCATAGCAATAGTCAAATGTATTGTTCATAGCAAAATAAAATAACTTTTAACCTTGATCATTCACATTAATGATAAATTATAACTACCTTTTTGGTAAACATTAAAATTTGTTGACTATTTTATTATTTAAAAACATATTACAAAAATATATTTTATTTTTTTTTGTTTACTATTCATATTACTTAGGAATAATTATTTTACATGCCAGAAATTTACAACATTTTTAGTACAGTAGGTGCGGTCTATAAAATATATTATATCCATAAATTAATATTTCATTTTTTTTACTTAAAAATAAATTTTTTTTTTATTGTATTTAACTGTCTATTTAATTCAACAATAAAAATATTTTTGATATTACTACAGTAAAGTTGTGCACTAATTATATACAACACACCATATTTATGAGTAATGTTGTGGTTCAGCGAGTGTACTGAAAAATCTACATAAATCAGTTTATACAGGTTAAAATTAACCTGCATTTTTGCTGTAAAATATTTACATGAGAATTATTCACGGAAAATTCATCTGAAAAGATCATAGGCAAAAACAAATTAAATGATTACTTTTGGATTACGATGATACAAAACAAGTCAATAAATATTTTTGGCTAAATGTCAACATTTAATATATTATATAATACCATGTTTAAAAAGCTTTGCATACTTCACAATTAGGTCACTATATTAATGAGAATACCACTCAGATGGATTTATTAGAGTTATTTAGTCATTACCGATAATTTTAAAAGAGATGTAAAACAACTTTAAATTTCGTTTAATGGGAACCAAACAAATATTATACAAAATTGATTTAACAATTATTTATTTTTTTATTTAAAAACAGTTTGAATATATGATGTTAATACAAATTTTAAGTTATTTAAAAATATTGATCGAACATAATATTTTTTTGAAAATATTTTAGTTGGGTATTAAATAACCATATAAATGAAAATAAAAAAATCGTGTGTACCTATCTTATATAATATTATAATAATTAACGTATTAACATCAAGATTATTTTGGCTAACGAACTACTTCCAATAGGTAACAAAATATTTCTAACGAAGACCAAACATATTTTCTATTATCAAAACCATAATCTATTCAAATAACAACAATGGAGGAAAACTTTGAGAAATATGCATAGCAAGTTTTTAATTAAATTTACTACCAGTTCCAAGACTGGTGAATAGATGTGGACAGTTTTTATGTATTTTTGAAGTGGTATACCAAAAAGTTTTTTCCTAAATAATTAACTTAAAAAAAAATTACGATGATTCATTGAAATAAGTTTTAAAATTATAATGCACATTTTATGAGACAAAATTATCGTATACATTGGCCGTAATTATAATATAAAATAAAAATTATTTTCACCTTAAGTATAGAAAATCATTGAAAAAAACGATTTTTTTAAATAATAATATTTTCTTGTGGACTTTAATTGATTTGTATATTATAAACAATATAATTACTCCAAGGTCAGCCTACAAATTATAGTAATTTTAAATATCAAGGTGCCGTTAGGTATCAATTTACTGCGTTAATCAATGCTAGAATAAAATAAAAAATATTAATATACTGTCAGCAGAATATTATAGAGTAACAATTTTGAAAGTAAATATATTTTACTTATCAGCGATAATTTATGCATACTAACTAGTATAAAAATGACTTCAGAAGTATATCCTTAAAAATAACAAACTCTATTAATAGACAAAATATAGAAATAAAACTATTTAAAATAATTGTTCATAATCAACGTATAGGTACTTATTACTAACCCATGAACATCTTTTTGTTACAGCAGATAACCACTTGGAACCTCTAAAACCTAAACAAAAGTTAAGTCTTCTTTTCAGAATAATTACAGAATGTCTTCAACATGAACAGGGAACAAACAAAATGAAGGACTAATTTAAAGAAATTCCATGATGTCAAATTTAATCAAAAACAAAATAATAATATATTTTTTAAAACAAATGGAACTACACAAATTGATTAGAAGAAAAAAAATAAACTTAATAATTATTATAAATAGCTAATAACCTTTTCCGTCGAATCTTTAAATCGAATAAAATATGTAAATACATTAATAATATTACCTATGTAAATCATTGTTTATTTAATACATTTTTATAATATTTTTTAATAATGCTTTATACGCAACATCATAGATGTTCATCCGTTATGAAAATATTATAATCATGTTATGGTTAATAAAATGGCTTTGGAAAATTGTTCTTAGGTTCGCTATATAACACAGATACCGGGCAAGCAATCGTTATAAATGAGCTATATATTGATAAAATCATGCATCCGAATAGGCCATATGCCAGCATTCTTTTGGAGTGGACGGACTATTAAAATTCAGTCAGGATTTGATTACATTTTTTCGAAAGATCGAACATGGCCACCGCTAAATCAGCATACAGATTTTTTATTTCATTGTAAATCACGATTGTTAAATTAAATTGTTAAATTTTCAAAACAAAAAAAAAAAGATTTTCTTTGAAGTTTGAGCACAGACATTGTAAGTTCTAGGAAACAGGAAATTAATTTATTATATTTTAAGAACAATTAGACTAATAAAAAGATATATAATTAATTTTGAACCGTATATGCAGATTTTATTTTTTAAAAATGCACGGATTCTAAAATTTAAAAATAAAATCTAAATCTCAACATAAATATCCTTCACACACACAAGATACTCACACAAATTTTCTTACGAGGATATCCAACTTAAATTTTTTTAACATGGTAAATATAATAAATAAACGTACCCGGTGTTGGGAAATTTACTTTAAAAATGTAATAAAATTACATTAATCGGTTCATTATCAAAAGTAAAATTAAATTACCTTGTAACGAAATTCTAATTTGCATATTTTTACATATTTGAAGGTTTGAGAATATTATAAATTAATTAATATGCATATTTTTCATATTTTAACGGCTTGTACCAATAAGATCGACAAGAGTTATTGCTTACACAAGTTGTAGGTACACACAATCATTGTAAGTATATATAATCATCGGACACTCTATCAAACTACAGCAAAAGTAAACGTAGTTATAATACACTTATGTGTTGTGTGAATTTACGCGATTCTCTTTGTACAGTGCACATTGATTTTATTTCCATTGGATATTAATATATTATAACTGTACCTTATTTGTATCATGAAGGTCATTACAAATTCGCTTTTTCGGCTAATGGCTCTGCCGTCCATGCCAAAAATATGAATTGTATTTTATGATATTATTTTAAACCTTTAAATTAAAAACAATAAAATAAGTTTCTATCAATATTGTTTTCAACTCAAAGATTATTTTTCACAGCCTTCATTATATTATTGCGGTAAGCCGGTGAGATGATTGAAATCAAATTATCAAAATACGGATCCCGGGGTAGTCGTAATAATTGAACGGGTGACATTTTAACTCTCCTGTTAAATTATTCCCAGTGAAATTTTACTTCCCGTTAACATATTACTCAGTAGGTACAATATTAATGGATGTTGAATTATCGCTAGTGAATTTTTATCAATGTTTATAAATACCTACACCAGAGTGAAATTCCACTAGCGAATAAATACCGAGGAGAAAATAGCCTCTAATTAATTTTTCCTGGAAGGTATAATTTTACTTGAGAATATTCACCACAGATAAAATGTCACTAGTTACAATTCACAGTGTGTGCAATAATACTGTAATAATAATAATAATTACAATAAGAAAGTTTCGTGCGACTTCGTCTTATACATAATTATAATATTAGAGATCATCTTAGCATATAATAGACCCTGGGAAAGCAGATGGTAAAGACTATAGACCACACATGGTAGAAAAAGTCTTTTGGCTTTGTAATTACAATACCTAGTTCAATTTGGCACTATGAGAAGTTAAATGTTTTAATGGTTTTCAATGTTTACAGATAATTATTTATTATAATAAATTAGTAGAAATGTGACATAATATGCACATTTTACAAAAATATTTAAAAATAAACAAATCTAAAAATTAAATACAGTTATTATGATGATTATATACTTATATAATTTGCTTTCTTAATTATTATTCTGGACCCATTTTAGATGTAAACATACAAGTCTACGATATTGGTTTTACGTTGATGGCTTTTAAGCATTCGTTGAATCTTGTATTTACCTACATAAAAAGTATGTTCAGAATTACTAAGGAGTGGAAAATGATGATATTAATCATTGTAATTGTGTTTAAGTTATATATTTCAACCAAAGCAAAATGGAAAACGATAGAAATATCAATTAATTTTAAGCCGTAAGTTATTACTACTTGAATCCAATATATTTTTTACTATCACACTTTAATTTAGTAATAAGTGAAAATAAAATTCAATGAGTATAGGTCTAAATACAACTCTTCCAGGACATGTTTATATTTTGAATTAGTTATAGCAATTACTTAATTTTATTCATTATAGAAGCGGATTCAAGTTTTTATTTTTTATACTAAACAATTTGAAAATATTTTACAAAATAATGCCAACAATTTTTTTTTTTTTATTAAAGCCCAAAGCATCAATTTTTCTTATCAGGTGGTTTATATTATTGGTTTCCTTAAATCAAGTTAATTTTATTTTATTCTAATATGTTTGTGATAGATCTTAGTAATAATAAGTGTCTCTGCAATTGATTATTGGTGGAGAACTTCTCAATAGTGTGGACAGATTATGGATTGGTCCTAAAAGCTGAATATTATATTTATTTCATATCGTAAAATGACTTAAGAGGATGTGAATGACTTCTAAAAAGTAATTGTTCATGCATATCTGAACACAGAATCAATAGGAAGCATTTGTATAGTTTTAAAAATAAATAATAGTCTAGTTTTTCAAATAATGACTAACTTACTTTAGCATTTTTGTTCGATATCCGTCCGATACACGAAGTTAAACTTAATTCTAAATCTTGACTAAAATCTATCACTGTCACAGACAAATTGAATGGATTTTGGTAAACATTGACCAACACTAACAAACGAATAATCGTATACAGAATTCTACTCCTATATATTAGATCAGTATAAGACAAGTGGGTAACTCTCTGTTGTGCAGTAGGTATGTGTACAAAGGAGTCACTGTAATGGATGTGTTAAATTTGAATTCAACGATATTAAATCATTGTTTACAAAAGAACAATTCTGAGCAAAGACGGGAGGCCAGCATACTAAGTATATTAATAGTAGTTACTAAGTTTATTTTATTATATTTTATTACATTTTTGTGATTAAAATAATTTAATTTACTATTAGACGTTAGTACAGTAGGTTAATTTTATTTTTGCAAAATATGGAATTTGAAAATGTCATTGTTTGTATAAAATAATATATGTTAAAAGTACGAATAACATTTTTAAATTACAACAAAATAACTAAAATCGTTATTCTTCGATTAATATATATATTAATATAGTATCTAACTTTATTAACATGTAAACATAAAATATTTTTAAAAAAAAACTACATTTATATATTTTTTATATTTTTTAGTAGATGTATGAACTAATATGAGAACTCTAATTTGTTAGGTTAATGTTGTATAAAAATGCTTAATTAAATACTCATTGAAAATGTCATGTGTATACTATTAATTTTTTTTATATAAAAAATAAAAATCGATTTTGTCAAAAATTGGTTTTGCATAAAAATTCTGCGTTTTTTCTTAATGTGTTTTGTTTTTTTTTTTGTTATTCTTAGCGTTTTTGCAAACTACTGGCAAGTTTTTACTTTTGACCACCCAAAGTACCAAATAGATTCACTTTCCTACCAGAAAATATTTTAAAATAAAAGTAGAAAATCAAAGCATTTATTTAGTGTCCTAAAAGGCGATAATAGACACACAAAAAAACACATAATTTTAAGACCAATACTTCGTCGCTCCTTTTAGAATCTAATCTACAAATATTACTTGCAGCTTACATGTCAATCATACCCTAAAAATAATATACTATATATATTATATTGTTACATTTTTATAGTAAATAAATACTATTTATATAAATATCTATATGAATATGGATAAAATAATTAAGCATTTTTTCCAGAAATTTTTTAATTTACTTAACTCTAATAAAAAATAGTTGAGAAATTTGCCAAGACCAATTTTTTTTATGATCGTGTTAAATTTTTAAATGGTATCTAAAGTTTTACAATGAATGAACAAAATGTCTGAAACAACAATTGAGTTTTTTGTTTAAATAATGAAACAAGTAAAATAAATGTTAACACATGAAACTCTTTATCACGTATAGATTAATTTATTTCTCAAAGGAAAATCGTTAAACAAAATAACTTAAAATGTATGCAATTTGTATACATCATCTTCATCTAATTCAGAAATTGTTTCATCAAATTATAATGATTCTTGTAAACTTGCACATATTTACTCATATTTCTAATCAAACTTTATGAAAATGTTTATTGTATATTTCGTAATATTAAAAATACCCAAACCATTTTGTGATAGATAATTTTTAATAGTACACTTATAATTGTATGGACCAATGGAAAAGATGTGAGTGACTCAAAATATTACCTATTTTAACAAAAACAAATATACACATTATAGAATGGTGTATTTTTTAAAACATAAACATTAAGTGAAAAATATAATCAGGATGATTACACAAAGAGTTATGGTTACTTGGAAAAGAGTTCGAGTTCACTTTTGTTCGATAATGAAAATTCAATTGTAAAGGTTTAAAATTTAAATTGAAAACCAAGTGAAGATTCGATGATTTAAAACTATAGTTCAATCAAGTTAATAAAGCTGTCGTGTTCACAGCACTACCCCAAATTTAATATGTAGCTTAATTTGTGTGCATAAACGACCAATTTATGTCATTACAATACATCAAATCATTAGTGCACAAATGATCAGTTAAAATTAAATTTAAAAATTCCAAGTAGATATATAATTACCAAATATTAAATTATTATAAAGGCAAATAATATGTTAATTAATAAACTATTAAGTTAACGCGTATTATTATAACGCGTGTCTTAATGATAAAGAATAATTTTTTTTTAAAAAATCTGAATATTTTATTTTTGATTATGCAATGTTTATTTTCTTTAATGAATCAACCTTTCAATAACTATACAAAATAATTTCTATATTTCATATCTGCGACTGCACAGTTTGTTTTCTGTCTGTCATCAACATTTAGGGTAGTAAACATGATCCAATATTCAACATCTGATAGAAAAGTCAAAACTCTAATAATTCTCTGTAGTTTTAGATAGCGTCGGGAAAAACAAAAAAAAAAGTGGTAATTCTTTTGGTATACTCAAAACCTAATAAACGTAGATATTTACTAACTAGTATTTTTCATATATGATAACATTTTTGAGATATTTTGACTCTTTTTGAGCTAATTATATCATTGAAAACTTTTCAAATTTTGTAATTTTTCCTAAAATTATTTTTGATAAAATGTTTTCACTACATAATCAATCACTACTGTACAACAGAGTGGTACCCACTTGTCCACCTTTTTATAAATTAAGTTTGAAAATAAATATTATTGTAATAAAGTGTCCGTTCTTAAAATGTCTTTATTGGGTTGACGTGAAACAAGTGAATAATGGTCCAAGCAATTTAGTTAAGCCCAGAACATAATATTATTATGATTTTTAATCTATCTGCCCGTGGCAACTAACACAGCAAGTAACCACGTCACCGTGGTATAATACTAATAAAAATCTCCATAAATTCAATCAACTAGCTAAAAACTAAAAGGTACCTACTTTTCATTACATAGTAAATTAAACTAGAATAGCACTCATTAATAAAATAATTAACCATCATTCTAATTTCCTGGAATAGTCTGCAGACCACTCAAAAGAAATTGGTCCAGAGATCTACTCAAATTATAAATAATAATTTATTATTATAGTCGACTGGTACAATTGAGTGGCTGCCCATTAACGCGAATACCTACCTATACATGTTATTTGTTGTTAATTAAATGTACGTCATCACACTTAGTAATAATTGTACAATTGTATACCTAAATGTAAGTAAAAAATAAGAATAATAAACGTAAATATTATTATATGAAAGAATAATAAAGGTTGTACGCAAAAATAATTATTTCCTATTGCAACCTTTGTGTATTGCAAATTGAATAATTGTTCTCTTAAAAAAAAAAAAATTATATGTGACAAATCTTTTTTTATATACCACACGTATAACACATATGTATCAAAAAAAGATATAACAGCTTACAAATATATATATATATATAATAGTGATTTTTATATACCTAACATTTTTTTATGACCATTTTATTTTTTATTTTGAATTGTTACTAGAATAATTCATTTATTAAAATAGTGTTAAACTATGAATAATAGTTAACATATTTCAAACTTCAAGTCAAAATAAAATAATACTTTTAGAGAAAAAGACATGTATTTATTTATTGCAGCACTTTTTCAATTCTGTTAACTTTTTAATAATTCACAAATAAGTAATAACTTCTTGTAGAAAACACAAACAATCAAAATAGACAAATATGTATTGATAATAATATATTTTAAATTGATTATTTTCCTTCGTTGCATGGACATTGTATAGGTTACCTAGTATTCAAACAGCTTATTTGAGTTTATATTTCTTTTTCACAAAAGTTCATCGGGAACATAAGAGCTACCTCTTTCAAAACTTATCATTCCCTGGTGTCCTTTTCACCTACATTCTAACAAAGTTTTTTTTCGACGATTTACGTGTGCAAACACAAGTTCTCATTCGTATAATTATGCAGATTAATCGAATTAACTGTTCAAAAATTAATTATTATTATTTTTGTGGCACAATAATATTCAATTTAGCATAGAGAAAATATTAAAAATAAGCTTATGTAATTCACACAAGGCAAAGTGTCTAACATAGTTCATAGGAAGCAAAGATAACGATTAATTATTTAATATTTAATTAAAAACATATATAATATGTAGATAACATTTCAAAAACTGATAAAAAATGTAATTTTTAAATAACCACATTGAACTAGATTTGTTTTTTTTTTTTTAATAATACTGTGAAGAAAACTTCACATACTTAATATTATGATTGTTTAGTTTCAAATTTATCATATTTTTAACTTTATGTTATGTTATACTGTAATATCTACGGTACAATATAGATATTATGCATTGATGATTAAAATTGTTGATTAATTACACCATAAATCATAATATTAACTAATAATATGATCTCTGAGCATTTAAGATGATTACATTTTGGATTTATTGTTCGGATTGATTCGATTAGTTTCATGAATAATATATAATATGTTGGCTTATTGATCTTGTAACATTATAGTATGATATTCCATTCAATTTATACGAAAGATCCATGTCCGTCATGGATAATATTGCATGTCGATACAGATCTGCAAGAGACAAATGAAAAATTAAAAACTAAAAAATCACAACAAAATAATGAATTCAAGTCATGCAACCACGTGTCCTCATTATAATATAATATAATACAATGACACTGCGCGGCGCACCTTATATGTGCTTGCGTCACGAAGAAACAATACTCGTTTACAAGAACCATTGGCGTTGCCATCGCGTGAATTTTAAATATTCTGCATAATAAAGTTTCAGTCGTGGGCATGGTTTGGCTACCAGCTAGGATGAGAAGAAGAAGAAGCGAATAAAAATCCCTGAGAGATAAATAAAAAACCAATCTAAATATTATTTACATTCGTTTTGGGTCCAAAAGCTTGAAGTTTATTATTATTTGCTTTGTTACATTCTAAAGGAAAGTTGAAAAGGAAAGTAGCGAAATAAAAAAGTTAACAAAAAAAAAAAAAAAAAAAAGTAATAATACGAAGAAGGCATCGAATTTTTTCACAAAGCCCATTTCCTCGTAATCAACTTAAGAAATCAATAACACTTCGTCTGTTTGCCATACAAAACTCATTACCTACATAGATGTTCTGGAAACGACCTGTAAATTATTCAATCACTGTAATAATGTATTCGGTCTTTTCTTCGCTAGCTTGTACACAGTCTGTTATCGAAACTCAACTATACACAATGTAAATTTTCATACGTTTATCATACCTACATAAATGATATCATACCATATTTGTGGAATATTGTAATTTGTAACTGTCAATTTTCAATATACATTCAGTTCGGTATTAAACATATTTGAACTCATTAAGTAAGGTTCGTTATACAGGTTTCTTTGAAGTTTACTGTTCACAATTATTTTGAAACTATCGACAAATATTTCGATATGTAGCAAGTTTTGAGTCTCCCGAAATAAAATGACTATCGTTTTTTATCTTATTTTGAGTTTTGTGTTTTATTTTTCATACAAATTACCCCACTCAATTTAATGAACATTTTCTAATTTATTTTCCTGGGTTTCCACGTGACGTAATTTTCTGTGATGATTAACTGCCTCAAAGGTTTATTTATTTTAGTATTATATCAATCTCTTACTGATCCCTGGAGATAGAATATTGTCAAACATGTTTCAAAGTCAATAAAAACTCACTGCCGTTTACAATTTTAAAACATTACCTAATCATGTGTTTACATAAATAAAAATAACGTAAACCATGCTGCAACTGTTTACTGAGCATTAAAATGTGCAATGAGTTTACTCTATATTAAATATTAATAATACCAGTATATTATTATTATGATAAAGTTTAGATACATTTGAGTAGGTAAATAAAAATGTGAAAACTTTATTCTCAGTTAATTAATATGTCAGTTTTTCCATTTGCTACATTTTCCGCAAAGTTCTTTGTATGAAAATAATTATCTACGAATGAATTGACAAATAATGAGCGGGACTCAACGGGTTCATTAATTACGCACATGCACAAAGTTCAAATTACATTATCAGTATAATATTGTACAGGGAGACATTTCGAATTTCAACATTCCATGACATAAATTAAACACCCTGCATAGGTATTATCCGTTATATTATAATGACATGGCACTATTATTTTTGAGGTGCCTACCTCAAATCGTGTACTGTGGAATATACATAAATACTCTGAATTATTTAAACGAATGTTCAATTCTCGGATAGTTTGGAAGCATATTCTCGAACAAAATTTGAGTTATCTTAAATAATACATTTAAATTGTTGATTGATTTAGACATAATTATTTTTTTATTTGTATATAAAATTGTTTATTAAAATAAGACATACAAATTAATAGCTGGTTTAATTACTTAATAAAATAATTACTTTCACTTAATGAGGACGCAACCCGCATGCGTTATTGCCTCCGCCATCGAAACCCATTATAATTTTTTATGGAATTACGCTTAATTTTTCCAATTATATTTAGTAAAACTTATATGAAACATTGTATTACATTTTCATACCTTAATTTTCTGTAAATAATATTTCAAATATCTATAAATAACACAAAAAACCCAAAATGTTTTGAAAACTCTAACAAGTCTAGAATGTATTACTATAAATATTTGATGAGGAATCACCTACATTTATCTATTGTCAAATTACGACAAAGAACTAAATATATTTTAATCGATAGCTGGTTTTGCTTAAAAATTGGTGGGTTACTTTAACTTTGTATGATTTTATTTAAAAAGGTACTGGAAGTTATTTTATCTCCTTTCACTCACCCCAAAGTATCAACTAGTTCTATTTCATACCAGGGACTTTCTCAAAGTTAAACATTAAAATATCTTAACTGCACTAAAATATGGATGATGATTGATAACAGATACAAAATATATATATACTATTTAATAAATAATAATTATATCTTGGAAAACGATTAAGTAAGGAAGTATATTATATTACATAGACATATTAAATCATATTAAATCATTCCATATCTATGTCACTGATGTTAGTGGTATTTAGTTTTATTTTATTTTATTTTATTTAGTATCCAGTTTTTGAAAGTACTCGTTGATATTATATTTTTAACTAAAACGTACAATATTATGATATCCTATTATACATTTACATGTCGAATGAATCCCAAGTCTGAATATTTGAATTTCTTGAACATTATTCGTCACATTATTGATCACTTCATATACTATCGAGGTCCCTAGTACCTACCATTATCACTTACAATTTGTATTTCCGGATATTGTGTATTAGATCTTGAAAACATTAACAACTTTATTATTAGAATTAGCACCGTGACAAAAATAATTTATTTTTTTAATAATTAATTTGTTGTATTAAACAAACTACACGCGTAAATACACTGATCACCTATTCTATAATGTATGAGCCGAAATGTTGATGCGTATCACATATAAATTCAATATATTATTTTATAAAACGTGTCAACAGTTAGATACATATGTATTCAAATCGTTGTGATTTTTATGTCTTCACTTTATGCGTTGGAAGTAAAGTAACACACGCGAAAACTTATTAGGACTGCCGAGCTGAGGAGAAAAGTGAATTTCAACAATATGTTCGGAATTGACTGGCTCTGATGTATTCAGTGAAAAATACGATTCTTGTTATTTTTATTTTCGGTCCCAAAGGTGTTGTGTTTGAATCCGATGCGTCGTTTTTTCACGGCATCCCAGTTTGAAAGACATAGTTGGTTGGCCATAGACCCAGCCGAAGAGGTCGTAAAAGTACACCACGTCAATCGCATATTGTAAGGAACACTCTAACCCACAAAAAACAAAAACAAAAACTATTCTGCACCTAAGAAATGAAAAAGAGGGAATATAGTATATATATATATAACAAGATACACACACATATGTTTGGCAGGTGGTACTTGAGAAATGTGCGTGGATACAATTTTAAATATGATTTTGAAATTGAAAACGTTGAAATTATATAATCTATTTTTCGTTTGTATTAAAAATTTATTCGAGTACACTACAGCCGTATATGGGTTAGGTAACTTTGCATTTAAAAAAGTAATTCGGGGAGTGGCCAGGGAATGAACTTTGGGGTTAGTTCATTTTTATGACCTTTTTTTTATTTTATTTTTTGTATAGCTTACTACCTTACTATCTAATATAATATAATGTTAATACTTTTTGCTGTTCTATGTATTTTATTTTCGATTTGTAGGCGGGTATACTTAACATTTAAATATATTTATTATTGATATTGGATCAATAGTGGTGAGAAAGTAAACTCATATAAGAGTTGTACCATTATATTATTATTATTCAAACAGTGTATATAAAAATCAAATAAGGTTTTATACTTTTATGTGTATTTTATATGTTATATTTGTTTAACCTAGACCCCATCACCTTCAAAAGAGGCATGCCACAACTAAATACGAATCAGTAAATGGTCCAATGTCCAAATAATAGTCTTAAACAAATGTTGCAAATGATAACAGAAATAAATTAACAGTCATAGGTACTAATTACGTTTTATTTTAAATTTAGATGAGTAATATGAAACTTTCAGAACCAAAGAAGTTCTTTAATAAAAAACTTCATACATGGCAAGAGAAATCCAAACAGTAGATAGGACTGTATTATCTGATTTATTATATTATATTGTTGGGGCTAATGTAGATTTTTTTTTTGTAATACTCAACACTTCAATTACTTGTTGATTTTATCCAATGTATTCCACTTACCAATATCAATTTAATTGAATTTTATAAATGAGTTATACTTAACTCTCGATCCTCGCTCTCAATTTATAGGTCACACAAATAACCGAGAGTGTTTGTGACGTTTGTGAAATGGTGAAGTACAATATTTTATTATTTTACTTTCCAGAATCAGTGGTTATCTGACGGACATATGTATATTGGGCAGTGTTGGATATAATTATTATTGTTATTATTTTGTATCCTGCATATTAATTAAAAGTGAAAAAATATGTGTTTCTAAATTTCTAATATATGGAAAAATATGCATTTATTTTTTAAATTAACCCGGTATTTATACATTTTTTAAGAAAAAAATTTATATTTTAATTTTCCACTTTAGTTTTATTTTTTTTTAAATCGTTCAAGTAGAAAGTAATTGGTGTTCGGTGAAATTGACATATAAAATCTTTGCACAATTGAACAATTATAATTGTGTTTGCGAAGAAAATTATACATTTTTCATTGCTATTATTTGTTCTCATTATAATGCAAACACAGCACTGATATTTTCCCAGGATGTCTGAAATGTATCGGAATAACAAATGTTTTTCGTTTAAAGTACAACTGTGGTCTTAGGTTTTAAAGCTTAACTATATTGACCGGGTTAGATCTATATTATTATATATAATATTATAATGAAATGGTGATTTCATACATTCCCAATTGAAATTTTATGTTTAAAATGTTTTAATATTATTTTTCTGTTAAAATTGGAAAATATATATTTTTTTAATAATAGTGTTTTAAAGTTATTATTTGTTACCGACTATCATTGTTATTATTGTTTAGTTACTCAACAGTTAATATTATGGAAATTCGGCACGTTAAAAAATAATAAATATAGTTAAATTTTTTAGAGGGATTCACTTTTTAGAGGGTCATTTAAGATTTTTGAATGTTCATAATTAAGGCCCTGAAAATGAATTAACCAAATACGTGAAACCCATATAACCTGAATGATTTTTATTTTTAAACACCCGAATTCACCAAATCCCAAATAAAACATTCATGTTAACCTGACCCTTGAATCATTTTTTATTTTACAATATTTATGTGATATATCATTTCGTATATTTTTATGTCGTTAATTAGTTTTTTGTCTAATAAGTAATAATGATAATATTAAGACAGGATATACAATTAATTACACCAGGGGTCACCAACCAATCGATCTTTAGAGGAATATTGGTCAATCTTATTGCAAACTAATTATACCAATATATGTCGATTACGTGCGTAATCCATAAAGTTTAAACCTTAAGACTTAAACACACATTTACGCTTTATATGCAATGTAAAGTATTTATTAGCGAATAAAAACATATAATTTATTTATGAAGAAATAATGAAAGAAGAATATTATTACACAATTTATTATTATGCTGTGTTTAATAATATAAATAGTATACCGAAACAAACAGTGGTAGTCCACTAGATACTTAAAATGGCTCACTTGTTAGAAAATAATGAAACCCCTGAATTATAGGTAAATACTATAAATATATAAATTTAAATAACTGGATATTAAAATCAAATTCTAACATTAGATACTATGATTAAATCTAATATTAAATAATTTATTATTATTAATATAGAATAATTAATTCAAATATAGTCAATAGAAATACCTAAAAACTATTGACGTATTGACTATAGTATGGTAGGGTTTACTCTGGTGTCAGAAAAGTCGTCAGTCACCAAATACTAGTATTATGCTATACCAATAATATAATTTATATTTTAAACAATACAAAATTTAAAAATAATAAATCTAATAAAAATAAATGTACAAAATGTTGTTTTTTAGGGATTACTCAACATCCGTTATCAACCAATATCAGAGAATAATAATTATTAAAGCCGAAACATTTGTTTAAATTTTTATTCCGGTGGTGGTACATCCATCACCAAAAATCTGAAACCCGAAATGATTTGGATGCAAAACCCTGTTCATAATATTGAAGTAATAAGTAATAAAATTAATTAAAAATACAATAGGTACCTACTACAATTAATTAAAATTGAACTTTATGATGAATTCAAATTACATTTTTTTCAAAAATTTTATCGGACAACTAGGTTAGTGTTAATACAATAATAATAAAAAAAATAATTAATATATTGGTATTAAAATACAATATAACATGTGATTATTTTGAGGTACATACGTATTTAACTTAAATATTATTATAATAAATTATTGTTGAGTATTTTGATAGCGTGAGTAACTTTTGTTATCGTAGTTTTAATATATTTTAATAAATTCCTTTGAATCTTTTGATTAGTATTTTTATTAAACCATCAACATGTACTAATTTAATATGCAATTTGAGATGTCCCATTTTTTTTCTTAGTAGTTATATTTTTAGAATGTTCATTCTGTTTATAGGTATATTATTATGTAAAATGGTTAGAAATCGTTTAAACGCAACTTGTTCTTGTGTTTCGATTCCTACATGTATTTAATAATTAATTTTCGTACATAGATACAAGCTGAATAAAAATTTGCCACATTTACGATGCACACCTACTACATACAATTGGCTACTCATCACGAACAGTGTAAACGTGACAGATATGTTGGACATAATATCATATAATAGATACAATAGGCACGTAGTTAGAATGATACCGGGGTTGAGGGA
This sequence comes from Nasonovia ribisnigri, assembly GCA_027563435.1. NCBI lineage: Eukaryota > Metazoa > Arthropoda > Insecta > Hemiptera > Aphididae > Nasonovia > Nasonovia ribisnigri. The sequence goes on along the minus strand of JANEHU010005190.1, from coordinate 219,135 downwards.
GCAAGAGAAAGAGAGAAAGATAAATAAAATAGAGTGAAAATATAAGAGTAAGAATGTTACCGATATATTTTGTACGAGGCATCTTTTATAGATTTGCTGATTTTATTTGAACCCTGAAATTTGGTACTGATTGTTATCTTCCTTGTTTATCGAAATTATCAGTATTAAAAGTTTTGTTTCAGGCCTAAGTATTTACCGAATATTTTTTATGATATTCTATAAACGAGTAAAGGTATATGATCTGTTTAAACAGGCTTTGTCCGCCTACAACTATATATATGTCAATATGCGTTTTCCATTTATCACACTTGTAGCATAATATAATATATATTAAGAGTACGTCACACCAGCATGTGTTTTCTCCGTCTTACACACGTACGAGTGTACGACACAGAAAAAACGCGTTTACTCAGTCTGAGTAGAACTCGCTTGATTTTGATTCTAGAGTAAAAATACCTATATTATAAAATTGAATTGTGACGATATATTTTGAGGGCAAATCAGTGCGTTTTTCCCATTATTCATAGTATAACGTTTATTATATCATTTAAAAATAGCATTTAACTTTACAAAATTAATTTTTTTTTTTTTAAAAACTCGCCGTCTTGCCCTCCAAAATATTGTCATCTCTTAATTTTGTAATGAGTGTTTGAATTTTAACTCCGAAATTGAGCGAGTTTTACGCTAATCATACGGGGGTGACGTCCTCTTAAATCAATGCTCATATTGCTATATAATTTTATATTTTTATTATTGTAGTATTAAAAAATTAGTATACATAGTATATCGCCGTATTATTTTTTTTTACTTACTTATAAAATAAATAATTATTATAAACTTGCAAACAAATGAAATGTATGTGATTTTTTCTTTTGTTGATCGGAAATAATACATTCAAAAGTTATATAAATAACTCGATGATGATTACCTATACCTAATTGAAATAGTAATAATAATACGTATGCATAAATAGTATGCAGTAAGTCTACTTAATAAAAAATATATTAATTTTTTAAATTTTGTAAATACCTATAACTCAACTATTTATAATATTATAGCGCATTATATTATCATATTATTATAAATGTATCAAGACTTAGGTACCTACTTGAAAATGCAGAAGTAAATTTTTGATATTAGGTTCTTTGGTGATTTAAGTAAATCCCAGAACGAAAAAATTAAGACAGTAAAATTTAAATTAATAACAATTTTTAAAAAGTTTGTTTTTTAAATGAATTAATGATAAAATTTATTAGCTTAATAAATTTCCAAGCATGAAACATAATCAGGGCTATGATTCTAATGCATTAGCATATTGTTTTCCTTATATACTGTATATAAACTGTTTGTCAGTTATGTCCACGATGTGGATCATACTGAATTTAATAAAATAATTTTTATTTTGTATATTTTAATCAAAATAAATTTACAAAAAAATATTATATAATGTATAACAGCATATTAAGAATTTTTGGAATATTCATTTGAAAAAAATTAATATGTAGGTAACCATATTAATTATTAAATTATGATAAGTAGATAATTAATGTTTTATTAATTTTGATGTGTCATATAATCATATTTAAAAACTGACGTTGTATTTTTTAACAAAGTTTCCAAAACTGATGGTAAAATATTTAATTATATTATATGTGATCAATTTTAATATACAATTATTTAATGATTCAAAAAGTTTAAAAATTATTTTTTTTTGCAATTTTTACCATTTTGTATTACATATAAGTTCTAACGTATAAATTATTAATTATCAGTATTTCAAACAGAATGAAATAAACTTAATATTCAAAATTAATAGATAATAATTATTTTGGTGTTTCAAAATTATTTTAATGCAATGCATTTCATTGCACAATATTATTTAATTCTTAGAACACAAATAATTAAATAGGTAGGTACCACAAATATTCTTATAGTTAGGTAACCTAACGATGTCTCTAAATTACATACTGATCGTGAGGAAAGTAGAGAAATGCATTTTATTGATAAAATATATAGATGGAATTATAGTGTTTAATGAATATTATAATATGTAACTATCAATAGGTACATATTATGAGATTGTATCGTAGTTGTAGTGTTCAATTGGTCTCTCTCATAATTATATTGGTAATTTATTCATTTATATTAATAACACGTGTATAAAAAAATAAATGTCATATATAAAATTAATTATATTTACAACTAAAGAAAAATAAATGACCTGACAGATATTACTTATTTCTATCTTAAGTAATATAAGTTAAGCTAAATCCTAAAGGCTTTAATAGTTTAGTTTGTTTTTATAGCACACTGTAATATTTCAATGTACATGCGGTAAAAATTCAAATATTTTATGCTTTTTTAACCTTTATTGTGATGTATAATAGTATTATATATCTTATAGTTTATTAGTATTGAGTATAAACAAAAAAAGTAGTATATCAGATATTTAAAATATACATTTTTCAATATGTTATTACATCGAACAAATATTGATGTTTAATATTATTCTATATACTTTTAAGGTTACCATAATATATTGTTTACTGATATTATTCGATTAATCAAATCATGAATGTTCTACATTTCGCTTAAATGTGTTTTGCTACAAAGAAGTATAATAATCAAACTCAGTGGTTCTATATATTATTATACTATTATTGTATCCCCAAAAATTCCAAGACTCATAACGAAATCAAGGATAATTTTGAAAGGTAATAATATATCGAACACAAACGAAGGGATTGTAACAGAAACTAAAGTCACGCATGTGGACTAGAAATTTGATATAGGCGGGGTCAGAACTAAAAAAAAACTGGGGGAAAACGCCGTCAATAAAAAGTAATCGAAATTCTGTAGTAGGTAGCAATAATAATGTAATACTGATTAAACTGGCATATAAACCGCACAGCTCAGCTACGTACATAAATATATAATAATATTTCACAGGTGTAGACTTAGTGCAATGATTTGTTTATTTTGAAATTTTTGGTCACAATTTAATAATTAATAGGTTCAACGAATCTGCAGGACACGTGACTGTAAGAAAATAATTATCGATAGGTATGCCTGTATTAAGCTCTTCAATGAAAACAGAGAGTGAAACAATAACATTATTTAAATTGTGAAAATGTTTATCGGCACGACTTAGTGTTATTTATGATTAAACTTAATTTTGTCAATTACGAAACAAATCGGCGAGATGATTAACTAGAAACAGGAAATAATATTATAATATCCTCAACGATTTGATATTTTTAAAAGTAGTACGAGTATTTTTTTTTTAATCGTTGGTAATCTCTCTTATTTGTCGAGTTATTTATTTATTTTTATGAAAACCAAAGTAAAACTATCCGTTTATCAATACACCAAGTGACGTATAATATAATATATTTGTTTTTTTTTTTATAATGAATCAAAAAGCGTATTTCATTCTCCGTTTAATCGTTGTATAATATTACTATATACACCTTGACCTTATCCCTTATTTTTCTACATCGTTTAATTATATCGTTTGTCAAATTATAAAACCTTTGACGATTAGTCGCCGGTCGAATAGACAGCGTTCGCTTGAGCGATAACGTGCTCGGAGGTACGGCGAGGTGGTAACACATTTACATAGGGGCGTCTTATTCTCAAAGGGGTATCGATTTTATCGTCCGAAAACACCGTGACTTCTGTGAGACGGTCACTCGGCAAATGGGAAGTCCTCTTGGCATCGCGTTCGTACACAGGCTCAAAACGTTTAATAAGTACAATAATATTATTATATTATTGTAGTAGGTATTGTAATATATCAAACACAAACACACTAACACATACGAACGCGTTAGTGTATAATAGGTACTACTGGAAGGACGGACACAATATGAGTATGCACAACCCTTGTCGCGTGTACACGCACGTCACGCCAAGGACGAGCCAAGTTTCTTTATTTGACCCGGACCACGGTCACGGTATCGGCCAAAGGCCAACGGTCTTGGGCACACGACGATTATTTACTAGCCCACGCACACACATACACACAATACGTGTGTGTTATACCTTTATATAATAAAACAGTACATTATACCGTATCGTGACGTCCGTGTTTTCGCGTTTGTAGGTACGCATATTATAATGTACAGCCGTCGTTGTCGTTATGGTTACAAGTCGCGGACAACACACGATATACTTTAAAGGGGGGGGGGGAGGGGGTGCGCGGCGATCAAGCTGTGTGTGGCAAGCAATCGCCCGGCATTGTTCGCGGCCGTTTTGCGTGGGTACGCTACTGGAAAATTTTCCACGCGCCCGGTTTCGACGTGGTGGCATTTCCGTGTCTTTCCGGTGGTAGACGAGGTGGCACCTACAGGGCCGGAAACTATAGCTGCTGGACCATGGTGGACCGGCGAATGGCGTACGAGGCGTACAGGAAGCGGACGGAAATACCTCGGGGACTCGACTATTTAGCCGAACGTCTGGTCCGGGCCGTCATCCGCGTGCAACCGAAAAACGTCCACGAATTCGCCGCCCAGTTTTTCAACGGTCTTTTGCAGCAACGCGACCATTGTAAGTACATGTATTAAAATATTATTACGTTGTTATTTGCGCACATTGTCATGTGATCGAAAAAATTTGTATGTTGTGATAGTGGAATAATATTCTAAATTATATTATCATATTGTAACAAGACCTAAAACGCAGTGTCGGTCCGGCTACCCGGTGGTTACCGAGGGCCCTATGACATTTTTCGGTGCCCACAGCTAAATGAAAAAAATAGTGTATAGTATTTAAATCGCACAGAATTCGTGACTTGTATATTTCAAATTATTTTTGAACCAATGACAAAGGCTGGTTTGTTTGACACATTATGCATATATCATTCAAATATCCGCTCTTATACTTCAGCGCATCACACTACAATAAAGTTCAAACGAATATTTTTAAAACTCAAAGATAAAATATGTCTTGAAGTTAAACTTGTCTGTTTATCATCCAATGTTCAATCGAAGATGAAATTATTGATTTGTCAGAATCTTTCAGCAATAAATTACAAATTAAAATGTTAGTAGTAATAGTATAATAATTTAGTTATATTTTATTTAAAAAATGTTATATTTTATATTCATTGATTTTTTTTTTTTTACAATAAGGTATAGGTATTTTTGTAATTTAATGTGTACAAAAATTGTAAAAAAAAAATATGTAAAACATTGTTGGTTATAATTTTTTTTAATAATTACAAATTTAAAAATAAATTATATTGCGATGTATATTAAATTGTTTTTTTAAAGTTTGTATGGTTGCAATCGTGAACCAAACTGACACTGTAGTGTTTCATAGATTTTGGAAGAACCTTAAACTGTCACTTATAATTCCATAATTATTTTTTTCACAGTAACTTTGGGTTTTACAAGTTTTAACATTTCTTTTTTTTACAAATAGTTATTAAGAATATTTTTATTTCAATTATACGCAAAAAAACTTGGAAAACACAAAAAATAAACTTTGTCATGTGGGAAACAACTTGTTTAAGTTAACGTTATCTATATGTACGTAATATGTCATCCGAGGGAGTCAATAATATTGTTTATACATGAAATACTTTTGGCTCCCTATTTTCTTGTATGTGTCATTGGCCCGTATTCAACATAATACGGGCATTAACATTTTTATCTATAGAAGATTATTGTTTATACCTATACTATGTTTGTATGACACAAACAACTAATAACTGGGCATTATTTATGAGCTTATGACCCGCTGGCCTGGGTTGATGACTCAATAATAATATCATGTATTTTATAATGAAAATTATTATTTTAATTCTCGTTTAATGCTCAGCAGTAATATTGTTAATCGGCTAATTTTTTTCACCCGTCATCCTCTAAATTGTATGAAAGCACATTTTTCTAGGTTGCAGGGAAATAAAAACAAGGTAAGCGAAAAAAAAAATTGATTCTAAGGAGAAAAAATGTTTGCTTTTCTACTGAAAACCCGAAATAACACGGTCGTAAAAAAAAAAACTACGGAAGTCAAATGTTATGGACAATAATATATAGTCCCCGCAACTCGACTTGAGAAACTCGTTCGGCCAGTTATATTGTCTCGTTTATTGTACACACGACCATTTTATAGGTTTATTACGTGTGTGTGTGTGTGTGTGTGTGTGTAAGTAGCAAACAACCATTACGTTTATTATGCCATGATAACATTCGTATTCCATATTATTTTTGTCGTGGTGGTCAACGACGACGGTGCAGCAGTATATAGACCGCTTTATTTAATCTCGTTGAAAATCCCACCACCGTCATATATTATTATTTACAGACGTCATCCTGTGACTTGATTGAAAAACTATTATTATAAGCCCACAACCCTTTCTGAGTTTCTGAGTTTCACGTTAATCGTGCAACATGACAGAAGTACGCATTTCCGATAAACCGTCTAAGCCTCTCCCGGCGAAACTCCGCTAGAAATAATATAATAATAATAATAATAATATATACTTATAACCAATTTTTCGGTTTAATTCCCAACTCGGAATTCGATTTGTTCCGATGAGGGAGTACGTCTATATAATTTGTTCAGACTTGCATCCTAGTAACATCATGTCGGTAGATCAATAATAATAGTATTAACAATAATAATAATACAAATAATAACAACACTGCAGGATATGGACATTTAGACAAATTAAAAATGGAATTTAATGAATCTTACAGACACAAATCAAGAACGCATTTTTGTTTTCAGTTTCTGTTTACATTACATCGTAAGATTTTTTAATCCTGTCTAAATACTAAATAATTCATAAATTAATTAAAAGTCCAAGTATTGATCTGTAGCAAGAATACATTTTAATGTACCTACCATATTTTTAATTTATTTGATGTACCTACTTTCATTTTAAAATATTATTATTGAAATGCCTTGTATTTAACCAACTAATTTGATACACACTCGAGAACTAATATATTTTAAAGTTTTTTTCAGACATTTTAAACCAAATGGTTTAATGTAACTTATGTTGTAAATAAAATAAACTTATTTAAATTATATTATACCAAGGTCATCCAATTAACATTTCAACAAAAGTGAAAAATAACAGATTTTTGAAGAATTGTAATTTATTTAGACTTTTAGTATTTTATCATTTTAAAAAATATCAATATCATCTTTATAAAACGAACTAATTTTACTTTTAAGTTTATTCTGAAGTCTGTATTGAAAAAAATGTGCTCAAAGTGATATGCTTATATGTTGTAATTCGTTATTTATTAAGAGTTATGTATTTTTATTTTTGGTTTAAGTAGACAAAAAAAAAAAAATTAAAACGAAATATTGATTAAAATTAAACTAAATTATTAGTTTTGAACTTTTGAAATGGTATAAAGTATAAAGTTGGTCATTGCAAACAGAATACAATTAAATAAATAAATCGTTTTAATGATAGTAATTATTGTTTATCTTAATATATAATACGCAATATGTACTTACCATGTTACTGCTATTATGCCTTGTTAAAAAAAAAATAACATTATGTTGAGGATTTGTTTTCAGTTAATTAAAATTATTATAGCGTGGATTTAATATGGTTTTCTTATGCATCAGCCAAAGAAACGACGAAAAATACTGATATTTCAATAATATTGATGTGTTTTTTATGTTTACTTAATAATTAATATATTTGTTCATACGTGGTGCATGATGGTATTAAAACAGCTTAGTGATATCTCTATAATATGGTAAAATGGTTATTTATAATACCTAGTTTGAATTAGAAATATTATAATTTAATATAAGTATTGTATTATGTAGGTTTTATAGTTTCAGTCAGTGACGTAGCCAAAATTATGAAATTGGGGTGGGGGGAGGGTTAAACACCTGGTTTCAGTTATTTAATTTACCATAATTAACAATACCCCAGTATTTTTGGAATCGTTTATAAGGATCCTTAAGTATTTTTTTGTTGAGGGATGGATGTATTGATTTTACAATGTGCTTTATTTTGTTTTTTTGTGTCTTTTATTTTAAAAGTTTTTATTTTTATTTTTTAAACTAATTTGTGCTTAGAGTTCCTCTAAATATTTGTTAGTGGAGATTAAAAAAAAAAAATTATGAGTGGCTAAAGTTAGACTTGACAAAATTCATAAAAAATCATAGCAATTAATAAACCATTTTGAGTTATAAACTCATACAATTTTTCATTTTTATATCTCAGATTTTAAAATTGATTATAAGATTCCTTCTAAGTTTGTTTACTTTTCTCAAAAAAATGTCTATCGGGATTCAATTTAAATTTTTATTTTTGTTTTGAAGTTAAAATTTTTACAACATCGGATACTCACTCGATTTCTCATGGAACAGTTTTCTTATTTCGTCGTCATTCAAAAATGATTAACCGTAGGTACTCAAAATGTACATCAATTGTTTATATCATAATTTACTATATTTTATTGTACATAATTTCAAAATATTTTGAGTTGTTTTCAGCTATTTATGGACATTTTCAATTTATTTTTTCTTTAAATGGCAATACAATAAAATTGTATTCGTTAAGTAAAAATGATAGAAAATTTAATATAAGGCTCTTCACATATTGTTACAATATCAGTTTAATAAAACTTAAAATATATGATCAAGATTATTTTTATGAGCATTTTAAGCTAAAATGTTGTCAACATTTATCAAATTGAAAATTTACCAGTTATTTTGTAGTTAGAAATGTATAAAATGTTCAATTTTTAGAGCTATAGATTGAAATTGTACAACAAGGTTTTTATAGTTATTTTAATTATATATTTGGATGAAATTACAATATATTCAAACAAAGAATAAAGATTTTAGTTATTTAACTATAATTTAAAAATATTATTTGTGGATAACTACTTGAAATTTTTAGTGTAGGTATATGTTCTTATATTTTATACACACAATGGCATTTTCCAATTTTTTCGACAGAAATTAATTTAACCTACTGTAGTTACTAATGTCTAATACTCTAATGGTAAAATAAATTTCTTTAATATATATATAGGTACCTACTTAGTAATATTATATGTTGATTCTTTGCTCTGAACCCTCTTTCATATATTATAATGATTTTGTATTATTAAATTTAAATTACAGTGACTTCTCTAGACACCTAATGTACAGCAGTGTGTTACCAATTCATTCGTTTTTCTAAATGTAATAATTAATAATATTATGTTAGCTTAGGTGGTATGTACGATGACAATAAAGCGTATGAGAACTGTGAATAATCGCTTTATTTCTGATAGTTTGAGTTAAAAAGATTATATACTATATATATATTATAATTTGAGTTATTTAATTTACCAGTAACAACACACGTGTCCACGGATCTAAGATAATTTTAACACTGTCAAACGCACTGAGTGTAATCTGACACATTTGTATATTACTAAAAACATCATCGGCTATAGACGTCCGAAGTCATAAAATAAGTTTGAAATATATTCATACAACAGAATTGTAGATGGTAACAAAATATTACGTTTTTCGTTTCCTAAACTTTACATTTGTATAATGTATAATATGCACACATAAATAGTAATGGTTGCAAGTATAATATTTTCAGTTTTGAACTGAAATGGTTGTTCTAAAAGAAATTTAATTTTAATACCATCAGACATCAGCCACCGATATGAATTCGTTCCAAATATTATATTGTGTTTAATATTTAATGAAAAGTTCAAAGAAAATACTTTTCATTTTTGAAGATGACAAAATATTTTAAATGTTATAAGCTCTTATAAAAAAAGTAATGTTGCAGACGTTACTGAGAAATATAAATAAATAAATACACAATAGATTTTATTACAAAGCTCTTAACTTTCGAGCCTCATTACTGTGTATAACATTTAGATCTTTCAGATACTCAACTTGTACAATTTATAAGTTATAAGCTTATAATCAATGCATTATAATTGTTAACTTTAATGAATATTTTATCTCGATAACATATTAATGATAATCTTCCTCGTGATTAAAAATAATTTTAAATATATAGAGCCTATAGCCTTGGCCCTTGACTATATGAATAAATGTTTTATATATTTATTTATTTTTAAAAAGTCCTCTCTCGTTTATTTTAGACACATTTTCAGCAAATACAATTTCTGAATTATACTATACTTCAAAAGCCGTTCCATAGTAAATAATTTTCAAAAAACAAAATATTTACCTACATTTATAGGCGATTTTTCCTCACCTATATATACTTATTTTATATAAACTATTATTAAAATCTCATATTAAACTTATTTGTGTGATTGAAGTACGTGTAGATCATAACAATAAATATATTGATTAATTTTATTGTTGTGTTTATGATAATAATTAATAGGTAAGTAAAGAAAAAATACTCTAGAAATTTGACAAACGATAATATTTAAAAAATGATAAAACAAAAAAAATACATGAAGGTCACATTTAGAGTTACCAAGGAGGATCGAGATTTATTTTTAATTTTGTGTACCATAATAACACTTTTAATTTTAAATTAAATGTATATAATAGTATAGTATGTTTTTAGTACACGTACCTATAGTTCATATTATCCATTGCGTAGTGGTTATACAAGGCTACTATAATTATTTTTATGTGCAGATATTTATGTATACTCACTTATTTTACATAAACATTGGAGACTTGCATGGCATATAAATAAGTTACACTCAACATTTTTATAAAAATAGTTTCCTATTTTTTTGTACCAATAAAATCAACTCTCTTTAACATCTGATATAAAAAAATACAAGAATCATGGTATATTGAATATCAGATGGAACTGGACACATGTATCTACAATTATAGTCATTAAATCATTTTCACTCTGATTAATGACTTATAAACAAAAATGTAAGGTCTGAGAGTGGATAAAGTAACTTCTGATTGAAATTGGAATCTCCCTAACAACCAACCTCCCGGAGAGCCAAGAAAATTATCATATACTGACGGACAACAATGCCAACAATAGTTAGTCAGCCAGAGTCTATCAGAGTTTAAAATTTTACTTTGTTCCATGCTAAAATGTATAGGCCGATTGTTGAGCACTGATTAATTAAAATTTGAGATTTGCACATACATTTTCTATATGGTCTATTTGTAATTTATGGTGCACACAAAACATTCATAAAAAATATAGACTTGAATAAATGATTCGTCCATACGGGTTCTAATTACATTTTAATTTTGAAATATAATTTAATTTCATGTTACATTTAAAAAAAATGCACAGTAACATTCAGCCAAACAGATTCACTCACGGCTACGTCTGAGTTGTATACGAATTAATGTGTTTATATAATTTTTACTATAAATATTTTGTTTATATAATGTTAATATAAAAAAAAATACAAAACGAGCAAAGAAAACAAATTTGAAGCGTTTCTTCGTCTTTAATTTTTATTATAATCTGAACCTTAAATTAAATTATAACTAATAGTTTATACAATTGCACAGTATTGATAGGTAGTTATAATTTTATAATATGTTTAAATTGACATGATTAATTTGTTAGACCTCGTAACTAAAAATAACATATGACATATTATATTATATATCTAATCATATAAATAAAAATTAATAATATATTTACGGCTGTGAAAGGTATTAGTCAATTTTTTAATTAATTTTAAATGAATTCAAACATAATAGTATATTAAAGACAATAACAATTGACACATTTGTGGGGCTATAAAAAATAATAATTTAATCATATTCTAATAAAAATGACAGTCGTATTGATAACCAAGACTATGAGGACAAACATGTGGGGGCGTAATAAAAGGGCGTAAAAGGTATTTTATACGTAATATTTATACTGTAACCAAGTACGGGTTTCTTTTAATTTATTATATTACATTGAAAGTGGCATTACTAGTTGGTACACAATAAACAAGCACATCTGACGACTTCTTTAATTATTTTGTAATTTAGTTTAATTAATATAAAAACTAAATAGAACTGCTGCAGTGCTTTGATGTTATGACTCAGACTCAACATGTGAACAATTTTATGTTGAAAGATAAAGTAAACCGTTTCTATTAGAGAACCTTTAATACGAGAAGAATACTATGGAAGTTGAGCTACAATAAATACAGTTGAAAATAAAAATAAAAATAAATTTTATTAATTAAATGAAAATTGTAAAACTAGTCAAATTTACTAACACACGTTAGCAGATATTCATTTTTCTTTACACGATTTGAACTATATATAAAATTAAAACGTATAATACCCATTCGTTTTGAAACACACTTTCAAAAATAAAGTACTTTTAGTACTAATAATTATAATATAGTTTTTTATAGCACGGCAATATGGATAGGCAATTCCGCTACAGCAGTTTAGTGGGTTCGTGTTATTTTTAGGCAACTATCTTATAAGTTATAACCATGCAATTTTTATTAGGTGTTTGTTTTTATTTTTTACATTAATATATATTAAATATTAGTAATATTAAGTATATTAGTATTGATTATGACGATCACATGTATTTCAAAGTTATAATTAAACACCGTGGATAACATTTTTGACCTCAGTAAACCAAAATACCTTTTGAAATTCACTAATCTAAAAAATTAACATACTTATATTTTTAACATCATTATACACTACATTGACTATTATATTATAATAGTGTGTATATACACGCCATCGTATAAAAAAATATACACATACCTAATAAAAGTTTTTTTTTCTTAGATTTGCATTTAACTCATAACTATATTTACATTATAAAATACACATTTCAATATTAGGTTAGGTTAAACTATAAAGTAATGGAACTATTTGAGATTAACTCAACAACTTACCAAATACCAATACATGTATAGTATTATGTAAATATATTAATTTTAATTATGTTTACTTAATATAATAATATATTGCTTGTTTTTCATGTTATATCCTTATTTGTTAAAGCGTTGGTATTAAAAAAAAAACTCCTAATGATTGTAGCTCAGAAGTTTATATGGTTCTAAGACCAATGATGATGTATGTTAAATATTTATAATATTATGTACTTTAAAATACGAGTTTGATCTAAATGCGTAAATTATTTTAGAGTGTTTTCTGTTATACTATTAATATTTAAATTTTTGTCTTGTAGTAAAATTCTATAATTGAAAATTTTCAGTAATATTTAAAAGTCTGAAAAAAATGTTAATACATTACACCATTGTAGTCATACATTGGACTGATGAAATATTATTTATCAATTACCTAATGATTATGATAATTGTTAGATTTTAGATTTTATTTTTTAACTATTTTTGAATTCAAAGTTTTACACAATACTTTAAATAATAAAGATTTTTTTATAATTTAATTACATTCTATTTTAAATAACATTGTGCCGAGTATACAACATTTTATATTGTTCGTAGGGATGTCCTGTCGTACGCATTTTGTCAAATTTTTATGTAATATTGTCTATCAAAAGTCAATAAATCATCCCTGAGATACGCTCGTTTAACACATGTGCCATTCCAGTACATTGGTTAAAAAAATGGTCGTTGAAATACCAGTCTTCAGATATTATTTTTTCCCCGAAAATAAATAATTTAAAAACTTGCAAAAAACAATATTGGTACTTTCACAAAAAGTATAAAATCAAATTATTCTCAATCAGATTGATGACGAGACATCGAATTGGAAGTCTCTAAGGTTCACAAAAAAAAAATTAAAATACTATGTAATTTTAAAAGTTTCATCACTCTTAATAATTAGAATATTATATGAAATTTCAATCTGTGATTGTATTTATTATTTTATTATTTAGTAAACCCACACGTCATTCACAGCAGCGACACAAGTTTGATGTAACAGGCGTCTATGTTAAACTGGCCAATAAAAGGCACTGTCTAATTTATAATAAAAGTGAGTTCCGAATTTCTTGAATGCAGGGACAGAGTTGTCTATCAAAAGTACCTATTGAAACATGAGAAGTGGCCAATACTAAAATATCATGTTTTTGATAATTTTAATGTTTGACACGGTATTATAATATAGGTAGTTTCGAGGCATGTGTGTGGTCGATAATCGAAAAAATATCAAACCCTCGTTAGTTCCTATAGTAGCAGGTAGGTAGTTTATTGTGTAATCTGGCCTCACGCACTGTATGCCATCGGTTTAAATTTTGGTGAAAATTAAAATTACGTTTCATTAACTTTGGTCAATATTTATTTACGTTGGGTACATTTTGATGCAAATCAAACATAGCCATCAAACCAAGTATCTATCAAGTAATCAATGCATATAAGAAAAAAACATTGAATCATAGATGTTTTTAAAATTATTCTCGGTTTGCTAGTAGTAACCTAGGTATACAGTAACATGATGTTATAACGCTTTTAAGGTTATACCTATCCAAAAGGTAGGTTAACCTACCCATCTAAAAGCCATTACGATTACGAAAAAAAAGTTGTATCGAACCCAAAAATATAATATTTTCTTTGTGAAAAGTACATAAAAGAACAATAAATTAAAATAAATTATAGCATAAGAAAATGTAGGTGTTCTAACCCACCAACAATATTTTCTACAACATTAAGATCATTTAGATTGTTTTCGAATATATAAGAAATTAATTAGATATTTATTAGAAGATAATATTTTCAAGAATTTACGTATGTATTTATAATATTAACAGTATAAAAGAATTTAGTTTCTTAATTTTGAATAAATTTAAGTTATTCTACCTACATAGACAGGTACCATTAAATGAGACAAATAATTAACTAATTAATAATGTCGCAATTAACTCTATATATACAAATTTTAATTACATGATTAATTTATAAAATTGTTTATTGAACATCCAGTCTATATTATGCTTTAAAAAAAGTTTTATATTATAAAAATATAAACCTTCCAAATAATAATCGTTTGATAAAATCTGATCAACATATACCACTAGAATAGTTAGGATTCCATATAACAATAAAATATGTAGATGAATGACTAGAATGTTACATATTTTGGACAATTCCATCTCGGATGTTTCTAAACTATATATTTTATAATTAATAGAATACAATAGAAATATAATTTAATAGAAACAACTACGATTGTATTTGGGAGTTTAATTTGACAGAAACAACGCAGTTCGATGTCTTATCTTGTATAATTATCAAAAAAAAAGACGTAAAATGATTGTTTTCAATAAATAAAATAAAATTGTTAAAGAATAAGTACAAAGTAAAAAGGTTATGTATTTTCGAAAAATTGTACAAATATATCGTGTACCCAGAAAATATTGTTATTGACTACAATAATTGTTCTTTTTTTAAGAAAATGTATCAATAAATAAAAAAAAAAATCTGTTAACATTTTAAAATATGTAATTTGAGGAATAAGAATATAATTATGTAAATTAGTTATGAGCTAATGAGCTATATTATAACAACCCTGATTAAAACAATGATCATCATAATGTTTTTTATATGGCCTGTCCAATTATACAAAATTGTGTGCATAAGTCACGAGTAACGGATCAAAATACTTACATCAGTTTTTAAGTTAAATTAAAAAATTATCCCTTTCTTCTTGAGTTGTGTGAACGATTCTCAGTAACATAACTTGACAAGAATTCCAAGGAATGGTTAGGTCCAAGAATATTGAAAAATGTTTGAAAATTAGGAATTTAAATGCAAATAACATTTTATTCTGAGAGCTTTAAAAAAATATTTTCCAAGAACAAAATTCGTTTTGTACATTGTGTAGAATTAAAATATGAAATATTTATTTTTAGACTCAGAGCGCTCAGTTGAATTTATTGATTTTATAATGATTTTTTTTTCATACATGAATGTTCTCTTTACACGATGAACAACGAAGTAGTCGAAATAATGGTTCAATTTTCAACTTCAGTATCTTTTCGGGTGGGAATATGAAACTAGTTGGTGCATTCAAGAGATAAAAATTTAAAACTTCTAGTACTTTTCAGAAACATAAAAAAATTAAGGTAGAACGGGAAGTTTACGCAAAATTGGTTTTCGAAAAAATATTTATTTTTTAAGACTACTCGATTTTTAATTTTTGAATAGTATTTGTAATGCATTTTTATATTTTCATGGAATTTTTCATATATTTTATATGTTATATGTTTGTGCAATGTTGAAACTTAAGTTCAATTCATAAAAAAAAAATATTAATGAATAAGCTTTAAAATTAATTTTTTTTTGCTTAGATATATTTTTTATTTTGTGTACTTTATACATACGTAGACAATGCTCCATTTATAATGAAACTTATATAAATAAACCTTTAAAAGAAGTACCTAGTAAGAATAGTAAAGTAAAAGAAAAGATTTAGTATAATATTTTATATTATTTAAAAAATAATTTAAAGGTATTTTTTAGTGCATTGCAGATTATTTTACTGTAATTTTCAATAAAGCATATTTCTTCGTTTTAGCACATGAAAATCGACGTTCTTATAATAATCAATTGTTAATTTATTTATTAATTATTATGTTAGGCCATGGAATTCTATTACAATTACATATTCGAGTTTTTTTATTAAAATACACTGGTAATTAAATTATACATGAACAAAAATTAAGTTATAATTTTCTTTGAAATTGCATAATTAAAATAAAACAAACATCTAATAAAATAAAAATATGCACAACGCGTCTTTGTACATATGAGTATAATATCATTCAAATGTTATAAAGTCAAATTATTTATACGTGGTACATTACACAAGATGATTCATCAAACATCCTCAACCCCCTTTTTCGTCAACGATGCAGATATTCACAATATGATTTTTGGAATTTTTTAATATAATATTAAATATCATACTTTAAAGTAAAAAAGATTTATTGTACTAATAAAGAAATTCTATTTTTTCAAATGTAAAGTAAAACCACCTTTTTAATGTAAATTATTTATTGGACACTTTTTCTGAAAATGTTGAACTATCAAAATTCGAACGAGTAGTCTTAAGTAATTTAACTTAGTGTACTAAGAATAATTAGGTTCATGATAATGGGTTTGGAAGATATAGAGGCTAACATGATTTGAAAACTTTAGTCATTAATATTAATCAATCAATATTTTCGATTTCTAAAAATGGTACAAGTATAAAAAAATACTAAATAAAATTATTCACTAAATAATTTACACTAAAAAAGGAAGGTTCTCATTTAAAAATCATAAGATTGTATTGCCACTGGACATTTTAAGTAATGCAAAAAATATCAATAATTTAGAAATATGGTCCTTAAGTAAATTTCAAAATAACAAAGATCACAATTTGAATAAATACATTATTAAAGGAAAAATTGGAGGTGTGCATGCTTTTCGAATCACTCCGTATATATGACTAAATAAATATAATATATAGTTATAGTTATTAGTTTAAATTTAAATTAAATAATGTCAAATATACTATACTGTCCATACTGAATTTAAAAACGTCCAATGCAAACATTCATGATTATAGGCATACATTTATTTAAAATACATGCAATTTTTTTAATTATATGGGCATGTGGGTAAGATACTTACAACAGATTTATAGGTTGTAGTCCGCTAGTCTCTAAATCAAAATGATAGTAAAAACTTTATTCATTTTTAAGATATTGTGAGAAAAAAACAATACCTACCAAAATATACGTTTTAATTGTCTGTATTCCCGAGAACGATCCCGTTCCCATGACCCTTTGGGGATTTCCATCGTCCTCATTCTAGGGCAGGGAAAGCCTTAGTTGTGCACACTACCATGGTCAGTGCGAAGAAACCAATCTACCATAAATTATTATTATGCAGCTCTTCAAAATACTCATATTACTTCCTAGCAATATCTTAGTAACCATACAATATTATTTGACTACCTAATTTTATTTTGCATGCACTATTTTGGCTGGAGATCCAATCGCAATTATTGCAGTTAAACTCGTCTAACGCATTGAGTCACCCATTGACTGTTGACCTATATTATTAATGAACCCGTTGTTATCATGGTATCTTGTAAATGTAATTTATTAATTTAATATATTGTTATGCATTGACTCATCTACAACAATCGACAGCAGTTACAACAAAGGTATTATTCTGATAAAATAAATCGAAAAATTAAAATTAAATTATTATTACTGTTCGGGACATGCTCTTTGCGATTCACGTACCTTGTCATTTTCATTACATGTACTATAATTTTACTACCATTAATTATTCTATATTATTATCTTTGTTATATATTAATATATTCGTCTGTTGTTTTATCGTGTTGTTCTGATGTACATAATTGCAAAATATGTATAATAATTTAGTAGTCGATCAACTGCAGTTGTGTCTTCAAAACCACATAGCAGTATAGTATAGTATAATATTTTGTTTTATTAATGTAGATTGTGGTTTACATAATATTACAACAGCGTCTTCATCGCTAGTCGTTTTTTGACATATTAATTAACAAACTCGTGCCAAATAATTTTAGATATTTGCTTATCGTATATTCATCGACGTTTTGTTCATTTAAACACGTTGTTGTTAAACTTTTAGGTATAAAAATCCCTATAATTTAGCCTCTTTTCCCCCCTAACCCGGCCGTAAGGTGTTCTTACCATCAATGATTTTTTCAAAATAAGCGTATCTTGTTTATTATTATTCTGTTTTTATATTAGCACCAATCCACATTTTAATTTAAATTGTGTAATTTTATTTGACTTCATTTAATATATATTGTAACTTTATTTTAGCCTTTTGTAAGAAGTAAGCTTTGCCCATGGTAGACCGTGAGATGTGATCCAAAGTTAAATAATATAAAACCAATTCCATTATATTTTGATTAATTAATTGATATATTAATTATTTTTTTTTATCTATCGATATCCATTTGTATAATTACTATAAATAATATAATCTTATACATTCATAAAATTATCTATACCTACCTATATAGTACATATATCAACTATCCCCAAAATTATACAGTCCAATTTTGTTTTCGATATTTATTTACCACCACTGATTATCAGTTTCATTTATTATTCTTATTTTATTTCGTACAGTTGATAAGTCCCACGAAAGTTTTCGTCAAATCTGACTATGGTTAAAATATTATAGTTAAAATATATTTTTGTAATTTCAATTCGAACTAGTTACTCAAATTAAATTAACATTTTTAGAATGGTTTTTATTTAAAAGTACCTAAACCAAAATTATTTGCCACACAATCTTTATGTTTATTTGCATCTTGAATTAATTTGATTGATATTGAATATAGTAGGCATCAATGTATCATATATATTACGTTTCTATAATAGAAAATGATCTTTACAGTAATACACCCTAGAGGTAGGATATTTAAATAAAGTAGACGCTCATTGTATTTACCGTATTGCTCCCATGTTGTTAATATGCATTTACTGTAATAGACAGCTGACCAAAATATGCGATCAATGAATGCGGTTTTTGTCGTTGTAAAACCCAAAAGCGTAATTGTTTATCACAAAGTATTATTTGTTTTTCGCGTGACATATCTATATCTTTTATTGAACTTTTGACAATAAAAATTGTAACTAACTGGATGACTAAGCGTCCACACATCATTAAGGCACTTTGTTCAATATTTAATATAACTTTATAGGTATTTTGGGTGAAATATATGACCTACAGACATTAATTGTGTTATTCATAGCCTACCCACGAATTTTTATTAAATCCAAAATGTACCAATAAAAGAGGATTATATGGTCTTGTTGGATAAATGTTTAACAGTAGATATAGTCCACGATATAGTAGTTGTATTTATACTTGTGTCTTTATACTCTTTAGACATGCTTTAATATGTGTTAACTTTTCTATTATTTATTACGCCATTAAAAACAAAATGTACGTCACGTTATATAAACACATCATATTTTATGTATCTCATTCGTTTTTGAACTATCCTAAATTACTAACTGTGTGACCACATTGACAGGTTATTTTTGTCATCACTGTATTTATAATGGTTCGATTACAACATAAATACAACAATAATAATTGTAAGTATCTACTTCTTATACTAAATTTATAGTCAAAGGTTGTAATAATGTACTGAATATTATTATTTTCAAAATATTATGTCACTCTTAGTAAATATCTAGTTATTATAAACATAATATACGTTTCTGATGCTTTTAGAATATAATGGCAATAAATTTAATGAGTAATAAATAATAATATAGATACATTTATATTTACACCTTAGTCGAATCTAATTCAATAATATATTAAGAACATCTTAAATATCAGTTAGATAATTGAGTTGACCCTATTTAAGGATCGAATACTCACTGGAATTTTCATCAAATTTCCATTGACTTGATGAACATTTAATTATGTAAGTAATAACCTTATAATTACAGATAAATAAAACTTTAAATCAATATTCTATTTTAGTGGTTTAAAAAAGGTACCTATTGTTTAAAATATTATAAAAAAGGGTATTTAACCAAATACATATTTCTGTAAATTATTTAAATCATAATAATGCCATAATAATATTATAACAGCTATTTTAGATTCTGATTGGAGAGATGAATTTATTGATTTTACAATGACGTATATTTATAAAATTTGACAAAATAATGATTACACCTAATAATATAAAAACCATAATTTTTAAATTATTTTGTTGTCAACATTTAAAAAAAATATTTTTTAACTAAGGCTTGAAAATGTATTACGAGGTCCCTTATAAGTAGTTCATACTGAAATTAAAAATCTAGAAAATATTTAAGTAATATACTGAAACATATAACTTGTAGGAACTTGGAACTTTTAATGTATACTATAATTATATTTTATACATACAATGATATGTTAAAATGCAATATTTTTGGTAACAATTAATTAAACCTTCTATAACATTATTAATAATAAAATTAATTACTTTAATAGCAATATAAAAAATATATAATAAAATATATTTAATAATAAAGGTCGACCGACTAGTAGAATCTTGCTCAGAAACTTTTTTTGTGTTAAAAGGTTTCATTAAATTTCAATTTAACACACACATGACACTTACTTACTCAATAACGAGTTACACTCGACAACTAATGTACTTCAGAGGAGTTATCGGTACTTCCTCTTTTAAAAAAAATCTTTGATGCTACTTTTTATACTTGATAATTTCTTTACAGTTAACCAGTAAATTAATTGATAATAAATTAATACATTTAAAATTTTGAATAGAAGTAAGAAATATGTTCTTCAACATAAATCCCCAAACATATATTTTGAATTTAAAAATTGAAGACGTTTTGTGTAAACAAATTATCGATTGAAAAATGAATACAAACCTTTAACTTTAATTTGTTGGTACATTCTATAAGGAAGCAAAATAATGAGGGTAATCATTGAACTCCAAATATTTATTTTAGTGAACTCGTTCCCATAAAAAAATATGGTCAGTCTCAAATCGTTAGGTTACAAAATATGCAATAAATTATTATTGTACCATTATGCTTTTATGAAATTATATTATAATATTATTATATATAGGTAATAATAAATTAATTACATTTAATTTCGTAAGGTATAATATACATTTATTGATTTTTTTTAAATTCAGAATACACTATTCAGTATAGATGCACGTAAAAATAAATTTTATTGCTATCCTATTATAGACCTTATGGTCCGCATAACTTGAATTTATCGATGCACGTAGGTAGTGTTGTTTTTGGTGCGAAACATTCATAATTGTTGTGACCAGTCAACGTTGCCAGGTTTTTGGAACGAAATAAGGTGTTTTTGCAGTATTCGATTTGTCGTATCCCGTTGTTTACACGGCTCGAAGCTTTTACAATTACCTACTAGGACGTTGCTCGTTTCGCTCGGACTAGCAATAATAGTTTATAATTATCGTGCGAAATGTATCAATAGGTTGTAATATACGTGCTTTTAATACTTCGGCGACTCGTCGGTGACGGTGTAGAATGCTCTCGATTTATCGATTGGCCGTATGGCGCGGCGAGACGACGACCGATTCATGTGTAATTAAAATCGGTGGGCCTCTACCACCGCCACCACCTACACTACCACAAAAAACTCCACCCACGGAGCCGAAAGTGGGAGCGCATATTGTGTGTAAAATATAAATGACGACACTGTGTGCTCTTTTTTTCAGGCTGTTCACTCCGATTAACCCTAGTGATTATACGAAATATCTGAATCCCCGGGGACTATAGCTATCGCGGTTTGCGGGGTGGCACAATCATACAGTTACACGCACCGCGGTATCATAGTGTGCGCGGCTATGGACATTTAATTGACGTAAACGCATAAAAAATTAATGGATCCAAGGGAAAATAATAAAACTAAATAAATCTTTGTGGTAAAACCGATTGAAAAATGTAATTGATGTATATTGGTTACTGTATACCTACTATCTTGAGATTCTGTAGAATTATATAATATGTTATATACCTATATAGTGCACCAGGTTAGGTGCACTAACTAATAATAATAATAATATTTATGTATTACAGTTTCTCATTGGGTGGGTGTTGGTGATTATTGTCTGATGAATATGTTTTTTGATACCAAATCAATGACAGCAATAATGTCTCCAGAAGAATATAAACATGTGTTTTGTTCAAAAAATCTTATTCTGGTGACAAATAATCACCGATAAATACATACAATTTCAGAAATCGCTTAAGTACTACCGGAAAACGATCACTTAAAAGACTTAAAAATACAATTATTGTTCACTTTATCTATATAATCATGTCTAACGTACTTTGGCACGTTTACGAGCCTATTGAAACGGTTTACATTATAATATATGAATGGAAATAATTAGAAAATATAATATTCATTGATGAGGAAGTTGATAACACATTAAAAATGGCTCATTTAAAGCCGTACATACTATGAACCACAGTTTATATTTAAATTAAGATATGACAATAGTTTTTCATTCTAGTTCAAGAGTTGAATTACAATTTTCAATTTACCAGATTTATTTCTAATACATGTTTAATATATACATAAAATATGTGTACGTATTATTTTTTGTGTTTAGAAAATGAATACAAATACTAAGTATTGTAACAAGTCTAGTTGTGTCGTCTTTCGTTCCTTATTTACAAAAACTATTAAACTTGGGTCTTCATAATATTTCCATCGTAGTTCTATATTTATTAAAAGAAGGGTTCCCAACACTTAACAATGCAACAAACTAATAACTATAATAGGTCAAGAGTAATTTATTTACTTAATTGTATTGTATACATTATACAATATACATATTGAATGAAGCATCTTAAATGTTAAACAACATTTAATAGGTATATATAATATATAATGAAGATTGAATACATTTTCTTAACAAGTTTGGATCACCAACTGTACTCAATATTGGGTTCATTTCAATTATTTGCCTTATAGTAATTACATTCAGCTATGATTCTATATTTATTCATTTTATTTTATGTATTAAAATAACAATTCTGGGGTCTTCTAAGTATATCGTGCACCTCCTCCCCGGTCATGGTAAAATAAAACTATAAATTGGTTAATTTACATTTCATAGTAATGTGGAGACGTTTGTGTGAAATGAAGAAATAGAATAGTCCCATCTATAACTTTACTAAAAGTCATTGTTATGCAGTCTTATTCTTATCTGTATGGTATTATGGTGTAGAACGTTTTTGACCGTAGAGTATCGTGAATCTTAAAAAAAATCTGAAACTTTTTAAGAAAATAATATTTACCTTTAATGTAGTTAGGTATCGTTTAAAATATGATACGCTGCCTAGAACAAAGTGAATTGTTTTATAGTGTATTAAATAGTGTTAATAGAATATGGCTTCCTTTGAAAAGTTTATAATTTTTTCATCATAGTATTTGTGTTAGTTTGTGTTGTTATTTTATAACTAATAGGATTAAATATGAGAGAAGGTATTCAAATAATTTTAAAAGTATTTATTTTAACATTTAAGATTAAACGCATATTATTCGTTTAAGTATGATAATATTAGCGACAAGATATTTAAATCCAACTGTTTCGTTTTCATAGAATTCAAATTAACGAAATTATAATTAAATTACGTTGATAAAATACAAAATAGTTTTCTATCTCAACATTTTGCACAAATGTTTTTAACCAATCACAAAATGTTGGATTCTAAATAATGTACAATGTTTTTTTTTAAATTTTGCATTAATAACTGATAAAATAAATGGTGCATAAAGTGTTTAAACACTTGAAACATATAATGGTAATTACTAAGAGCATTTTATAAAACAATTTTTAGTTGGTTAAATACGAATGTTTATAAACATGTATGAGTAAATATTATATGGATATTATATCGAGAAATACAATAGATGAATATTTTGTTTTAATAATATTTATTGAGCTTATATTTCAATGTGCAAAGAACTTAAACTTGTAATAGAAAATCACACGAGAAACCATTGAGTATTAACTTAATGAGTTTGATCAAGGTTTTCTTAAACATAATTTCATTCTAAGAAAGCTCTTCAAACATTTTCAAACCCATCATAATATGCGCTTTATTATGCGTCGTGTGAAACTTCACGATCAACACGTGTCTGCTTCCATTGGACGTGGGTTCGTGAAATTCAAAAACAGTTATTTGAAATCAATTCAGGTATATATAATTTCTGAACTCTTCAGCTTCGGCATATTTGTGTTCATATTTTAATTTTAGATTTTCAGTTTAAAAAGTATTCTACAATATAATAATCATTTATTTTATAATTTTGAAGCTTGGTAAAAAAAAAAAAAAAAACACAACAATATATTTTAGTTAGAAATTTTATGAGGATACAATTTTCTCGGTAGCCCAATGACAAAATAATTATAAATAATTAAATAAAAAATTATTTGAATATTTATTTATTTTTTATAAAGTTATACATTCCAAAGACATTTGTTCGTAACTGTGGTTTCTATCAATCTGAACAATATTGAAAGACAAGTAAATCACGTATAACATTAACTATTTATTTTTAGATTAAACTAATCATACACTAAAAATTTGAAAAACTTAAGTAAATGAAAAAAATTATTTACATATTTTTAGTGTAGTGTTTAATATGTGATAGTGAGAGATACCGATTTTTTTTTATAGGTATCGCAGACAATTTATTCATAACTGAAATTATTACTAAATTGCATAGGTACAATTAATATACCTACGTATTTTTAACCATACATTAGGTTAAACAACTTGAATTCTAGAATGTTGAACTATATATCAAAAATACAAAAAATTAAGGAATATATTATAATATCATTTAATATGATATCTGTTATTCTTAATAAAAACTAAAAATAGATAGGTATCGAGCTTATGAGCATATTTTATACATTAAATAATCCGTCATGGTTTGCAATATTATGTGCAAATGTGCAATAGTTAAAATAAACCTATTTATAATTATCAGTAGTTTTATTATTTATTTTTAAATTATTAAAAAAAATATTTTAAAACGGTCAAACACGTGTAAACAATTTAATATCATGCTGTCCAGCCAAAAACCAAAAGGGTCATTAAACAGCCTATTGTCAGGTACGAAATGAACGCATATGTGTTTGAAAAATAATAGTGAAACGCTCTCAAACCATTTCAAACCTGTGCACTGGGACGAGAATTTTATCCAAAATATTTAATCGTTCATCAACGATATAATTGTTTAATACATTTTGCGAGCTGTTAAACGTTGAGTGGAATGGAAACTGCCTAAACTGTAGTACCTATAATAACTATTCTAGTGCTTATAATATGCATCCGTAAAAGTAACTACATTTGGGTATTGAGTAAAGGGTTCTGACCACGATTCGGGTTACGCTCACCAGAAAATAAATTACACGCATTAGGTAGGTATTATATACTGGGTGATTCACCAGGCATGCTCAACGCTCACTCAAATTTTAGATTCAGAGCCGTGCTATCATTAATATATCGACTATTAATCAATGATGTGTGTTTTATTTTTTTTTTTATGTATTGTATACACTGTTAGTAGTCGAAACAATGCTTTGATTTTCAACGTTGACCGTGATTTCTGATAGAAAATTGGCTTTTGTCGAAAATTTTGAGAGGTAAAAATAGAAAATTCACAATACGTGTAAAAAGCGTTGACAAAAAAAAAAAATAAGAAAAAAGGAGGAACTTGTACAAAAAACAGTTTCCTGTTTCTGTAGAAATACAAAATTCTGTTTTGGAAATGAGAACTCCCCTCCAGTACTGTACATTATTTAGCATATAATTTTTCTGAAAATGTTAACGTATCAGGATCAAAATTCGAAAGAGTAGTTTTTGAGTTAGGTACAAAACTAACCTATTTAACTTTGTGTACTAAGGGTAATAAGCTATAGATCGATGATAATGGATTTGGAAGACGAAGGGGCTATGGCAATTTGAACATTTTAGTAATTAATATTATTCCATCTAAATAATTCTTAAAAAAAGTTCAAGTATTATAACTCCAAAATTGATTCAATATTACATTTATTTTGTATTTGTATAAAAACATTTTTAAAGACTATTACCTTTCGCATATACTTTTAATAACTGAGAAAATTATCTTTCAAAATTATAACTAGGTAGATAGGTATTACCTATTATGCCTACATCAAAATTTAAATAACAACATTTTGTAACACTGCAAGAATCTCTATAAGTATACAATAAATTCAAGATTTTTAAAATAGAGTCTTTGAATACATTTAAAAATTCCAAAAATTTTAATTTTAATAAATTAATAACTAATGTTTAACGAAAAAACGAAGGTGTGCTACCTTGATGAATTCACATTGAATATTAATAAATTAGTGAAAGAATTTTCTTTACCGAAACCATTGATGACTTTGTTATTAAAAGAAAAAAATATTAGAATTTGAAATCGAAGCGTTCGGATCAATTGGAAACATTTTATTTTTTTTTTATTTTCGTCATATATTATTGACGATGAAACGATCATGAGTAATTTAGGTACATTTCCCCAGCCCCCCCAATTCAACCTATTTTCATTAAAACAACTTAAAACGTTTGTAACTCGTTTGTTTTATTATAAAAAAATATATGATATCATGATGTATTATTTCAACGATTTATAAAATTTTGTGTTGCACTTTTATTGTTAAAGTTTAAAACGTAAAAATCCATTGTGAAAGAGAATGAAAAATACAAGAGTTAGGACATTTTGGTGTTTGAATGAAAATTAGTTTCAAACATATTGCAATAAGAAAATTATTCAGAAAAACCACGAGGATAATGTTGGCAATAAATGACAGAATTGTTTGTTGAAAACTGATTCTTGCTTACAGTTGTTTTAAATATTCACTATTCATACTCATTTTTTTTTAATTTTCTCAAAAATACTTGAGAGTTTCAAAAAAAGAATTTCTTTAATGTACATTACGTGTTTGATTCCTAATGTTTAAAGACGATGTGTAAAACTTTTTAAGCAGCTTAACTTCCAAAAAAAAAAACTTCAACAAACCAAACAAAACACACACTTTTTTTAATTTAAAATGGGTTATTGACTTGCATCTTATAAACAACTCAATACACTGATAAAAACTCAGAATAGAAAACATTAGCACTCAAATTACGTTTAATTTATGTGATTTATACTGTAGTAATAAATTTATAGTTTTTCAAAAATCCTTTTTAGATTTGTATACTGTCTTGATAATTGACTTTATTTTGAAACATTTATATCATAACCCTATTAATGATTTGTAAAATATTTTAATATATATTATTATGTTATATTAAACATAGCCAGTATTACTTAGGTGAGTCCCGATTTACTAATTTGCTATTGCCTATTATTATTAAGAAATTACGTTAAACCTTTTTTTAACAAGCCATAAAATCTAATAATGAAATTTAAATTAATTTTGAACTTGAGATATTATTATAATATTTGTTTGTACAGATTATTATAACCATCAGCCAATTCGATTCAGTGGTAAATCCCTATTAATGTCCATTTTAATCCCACTTTGATCAATCGAATGATATTATATAGTATTTATAAAATCTCACCTACAGAACTATTAAACTAATAACTTACTAGCATAATATTTTTCTTAAATAATTTCAATTTAAAATTTAGAAAATCAGTTTTTCATGTAAAATTTACTGGTTTAATAAAGTTTTTAGAATAATAAATTATAAAATGTTTATGTTATTATTATTTTACTAAGGAATAATAATGTAAGTGACAGTTAATATTATTAATTAATTTTAAATTGAGTGCTAGTAAAATTATTATTCTGTTATTTTTTTTAAAATTGTATTTCATAGTTAAATAAAAAGAAAAAGAACATTCTATAACTTATTTTGAAAATATTAATATGTAAAATAAAACAATTTAACATAGTAAAGGATTTAATACTGGCAATCAAAGAGATTTAAGGTTTGTTTTTTTTTTTGTAGAACTTTTTTAGCTTCAATTGCAGATGTTATTAAATATAATAACGAAATCACTAATTAATATTTAAATATTTTGTTGCAAATGATTTTAATGTTTCAATTAATTTTTAAAAATTAATTTTTTTTTAAACCTTTGCTTTAAAAATAGACACTCAAGAACGTGCAAGATACTTAATAAAATTTCGTATGGGAAAAAAAATGAAAAAAATTTAATTTCACTTCAAGAAGAGCTCGAGTGACGTCATTATGTTATAACATTTCATGGTAAAAATATTAAAACAGTACTGATAGTATTTGAACCTATTCATATATCATTATTTAGAATAGACGAGGCAGAATTCCCATCACCCTTGTCCCATTCACTGTTTATCAGTGAAAACGTTTAAACCAAGGTCTTAATTTTTTTTTAACTGTCGGAAAAATATATACAAATTATATAATAAATACTTGTGTAAGAATTTTCAAAAATGCCAAATGCAAAAATGAATTTTGAAATTCATGATACTCCACACAAAAATGTTTAATTAATTTTTTTAGTTAATGCATGCAATTAGAATACTTGAAGTTTAAAAATGTAATATGATTTCTCATAAGTTTTTTTGTTAGAAATTGAAAAAAAAAGTTTAACATATTTCCATATACATTTTTATGAGTGATTGAAGTTAAAGTTTTGGTGAAATTGATTATTCACACATAAAAAAAATGATTCTTCTCAAACGATTCACAAAAAAATAAATTAAAAGTATAAATAACGATATGAATTTATAAAATACATTATTAATAATATAGAGTTACAGACCATATTCGCTCAGAATCATTTTACATCATACACAACGATTTTTCGTTGAATTCAAATTTCATACATCAATTACAGTTACCTACTCAATAACGAGGTAGACTTGACACCTACTATAAAGCATAGAGTTCCCTGAATTTTTAAAAGTATTTTATTGTAATGTAATTTTTTTGTATGCTACATGGGAACTACTTGACATAAAATTTGTGTTTTTTTGTTCCTATAGATTCTAGTACTACTGTGATCAACCATTTTATAGAGTCCAATAATTTTATTTGAAGTACATGATTATTCATTTTTTGAGTTATACCAAAGAAACAATATTGAATTTGTCAAAAACTGATTTTGCATAAAAATTAGTAAATAAATTCGTGTAACAATGTAGCTATAATTTTACAACCCTTGATATTCACCGCGATTTAAATTTCACTTTAATAAATTATTTATAATATACTTATATGAATTCATATACTTTTACTTTCACGAATGTTAGAGACCTTAGAAAAATATTTTACATAAAAAGGTTTCGACGCTAAAAGTATCTGCAGAATAAAAATAATAAAATCATATCAAATTTATATGGCATAAACGAAATGAAATGTTTGCTCCAAAATGTTGCTACAATAATAATATTATATAAACAGATATTTTGTGTTCTTGTTCATATAAGATTGCTCTCTTTTATTTAATGTAAAATTAAAATAAAAAATTCTATCTTTTGGAAAGTAAAAGTTTTTTTTTTAATTAGTATATAAATTTTGTCTTTTCGACTACAAAAATCACTCATTTAATCTCTATGACTTTTTATTTACATTATTATGAATCAATTTCTTCAATATATTATGTGTCGTACACATAAACATATTTTGCTGATCAGTTTTTAATTAGATTTTAAATATTATGATAAAAAATCTTTTACTCTCCCTCCTTTACTCTCTCTCTCTCTCTCCCTCTCTCTTTCTCTTTTGATCTCCTATATCCTTTTGAAACTATATTCAAACATATAAAACGTGTCTGGAATACGATTATCATTGTCTACCAGTAAACGAAAGTTAAGCAAATTATGCAACAACAGTGTGTCCCTCTGCATTGTATGAAACATAATTAGTGTATTCATTTAAACAATCTATTGTAATACTCGTTTGCATATAATCATGTGCTTTTAAGTTTTTAGTTTTCATTAAAAACTCGTTGTCGTTGACCTTTATTTTCTTTTATAGAAGTTTCCAACAATTAAGTATCGTGCATTTTCTGAAATTTATGAATAAGTAGGTAGTCTTAACTTATTGAGACTAAGACAGGGATTAAGAAATCAGCTATTTTCCAACTAATTCAATAAATTATATTATTTTACGCTTATTAGAATTAATGTTATGTTTATACATTTATAAATAACTTCAAATGCAAAGTGATAAAAATATGTTCGTTAGCATTATATTA
This sequence comes from Nasonovia ribisnigri, assembly GCA_027563435.1. Lineage (NCBI taxonomy): Eukaryota > Metazoa > Arthropoda > Insecta > Hemiptera > Aphididae > Nasonovia > Nasonovia ribisnigri. The sequence goes on along the minus strand of JANEHU010005190.1, from coordinate 188,461 downwards.
TTATTTTGAATTTTACTTTTAATATCAAAACGCATTATCTGATATTTTGTTCGTCAATTAGTGACTAACATTGTTTATAGAATAATTATACTACCTATATAATTTCAAACAAAATTATAAGAAACTAAACAAATAACTATATAAAATAAAATAAAATTATGATTATCATCAACGTAATAAGCTAGGATTTAATTCTCAATATTACATACATTTTAACCACTAAATTATCTCTGGTTTGAAAAATGTATTTATATAATATTAAAATTAATAAAAATTCTCATCACTAGAAATAATTTAACATTTGGTTCGTACAATGTATTTCAAACATAAAATAATATTAATTATTGATATACATTGTTACTGCAGTCGATGCGTCTAAATTAAACATATTTTATACTATCACTATTGTTATACTAGAGCTTAACAACACACATATTATATATATATATATATGTATTGACATCGTTATTGTATCGATTAGACATCCGTAAATCAGATTTCATAATAATTGTAGTTAACATTGACCACGAAACTCATTTACAGACATCGCCCATATAATCTTATATATTTATATACAATAGTACCCAGCTACAATTTTCATCTACGCCATTAACTCTATACATTTGATGATTTTATTATCTAATAACATTAGTGCACCTATAGAATATAGAGTTACTAATACGTGTGAGTTAAATAAGGATACGTATGTCGACACGGCTAATGCACTCGGTTTTAAATTGTCACGTTACCGCCGGAATCAATTCGATTAGGTTAATCGATTCCGTGTGACGATGATAGGCAGCCAAATACATCACGATCATGTCATTATTGAGTTAATAACGTTTCGTAGGTACTTTAAGCTAGTGTACTCGTGGCTAAAGAATATAATATGACATCAAGTCTGAAGTTCGCCAAACAATGAGTGAGTAAAAACGTCAATTTATAATTTATTAAATGTACCTGGCTAGGGTTTTAAATATCATTATTCATATTTTTAAATATTTATTTTTCGAAAAAAAAGAAACAAGAAAATAACTATAGAAAATAGATTGATTAAAGACTATTATAATATAGATATTGGTAGTATAAAATATTATTATATAAATTACAAATATTTATGATATTTTCACTGTATTTATTTTAAACAGTTTGTAGGTAGGTATGTAAAACAACGATCAAAAAGTAATTTTTAACCTCTGTATAAAATATATACTAAAATACAATAGTTTTGAAAATTGTATGGCTATTTGTGAATGTTAAATATAAAGATTTTTAAACTGAAACCTAAAGCTAAAAGAACATAATCATTTCCACTCAACGTTGTATTACATTAGTAATTACCAACATAAGTGGTATTCAAAATGAAAAATATTTTTTTTTAATTACAAAGACTAAAGAAACTGTTAGATGTGCGGAAACATTTTTATGTAATATAGGGTATTAAGGTGAGACTGGCTAAAGCAACTGCCTACTTTAGTAAAAATTATCATTGAACAAAATGCTTATGGTGATGATGCGCGAATCCTTAAGAACGGATTATCATAAACTAGTAAATTACCTTTGCGTAAAAACAAAGTATCCTATTTTGTTCAAACATAATTGTTATTTACATTCAAAGTGACTATTTACCATTAAATTAGTGTGTTATAATTACGTTGTATTTGCGCTGAACCTACGCATTGTAAGAATAGGCATATTTCAAGTCTTGCATTATGATAATGAAAGAGTGCTGTATCATACCGATGATTCTAAAATTACTTATTATTCTTAATATATTATTAATGCATACCTAACAATAATGTATAATAATGCATAGTAATATAATAGTTTGTTTATTATATACTATAATATTATAAGTAGGTACGCAATATAGATAGGTACATAGTACATTATTCTACACTTATTTTCAATAAAATAAGAACTTGTAACATGGAACTTTTCTGGTGATGTTAAATTGTTTATTTTTAATCTCAAGAATGAATCGTGTGGTCTGTGTGTGGTATGATGTTGGAAAACTTAATAGTTTGTCCCACTGGTAATTAACTTATATAAAGGCAACGTAATGATTGGACAAAATGTTATAGAGGATAAATTCTCTGACCAAATAAATATTGATAAAAGATGATATTCGTCGCAATTGATATTATATTATAATATGTTTATGTTAATAGACCAATTTGTATCAAACTTTTTCTTAATAAGAATAAAGTAATTTTTGTGTGAATAATTATGTAGGTAGATACATAATTAATCTACCTTTTATACGAGTGTAGATTATACTCAATTCATTGATTTATTATTTTAAATAAATCTATAAAATGATTATTATTGGGTACGTTCAGAATAACACAAACAGAAATGTCATATTTAAAATTGTAAACTACTTTTTTTTTTTTTTAAATATGTGCTTGAATGCAGATTTAATTAAATTAAATTATTATGAATTACTAAAATGTCACAATTGTATTTCGTGTTTTAGTAGTTATATTTAAATTAAAAGCAATGTCCAAGTGTCATATTCAGAAAACAGATTTAAAGTGCATATTTTTTCTTGATGCTTAGTGTAGGTATAAATATTAAATAGTAAACACCTAAAATCTTTAAAATAACAATATTTATATGCAATTAAAAAATACTAAAATATATTCCTTTCCCAAGTACATAATATTATACACTTAATTATTATATTTTATTAGTTTTTATGAATATTTAATTGTTACTTTAAGTAATCAAGTTAGTTGTTCATAGTTTATTTTTCTATAATATTTTTCTAATTATATCTAATATTCAACTGGTTATTCAGTTCTATTAGTTAAGTACATCATTAAAAAATGTTTTACTATATTTTTAACTATGGAACATATAAACTTAAGTAGTTATATAGTTAGAATGCTGCTCAAAGACTTAAATTAATTTCATTGTTTAATACATTTTTAAATGATTTGCAGCCTTAGTATAGAGCTAAAAAAAGAGATCCTAGGACCATCGAGCCCATTAAAACTAGTGGTTTAATAATATCTAAACCTGGGATTCTACTTTGCTGCAATCATATAATAATAAATTACACGTGTTTTTATAATGTGTAATAATTTTATTCACGAGGATCAATTTCTAAATTTAAACTTTATAGAAGCTAATCGTACTTAAAATATTTTCCCTTTTTATTTTTACATAAAATATGCAACTTAAAAGTTTTGTTAGATTATAATCATTTTTTTATTTATTTTTACTCACTGACAATTATTTAAATTATATATTAATTCATTTTTTTTTTTTTTTTTTTATATAATTTCATTAATTTTAAATATAAATTATACGAAAATATTCAAACAAACTGTGTATACAAATTTTAATTTCTGAATTTTAATTACTTGTTTCTTGTACATCTCATTTTTACACAACACATAATATAACAACATAATTGTTTTTTCTGGCATCTTCAGTTTGGTATGCATTTTATGAGTAGGTGACATTGATAGTTGGTCTTATCTAACCATAGCGTAAGATTCGCATTCTTCATTAGTCATTAGGTCGACATAAACCTATGGACCATGTGTGTATCATATAATATTCCTTTTTCTGATTCATGTTTGATTATATTGAAAGTATTATTTTTGATTAATAAATCAAAGCAAAGTTAAATATATTTTATACATTATATTTTAGTATTTATTGTGTTTCGATGTTATTTTTGGTTTTTTTTGTAATTATTCTATATACAGCTAAATAAAATAAAAATGTCTGAAGAATCTTAAAGTATTTTAAAAAAATTCAATAAACTTAATTTGTTTTTTTTTTTTCAATGTTTGTAAAACCATCAAGTCGAGGTAAAAAGCAAAAATAAATTTTATACTACGATTACCTATAAGGTTAAACTAAGCAGAAGAGATTTACCGCTAATAATTATTAAGATAATTTGTTACAAAGTCGTTTTTGAAGATATTATGTAGAAATATAAAACTGTAAGATTATTAAAACAAACATAAACAAATAAAGATTCACAGAACAAGGAAACTATTTATTTTTTTTTATTTTGATTTGAAAGCCTGGTTTTTGAATCCGTTGGATATTTAAAACCAGATTCCACAATCGGCTTCTTCACAAAAACGTTTTGAAATAATTGTACATCATATTTGTGGTCATAAAATGTATTAACAAAATAGGTACCTTACTATAATATAATAATAATTAATTATTTCATAGTATTAAAATAATTGTAATAGTACATACAAATATAAATTGAGTTTTTACATTTTAAATTGTATAGTTTAGAAAAATGAATGTTATGTTAGATTAGGATTTCGTTCACAACCTCACATTTATCCAATATTATTTTATAATCACAATATTGTAAACAGGGCCTTGCTTCCAAATTAATCAAAGCCCGTAATGCCTATAAAAATTCTTAAAAAGCTCATCACCAATGACACATATTTCTTGTCAAAACACCGAATAAATTGAAAGCCGAATAAAACATTTTGATTAACTTAAATCATTATCATGTTTAAATGTATTTTTCAAATTTTTTTTTTACTTTTAGTAATAACTTATGACAAGTTTCATTTTACAATTAATATCGATTAATAAAATTATTAAATATTTATCGTTATCAATATAATATTTGAACTTTAAACAGCATTATCTATAGGTTATATTGAGTTAAAATATTGATAAAAGAAATATCCTATACCTAAACTAAACAACTAATATATATGTATAATAGGTTACATAGTTTTCAAATCAATGTTTTTCTTACGTAATATCAGTATTAACATATATTAACCAGTAGCGTATTAAGGAAGAGGTCATCGGAGTCTAGACCCATGGCTCCCAGGGTATGTCAAAGTTGGGAGGCCACAGAATTTTATCAGTACACTAAAAAAAAAAAAAATGTTTACTATATTTATGTTGAAAATAATTTGAATTGAAATACGAAAAAAAAATGTATACCTAGTGGTGGCGTTTATTATCTCGTATATCATTTAATAATATACGTCATTGGTTTTTCTAAATGAACAACTATCATTATAGTTATAAAAATAAATTATCATGTATAATAGGCAGTAATAATTGCTGTACAACATTTATATTCTAAGAATATTATTTCTAAGACAGCCATTATCATGTATAGGCTTTGCAGCTCTATAATCTATTGACTTAAATATTGTGGTTTGTACGAGTACGTCGTAGTTTCCTTACAACTTTTATACGTTATAGTTTTTAATAGCTCCTAGAAACACTATTTAATAATTCAATTTTTTATTATAATTTAATTTTTATGTTGAAGAGGGATTATGTATCTAAAGGCCCTAGGACCACTGATATTAACCCACAAATAATATGGTGACTATTAACCAAGCACCCAAACGTTTGTTTAAATTTTATATTCCAGTGTTTGAATAACCAAATACATCCAGCAACAGAAACCCGAACAAATTATTGGGGTGCAAGGCCCTGGTTGTATATACGCGTGTACAATATAATAGTTATCAACATTCCCATGCAAAGGTTTGATTTAGATTTTAAATATATGTAACAGTGCTTTGCAGTATTATGTAACTGGCCAGTACAAAGGTTAGTAATGTGACTAGCGAGTCGACTTTTAAGAAATATTTTTCAATTCAAACGTCTGCATTTTTTTTTATTTTGTAAAAATACACTGTCGTAAAAAGAATATCAAGTTATAATATCTTCAAAGCATAACACTTAGAAAGTACATGAGTTACAAATAAACATTAAAGCAAATCATAATGTAGATAATTTAACATTGTAACATTTGTATGCCACTTTTATTTAGCAGTACACATATACCTTAGTATGTATACCTAGGTATGTATTTTAAATAGTGTATACACGTGTAAGCATGATATAATAAGATTCAAATATTGACATTGTAATATTTTCATATACGCGTCATCACGCGTTGCGGTTTAAAGCTTATTTTTATCTATGGTAACGAATAAAAAAACCACAAATAGATTTCATTATGAAAAAAAAAATAACATATTTATGAAAACAAATGACTAACATTCATGAAATATTTAACACGTGCATTATAATAAATTACGATGAACAATAATTTTTAGTTTGACCATAACGTAAAATGTCAATAGAAAATTATGAAAAAGAGAGTGATAAGAGTGATTCCTTGACGGGTCTTTTCACCAGAAAAAAAAATTTTGGAAAACTTTTCTATATTATTCTACTCATTACTTTTACGAAATTTGGGGAGGGGGATTTGACTGCCTTGGATTGAAAGCAGCGCCCTCATAATGTATTCGCATTATGGTGGATTACAATTCTGTAATATTGCCATAATTATATATTATTGTGTGTAGGGGGGGTGGTGGATTTTTCCATTTCACTTAGCGTATGATACTTAGATGGAAAAATAAAAATTTGTCAAAATCGTTTTAATCAGGGAATAATAAATAATATTATTTAACTAATACATGCAACTTGCTCAATTAATTTTCCAGTAATCTAACTAAACAGTTTCATTAATAATATTATGAGTACCTACCTATAGAGTTACCACAATGAGAGTTAAGACCACGGAAAAATGAAGTAAGGCATACGAATAATATTGTTGGAAACTGTATGCTATTTTATATAGTCACGCATAGGGACTCTTCACAACTATCATATTATCGCAAATGGTAATGCAAAAAATAACGGATTCAAAGTTTCCAAAATCTACCAGACGCAAACATAATAACTTTTTCATTGAGATCGGTGAAAGTTGTACAATCCCAAACTTTAACTACCGTTATTTGTTGCTATGATAACCACAACAATATCGTTTTTTTATTTGCTCGTATTTCGTGTTGTATACCTACCGTCGTTACGAACGTGTATGGTATTAATTTAAGCACTGCGTATTTACCTCCTAACATAGGTAATACCTTTACGTTTGTGTGAACGGATACTAACGACAATACCTATATCATTTATCATCAACAGCCTCAGGGCCGGCCAAAACCACAAACCACGTCCGATTCTGATGTTAAGTTGAAATCGCCCGATACCATATCCGATATGGCGAGGGGTCGTATCTAGTCGATTAATCGGGTGTAGTAGTCGAACTGCTCGCCTTATACCTAAACCAAAACGTTGAAATTTCACTCAAGTTCAAAAAAGGAAATATTCGTACTTTTGTGGACTCGATTCGATCATACCGCGTAATAAAATTTATAAATATTAATTTCAATTGACAGTTACATCATGTGTGTCGATCGATTAAGTATTACTCGACGTAACTCATTATTAGAAATAAACATAACATTTGGTGTGTGCCCGGGATCATCAACGAGTGACGACCAACATAAAATGATGTATTTTGTCCAAAAATATTTATTTGTGATATGATAAAAAAGAAAAATACTTATATAATATTATATAGTGTGCGTTTAATATTTTATTACGAATTTTTCGGTCTTCATGTGATCATTATATCATCATGTTATTTATAAATCGTTTGAGCTGAACTGAGATTTAGTAGTTTCTGAGCAGAGCAATAGAGGTATTGATTTTACAACATGTTTATTGTTTTTTTTTTTTTTTTGGTAAAAAATATAATATGAAAAATGCATAGACGTTCAACTTTGAAATATTTTTTGGTAGGAATGTTAATATTGTTGGTAGTTGTGGGGAGGAGGTAGTATAAAATGTATCCTAAAATATACCGGTACTTAGTAATGTGGAATGACGAATAAATTCGCTGATAATCACTTATTGTATACATTTTGCATACGATTGCATATTTTCTCATTGAAATTATATTTAACACATTCATTATATACAGTGACTTATTCAGTGACAATGCACCTACGACCGTACAGCACGGCGTTTACAATCTACTTTTCCCATTTTTTTTTTATATGAAAACTGAAAATTATTCATGTTATAACGAAAAACATATATAAATGATTGCGAGAATTGTCAAGTTGCGTTGTACAACTACACACCTCGTCGGGGAGTGGTTATCGGTAGTGCGGTTCGAATATTACCTTTTTTTTTTTCAGCCCTAGTGCACTGTTTGTCCATTACAAAGCCGGGCGATCTTCGAAAACGATACGACTGAAAAATCATCCGAAATCGAGAGCGTAAATCGCGGTCGGGTCGTCTTATCTGTATAGTTCGGTGGCGATGGTCTTTGAGAACGAAAATCAAAAACCCTTTGGTCGGATGGGCAGGATGAGTGGTATATAGTCTCAGCCACGTCCGACTGTACATCTAGCGTAGTGGCGGGGGGGGTAGAGGGGGTGATTGGGATGGGGCAACACACGAACTCGACCAGCGTAGGACGACCGGCCGCCGGATTTGGGGAGGAGGCGGTCTCCCGAGCGCCGGCGGCGGCCACTTGTTGGGGCGGCCGCTCGGTGCGGGCGCGTCGGCGTCGGCGTCGTATAGCCGTTTTCGGCGGCACGATCGCGGTTTTCTCCGCGCGGGCGCGCGTATGTGAGCGATTTTCCGTTCTCATCATCTATACTGCGGCCACCGCTCTCCGGATCGAACGTGTCCACTGCCACTGCCGTGTCGCTGTGTCTCTCTGCGGTTTTTCCTCTCGATTGTCGCCAAAACTGTCACACTTCGTACATACACACTTCGCAGTCATTTTTATTCAATAACGATAAATATTAATATTTTTATCGTTTCATTTCGGTTGTAGCCGTCGTCGTTTGGTATTCCGCCCGTCCGCACCGCCGGATCGACGAGCGCGCGCGATTAACGAAAGCGCGGCCGGAGACGTAGCCGGCCGCCGCTGTTGCGGTTGTCAGCCGCCGCCACCGCACGGACTACGCTCTCGTCCGACGACGACGACGCCGTTCTATTTTTTTTTTTTCCTTTTCGCGCGCGCGAGCTTCACAGCCACCGCCGCGACGGTAGTCGTTCCCCGCGCAGGGCGCACCGCGTTCGGCGTTTTCAAAACACCGTTAGGTTCCCGCGCTATTTTCCGTCACGGAAAAAATTACGTCCGACCCGATCTGCCAACCACCGCACTTATTGTCCACTCCACGATCGGTCACCCGAACGTGATAATTATTTTTTCATCAAAAATTTTATCGGTCCGTTCAGCCCCGCCCACCACACCTCACTTTCAGAAAAAATCGCCGTCCCGAAAGCCGTAAAAACGTTTTCCCGCGCCATGAGACGGTACGCGGCGCAATTTTCGTGCACTGACAGGAGGTAGTGACAAGTAAAATAATTCAAAAATAAATAGATAGGACTGTATAGCGAACTGTAGAAGACACACGAGAGCGGTGGCACTTTGACTGGTGGAAAAGGATTCGCAAACGGCCCCAAGACGGAGCTCATACGAAATATCATGGGTTGCGTCCAGTCGCTTTTCAATCGTACGTATATTATATTATAATTATTTTTATTATTATTAATATTATAATATTTTAAACACAATAATATTATGTAATATTTATATATTTATAATAAAATGTATTTGATGTACCAAATATACAATAACTAATTTTTCGAATATTAAAATATGTTATGGCCCGAGGCCCACTCTCGACCCACCCTCCCCATCCCTTCCCACCGAAACACGATGGCATTTTATAGCACGATCGGTTTTTGAATAATTTAGATATTAACATTTTTTTTATCAACACTTATCATAAAATATGTAGTAATAAGAGGTGTGTTTTTGTTACTGTCGTAACTGTACGTATTTTTTAACGCTAGCTTGTAGTAGTAGCAACAGTGTTTATATTATGGTTTTGTATTATAACGAATGGTACAATAAGCGAATGAGCCATTGGGTGATTCTCGATTGTAAAGATAATCATAATGTACGTGTGTTCTTCGAGTGCGCGGAATATACGTAATATGTAATATTTTTTTTTAATTTTAATATACATAAATATTATTATTTTTATAATTAACGAGTAGCAAACCACGTCATAATAGAATGATGCAGGCACGCCGTTTTGTTCCACTGAATTTTCCGTTTTTAATTATTTTTTCTTCTCTTTGAGCTTTTAAAAACAATCTATCGACTTCAAAGTCGGTTCCTATGGACCGAACACTTATAACGTTCATTATGATGATCACGCACTGTTGTTCGCAGAGGCAACAAATTTAGATTAAATTTCATATCTGAATTATCTCCTACTACCGAGTTTGATAAATGCAATACCTTTCATTAAATTTATATTTGTCAATTATTAAGTATTCGCTTATTTTTTGTTCATATCGCATAAATTGTAAATAATATACCTACCTTGACATAACGGGAATAAATTTGTTTGTTTTTTAACAATCCTACACACAATTTAAAAGAGACAACCAATAGCTAATTATGTAACATATATAATTCAACTTGAATGAAAATGTAGAGTACCTACATTTCGTATCTGCCATATCTCCCATTACCGAGTTTGGTAAATGCAATAGTTTTTGTTAAATTGTCATTTGTCAGTTATTAAGTATAGTCGCTGATGTTTCAATCATATCGCGGAAATTTCAGATAACGTACCTATCTTATAATAATGGGAATACATTTGTTTGTTGTTTTTAAATAGCCCATACACAATTTAAAATATACCAAAAATAGCTAATTATGCAATATAATTATATAAATAATATAAATAAATAAATTTGAATGACATTCTAAGTACATTTCTTACTTGCAATATCTTCCAATACCAAATTTATTAAATGTATTTTTCATTAAATTTTCATTTGTAAATTATTAAGTCTTCACTGAGGTTTTAATCATATCACATACATTTCAGATAAATATAACTACCTTATCATAATGAGAACACAATTGTTTGTTTTTTAAGTATCACCCTACAATTTAAAAGAAATCACCAATAGCTATTTTTGTAATATCATTTTTAAATAATATTAAAACCAATATCATTGTACATTTATCTTAAATGGGCTTCCACCCGTAAATATTGAAAATAAAATATATATTATTATAATTGAATTTGAATCAAGGAATATAATTTTTGTTTTATTTTTTATGCGTGATTCCATAAAAATCTTTTAATAATTATACTTTTCCATAAAACACATGTAACTGTTCCCGATTTATGCTGCTTTTTGACAATTTGGCACTACGTATCTTCTTTGACTATGCATGTTGTAAAAAAAACTTATCATTTATCATAAGTGAACATTTTTCTTTGTATTATGCTTTAGTAGTTAGAAAAAATAACCATTTAAATGTATGAAATGATTTCTCAGAGAGATTATTTTTTGCTTTGCCTGGGAAATCTGTTTCCACGATTTAATAGTAAACTTACACATTTTGAAACAATTATAATAATAATCAAAAAAAAATTTTTATTGAAAAATATATTTTAAATAAATCGTTATAAAAAAATTAGTGCGTTGAACGGTATTAAAATAAAACCATTTGTTTGGAAGCAGTAAAAATAATTTGAATTTAAAAAAAATGATGACTGAAAATTTAGCTTATTATAATTGTTTTATGTGTAACATACTATAATATACATTTAACAATGCACGTTTATTATAATGTTATGTGTGTGCTACCTACTAATTCATTGCATGCGATGTTTACAAAATTAACGACACAATTATTGTCAATTACGTTATGTCCGTATGCTCGCTACTCCCTAGTATATTACATTGACACGTTTTACTTGTAGTGTATCATTAAAGTATTTTGTTTCTTATACGCTTCTAGATTTTCTTGTAAAAAAAAATAACAATGTATATTGGAAAAGCTTAGGAAAATATTTTAAGCCAACTTCATAAGAAATATAACCACAGAAAAAATCACAAGTTTAACGAGAATAATAATTGAACTAGGAGTCTCCTAATATCAAATTGGGAGATTCAAGACTTTTCCGAAGTATTTTCTTAAGCTTTTCCATGCAATATCAAACACAACGGAAACTTTTCAATCCGAAGTGTATTGTTCAAAATCAACATTATATGTTATGTCTTGAGGTAATGATAATTGTATACTGTAAATAAAATATTTGTATATAAATTATTATAAAAAGGCACAATAAGACAAAATTAATTACGCATAAGTTATTTTAAAATAATTTATATTCATACATTGTAACCATTTATCCAATATGATTTGTATGAACAGTAAAAAGTCATGATGCACTTAAAATATTTGAAATAGAAAGAATCCATTTTAGTATAGTTTAATTATTAATAAAACTGATCTAAGGATCATCTACAGTTTAAATATGTTTAGTAATTTAGTTAATATAGTATAATCAAGTTATTTTCTACCAAAACAACATATTTAATTATTTAGCAAAAACCATATTTTGCACGGCAATCAACAAATAGGTATACATTTCTTAAGTTCTCAATATTATAAAACCAATATTTTAATTATATATTACAAGTAGTACATGATTTGTACACGATTTTACAATAACTCGATACTATATTAAAATAGTTGTAATAGTCACTACTTTGTATGCAATAAAAGATATTCTGAGGGAATACATTGTCAAGAAAATAGTTGTGAAAACATATTTCATTTTTGTTTCTAATTTCTCATTTCTCATATATGAATACAATTATTGATTGTATAGGATTTAATTCAGACCTTTTGAATTTCAACTAAAATAAACTAAATGATTAATTTTTTGATCATCTTTTAGAAATTCTTCGATTTAATTTACTCACACAAATAACGCTTTATTTAGTGATATAAATACTAAGTAACTTAAAATATAAGACTTTGGTCTTATACTTATCTTAAGTAATATATAATTTATAAATTACGTCATACAATTGTGTTTTGATGTATTATACATCTAATTGTCATGGTTAAAAATGATGGCCAATGATATGTAATATATTTATAAATGCTCAAGGTAGTTGAAACTTTAATTGTTAACTGAAACATAATGACGAGGCCTTTGAAATGTCGTATATTTAATGAAAGTGAATAACTTAAATTATATAAGTATAAGATACTTGCAGTCAAGTGGATGAAGTTACTTTTTCAATGGATACATTAATTGGAGAAGAATTTTTGTCTTACAAAATGTCTTTAATGGAACAATTAATATACACATTTCAAAAATGATATACCAACATTTAATGTATTATATATTAATATGAAAGATAAAATTAAATTATTTACCATTTAAATGTGGATGTTTGTTTAACATTACCCTTCATTAGGTTTTGAAACATAAATTATTACTACTATTTTTTAATTAATAGTTAAATTATACGATGTACATAATAGTAATATAATAACCGAAAATTCATCTTAAAGAAACCTATAAATATTAACAAATATTAGTAAAATAAATAATGTTTTGTTGCTGTTTTTTTTTACTAATATAGGGTTTAAAAATTCATGGGTTTTTTACGAAGAGGAAATTAACAATGGAAAAAAAAATAACACTGATTTGTAATATTGCATCACATTCTGAATGTCTGCGTCCCCCACCAAAAAAAAAAAAAAACTATTTTCTTTATTGAAAATTTAACTATTTATTATAATCAATCTATTAGAGAAATGTCTAGAGAAAGGTTATCATATAGTTATCTAAAGATAATTTTGTTTGTAAATTAGCGTTTAAATAGAAAACCAATGTAGAATAGTTTTCAGTTCACATTTAAGATGCTGAGTGAAGCCAATCATGCAGGTACGATTTTTAAATATTACTTAAATGTAACTTAAATGTAATTTTGAAATCATTACAGTTTTTAGTAGAATGGAATTTATCAGTTTCAAATAGAAATCATTTGTTCTTCATTGTTTTCGTCAAATTTGTTAACAGAACAAAAGTCGAATTACGTACATTTTATATTATAACATAGTTTTTTTAATTGTATGTGTCCAGAAAATTATAATGTTGTAAATAATGTAGTATGTTATTCCAAATGCCATATTCTGATAGATAAAACTATAAATCTATTCACAGAACTTACACTTTCAAAATTCCAAAAATAGTAATATTTACAATCGATTGATCACTTTATCAAAATAATTTATAGTTACGGTATGAGTTTTTGAAATTTTGAAAACATTCAAAGTGATTGTCATGCTTAAATATTTATAGTAATTTAATAACTAGTTTTAAAACTGTAATTAAAGAAAATAACTTGATTATACAATATGAACTAAATTCTTAATAGTTTTTAAACTGTAGATGATCAGTTATATTAATAATTAAATACAGTTGAGTCTCGATAACTCGAATGTCAAGGGAGCTAAAAATTAATACGACTTATGTATTTTTCGATTTACATAACTCGAATTAATTAAAATAATTTCCTAGGGACAAAAAAAAAAATTGAGTTATCGAGGTTTTCAAGTTATCGAGACTCTACTGTAATATAAAAATGGATTTTTTTTTTTAATACTTTGAGACGTTATCTGTTCATGCAAATCATACTACCTAGATAATAAAATAATGATTACCATCATGTATGATTATAAATTATTCTGAAACCACTTAAACGTAATCATTTCCTTATGGTGCCTTATTATTATCATTTGAATACAAATATTTAATTCATAGTACCAATATTGATTACCACTTCAAACATAACATGTAATGATGATTTTGAACAATACACTTCACATTGAAAAGTTATCGATAGAAAAACCAATTAGTCACATTTTTACGATATTGCATGGAAAAGCGTGAGAAAAAAGTACGGAAAAATCTTAAATTTAATATAATAATTGGTTTGCAATAATACTTTTTATACTTTGGGTAAAGCAAAAAACCTATTCCATTAGTTTTACAATGAAATAATATGTCCAAATAAACATTTTTTTCTGTTAAGGTTTTTTTCTGGATATAATAAGTAATAATCAAAAAGTTTATGCCATGCCTTTATATTTTAGAAGTTCGTTCAAATTTAATCAAGTTCTACTCAGAACTATATTATGTTATTAATCAAATCTGATTTGAAGTTAAAATCAAAGTAAAATTGTTATATAATACCCAACTCCGAAATTGTGTTGGTTAATCAAGAGTTGGATACCAAAAACCAAAACTCACACATACAACACAAAATAACTCTTTTAAGTTTTATATAAATTTTAAATTCATTAATTAGTCTTCTTATCTCCCTTTTCTCATTAGTTATTGAACTATACCTAATAGCATTGTTTCATAATTATTATTGGACCTGAATTTAAATCAGCTAAAAAATAAAAAAATATTACCTTCAAAATTGGACAATTTTTTTATAGACTTGCAACTATGGAACCGATAGGAAAACACTGGTTTAACTTTTGACATTTTTAACACATAATATTAACTAAACTAACAATAATACTAAAACTAAATACCAAATTTAAGCACAAAGAATAAATAAACAATATACTGGAAATAAATGCGATTGCGATATATCTCCGAGTGACCAATTACTTTATAGTTGTTTTTTGTTTGAGTCTTGATAAGACACCGTATCCACTATCTGCTCTTGACAGATAAAGACATTAACGCTTTCATAATATATAGAATGATTGACATTTGACACATTTGGCGAAAATTACCTAAAACTATTAAAGCAAATATAAGTAATTATGACAAGTGTATTACAGATTATAGGTAAGTTATTAGTTTATAAATTATAAAGATTAAATAATAAAGTGTAACAACTAATGTATCAAGATTCTAAAACGTACAGCCTATATCGAATATTTATAGTACCTCCCTATTACAAATTGCAATTAATAAGTATTCTTAACTAACTACTAGGTACCTAGTATCTAATTAGTCAATAATTTAAATTCAGTAAATTTATTTAAATCTAAAACAACCCAAAGCAACTTTACTGATTAAAAATCAAGGAAAAAATATG
The DNA here is from genome assembly GCA_027563435.1 of Nasonovia ribisnigri. NCBI lineage: Eukaryota > Metazoa > Arthropoda > Insecta > Hemiptera > Aphididae > Nasonovia > Nasonovia ribisnigri. The sequence continues at coordinate 172,660 of JANEHU010005190.1, read as the reverse complement.
CTAATAAATTTACTGAGTTACAAAAAAATAGTATTTATAATTTTACTTAAATACTTTTTTTATAGCTAGTTAAGTGATAATTATTAAATACTTTACTAAAAATATAATTTGGTAGTATTTTAAATACGTTTTAAAAGTATTTTTAAAACACTGGTATAAACTACTATTGGTATTAAACTACATAGAACTTTAACTACATTTTTATTTTGAGGATATATTTCTTTTGATAATGTGATTTGTCAGTAACAGTAATTATAACTACAGACAAATAATAAAATAGTATATTTTATCTATAGATGTTCATTATTAATATTTTAATGAGTATTAATAAAAGTTATACGTGTCATAATAGTTTAACAAAAATATATTTTTACGTAAATATATTTAATCAGATTCAAAGCGTTGACATAATAGGTACCTATTTCATGTTGAACTAAAAAGGCAGTAACAAACTTGTATTTCACAATACATCAATCATCAATAAATATTTTAATTTTTAGTTTTATTATTTATTAAAAAAACATGACTACATTACACATTTGTATCACATTTCATTTTTATCGGGAATAAAATTGACCAATGAATACGTGTATTGTATTATAATAATATGACTAAGTCCCTCGGGTTAAACTATAAATGCCGAGGCCGATTTTTTCCCTTTTTTGACATATTGGAATTTTAAATTAAATACATATATAAACGTAATATGTACACATTTGCACATATTGCCAGTTGCCACTTGATGTTCTGACTAGGGTGCCTAGAAAATTATTCTTCAAAAGAGATGGATGGCCGAAGACAATATTAGAATGTATTTTGACCTTTTCGCAACGGGTATTTCTTTGGTACGTAGCGTTTTCATCATAATATAATAAATCACCGTCAATGCATATACATAGTGTTACATTTCAAACTTAAGGAGTCACATAAATAATAACTTTTGGCTTTTTAAATGGATGAAGTAAGTTTCAAATGAAGAGTCGCGAACTGGCAACTTAAGTTGTCCACTTCACTGTTAGCGAACGTGACAAAGTAGTGGATCAACATTAAACCGTCTATGAGCATAGGAAAAACTGGACTGTATATGTTTAGGTAATATTTAACTGTTCTACGGTGTTATTACGAGTTGCCATAAGATAATAGTCCTAGTTTTTTTTTTGTTATGCAACTACTTTTAAGCAATTATCATAAGTAATTGTATTATTTCAAACCGTTTGTATCGTAGTTGGGCTCTGGTTTCCTAAATGAGACATTCTAATAACAAAAAATCTGAAAAACTACTTTAACACATACATGCCTTAATATAAATGCATAATGTATTAGAATATTTCTTAAACGTTTAGAGGAACATGTAACTGTGCCACAGTTTTCAAATCTAATTTGGCGTCTAGTCACTTACTTTTACATCAATATTTTTTCATGCTATAAATTGTTCAACATGTGCACTTAGTATACAAATAATGAATAAATTATGTGTTACAATAATTTTCATTTTCATTTTAAATAAACTTAATATACCTAAGTATAATTTGTATTCTTAGTATACAACTTCACATGATTTCCATTAAAGAATAAATCAATAGGAGTAAAATGTTTATTAAAGTCTTTACACTACATATTCTAAAGTCAATAAGCAAATGGTATTGAATTATATAAATTATGAAACATAACAGTTTATGTTACTTAACTAGTAGGCATTGTATCAAATCATTAATTAAAAAAAAAACTATATTATCACATTTTTTCTAAATATAATTCATTTTTATCCATCAATATAATTTAAAAGTATGTCAGATTTGAGTATTTATATTTAAATATGTTTTATACGGTACAATTAATAAGTCTCAACAAGTTAGTCGTTTTCATATTTTATAAATAATAACTGTGCATTGTAGGATACATATATAATATGTTGCAGGCATTTAAATCAAGTAGATATTCAATATAGGTAGGTTCTTCAGTTTGTGCCTTTTCCGAATAAACTAAAATTGTGAACAATGAAAAATAGAATATAACACATGAATGTAATATCTACATCTATACTTTTACAAAATGATTCAGTATAAATAAAAACCGACCCAATTTGTAAACAGATCATGAAATATAGTTTTGTTTGTTGTTTTAAAATGTACTATAAAAAGTAAAATACCTTATAAAAAGTTTATTTATTCTTCAAACATTGACTCAGATGGATTACTGAGGTATGCATGATATCTACATATGTTATATTATTAAACTATTGAATAGCGATAACAATCAATTATTTTTATTAACATTTTATGTTCACAGTTAGGTAAAACTTAAACAAGTATAAGATAAACATTTTTGTAGTTTAAGTATAAAAAACCATTTAATAATAAAATATATAATATACGAGCAGAGGTACATTGAATAAAAAATAGTCCTATTTTAATCTAAATATAAATTGGAAACTTTGTTTCTTATTTTATCGAACTTTTGAAACATTAAAGTATATTCTCAGTCAAAAATTCGTTTTTCTTTTAGACAATATATCATAGAGGTAAATCTATGTTTAGGTAAATTTTTTTCGTAATTTTAACTGACTTTTATTGTGATCCATCAACGCTAATCATAATGAACCGTAAATTAAAGAATAAAATGTTACATTCAATTTAAATGTATATTGCAAAGTATTTAAACATTAAAACATAATATTTGAGATATTAAACTTGTGTCTTTCTGTTTGAAAAACTTACTATTGTTTAAAATATATTATATGTATTACCTAAAAAATGTACTGAAATGAGCTTATGGTATAAATATTCTTTAAAAACTTATATAGTTCCTAAATTTAATATTTGATATAAGATCTAAGGTATCAAGAAAACTCAATCAACCATAATCTTCAATTTTCCAATAGTTTTTTATTTATTTCTATATTATAATATTATCTATATTTGTATATTTGTATGCATGGAATAATGCCTAGTTAAACATTTTAAATTGCAACTATATTCACGTGGTACATTTCAAATTATAGATAGATTAATTTAGGTTTAGAGCATTTGTTTTGTTTTTAAGTCATTTTTTGTACGATTGTACCATACAATTAAACAAATATAAAAATAGATATTCAAATTAGGTAACAAATCATAAATTCGGTTTTCAAACCTTGATAAAATATGGATATTTCTAATTTCTTTTCTATGTTCAATTAAGACCTGATAAACCGTTTGAATAATATACATAGGTAATGGTAAAGATATATTATAGATATGATATAATAATGATGTACCTGTCCATTAAGACATGGAATTTTCCATTATTATCGATAATGGATGGCATAAAACACACTAGGTTTATTGATTAACATTATAATTTATTTTTCGCAAATTTATCATCGTTCATCATTGTGTGAATTTGAATCATTTTACATCGTTTATTTTTTTATTTTTGTTATAAACTGTAAAATAAATTACATACTGTCACATTAACAACAAATGTACTGGTGAAAGTGTTTCTAAACGCAGTTCACGAGACGTTATTTTATTGCTTTACATTTATTGACAACCGAAAGCTGTGTAAATATAATTTAAGCGATAAAACGTAATAGTTGTAGAGCACATGGAAATACCTAACGGGGCATTGACAAAACGCAACGCATATACGGCTGTTGAATAATCTGAAAGCATTACGATTCCACTACATTTTTCATGGATTTGTTTTCAATTTCAAAGTTCGAAATCAGTTGATCTCTAATCACCGGTGGTCGATTAAGGTATTGTAACGTCATTCCCCGACGGCCTGTTGTTATACGGAAGCTTAGCTTTATTTCTCTGGGCCAATTGCACTGTCAATACCGTATTCAAGACGAATCTTGTACTTCATTATTTTTAAAGCATTTAAGCCTATAGGATAACTTACCATGCCCGACAAAGACAATATTAATCACCAACGATGCCCTCTTGGCCTCACCAGCTCGCTGCAAAGTACCTGACTATTTTAATTAAATAAATTTACTTTCTCTATGTCCCTTTATTTCGTACCTCCACACCACGAATATAATCTCACTCGTGAAGATGTTTCCGTAAATTCTCGGATATTGTTGAATAAGCACCCATTATTAATATAATCATAGTAAACGTAATTTTATTAAAAGCCCCATGGTATATACTTCTCATCGTTTCTTCCCCCTTTTTTTTATGATAGTTCGTTTTTCAGATAAAATATTATGCCATTCAGTGCGTTGTTCCCTATCCGATAATCAAATTAATTTTCTACGTTTATATCAGTTATGTCAAGCAATAGGTATTTCAATCCCTTTGGAAATGTAATACGTATTTTCAAATAAATTAGGTAGGCAACATATAGTATCAATGACAACATAGATTACATATCAGAATTTAGAATTTTAATTCGTTCACTGATTATACTGAACATTGTATTCCTTTAATTAGGTAAATGAATTGGTGATTTCTAATGAATTAATAATTTAATGAATGAATGATTAATATTTGAAAATTTAAATAACAATACATTAATTAACAATTAATAATGAACACGCTATAGGTATACCTAGCATACAATATCTACATATTTTAACTGTCACAGTAATTACTCATCTGACGTTTATAACAATTTAAGAAAAACATTCTTATGACATTTTATTGGAGTAAGAATAATAAAAGTGACTTTACGTTTTTTAACTGCATTTTCTCCGTGATTTCACTAAAACTAATAATTATTTTAAATTAAAATGTGTTATAAATTATGTGATTGGAAAAAATAAAAAAACTGTTCTTATTGTTTGTTTTCTCCATTGATGGATTGGATTTTGTAGAACACAAATTATAAAATGGATGGTTGGTATAAGCAATTAATGGTGGAATAATGTTCATTTAAAATGTATGGAAATACATTTAAAAGATTTGTGTCATAAGATGATTGCAAATTCAAACAACCACGTTATGAATTAATACAATATAGATAGTTACCTTTAATTTAAGTGTTCAACATATGGGTATCAAAAAGCAAATAAAACATATAACGTTAGAGAATATCAGAGAAATGATAATTTTTAAAATATTTCTATTAATATTAAACAGATAAAATAACATTTCTCAGGTACCTTTATGACCTTTTCTTTAGAATTTTTAAATGAAACCTTAGATTTTTAATACAATGGCCAATGGGTAACATTTTTGTTTATCTCTAACTTGAGTTCGAAAAAGCAATTTTACCTTATGTCAGAAAAACGTGTACATTGTTAATCCAAAGTTTATATTAAGCAGAAATGCAGAATATATATAAAGTAAAACTGATTATAATTTTTCAAATATAAATATTATTTTCCATGTGCTCACAATGCTCACATAGATTCAGAGAAAAAAAACTCTTAAAATTTAAATTTACCCTTTAAAAATATTTTTAAAAAAAGCCTTTACATAATCAAAAAATCAAAATTTGAAATAACATTCGGTTCATGTCCAATATGTAGAACACAAGTAACAATTTTATTTAACCATTATTAGAATAATATTTCTAATATACGATCGGGAAAGAAAAAAATATAAAATATAAAATACTTGCGACTCACGTCGAATTTAGAAATACAATAATATACTTTCTAACGGAATTGTAAGGATTCAATTAGATATTAATATGTAAAAAAATATTTCAATATATTTTGTAAACAACTAATTATCACTGATGTTTTAGATATGATAAAAAAAAAAAAAAAGCACAGACAGGATAGACTAAAACAAATTATTCTTGAATCACTTATCTTGGCACGATAAAGTGTTGTTTCATTTAATATTTGAATGTAATTATAAAAATGTTGATTTATAAAAAATATAATATTATACAAAATTATTAGAAGTTTCAGCCATTACGACGTATTTTAATGCTTAAATTATTTTAGGACGCTTATTATATTTTTAATGCCCACTAAAAATGTAAACACAAGTTAATATGTCTGAACTTTGTTGAGTATGATATAAACATGATTTATGAATATTATTTTAAATATTATTTGAGTTACTTCATGTATACATTATAAACATAATAACTTCTATATTATAAATTGTAATATACCAGGTGCTTTTATGTTGTCATGTAACCTTATATTATGCTTCTTTACATACTGACCTATAAAGTAAAATTGTGATTTTGATCATAAAACACATTTAATTTCAACCTTCAGACTTTTAAATATAATGAAATATGATATTATTTTTGATTAAAATAATTTTCCCTAAAAGTTTGAAATTTTGAGTAGATTTACCACAAATCATAGTTTAGTATGTTTTATTAGTTATGAAATGAGTTCCGAGAACTTTGGGTTCCTAAACTTTAAAAGCTGATCCACGAAACCAAGTGACTTTGCTTAGGTAGCTTAAGCCATATGGATATGACGTCACAAATATAATGTCCATGGCACAAACCGATGATCGAAGAACGTGACTGACTTAGTTTGAAAAAACTGCACACAACCTAATTTAAACATGATTTTGGAGAAAAAAAATATGAATGTCATGCTATGGTAACTAGTAAGTCGTATGGACAGGACAAACCTTCAGCCACACTTATTGAAATTCTATCATTGCTTTTTATTTTCTACTCAAATTGATATTTTTAAAGTGTTTAGACTAAGCTATTTATTGGCACTTGCAATTTTCAATTTGTTTAGTATATGTTTTCATTTTTGATAACATTTTTTTATTCTCAGTGATTAGGTTAGAAAATGTAATAATATAAGGTTCGTCATGAGTTTTCTTACAGACAATTAGAATCATCGATAAATGGGCAGTAATATATAGAATGTACATTTTTTTCTCCATGACCGTTTTAAGTTTAAATTTTCCGTTTCCTTCGCTCATATTCATTTTTCTCATGTACAATGGTTTAGTATTAAATTCAATGTTAACATAATAATTGTAAGTCACGTACTAAATGACGAAGTTCACTCACAAAGTCAGTAGTAACCTACTCAATACAGCAGGTGTAACTTCCCGGTTTTTATGTAGTATTATAATAATATAGCGTTTTTAATACATTTATCACACGTTTTATCGGTGTATCATAATCATTTACTTCCTATTTAAAACGCTAAACAACAATTTAGCAACACTATTGAAATGTACGATAACAGTGTTTGTGAACACTATTTATTGGTAATTGAATATTACGTATTCTAGCAAAAAGGTTTACTTCTACTTGCATGTAAACGAGGCCGAGATACCGAAGACGAACTTTATATTTTAATAACAATAACTATTATAGTTATAAGCCGTCTTAGAAAATCGTTACAGCTATTTTAAATCGGATAACGTACTATTCACTGGTGACGCGGCCTTGTAGATTTTTATCAGATTAGTGTTTCTCTATTTATAATGATATCATGTATACATCTTGGAGACAGACATATTTAGTAGGACGAGTTTTTTTTTTAATATCACGAAGTTTCACGGATCAGCCGTCGCAATTTTATTATTGTTAAGCGCGCGCATTATTAATATTGTACACTAGCTGACCAGGCCATGGCCGTGACAAATTAAATGCGCCATGGATTGTAATTGTATTCATAAGTGTCATCTGTAACCAATAAAAAGTGAAAATCATTTAAATAAACAAAAAAATGTTCTATTTTAGTTAGCCAACAAATTCCTGTGCGAGCCACTCTTTAAAATGGAAAATTAACTAACATTTGGCTAAGAGGCTTAAGCCCTCTCCCCTCTGGAAACGTTATGTAATAAAGAGTTAATACGTCTTAACATTGTTATCAAATAGCACCCCCCCCCCCCCCGTATTCAGCGTATAATGCGAAATCAATTTAACGCCTTTGTGGCTACATATTATTATTATTATTATTATTATATATCATTACGGTGCATTTTACGATATATATAGATAATATTAAAATATATGATACTATGCGTACACGGCGCTCGGCGTCAGAATTACGCGATCGAATGTGGATAACGTGCGGTGCGTGCTCGGGGGTCATTATCGTCGTCGGTATTAGTGTTATCATTGTTTTACGGTTTTTACCTTATTTTTGTCATGGGGTTCCTCCTACAACTACCTATACAGTCTTCCTATATACCAATGACGTCTGCTGCAGCAGTCGGCGCGACAACTGCGTATACCCACACGTGACCCAGCGTGCAGCAATACCACCGGCCTATAATAAATACCCACATCTTGTATACGCACGACTACGGGAGTTCATAATAATAAAGTATAATAACCACATTACCGTCATTGTTGCTGTTGTTGTCGTTGTTGCCGTTGTTGTTTACCAGTTTGGTGTTAATTCCACGGTACCATCGTGGATGTAAGTAGGTACCTACAGGACCTACTAAACTACACCTGACCTGCGGGTGCACTGGTGCAGTGATCCACTATATATGCGCGTACTTTATATTATATTATTGTTTTGCCTGGGAAATAGGTGTTGATCGTTTTTCGGGCCGGTGCATATTGTTATTATAATTATTATTATTATTATTTATTAAGCATTATAATATACGTGTACAACCCGGTTGTAAGTACCTACACATCGGAGGTGGCGGAGGCGGATTTTGCGATCTGCTCAATTATAATTTCACCCTTTTTTTCCCCTTTTATACCCGTCCGTTCATGTCTTCCCCATCGCCACCCCATGTACGTCAAACTGCCACCCGACACATTCCGTAACCCGTCGCCCCTTCACAACAACTACGCCACTATCGCCATGCCAACCGAATATATTGGCTAACGTCGTAAAACAGATAATAAGCAGTAAGAGAGGATACGTTCGACGGTCGGTCCCGGTGCTCTGCAGCACTAACACTATACCTACCCCGCGTTTCGGTCCCATTACAATAATAATAGTAATAATAATAATAATAATAGTATACATATATAATATTCTGTGCCCAATGGTTTTTTTTCTACGTCCAATAAATAACGTATCGTTGCCAAGTTTCGTGCCAACTCTTTTTTTTCGCCCGAACGGTAATGGTGAGAAGGAAGGAGGTGACCGACAATAATTTCAGCACGGTATACGTTATTGACGGCTGTTGAGGTGGGGGGGAAAAGTTATTTCGGGAACGAGTTTGTTTCACTTTTTAGTGGACGATGTTTCTCACTACTCGAACGAGTGTTATGCGGAATAGACACAAAGTAAAAAGTTTCGGAAGCTATTCGAGAAGTATATGATGCGCTGCCCAGAGAACGAAAGTTGTTATGTTCCCGAACACCGCAACTAGCTCATGTCAGGAAATCAACAAAAATAATATTTCGAAAAAAGTTATTATACGTTCTAAATATTAATTTACTCAAAAAATATCGATATTTTAAAAAAATCTCAAAAATAAACAAGTTGACTTCCATAAATATTTTTATCATTAAAATTGTTCTTATAATCAGATTTACAAATTGCCTATTTTGAGTTTCTTATTTTTAGTATTAAAAAATAATTTTTTGTGCTATACATATACTTCAAGTGACTATAAATTGTATATAAAAAAAAAAATTTAAATATTTGTCAGAACAAAAGTTATTTCATCTGTCAGGTCTTCTTGTTACATTCTGTATAAATACACTGGTGTAAAGTGTTATAAATTTGACGTACTGTACTAAAACACTCAGTAAATGTGTGTTATTACATAAAATTATTTTTATTTATGTTCGTAGTTTAAAGATTTTTTTTACATCAAATCGTCAAATTTGTAAACATTTTATTTTTATATTTTAAAGCAATGTTTTTTTGTTGATAATGTTGATGATTATACCGAATGACTTATATAGGTTAGGTATAATGCTAGTCAAATATTTTAAATGTATACATACACATTTTATGAAAATATTCTGCACCAGAATGATATGAAATGTATTAAATGGGTTACCATAAAAAAAAAAAAATTAAAACGTAAATTCACTGTGGTAAAATATCTCAATTTCACGTTTTTTCACTTCGCAACTTACACAGGTCACTGACCGTTTTTATATAGAAAACTGTAGGTAAAATTAAATTTAAAAACATTTAAAACCTTTAAAGAAGAAATATATCACGAGAATTATAAAAATATATAACTATACCTAGATGCATTTGTTATTTATGCATTAGTAATTTAAAATCATAGTTAAACTTAATTATTTACTCGAATATACAATTTAATATGAGACATTTTTTCTATGAATTCTTCGAAAAAATTTGATTTGTTAAAATATATTATATAATATATATTTAAAAGTAGTTTTCTAGGTAATTAACAAAAATAGTAAATTCTTTAAATACCTAATAAATTTAATTTGAATTATAACTTTCTTATATTCCTGTTCTTTGGATTATTTGAATTGTAAAAGAAACATAACACCGTTTTCTTATTTTATGTTTTTATTTTTTCAAATAAAGTTAAACAAAAACAAAACGCATTTGTATACGTGACAAAACTTTTGACTTTGGTGATAAGTATTCAGCGGTAAAATAATCAAAATAATAATTTTATCTTCATTGGGACAATGGGACGCAGTCTTTATGTTTATCGATGCATTGAATAAATAATTTTCAATAAGTATATATTTTTCGTACAACGAATTCCACGCTGGAGACAATGTGTCAGTGTAGTAAGTATTATACGAAGTTTAATAAACAGTGAATATTCAATTTTGAGGATCGTAGGACATAAAACTTAAGTTTGCTTCAAAATAGATTTACTTCATACGATGATGATTTATACTGCGAAATCTTTTAATTATATTAACAACATGATCAGTGATGGATAAAAAGTTTTCAAATAATAAATAAGTTTGAAGAAATTCAATAATGTTTTATGAATGAACTTTGAGTGCTGTTGAGTGGTATTGGACAAAATTGGCAATATAAGATTTGAACTCAAAATATTGTAGTTATTGTACAAAAACATACGACAATAAAAATTTAAGTCACTTAAGTTTTTTTTTTTTTTAGATTTAAATATGTAACAAAACCCGGGATAGCCTAAGATGTCCACTTGTGTTCAAAAATAATCAAATGTCAGAAACTACCATGTTTATAGTAATAATTATAGTATAGAATACCTAGGTATTCTTTGAATTTAATATTTAATATCAATGTCAAATATCATTGAAATATGATACGGAGTTCAAGATTCATTATATTATTTGAGTTAGATGTACTGTGTAGTGTGTATATAGTATATACCAAAGGCTATCTAAAATTATTTCATTTCTTACTTCTCTTACAAATCACATACTAGCTATATCATTCCATACATAACGAGCAAAAGCGAATTTATAAAAAAAATGTAATCTACACACGATAAGGGGTTGAATATTTTTACCACGTAATTGAGGTTTACTGGTACATCATTAAGCATTATTAACTATTTCACCTTTTCAAACTTAATTAGCACATCCCTTCTCAAGCATTAACCTTCAAATAGAATATTGTCAATAATTTAATATTTACCAGTCTTATTAACAATGTTATCTGTCTACTCATATAATCGTAGTACCTAACTAATCAATGGTATTTAGTAAATTATATGATCAAAATTCTCCGATAAAGTTAATGCAATCGTTTCGAGAACAAAAAAGTATACAACTGATATTTTTATTTGATTTTTCTTAGGAACGGGTACCACTTAATCTATTTTCTAAATTTAATTTGAAAAAAATATTAATTTTATAGAAAAACTATATGCCCAAATATTAGGTAGGTATGTTCCAATATTATATTATTTAACTATTATTAATCTTTGACCTGATGTGAATGTTGATAGATATGAGATATGCTGTACAGAGCATATTATTAGATTAAGTCTTGGGTCGTATGTACCTATTTAATTTTAATTTTAATAGTGTGTAGCTACAACCAAAAGCGAAACTAGAAAATGTTATAAGATCAAATGATACAATTTTTTTAATTTTTAATTTTCAATTTTATTAAATCGGTATATTATCCAGTCAGTATTAGGACAAGCCATGGTTTGATTGTCCTGACCCGTAGTTTCACCTTTAGCTACAATGCTTTGTCATTTTATATCAACTGTATATTATTACTATTATTCTAATGTATAACCACTGTGTAAAGCGCCTAGTGCATGGAAACATTAAATTTACTAGTTGAAATGTTGTTAGCATTGTTATCAATATTTAACTTAACTTAATTTTTATATTTAAATCTAAAAGTTATATGTCATACCATACATATTCTTCGTCTATAATTTTGATTTATAGCGTCAAATCATATTTGAATATAAAAAAGAACTCTTTTTATATTTAATATAGTTTTAAACTTATTTTTGGTTCTTAGTTTTGTTGTAACAAAAAATACCACTAAAATGACCAAAACAACCAAATATTTAACAAAAGAACTCGACTTGCATGAATTTTGATTTTAAAAATTCAACCTAAAGCAGTTTTTATTATTCTATTCACATAATTAAATTGTATATTTTAAATCATAAATTAAATACTTACTCATATATGTATTCTCAGAGTGTGCATTTTTACGTCCAGTATATTATATAGTTGTGTTCACATTATTTAATTTTAATTTAATTATTTGAGTTTTTTTTAATATGGGTACATTTTACATTGTAACATTCCAATGTAAATGCGCATTTTTTTACATTTTTATTCCATTTTTTTTTATTAATCTTTGATCGATTAAAACTAATTTACAATTACATTTTTTTTCACCTGTAACACTCAACTATGCATTGTATTTGATCAAAAAATGTACGAACCTAATTGAAATCGTCTATTAATTAACATGGTGGTCAAAAAATAATAACTGTTTCTCACGAAGTTTTCGATATTCTTGACCATTCCCAGACATTCCTGCGTATTTCCCCAAGTTATGTTGCTGGAAATTGCCCAACCCTAGTCTAGGACTGTAACATTATAGTGATATTACAACTTATATTAAAACAACAAATAAATTAATACAACAGTTACAACTTACAACCAATAACATTTCTCAATATTTTAAGAACATTTTTAAATTAAAATTTATAAACTAATACCTAATATCAATCTAATTGGATATAATATCATGATTGTATTGTTGTATTTGCGCAATGATTAATTGATATTATTTTTATTATTTCATGATACATTTTAATTTATTTATTTCACGTTTCTTATAGCATGAAATTAAATTTAGTCTATGATTTCGTTTAATACAATAAGTTCTTTAACTACTAAGGTCTGGGTTATTTATATGTTTTTTGTACATGATTTATGGGTGACTTCTTTTAACATAGCTTATGTACTTACGTTTTAATGTTATAACAAGATTTTCCGAAAATATATTGCAGATTATTATAAGTCTGACTTAAAATTAATTTTTCCTTGTTAAAAAATAATTTATATATTATTATTTTAGATTCTGTGCTAGTAGGGAATGAATGTATTATGTTTACAATGATGTATCTTTTTTCCTGTCATCAAATTTTTTGATAGAAAAGTGAATTTAGTTGGTGCATTTAGTTTGGAGGTTGAAATTTCCTGTAGTTTTTGAAAGAGTCGGCTGAAAACAAAAAGCTTGACAATTTAATCCATGGGACCTCATTAATTTGCTTTAATGGCTGTTTGAAATATTAAAGATACATGTACACGACTATGTTTTACATGCATTTAAAGTTAAAACCTTGACAAAAACAAGTTTTTCTACCCGATGAATTTTTAAAAAGAGTTTGATTTCAAATTGTTTATTAATGTAATATCACTGTCATTTTTGATATTCGGTGGTGTTTAATTATTAAATTAGATTTTTTATACAAGACGTTTGCTAGGATGACTGATCAGAACCGTTTTTCGTATGTAATAATTTATGATTGAACTAAAATCAGCACGTTTAATACTCTGACTCAACAACTACTGTACAGCATAGTAGTACCAATATTTTAAAATTAATTATTTTACATCCAATAGGTTAATTTAACAAAAATTAATTTTTCTAAAAACTGGACAGTAGTGTGATTATTCCCCGTTAACTTTTGCACTAAGTTCTACAACTCTACTGCCTAATTCTGTTCAGGAACATAATTCCCGACTTGTTTATTATGAGTTATTATAAAAGTAATATTAAAAAAATGTTAAATGATTGTATCATTCTTATTATGCCTGTATACTAGATTGTTTAACAATACAATAAAACTATAATATCTATTTTTATGAAATTAAAATAATTTTTATCATTAACTATTATAGTAAATACATGAACGCATAAATGTTGTTTTTTAAAAATAAAAAATTTACTTAGTACCCTCACTGTTATGTTGAAATATCTATTTCGGTGATTCAAGGAGCACAGGGTGCACAGCAGTTTAAAGTCCTAACCTTAACATTATAAATAATCTTCTTTAATATTTGACAAGATAAAAAAAAAAATTACAATTTTCAATTCGTATTATAAACTCTCACGTATATTTATCTTGTTATTATATTTTTTCTACTGGTGTATATTTTGTAAATGTACGTTTATAATACATTTTATGCATATATGCAGGTACACCATATTATTTGTATTTATATTAATATAGACCCATGTGAACTAATGATTAAACCGCAATTGGATTAAATAACGAAAATATAAATGATTTTTCCCCGACAGTGGATTATTTGAATTATGCGTTACGCAAAAAGGTGCATTTTTTGTGACTCCATTCCATTATTGAAATAAATTACAAATCAAAAATAACATTAAAATTAGGGATAATTTGATAGACACCGGGTTCAGTTCAACACTTTAAAATTTAAACTAAAACGGAAGTATGACTTCTAAACTTAAATCTGATTTTCACGCATTCCGAATACATGGAATACATAATAATATTATGATTTTATTTAATATTTTTAACTGTCAGTTTTATTATTTTGTAAAATATGAATAATAAAATAAAAATATTCAATATTTTAATATAAGCGTAATCAATTTTATTTCAGAGAATAAAAATTATATACTATTTTATGCTACATAGTAAGTTGATTGCTAAATTGGAGTAACTAATGACTACTTGGAACAATTTACAACACCTAAATCAAAAACTCATTTATTATGCATTTTTGTGACACCACCACTTTTTATAACCTTTGGCTTATGTGATTTATTTTATCATAATTTGTACTTTTATGTTAAATGCAATTGATTAAATTCAATTAAGAATTTTATAAAATGCTTTGAAAAAATAGCTAGAACTGGAATATAAATTAAAAATGTTTTAAATTTAATAAACGGTTCAAATCGTTGCACAACATTTCCTGGAAATTTAATTTAATTTAAACAAAATTATTTCTTTAACTTAAAGTATCATATTATTATAATAAGTTGAACTTCGTATCTATGCTCTTAGAGTTGGTTTAATGTCATTTTTAGATGAGTTCGGCTATTACCCAAAAAAGTTATTTTTTGAGAAAAGTCTAGTAAATAAGCCTATTTTCCAAATTGTTTTCCAAAGTTTTAATGTATTGTAGATTTATGTTATTAATAATAATTGAAGTATTTATTTTTAAATTGAATTAGTAACTTCCCTGATGAGGTAGCTTTACTATCATTGTTTACGTATGCATAGGTAGTTAACATTTTTAGGAGTTGTGTAATAAATATAATATAAATAAAACAATTATTATAATTATTTTTAATAAAAGTTTGAAATACATTTTTTAAAACTTGTTACATTTGTTTTGTACAGTTTGAAACATGGTCTTATTATTATCGTAATTCAAATTTCAAACTAGGTACTATTATCAATTTTAGAGACAAAAATTCTAAACTGAGTCCATTTTACTAAACATGTATTATTACTATAGATGCCGTGTTCAATTACGTGATGTATAGTAAACTTTTGAGTATAGATTTAATACAACGTAGTTGGAATATTGTATAAATTAATTAAATAATCTTACTAAAATAAAATGCCGTGTTTTCGCAATTAAAATTGCAAATGTTTTTGTGAAACGACTAAAATTAAATCACAACAAAATTATTGTAATATGAATATATTTTTCAATGTAATATATTATATACATTTATGTATTAGAATTTAGAATTCATTCATGAATATTTCACAAAATATTTTACTAATATTATCAGTAAAATATATTGTAAATACCTAATAGAAAAATTATTTGTTTCATTTCGCAATTATTTACCTTTTTTTCAAAAATTGTTTTGTTAATAAGATAAAATCATTAGGAATTGTAAGACAAATTGCAAGTGTTGGAACGATTGGGATTTCAATAATAACCTTCAACGTTTGTTAACGACCAACAATTTATTTAACTATGTACACGTAACAATATTATTAGATTATGCACTCCTGTAGGTATCTCGACGACAGTCCGGCGAAAGCTTCTTCGCCGTCTGCTATTGGCCGGGCCGGCGGCCAGACCGGTTGTCGGTCGCGATCTCGCGGACGCCGATAGAGACGCCGTGGACGTTGTGATAATGACCGCGACAAAATACTACTAACTATTAGTTATTAGTTGTATTTTAATACAACATTAAAATTATACTCCTAATTATTCGATACATTTAAGAATACATTTGTTGGAGATTACAATTTGTCGTTTTATTGGGTCATATGAATATTATTACTCTCCGTGTGAATATTTACATTGAGCTACTCAAATAAATGTTTATAATTTCATTCATTCACAACCTCATGTGTAAGATTATGTAATTTTTAAATTGTTGCGTTCTTGACAAACATTATTGGTATTTTATTGACAATACCGAGTGTTTTTATTATAAAACTACATATCAAAGTCGATCTGGATGTAGAACAATGTAGACAATTTATGAAACTATTTATGCGAGCAAAATATTCCTCTAACAGTATAACAGTTTGATAGAACCTGTATTAGATTTTGTACGAAGCTAGGCATCTATTGGTTTTGAAATGATGTTTTTTTAGTATATACATAACACCATTTTAGATAGAAGGAATGCTCTAAAAGTTTTATATATAAATACTAGAAGTTGCAAGGCACAGATGGCAGTATAGTTCTATAGAGAGGTCATTTTTGGAATTTTACAGTTGTTTTTCGAAAAACTACAAACCACTATTGAAAAACCTTTACCTTTGCTGGATGCCACCTGGGATCATGAAAAACTTTTCACAGTTAAAACTTTTCAATAATGCTAGATACTTGAAATGTTTACCGAAATTTCTATTGGTATTTCGTAGTGTTTTAATTTTTAAAAACTATTGACTCAATACACGAATAAAAAAAAATATATATATTTTGTTCTATTTTTTGAAAATATTTATAAAATATATTTACAGATATAATTGATTCTAATACTATGCTATTTTAGTTTTATTTATGTGAATATTGTAATGAATTTAATTTCCAATGAAAATGTCTTATGAAAGTACTTCCAATCTAAATTATGGTTAAATTCAAAAGTTTCATAAATGATGGAAATATTATATTACATTTTTTAAACATAGATTTTGATAATTGATTGGATTGAAAATAATTAAAGATACCATACTCACATACGTATTTAATACTACCCAGAACATTAAATACGTTTTTTAACGAATCCAGGTGAACAGAATAACATTGAATTTAACTTAAAATAAACTATCTGCATAAAGTCCATGTCCTGATCACATGAATGTAATCAAATACAACTAAGTTTTATTCGGATACTAGATAAATTATAGATCACATAGTTGTAATACAATCTAAGAACGATATAATTTAAGAAATAACTATAATATTATTATTGGAAGTACCTAATAACAAACATTGATTCTGATACTATTGTTTTTTTTGTACAATTAGAAAAATTACACAAACATTCCAACTTTTGAACCTTCATGTACCAACTAGGTACATCATCGTCTAACAGAAATAACTTGATGATGGACACACAATAAAAAACATGCATCATTTTATAACGAATACATTCACTCTTCTCATAATTTAAAAACAATTTTTATGTCGTATCAAAGATACAAGATACCAAAAAAATGTCATTATTTTATATAAAATTTGATTCACAAAGCTGACGATACTTAAGAAATGGTGAGGACTGTTGATTGTTTTGTGTTAGGAATTTTTGAGTAGAAAATAGGTTTTGATAAAATATAAATCTTCAAACATACGTTGAAGATTATACAACTTCATAGCGTGAAATTTCTTTCAAGAATATAAGAACTTATTTATAAGTTATATTAAGAAGTTCATTGTCAACAATTTTATAGAGCGAAGTTTAATTTTTGAATGAGAGTGTTTATTAAATAGTAGCATTAATTATATAAGTTTTAATAATCTTCGATGAATTTATGTATGTTTTTTCTAAATCCTTAAAGCCACAAATTACTATTATGACTATTATTCTACCAATTTCACAGAAGTTTACAATGTGTTGAGAATCAGGAAAAAAATAATGTTACTATACTTTTGTTTTTCATTCTTTGTAAACAAAAACTTTTAGAATGTATACTTTATCATGTTAGTCATCATTATTTGCTACCAGAACGATAATTAAGGTTATGATTAAATATCATTTAATTGTCCTTAATTATAAAATTAGTTACTTTGCCTGCCTGGTAGGCTATAATGGTCTGCTAATGTTCAGTTTGCCTGATAGTTTTGGATTTGAATTTATATTTTGTATAAAATATATTGATTATTTTTTACTATTTTGCATCAATGTTTTATTGAACTAATTAAAATATTTATTGAAACATTTTTATTAATATTTATTAAACATAGTTTTTAAATTAAAATATTTATGAATACGCTTTACGTTTAGTAAGTTTATGATTAAAGCACTAGAGAACAAATGAATTTGTTGCTGGCACAAATAAACAACAACAATTATTATTTTTTTTTATAAATCGGTAAGAAAATAATAAATTAATACATATTGTTTTCTAAATATAATAGATAACCATTTTACACGATATAGGCTACTAGAAACTATTTTTGCACTTTTCCCCTACTATATTATGAGTCATAACTTGTTAGTGTAGGACGTAGGTGATACGCGTTACCTGTTATTTAATTTATTCTTTCAAAAAAAAAAAAAAAATGTTTTTTTTTGTGTGGGGGAGGGATGTTTTTACTTATTAGTTATTAGGTGATGTAAATTTAAAGGAAAATTTAGATTAATGCACAGAAACATTAATATTTTAGGTTGTTCTAGATACAGAATTTGAAATAATATATTTTTTGTAAAAGTTGTTTGAATATAACTCTGCCACTAAATCGTTGGTAATTTTAACTTTATTCACCGATTCATCGATTTAGTTATTTTTAATACGTGATGGAATATTATTAACTATGAAGTATTTGATATATACGATTTGTACTATGATCACTAGGGTTCGGATTTGAAGGCAAATGCCTTTCTTTTATTAATCATAAAAGAAAAATAATTTTTATACAAAAATGTGTTTCATTTAATTTCTTAGACGATGGATCTTTTTTTTTTTGCCTTTTTTTACCTTTTTACTTATAAATGCCTTTTTGCTCTTTTTTTTACCTTTTGTACTTATAAATGCCTATTTTGTGTTAATTTTCAGTCGATTTTATAATTTTATACCCAGCTTGCGTATTATCCCTACAAATGGGTTTTATTATTCGCAATATTTATCGATATCGTCTTATCGAGTATTTGGTATGTCCATAAAATTACCCGTACACCTATTTAAAGATTAAGATATGTTCGTAATACGTAGATTCAAGATTGTTCGTCAGTCCGCCTGCATTTGTCGATCGCAATAATTGTCGTTCAATAATTTTTCCACGCATTTTGTAGTATATTTATGAATTGCCTTTTTATATAAATTAAATGCCTTTTTTTACATTTTAAATACTTTTTTTATTGATTATATTGCCTTCAAATCCGAACCCTAATGATCACTTATACCTGGTAGGTATTTTAAGAACTACAGATTAACATATGATATTATTTTTGATTTTGTATCTCAAATCATACTCAAAATGTAGTTTTGAAACAAGTAGGTAGAAATATTAATTTTACCAACCTCCGCACAGAAGTTATATCTGGATGTTCAATATAACTTAAAGAAGTAATATTAATTTAATTTAGTTGACTTCAATATAATAAAGTGATAGCGTTGCATTAGTGTCGGGGTAAAATTTCCATTTGTTTGATACCAAAGCTATGCATATAGTTATATTTAAGTATACTGATGATAAGTTGTGATTAGCACCTTGTTTGTCTCACACGTATATTATAAATATTACAGTTTCACTACGTAAAAAACCGAAATCGCTAACCTTATAATAAAATATAACTTATAAAACCGGGAAAATGCGCTTTTTTTAAATTAAAATATGATAAAACCATTGTGTGTTTTTAACCGTCCAATTAATAATTATTCAATATTAATTGTCGCGCTATCGCTGAAGCATGCGCCGATGACCTTTACCCTCGAGGTAACTACGATGTGATCTCCTAAGTCACGACAAGATCAGGAAAATATAAATTATGAAGTATAATTTAAATTTGAAGTATTTCCAAAAATCGATCATGAAACTATGAATTCATCGAATGATACCCATATTGCTCTTACCAAAAATCCTATGAGATCTCTCAACGTTGAACCTAAAATTGCTCTATTCCACCAATACACCTGTGTACAAAACTCATTGAGCTGATTGGCGTCGATAACTTCCACCGCAAAGTTTTGATAGATTGCCTCAAAATTAAGACAAACAACATAGACTCTTGCAGACTTTTAGGTCCACCTCTAAAAACAGAAAAAGCCGAATTTCACACCTTACAGCTTAAAGAAGACAAACAAACTTGAGTAAACGTCTTTTCAGTAATGTTAGTTCCAAAAATACTAATGTACAAGAAACCACAGAGTGAAAGCCTTCCCAATAATACACCCTGTAGAAAAGTAGAAACAAAAATAGAGAAACAATAGTTAAATAAGAGCAAGGAAGTTAGGGGGGTATTTGTAGTAAGATAAAAATAATAAATGGAAAAAAAGTGTTACTAAATTTGTGTTAATTTGGTATTAATAAAGCTATATTCATATTTATATGATCGTTTTTATTCCACTACTAAATTATTATTAGTAGATTGATGTAAAAGTGTATCACTTACCTCGTTAAATTGCAAACGATGTACCTATATATTATAATCTCTTTGGTGTGAGTCGATGCACGTCATCATCATACAATCTTTAGTCTACAATATCTTACTTAATATGTACTATATTGTGTAAATTTGGTTACCATTTTAAATGTTACTTAGGTATATTATAAAATTACGTTGTTTGGTTATTTACCTTATACCTTGTTAAGTTTGTTAAAAATGTCTATTAAAGTATTATGATTGGATAAAATGGTGTATCAAGGACATAGGAGAAAATTTTTAGGAAGTAGTGAAAATATCACAAGTGTTTTTATAATAAATGTTAAGATGATTATACCAATATAAGTTCATACCTGGAGTTTAAATGAACGCAATATAGTAAGATTTATTAATCTAGAAATAAATCAATATTATCATTAAATGAGAAAAGAGTGATGATTAACATATAGAGGTGTGTTAAAACAGTTTTATGTGGATGTGGGGCATTGTGCCTTGTCTTCGTGTAGTACAGCCTCCTGGCCGTAATATGCTGCTTCAGGACATCTTACTTCCTTGAAACAATGGGTCCGAGAATGAATCCGTCCGGAAAGAGAGTGGTTCGAGGATAATCCAAATTCGAGAGTAGTGTGTACTAAAAGAGAGTGACGTCTACATGTGGGTGTTGAAAGCATAGTGAAGTTTGTCATCCCCACTGAATTCTAATGTGTGTTCTTATGCAATTATTATTGCGTTATACCCATGTGAATCTAGGTCGATAGATGATTGTTGTTGCGAATGCCGATGTGTAAATTATGGATTTGTATAATTTAAGTTTAAAGGAATGTTAATTTCTTTATATAAATTATTTAAATACGTTAAATGTACCACACCCAAATATACTCATATGGAAAATTCATCCTACAATTTATTTTATTAATATTAAATATATTATTTATATATTACAACCCTTTCGGGTAGATACCTACCTGTGCCCAAGCTACTTAGATCTCTCACTCTAATCATACTGAACCTGTTCCAAATATAAACAAAATAATATCAAGCTTCATTGACAAAATTAAACAATAAATTAACCCTTTAACCAGACTACTAACCAAAGTAATTTCGAAACTTTTAGATTAAAAATAATGCCTTCTCCTACTAGCGAAATACTTCTGATTCTATAATTTAATGCTAATTGTCTCAAAAATTACGTAAACGAACTGCAGCTAGTACTTCAGTCAATACGTATTTATATTTCTCTAATATCGGAAACCACTTTACTAAATATTATTATGTTTCCATACCTGGGTATAATGTTCTGCAATCAAACCACCCAGTTAATTCTGCTCATGGAGGTGTGGCAGTTTATATAAAATCCTCTTTAGTATTCTAAACCCTTCCTAATTTCTGTCAACCAAACGTAGTCTTTCGACATACTAATCTATCTCAATAACATACCTACCACAATAGCTACTGCTACAATGTCCACCAAGGCATAATATGAACATTCAAAATTATGTTGATAATTTTATTACACATAGCCATAATTTCATCGTAAGTGGAGACTAAAAAAACCAAGCATTATATCTAGAGCTGCCGCACAAACAACACTAGAGGCATAGTACTCCATAAATCCATAAACCAAAAAGACTTCAAGATTCTTGCTCCCCGAACAAACCTATTGGAACAACCTTTCTACGCAATAAAAACCCGATGTTCTTGACATTTTTGATTCCAACTCACCATGCAACTTATTCTTCACGACTACTAATCTACTTGAACATAGCTCTAAACATTCAGTTGTTCTTCTAACCGTCAGTGCTTCTCCCCCAATTCGTTCTTATCCACTTAAGATTTTCTGCTCAATCACTCACTAACAGTAATTCCATGACTTGATTAACCAAAACATCAACCTTAAGATTAGTCTTAATCCACACAAGAAATTGATGATAATGTTTTAATAATTTTATGAATGTAAGTCAATCTGCAGCATGGGATGCTAGTAGTCCCTTACACAAATAGCATACAATCTACTTTCTTACTACTCCTGAACATAATTGACTATCAATAGCTAACAAGCGCAAATCAAGAGCCTTTTACCAACGCTCTCGCCTCCCATCACACAAATGAAACTATAATAACTCTTTAAAAAAAAACTTCCGCTAATCATAAAAATCAAGCATTAATCAATAACCAACCATCTTACAAATTTTTCACCACAAAACAGCCGCATCTTCAGATGCTGATAAAGCAGAACTTTTTAAAAATCACCTAGCAAAAACATTTAACCAACATTGTGATATACAAATACCTCGACACGCATATTTAGTAAAAAGCTTTCTCGATAGCCCACTCACACTCACTCTTCCCACTAAACATTTTACTCTGAATTATGTTAAGTGCAGTTCTAAACTACAGTCTTAGGTTCTAAAAGTCCTGGTTATAACCTAATCACTGCGGAGGTAGCCAGAAGCTAGAATCCTTCCAAAATAGCAATCGTATTGCTCACGATTTTGACAAATGCCTCCCTAAGATTAGCATACTTTCCATAACCTTCGAAAATCTTAACAATTATTGTATTTCCAAAACCTAAAAAGCCTCCCGAATTCCCACTTTCTATTGACCTATAGGTCTTTTGCCTTTCTTTGCAAAATGTTTTGAAAGGCTTATTCTAAAAAGAAAACTAGTATACATTTCTTCCCGTAACATCGTTTCTAACACCCAATTAAGTTTTCATGCCTCTTATTCCACAACACACCAACCACATAGATAAGACGATGCCATCTATTTCTCTCGAAAAAAAAATACTGCTCATGCGTGTTTCTTAATGTTTCACAAGCCTTTGATATTATTTGGCATGAAGGGCTGTTATATAAACTAACTCTTTTTTTCCTCCAACAAACTTTTTACTGATCAAATCTTATCTTACTGATTGACATTTTCAAGTCAAGTTTGGCTCATCTTTTTCAAACATTGAAATGTGGAAGTCCCTCAAGGTGGCTCTCTTTCTCCAATGCTTTAATATATATATATATGTAGCGGAATAATCTAGGTACCCTTCTATCAACGATAGTAGCTTAATTTGTCGATGATAATCCAATTATATCGGTATATGAAGATCCACACACTGTGTCCTCAAATTCCCAAAATCATTTTGATCTAATGTGTGACTAATATGAAAAATGCAGTGTCAAAGTCAACCAAACTAAATCCATACACACTACCTTCACTTTGCTTCTTCCTTCCTGCCCAGAAGTCTCCCTAGGTAATATTCCATTCCTCTCGTCCCAATTGGTTAAGTACTTAGGCCTAACCATTGATTTACGTTTTACTTGGGGACTTCATATCAGAACAAAAAAACTGGCCTTAAACGAACGCCTTCGCTCAATTAAAACACTAATATCTAACACACACACATCAAACTTTTCCTTTATAAATCCTTTATTATGCCTATGTGGATTGATGGACTACATCTATCACCTATATTAAAATTCGTACAATTCATAACAAAATTACAATCACTAAGGCCTCACTATGTATCCTCAACTTTACTTTACACACAGAATTTAAATATGAAAACAGTACACAAAAAAATGGGGTCGTAATTTCCTTAATGATTAACAAAAAAAAAATAAATAGGTTGTGCTTTCACTGAATGGCTTCTTCCCTAATGCATTTCATTGATATTAATTGTCTCTTATTACATATTTTTACGTGCACAAAAACTTTATACAATCTAAAAGAGCTAAAATTGTATAATTATTGTTAAAAAAAAAAGATATACTTATGGTTGATTCCATGATTCTATTCCATTACTTGTCGGATTTCGGTTGCCTAATATTTAGATTCTTTCTTTAGTTTCACCAAATCATATTTCTTTTACCCAATTAATCAATTTGGGTATCGTAATTGTGTAACTATTTAATATGACGAAATGAACCCTAGAGAAACATTCAGCTTACTAAATGATTGTCATAGATAGTAAGATATAACATCGATATGCAGTGCAAATTAGAAGGGGGGTGGAATGTGATAAATAAAAGGACATACTTTAATATTTAAATGTTATATTAATTAGGATATAACTATGAGAGGAGTACCTACGCGTACATTTTTTTGAAAAAAAAGAATAGGGTCCCTCAGCGTTCCTCCTCGATTCAAACACTGTGACGATATAATATGTAGTTACTTGAAAAAAGGTTACCTGGTTAAAAACTCTTGGACGAGTTTGGCTCGCTAGCTTCTTAATAAGTTATTAGTTATAACCATTTTGATCGTTGTCATAGGACTATAGGTCCTATACGACTAGGGTGGTTCCATCTTAGAATACAGTGTGACTAAGTGTAATACGTGATAAAATCAGCCAAGTACATTTATATGTATACGAAATAGTACCTACGCTTATCTTGTAACATTGTTTTTCTCTTCTTAGTTATAATCCTAATTCGCTCACTAAGTTTCTGGACGCAAGTATTTTTATTTAAAAAAATATTAAAAAATATACTATGAGGTTTGACACGTCCACTTTTGTGTGCCTAACAATGCTAATAAGTAATATTATTTAAATCGAAATTGCATGGTATGAATTATGATTAAAAATGTATATTACGTTTTTAAAAAAAAACAATATTAATAGTACAATTGTATTAACAGTATTTGAATTTAAATTATTCTTTACATATTATTTTGTAGACCAACTAAACTATATTTATTTTAGCTGATTAAACCGTCTTCAAATTAGGATAAATATTTTAGCTGATTCTTTAATTGATTCTTAAATCTTATTTATTTATATTTTTCAACTGTATAAATCACTATTAGCTAGTTCTCGTGTACCATACAATTATTTTTTCTATCGGGTATTAGTGTATTGTAAAATGTGTAAGTACACGTTGCGCATCAAGTTTTAAAATTACTAACAGGCATTAATGAATTATTATTATAACTATACTTTTTTTATGTATAAAAAAGCAATGGCGTTAAGAAAAAACTTTAAAAAAAAAATGTAGGTAAGTAGATGTAGCTCTGCTGTACAGTAGGTTACAAGAGGGTTACTTTTTAATGGAAGTATTACATTTGAATTCAATGATATAATATCACTGTATACGATAAACGATTCTGAGTTGAGACGGTTTGTCAGTGTGAATATTTTATATTATATTTATATTGTTATTTCTAATTATTAATACGGTAGTCGGTAAGGTGAACTAATGTTATACAATTACAACAAAATATATAAAATCGTTATTCTTGGTTATTTAATATGTGTTTTCACCTAAATTTTTTTTTTTAAATCATATAATAACTTTAAAAATAACCTTGTATGTGTTATATTTTTGAGATTTTTAATTGATAGAGTAACCTACTTATGAAGAACCTTATTTTAAATTTTCAATGCTTAGCTATAAAAGTTGAAGATTTTATACATTTTTAACTACAATATAATTTTTTAATTTTAAATTTGATAATTTTCGTCAAAATTCGAACTTTAAATGCTTATTAAAAAAATGTGTGCATGTGTATTTTTAATATTTTTCAACTGCTATAGTAACAATAAATTGGGAGCCTTGTATTAAATTCTCAAGCTTTTTTACCCAACAAATAACATTTTATTGGCATTCATAGAAAAAAAAAATTAAATATATTAGAAACTGAATGTCCGTAAACATATCAAAATATTTTGAAAATTTATTGTGTATATAAAATGTTAATATTAACAAATAGTGTAAATTTCAAGTACCTACGGTTATTCGTTTTTGTTTTACATCAAAATAATAAAATCGCTAAATAAAAAATCGAATGAATATCCAATCTTGTAAATATTTGAACTTCAAACTTTCGTATAAATTTAATTTCACTTTCCGGTAAATATTTTTTATTTGAAAAAGGTAGTTAAACTTGTGAGAAATATTGAACTAAATTTTCTTAGGTTTAAAAAGAAATATTTTTATGATTTTCCAACTCAAAATAAATTACACATTTTCGTGGTTTTTACGTATTTTGTCAAAATTTGGAACTTTAACTGCTTATAAAAAAAAATTGTGGCAATGGATTTTTAATATTTTTCAACTTTTACTGTAACAATATAATGTAAGAAGCCTTATATTGAATTTTTTTCCCCAACTAATACAATTTTATTGACATTAATAGAAAAAAAAAACTAAAAATATTGTAAACTGAATATGTCCGTTCAAAATAATCAAAATATTTTTAAAATTGTATCGTGCATAGAAAATGCTAATATGAAATTTCAGTCAAAATGTAATTTATCTACGGTGATATGTTTAAGAGTTAAACCAAAAACCAAAATAAATTTTAGTGAAATCCGATTTTGCGGAAATATTCCCGTTTTCCCTTAATTTTTATTTTTTTTTCCTGGCGTTTTCGCTTTAACGCTTTGACCTCCAGTATCACCTATACTAAATTCACTTTCCCATCGAACAAGATACTGTTGAAGAAAATCGGAGCTGTTGGAATACCCTAGACCGTGATGACAGACACAAAAAAAAAAAATTAAAAAAAAAAAAATACACTTCATTGTAAAATCAATACATTCATTGCTCCGCTCAGAATCTAAAAGTATATAGATTGGGTATCTAGATACCCAATAAATTAATACTAATGTCATGAAAAAAAATAATTTTTATGCAACATAATTTATAATGCAACCTATAATACCGGTAACTTGATCAGTGTATGTAATTAAATCTACTGAATCGAAGCGAGACGAATGATTATTTTACTTTTTCTACGTGCAAATGAAAAATATGGAACTATGATTCAAGATTTCAAGATGTTTACATTGCATATAGAATAGACCATTTGTTGAGGTATGTAATCACGCAAAAACGTAAAAACCTAAGTACGTTAAAATGCTTTAACAAAATACATTTAACTTAATTTTCTAGATCAAACATTAAAAAATCATCAATAGTATAAAAATATAAAAAATGAGATGGGTACAAATGTAAATAAAAAAATTAATCAAATGCAATAATTTCATATATAAAGTATTAAATATATCAGCTACAACTGATACCTGCTTCATAATGTTCTTA
Organism: Nasonovia ribisnigri; assembly: GCA_027563435.1. Lineage (NCBI taxonomy): Eukaryota > Metazoa > Arthropoda > Insecta > Hemiptera > Aphididae > Nasonovia > Nasonovia ribisnigri. Next base: position 144,574 of record JANEHU010005190.1, on the reverse strand, counting down.
AAAATCTGTTTTATATTTTTTAATTTTTAAATGTTAAATGCGTCGATTTAAAAATATAAACCTCATCTCGAAAGAAATTATAACTAATTTGACTATATTGATTTTGGTGAATATATTATGACGCTGTAGTAGTATTCAATTCATTTAAATACAATTATTCTTCATTATCATAATGTATTTTGTTCAAATATTTATATGCACGATAGGCATTTAGAAAGAATGAATATTTTAAAATTGTTTCTATTTTATATTTTAAACAAAATTGTATATTTTCTTTAGTTACATTCTATAATAAATTATATTTTAAGTGACGAAAATAGAGTAAATTATGTATAAAGATGGAAGGTCATTCCATCAATATTTAAATATTAACAAGTATAAAAACTTTTAACCAATTTTTTTTTTAAAAGTTAATATAGAACTGGTTTCAATCAATAGTACCATCAATAGATTTCCGTTAAATGAAAGTATATAGAAAACATTAGTTGATAGTTTACATTTTTTTTTTTTGTTTATCTATGGACATAAGTATAAATGCATAGTTTGAGTATGACCGGGTAATTGATAAAATCTACTTTAAAAATATAATTGCTTTCCTGTGTAATGAGCTAAATTAATTTAACTGACTGTTTCCCTAATGTCCTTAACTAAAAACAACAAGCCAATAGTTAATACACGGTAATTCGTTGTAAAATATCATAATATCCATATCTCCGTTATTGACTAAAAAATAATTGGTACCTATTAATAATATAAATTAAAAAAAAATTTTTACTACATTATCAGATTCAACGATGTATTATTATCATTTTTTTTTGAGAAAAACTTCATAAAAATACTTACAGGTGTTATTATAAAATACATTATAATACAATATTTTTAGGTCACTTAAAATGTCGAGTGAAGATAAATAACAAAATAAGTTTTACAGCAAAGTTTTAATACTTTATTTGACAGTAAAAGTGGTTCACTTAAATTTGAATTTTATGTGTTTGAAAATCACATTAAAAAACTTAAGTTTTTAACTTAATCCAGGATGAGCTTTGTAACGATTGGAATGATTCATCGCCTTATTGTTTTCCAAGATGAACCTGTGGCTTATCTACCCCTACCTACATTTCAATTGCTTAATAATCTTAAAATCTTGACATTTTTAATAATTATTTGTTTTGTATTTTATAAGAAAAAGTATAAAACTACATTTAAATAATTCTTCCCACCATAACGAGCTATATACGCTCCAACTTTATCACATGGTATGTCTGATATTTCATTTAGCATTAACTCATTTTTCTTATTACTTCTATTATACTAATTACAGATGAAATATATTAATATTAAATTGGTTATGCCAAACATTATACCAGGGCAGTCCACATGCAGTTTTTCCAAATATTTAGTTTTAGACACTCCCTGATGAACGTTATGTAAATGTTTAAGCATCATACTTGTCAGTGTTTTAGGCAATATGACTCTATTTCCAAGTATACCAGTTCATTTTCAACTACTAAATCTGATCTAATTTTATAAAAATGAACTATCTCATTTTCATCTTTTCATTTGTCTGGCCATCCATTTCCATAATATTCTTTCAATCTTTTTAATACTATATCCCTATTTCTTTCTAATTTTAACTCATTCAGTTTTTATACTCTACCTTTAATTTCTGACCCTTCACTGTATGTATTAACGACTCATCACTATTTAATCTGTTTGCGTCTAAACGAATTCTCAAAGATTTCTCTAGTTTCTGAACTGCCACCAAATTATTTACCCATTCACTTGAGTTCATTGGAGTTATTATTTCCTTTTTCACAAGTTCTTCTAATTTTAATTTCAATTTATCTTGGAACTCTCCTTGCTACACTACCTTTTGGTGTTGTTTCTTCTTCCATCGCAGTAACACACATCAAGAATACAACCTACACTTTAAAAAAAAAACAACATTTTTTTTAAAATAAAATTACTTCTTTCAGAATCAATCATTTTTGCTATTATTTTATCTAATTTTTTTGATAATTTAAACTCTATCAATATTAATAATCCTATTATTGACTTGCTATTGTACACTTTATCTAATATAATATACTCTGTCTCTACACTATTATCGTATAACCTTAACAATGATTTAATCTCTCCCATAGGATTCGTGTTAAGCCAACCATACACTTCTAATGTTATATTTTTAATGAATTTTTCAAAACCAAGACTTACACAATCCTCTTCTGATAATGTATTTTATTCAGGTCCACTGTCTTATTTAAATTTAATATTTTACCATTTACTTTAAACGTTTTACACCATTCCTTTTTAATAGACAATAGTTTATTAACAGATTCCACTGAAAAAATATTTTCATCTTCTGTATTTTGAACTCTAATTTCTTGTGCTTTTTTCATTTCATTCTTATCTATATACTGTTTTTTCTTTTTACACATTTTGGTAAAATGATGATACCTGTTACAATTTTTAGAACATTTACAACATTTACCTCAAGTTGGACAATTTTTATATACCTGTTTCAAACCACATGTATTACAATTTATCATACAAGATAAATGACTTGATTTAATGGTACAATGTTCATTTGAATTACTAACTTTCCCTTGTTTTTGATTTGATTCATTTCTTTTCCATGAACTATTTTGATTTCTAGATTAACTAACTAGATTGATCCTTTATTTTCCATATTATTTTGAATCCAAATTCAAGTGTCTACGATTTAAGAAGTTTAAATGTTCGATGATTTGATTTGATTTGGAATACAATATTTTTCTAATGTCTTTAATATTATGTCAACTGACTCTTTTACAACCTTTGTTTATGGTGTTGTACTGTGTCAAGCCATGATGACCCATCAAATTTAACAAACGCGCCACTTGAAAATCTGTATCTTTTTGTTTGTTTCGGTTTACTTTGAAATATATTTCTATTTCCTGTTAAAACATTTTAAAATTTTAAGATAAGTTACCTTCAAAGCACAGACCATTTGTTCGATTGCATTTCAATGCCATCTTGATTTATCTAACGATTTAACAGTTTGTTACCGACTGTGCCATGTTATATAATATATTGGGTATATGTTTATTCTAGTTCACCAATGACCAATAACTATATTATAATTTAAGAGAACTTAGAGAACTTAATTAATTTTTTAAAACATTATTAAAAGCACACAACATTCTTTTGTGTGTGTGTGACTTATGAAGATTATAAACGTAATCTAACATAGGTACTATTACTAATAATAATAATACATATTATATTATAAGTTCCTACACTAGTAAAAACAATTAGTAGATATTATTTTAGTCCTTTTAATGCCTACATCGCGATACAATTGAAAAATACTTATTATTAGACAAATTATATTTCTTTGTATAGACTAAGGACTTGCAAGTGTGACCGTTTGTGTTATGGTTGTGTTAAATATTTTTTTTTCGTTGATAAACTAACTTAATGTATGTACATTGAAAAGTAACAACAATAGTGTAAGAAATAGGGATATGAATACTTTAAAAAAAATCAATTATTTTTTTCATGACAAATCTTTATCATTATTTTGTTCGATCCATGTTATAATTAGGTATCTTTAAATACATTTTGGTTTTCAGTAACTATTCTTAAATTAGTGACAACGTAAAAATATTTTGAATTTGATTTTATTTATATATATTTGTGTATAGTTAAATACAAGAATATAAACACATAATTAGGTAAAGTTAATAAGTTGTGAGTCCTATTTCTGAAAATGGAAATTTATTTGATACCGTTCAGAAATTATAAATTTTATTAATATAAACAAACTATAGAAACTAACATAACGTATTATTTTTTGTCGCATAAGAGCCCGCTTATAGATATGAATCAATTTATAAATCATGTTATGCTTGGTTTAATATTTTTAAATAAAAATGTTTTAAAATTAATTTAAAATCATTGTATATTTTAAATATTTTATTTTTTTGTAAATAATTTGAAGTTGTGGACTTAGAGCTTTGAATTAAAATTCTAAGTTAGTATGTTACTTATAGTACATGCATACAACTACAAACAAATACATTTTGAATAAATCAAATCGTACATTTTTTTATATGAGTACTTTGATTCGATAAATATCATTTAAATTTTGCATTTGAATACAATCCAAACAGAAAGTTAGATTTTTGAATGTGAAGATTTATCACTATTCACCATAGTTGAATATGTTATATGTGGTAACACACTAATGGCTTGTTCAATGAGAGTTTAGTGGGACAAGTGCCAAGCCTTATTATAGTCTATAATAGGTATTTAAAATTGTTTTAGTACATTTACCCATTAATTTATTCGAAATTTGAAATCGTTATAACCTTATTCTTTGTTTTCGTTATATCACTATACAGAACTATTGTAAGAATTTTTAAATTTCGTAAAAAAAATATATTTTATAACACTGAATGATATAGGTATCCATTGATATATGTTGCAAACCATATTATTGGTTATTCCAAAATATTATTAAATGTAGGTATCTTATACCTTTTGACTTAAATTTCAGAGAGACTACTCAAAGTTTTCATAACTTTTCAAGTTTTAAAAATGATACTGTCCCTTTCTAATTTTATTATTTTCCCTTTCAGGGTATAATCTAAGAAAAGTCTAAATCCAAATTTATAGGTATTCAATAAAAGTTTTGTTTATTTTTCTTCTGTCAGCATAAAACTAACATAATGTACTTAAACTTTACGTTGTTGGAGGTTGCTTACGTGGATATTCGTGTCAGGCGTCATTTATAAAAATCAAACCAAGTTAAACTTTTATTAATCACATATTGATAACCACTCAGATTTTTTTCTAACGAAGTGTCGAGCCATAGTTTTTTCCAATGCATATAAAATATTTGGTTTATTTTGCAAAAAAATTATATAACATACATAATAAATAAGCTTTTATCAAACTTTTGGAAAAATAAAAATAAATTTTACCTGATGGATTGTTTGTAAACAAAAAAAAAATATTTATATATTTTCTTTTACTTCATGTACATTAGCTATCTTAAATAAAGAACATATATTTTCTTTTTATAGATAAAATAACGGTTTTTGATTTATTTATCAATTTGGTATACCAAAAACTACATTTTAGTGTAGGTATAAGACAATACATATTACATATTGGTACATTACACAGTAAATTATTGATACACATTTTTTACTAGATAAATTCATAAATCTTAGTTTATGAGTATTGAAAGCATCACTAATATATAACGTTATTATATTCTAATGTGACCTGGGATGACCAGTCTAATATAAGATATTCAACGAAGAAATTATTTTCTTTGGAATATATCTGAACCGTAGCTCGGGAGCACGAATGGTATTTAAGATCTTAATATTACAAATACATGAAGATTGATCTAAATAATCATTGATACAAAAGAGTTTATTATGACTTACGAGTTACCAACAAAGTTTACAATAATATGGGACGGTCTCAGAGTTCATGATATGCATGATGGTAATCGAGAAAATTGCCTTCCCTTACATATAGATATTTGGCCGTAGCCTTAAAATAATAAATGTGGCACCAAAACAGGAAGGGCTTAATATATAGTGAGCAATAATATTGCTTAATATTGAGAATAATACAGGTACCTACATATTTTATACAATATATAATATGTATATATGTAATATGTGTCTACCGTACAAATTATTATGTTTATAAAATATTATATTAATGATGTTATATATTAACAACAATCGTTACAAAATAATCTTCAATAAACGTTAATACATGATGTTGTATTAAAATATACTATTTGAACCATGTGCAGTACTGCGTACAATTACTGCAGAGACGTGATAAATGATAAAGCATGTTTGTAAGGTTTGCGAAAAAAATGAATTTTTGTATGTACGTTCTGAAAACCTTAGAGAGCACGTTAGGTGTTGGTTTATTACATTTTAATATTGATTAGGTATCTGAAAATTAATTTGATGAAGGGATTATTTTCCTCCTCTTTTAGTTGTTTTTGATTGTTGTGTATCTATTAGCAAAAATATGTTTGTTTGATGCGTACGCATTAGATGTGTTGGCAAATGGTAAATTTTTGTTTCATTTAAATGAAATTTTTATCGAAATAGGACATTTTAACGCAAAGTGATTGAGCGATGGCCGAAGCGGAAGCAATGACGTATCGTTTGGTGTGTGGATTATTGAATATAGCTTCGTTGAGAAAAAGGGATGTTGACATCAGAAATAATGTATATTATGATTACTCTCCATTCAATGTTATTAAAAAATAACTGATAAAATAATAATATTTTAGATACATTTCTATTAATAAAATACATATGGGATATAAAATTAAAACCAAATATTATTATTTTTATAATATTCTTACTCACAAACTTCAATATAATCTTATAGATATATTCTTGTTATATTCAGAAAATAGCTATATTCCATGATTATATTCTATTTAGATCGTGCACTGCTTCAAGATCAAAGACAAAAATCAAAATATAATATTTCATACAAAATTAAATTTCATTATGATCCATCCTCTGATATTAATTGCCTGCTAGTTGTATGGAAAACTAATTTACGCTCATTTGTAAACTACGTCTCACTTGCACTACCACTTTCGAATTTTAATACCAAACATTCACAATATTAGATATGTAATTTTCGAGAATATTTGTGCTCTTCCACTGCACGTGCTAAAATTTGATTAAATACAATTTAAGTTGGCACATTAGTATATATTATATCCTATATATAAATGATAATTTCATTTTATTACATTTTTCTTGTAACAGGTTTGCATGTGTTCGGGGAGATATCATTTTTATTTAAATCTGTAACTGTGTCGTACCAAAAATGTATTAAATTATATTTGATACAATTTCGGCAACAAGGAGTGCTGGGGAAATGTTTCTTCATCATGAGCAAAAAATAGGTTTCCTCAGTTTTTTACGAAATTATATATAATATTGCCGAGGTTTGGTATTAAATTTCAAAAAATGGCAGTGCTGGCAAAATGGAGCTTCATTTATAATGGTACCTCCTGTACGTAGGTAATTCATAATATTATTTTCTATTGATGTTAAAATGTTTAAATGTATTTCTCAACGGCTACGTATTCTACACTTGTTGCTATAATTCAAGTATACCTATTTTTTATTATATATTATACTTATTTTGATCAATTTTAGCATATGCTTAGTGTCATATATTTTATTATTTTTACATTTATTTTAATGTGATATTTTTTTTAACCAGTGTTGAGTAAATAATAAGTATTATTATTATGTATGTTGGATAACAATATCATTATTAAAAGTGAAATAAATTAAAAATGTTTTCCTTAAATGCAGTATTTGACATCTATACCTAATAACAAGTAAAAAAAAAAACTGAATATCAATAACTATAATATAAAATTACTACCACCTTAACAAATACAAAATAAATTAAGATATACAGCATCTCAGTGATATTGCAGTTAGCATCATATATGTGTACAACTAAAAATATATTATAAATCATCATTTGATAAATTGGTCTTAAATTATAAAAACAGGAAATGCCCGATCAATACACTACCATTAACGGAAGTGTTAACTCTGAATTCATTAATTATGTTGACATTGTAAGCAATGGTTCTATGCCAATTACCGTTACTGTATACATTAAAAACTGTGCGTAAAACAAGAAGAAAAAATCGTTTTAAATTGAGTAGATAATATCATGTTGTATAGTATTTTTTTAATTATTAAAAAATGAAACTTGTCTTATGAAATAATTGGTATAAATAATATGTAAGACTAGCTGTCCCGCCCGACGTTGTCCAGGCTAATGATTTGTATTTTTCATAAATATATTTGTACAACAAGTATATGCCATATATTTTTCTTATTTTAATATCAATATAATTAATATCTATTAACAATAGAATATTGTGTGGAAAGGGCGGGAAGTGAGGTATTTCAGTCGCGGGAAACGTATGCGGCACGAGCTGCAGGTTAGGTTAGGAGCACTGCATTTCGCCCAAGACTGAAATTGCGTAGCCGCACGAGCAACACATACTATTTTTTGTCAAGCCTCTGCGTTCATCGATCACGACAAAGGTTGCATTACCTTGATCTATGTAACAACCAGACTATAAGCATTAAACAATATTTTATGAAAGAAACGAATTGGTTAAATTTTTTTAAGCGTCAGGCATGGATGAATTTATAATATGAATATAAGATATAACCAAAAGCTTATGTCTTGTAAGGACGTGGTATAAATTTCAGTTACTGGTTGTGCAGGGGATATGCGTGATATGCACGCCCAGCCGTGGTTGAAAACCAAACTTTCGGTGCAAGCATGAAAAATAAATATTTCATTTTTTCATAAACTGAAAAGTGAGCTACCCTTTGCTATATATAGTATATATAGGAGTTGAAAAAAATAAGCTATAAACACCCTCCAAGTTTCATGCGATCTATTGATATAACTTTTATTGAAAACGGTCCAGTAGTTTGTTGAAGCTTTTAACTTCGGATGAATCAACACTCAATTTTAGTTATACAAATCAATGAAAAAATAAAAATAAAAATATAGATTATATAAGTGTATGTATCTTGGTTTTGGTGTAGCTATACCTACCAAATCAAATGTGGTTCAAACTACTCTTTGAACTTTCCTGATATCTCCAAGAAAAATTTTGAAATTTTTACAAAATCAGTTAAGTAGTTTTTTTGAAGCTTTTAGTTTAAAAGCTAAAAATATACATTCAACTATTATATTTGTTTTAAGAAATAATTACTTTATTCAAAATTATAATCGTGACGATTTGATGGATGCTTTTACCTAATCTGCCAAGTAACTAATGACAACCTTTTATATAAAACAAAAAATACTAGTTTTTACTAATTATTTCTCCTTTAACCAATAGCAACTATTTATTAACAAAAATATCCATCGTAAATCTCAAAAATCCTGTTTGAGCACCTCTTCAGGTTGGACCTACCGGGTCTAATCATAAATCAAAACCATTCAGGAGCTCACTCAAAAACACAAAACAATATTTTATCAAAATCAGTCTAGGCATTTAGGAGAAATTAAATGACATACACACTCATAGAACAAATATATATTATTTAATGATGATTCGCAGTTCTACCTATAGAATAAATATTATTAATTATACGCAAAGCTAAAATATTCTGTATTTTAGTTAACATTGTTATTACTAATTCAGTTATTATAAACAATTAAAGAAATCAATACTGAGTATAAAATAATGTGAAATATATAATGTGTACTACAACAATATTCCTAAACATAATATGTTTAATGTGTTATATTTTTTTTTTTCGAAAGAATTAATTGATAGGTACACCTACAAGTATGTTAGTTATAACTTCTTTTAAGGTAGAATACCTAAACTACTTGAATATAATATTTTTAATTTAATTTCTAAAATATAGAATTACAATATTTTTCAAATATATTAAAATTAAAGTTTAAACAATAACATCACAATATAATATAATAACACTATTTATTATCCATTTTTTTTTTAAAAATAATTTTCCTGGTTTGCACTAAAATTAAAAATGTTGACTTTTGTTCTATCAAATCGAATATTCTATCGTTGACTACATTACAGTTTGTCCGCATATTTTGATTGCTTTTGCACCTAACATAGTGCACAGAGTTAGTTTATATACAAACAAATTACAAATCCATTCATTATCATATAAATAGCCAATTACATCAACCGTGTCCTTCAATTTATGTACATATATTAAAAAAATAAAAAAATGTTATTTAAAAAAAAAAAAATGGTTGTACAGGACATGCTGATGACCAAAGCATGTAATTAGGGCAAAGTGTTTGAGTTTCATTGTTGTCCGAAGCGATTATAGGCGCATTGTTTACAAAGACAAAACTCCATGTACTATGTGTGTGGCACCAATGCTTTAAGATAAATGTTGCGTCCAAACATGAATTGATCATGTGTTTCCCATAGTAGTTTATAACCAGTATTGCGCATTAGGTTTTGATCCTGATAAGAAATTCTTCCAGTTCTAGGATACTATATTATTTTTATATTTTCTGTAAACACATTTTTGAGTGAAATTCATACTCGAGAAGTTGTATGTTCCACTACCGATAGAACTCAAGTTTTTATGCTAATAAGGAGATGTTGTTTTTCAATTTTTCTCAATGGTTTCTCTATGTGTATAAAAAACCTACCTAAAATAGTTTTAGTTGCGCTCTGTTCAGAACTTTAATTCAATGCGATGCGCTATCGTTGCCATAAAATATAATATCTAAAACCACGATATCTCGCTCAGGACAATGATCCAAAATATTTATATACTGTTAAAGTAACCGTAGGTAATTAAAAAAGTATGTCCCAATGTAAAATATTAGGCCCAGTACATTTTTACTATGGTTTAAAAAGCCAATTAATCTTCTTGACCAAATAAATATTTGATTAATAGTAATGACAATTTAGAATAATTACTTGGTGTTATTACGAAAGGTTATATACACAATACTTGATCATACTTAAAATAAAGTATTCAATTGTGATTACTAATTTGAGGTTTGAAGTTTTAATTGAGTGTAAGATTATATTACCACCAAAATTGTATTTTTCTAATACTCGTTTCTACCAACTGAAATATTGGAGGAAATTACTGTAAAAATTTGGTATACAGCGGATACTCACAACGCTTTAAACATTAAAAGTTGACATTTTGTGACATTTATTGAATATTATCTAATTCAAATAAATTTAATCTTGATATAATGTTAGTAAATATTTTCTTTAACTTCTTAAGTTATTTAAAAGTTCTTAGAAATATGTATATTTTTCTTTACTCAAATGTAATTAGTACAAATCAAAAACAACTTGCTAGGAAATAATAAACAACAAAATATATGAAATTCAATAATTAGTTAAAATAGTGTTATTAATTATAAGAAAGTTTAAATTTTATTTACGTCACTGAAAATGTTTGATTTGTTGATATAATAATTTATATACATTCTTTGATTCAGTAGGTATTAGTACAATCGATTTTAGTGAAATATGATAGGTTCTTATTACTCTTGTAATCATGAATAATTAACTAGTAGATTTTACAAATAAAAAAATAAATTGTTAATTCGTTTATAAGCTACTATAGGCAGTGGAAAGTAAAAGTCGCACCTATCTTTTATAACCCAACTCACCCATACGATATTGAGGGATGTTAAGTCGTTCGTAGTACTTATACAAAAAAACTCTCAGCCGGATAACCAAACATTTCAAAAATCAGTATTGAGATTAAAGGAAAATATTTAAAATTATTCAACTCAAATTTAATGACTTGCTAATGACAATTATATTATATTAATCTGTAGTTGAACTATGGAAAGTCAAATTCAGCAGTTATAATATAATTAGTAATAAATTAAATAATTTAGAATTATAGAAAATGTGTTATAAAGATGTTTATCCTACATTTGACTTCGTCTCTCGAGGTTTGAAGTTTTTATACTTTGAAAAAATTTAAAGTAATTAAATTCCGGTTATCAATTGTTTGTCCACCTCATGATTACGGTCCAGTACTTTGCCTGGACTTGACCACGCTGGCTGCTTTTGAAAAAATTCATTGGTCAAATTGACTCGCCAGTTCTTTTAAAAATGGTTTATTTTAGGATCCCAATTTTTAATTCGCAGTGTCTTCTCTTTTCATATTCCTTTTTGTTTTGTGAATTATTTGTGAAACAGACCTATACCACGCATGATGAGATTAGCGAACGAGGGTCCATCGTTTCTATTGGGGGAATAAACCAGTTATTTATGTAATGTTCACTGTGTCTTGCATTTTATACCGTTACGTTTTAAGATTAATATCAATATTAAATAGTAATAAGTCACTTATATTGTGGAAACTTTTTTTTCTCACCTCGGGAATATAATATATGAAATAGTATAAGTCTTGTAAGCTAATTGCCTATATTGTCAAAGCTATAGCTCAATAAAAAAAAATTATTTAATATTTGATATTAAATATCAATATTTTAATTGAGATTGTCCCGTTTTGTATCAATAATTAAATAAATAAAAGTATGGTTGAAAAGTATATAGGAATAAAAAAACGAGCTGGTAAATCTCAAATATTAATTAGTATTTTTGTCATAACATTCAAATATAATGGTATAAAGCGTTGTTGACCATTTAAGTCAATATTATAAATATAGAAAAATTGAGTTTTTTCTATAATTATTTGTGTTTTATAACTATTAATACCTATCTTAATATTTTACTTTCATTACTATTGTGAATAATGATTGCTTACATTTTGAAAGCAAGTCATACATCTAATAACTATTTTAATTATCAACTCAACATGACGTATAGTCTACGTAATGATTTTGGTACATTTTACTATATAATGTCATAGTCTATAGGCCATCAGTAATGTTTGAAACGTTGATAGGTATTCATTTGAATAAGCAATCGTGACATCAAAGTAAAGTCTCCGATTCTGCGTTTTCAATTTTTTTTTCAATGTATAAATAGCTATAATTTAGATGATATGTACAAAGTATAAATATTTCATTAACGCATGTTCAAATCAATGTTTAGTTTTTACTGCACACTGAATACCTATTAGGCGTATAAAGTTTTGAGGGCAATAATTGTTATAGAATACAAAAAAAACATTGCAAAATAATCTTTGTGATCTTATGGAAATAAAATACATTTTATCAAAAGAATAATAGGTAGGTACATTAGACAACGAAATTATTTTGAAAATGAGCTATATTTTGTGACCATATCTAAAAAAAATCAATGTAACATACAGTATTATATTATTAATTATTGTAATAAGTGTAATTTAAATTGTAGCTATAAATTGTAATAAATATAGACAACATGATATAACCACGTTATTTATGTAATATTAATAATAATCATTGAATTTATAACCTTTGAAATACAATTAAATTTATTTAATAAAATATGCCATAGTTTAGGCACCTAAATACTATAATATTAATTTTTTTTTTTTATTATTCAGACGTTTATAAAGGTTTTATTTACCCAAATATGTGTATATTTTTTAAAGAAAAAAATGTTTAATTTATAAGTAGTTAGTTATTAATCAGTTATTCTACAAAACATAATATTATAGTTATCATTTTAATTAAAATAATTTTAAACACTAAATTATTGCGTAAATGCATGGGTTCATGAGGTATTTAGTTACCTACTATTGAATGAGAACTATGTTTCAATAAATTTGCTATTTTTTAATAATAAGTGACACACTGAATTTTGATTCAAATGTGTGAAAATAAGTAGTTTGAATTGGCTGACAGGCTAGTCTACCCCAATACAATTTTACATTTTTTACTCAATTACCTTGGACTGATTTTACCACAACACTACGTCGTCACTCTGTCAGCCTTTGGTTCAACTACTGGAATTATCTGCCAGCCAACTTTGCTTTTAAATATAAAACTATTGTCCCTACACTATTCCTAACAAAAAACATCGTTTAACAACTTAGATCCACCAAGACCTACTATTATCCATTTCAGCTGACTCCACGTCGGTCATTCGCTTCTACCCGATCACGTATATAAACTTGATTTACATGACCCTGCACACTATACATACCTGAAAATGCATGTGACCTCTCACATATATATTTTTAAGACGGATACAAAATTAGTACAATGAAAAATGTCGAACACTTGTATAGAATTACATTATTATTTTTAATCTAAAATAAAAACATTATATTCAAGTAGTCAGATATTACTTAGCATTAAATACAGAGTTGAAAATATTGATATAATTTAATTTCGAATTATTTTGTTCACCAGCCCCAACCAGGCTATTAACTATTATGATATATTTAGTGTACCTACCTATACATTATACGTATTATGTACATGTTTATTATTATTTTACATTCGTATTGATTGAATACACTTAACAGACACCTATAATATTATACTCAATACAACCCATTAAAATTAAAATTGCGTATTTTAAACCTACGTTTGATACGTGTATGATCATTTCTTGTTTACCTATTACATTAAATCGTATGATAAATAAATTATGTAAGCAAACCAATATGACTTGGAATTCATTCGATAGTTTGTTAGGACTGTTTATACAAACGAATCATGTTGGTTGAGTGGTATTTATTTGACTATTGGAACTTGCATGTCCTATAAAATAATAAATATCATCACGACAGTAGATGGTGGTTTGTTATCAAAAATATTATCAGCGTTTAATTCTGCAACATGTGAAAATTGGTGCTTTAATTTTTAATTTTAATTTCGTGTATTACGATGTCTTTATTGAGGTAAATTGTTCTGTTATATTGTTGTGTAATTTATCTGTTCAAGATATAATATTTAATGGCCCTCTGATATTTCACGATCGAAACTTGGCGACCTTTACCCATGATAAGCTATTGGGGGTTCAACGGCGTCCCCTCCTCTTTTGCCGGTGTATGACATTCAGATCTCGTCCACCGACAAAAGAAACGCAATAGTACCTTTTTTGTCGCAACTGTCGTACGATACGTCGTCGTTGCTGTTTGACGCTGGTGACCTTAAGCACGTTTTCCTTGGATTTTCCAAGCTTGGCCATTGTTGCGTGGTACTTTACGAGCGTGGTCAGCCCGTTAGGCGGAGTCCGTAGCTTATTGCGAAAGAAGTTAATTTCTACTTCGTCGTCCACATCTACGTACGGAGTACAGCGGCGTGTGTGCCCGTCATGACTAGGGTGTAACGTCCAAACCCGACATATTTCTCGTCGTGGTCATTTCGATTCGGATTTCCTCGGTGTTAGGTAGACACTTGTGTTCCTACTGTTGAAAATTTGTACCGGTGGTCCGAATTGTTGGTTAAACATTAGATAAGACCACGTACGTCAACCTAGAGGTCCGTAATATTAAATTATTGTCATATTATTCAATATTGTATCAACTTTGTGATTGTTCTTATTTTTTTTTTCGTTTTCACGTGAAATTGTGCCCCGTCATATACTTTAGACTAGTTTTGTATGTTTTTCATATGTATTTACAGTGTTGTTATTCGGTCACCCGTTCCCTGTACATAAATTGTCAAATATCTGGGTTTAAAAATTATTTAACAATCCTAAGCCAACCGCTCATCCTGTAGGAGCCTGTTTGCACATATCTATGGTCTATATATTAATTAAGTAGAAACTCATTATTATATTGAACAAAAATAATTACCTACATTTTTCAACTAGGTATCATTCATTTTATGAACAACTAAATTAAATTGTCCAAGTAGCACACAGAAGTTCCGTTGTGTATTTATTGTTTTTTGATGTGGTTGATTTCTAATTAATACAAATATTGTTGTCTTACTAATATAGTGAATTAATCAATTGATATATGAACAAAAATTATTTATTTATACTATAATCAATGTAAAATGAAATAATATTTATTTAATATATTTATATCCTTAAAAATTGTTTACTATTATTGTTTTACATATTTATTATAATATAATTTGACAATATCTTTAATTTCAAAATGAAAAGACCTTTCTTGGACCTATGTAAAAACTTCAAGTCAAAACTATAAACACCTTATGAGAACTCCTAAGTCCCAGGACCCAAAACTAAAAATATCTCCATTTTTAACGAACTAAAAAAAAATTGCTCTGACCAACCGATGGTTCAATTACCATATTATACTGAATAGTATACATATGTCTAATTACCATATAGTTCAAATTACTTTAGATAGTAACACAAAATACAGAAACATACTTAACGCTACCTATTATAAATATATGAGCGTATGACCTATATTGAACACAATTCACGTAAGACTGATATATTGTCATATAACACATATATATGATACGTTTTTGGTGCACTTGACAACCCGAGTACCACAAATCACTCAAAAATCACGCAATTACAATATTTTAATGCTTGGACGAAATCATGTGTAGGTAGGGCATTATGTATCTGAAATATGAGTGTATTGATACGAAAACTACGACGGTCTACCTTTTGTGTGAGACCGTGAACGTTTTGAAGCGAAATCGTTATAATATTTTGCACGATAAAAGTTATAGAATATTATAATCGTCGAAGCGCGAATTTATTGATCTACAATATTTGAACGAAATTCCCAGTGAGATGAAATAAGAAAAACAATAATAAAGCCGAAAAAAGTCAAAAAAGCATGAAGCTTTCAGCATACCCGTAGTATTAGTTGTAAATTCAATGGAGTTTTAATATTGAACTTATGTTTGTGGGCTGTGTTTTAGTCTTCGTACACGTAAAACGATATGAGGTCCATGGGGCGCAGCACTCGGGGAGGAGGGTCAGGAAATGTGAAAACAGCCCCATTTTATACGCGTAACGTCATTACAACATCATTATGCGTACGATATGGGCTATGCACAAGCCCAGGGGTATATCAAGGTAGTTAGGTACGTATAAATACATTTGCGGTGCACCGAAGACCTTCCGTGAATCGAAAAATTACGGAATTATAATAATATCGACGTAAAACAAATCGATAGTTTTCAATAATAGGTATAATATTGAAAAACCTGGGAACTCTCTCTGGTGTATAGTGGATTTTCAGTGTGTCTCGTTATTGAGTAGGTTACTGGTGTAACGAATATATACAATTTGAATTCGACAATAAATCAATGTTTTTAGCAAAATCGATTTTGGATTTTGGTATAACTCTAAAACAAATGACCGCATATACAAGCAATAATTTTCACTGGTTGTTTATATTAGCATTTTCTACATACAATGATCAATTTTGGACAAAATTAAATATTAAATAACTTAGAATAACGATTTTAGTTGTTTTGTTGTAATTTTATAATATTAATTAAATTTACCGGCTACAGTATTAATAATATGAAATAACAATATAAATTTAAAATAAAATATCCACACTGACAAACCACCTCAGCTTAGAATCGTATTAATATCATTGAATTCAAATTCAAAATCATCCATTATACAATGACCTATTCGTAACCTTCGTTACAGCGGAATGACATCCACTTACCCGCCCTTTTTTCCATTTTAGATTTTTTATAGAGCCACGAATGAATTAACTTTACAATAATAACTTAAATATTTTTTTGTGTATGTGTACACGATTTATAGTAGAAAAAAATCCTTTGATTTTCCACTTTAATATATTTTATAAGAGAAAAGTGAATCTAGTTAGCACATTTGAAAGGCCAAAATTAAAAATTTCCAGTGCCTCTCAAACTAATCGGGCAAACGAAAAAAAAATTATTGGAAATACATTATCATAAAACATGTTTTCAACAAAATCAATTTTCTTATTTTGTTGTTATTCAAAAATGAAATACTGTAAACAATTGACATTTTTACCCAATTTTCAAATTAGCATTTTTATAAGAAGTATAATTTTAAAATTTTTTTGACTCTTTTTAAGCTATTTATTGACAATGTAAAATTAATTTTTTTTTTTTTAATATCGTTAAACGTTTTTTTTTTTATCAAAAAACATTGACATATTATGAAAATTGTTTTGTAGTTAACAATTTATAGCAATATTGCAATATTTAAGTCGTACGTTTAAAGATGTAGTACAAAATTTCTTGTAAATTTTTATAACTGGAATTAGAAAAAACTTAAGCTTCATTGCACAAATATTTTTGAATCTGAGGTTTAAATGTTGTAAAAACTTAATATTTATCCGTAAAATAGTGATTCTTTTAAAATTACTTATTTATTTCATCATAATTTAAAAAATTATAGTAAACGCAGATCCTTAAATTGTTTATAATGTGATTAAAATATAATTAGACTCTTTATGGAAATTATTTAAATTTTTTAGTTACTTTTTTTTAAACTATCAATACAAATTAATCTATTTGCCAAAATTCTTCACAATTTAATACGCGATATCTCAAAAATTGTTTTTGTAGCTAAAAATAAAGTATTGATCATATTCATCCTCACAATTTTTTTTATAAGAATTTGAAGTTCAAATTTGACAAAATTATTTTGTGGTTAAATATGAACTCAATTTTCAATTTGTACAGCTCAATTGTAAAATCATGATACATATTTAGGTTCCTTATAAGTATCTAACACTAGAATCAAAAAATCAAAAAATATATACAAACAAAATTTTTATAGACAGTTTAAGTTCAAATGTTGATGAATTTAGTTATTTAAACGAAGAATAACAATTTTAGTTATTTTCTTGAAATACAATAATATTTTTCGTTGGGATATAAAAATTGTACTTATATTATTATATTTTAAACGCAATAACTTTTTGATAATACTTAGTAAAATTGTTAGCTATTATATATTTGTACCTCATATCAATTCACATAATTCTACGGTGGTGAAATGAAAGCTATAAAGTAAGCTAATAAAATATAAAGCTATAAAGACAATACCTATAATACTATGATAATCATTAAATGTTAAAAAAAAATTTTATGTTTTTGCAAAACTAATTTAGCCTACCTTATTAGTTATTACTAAAAGTAAAATAAACTACTATGATAGCAAATATATTATAAAATACACTTAGTAGTATAGGCTGACGACCGTCTTCACTCTAAATCGTTTTCCGAATGTATTCATTTATCTATTTGAATAAAAATGTCAACACATAGGTACATTACAGTGACTTTCTTAATGATGAGGTACATTGAAACCTACTCTATATTAGAACAATCACTTGCCCACTTTTTTTTTTTTTTGCCAATTGTATTGAAGTTCTTGTAGTTTTATTTTTTATAATTATATACTGATCTCATAATGCACCAACTAGATCCAATGTACTAATAATTTAATGAATTTTTAACTTAAAAATAATTTCATATTTTCTTGATTGTAACGAAATTCTTTAAAGTTCCATAAACTTTAAACGCTCATTACAAAATTATTATGAACTTACATTCAAATATTTTTTTAATTACATTTATTGAATGTATCACCAATGTGTGGCTTTTCTCACTAAATTATGTGACTCCTGTTCTATTTTTTTTCTTAACCCACATAATCCCGTTATATCGATTGTATATTTTCTCCTAAAAGTAAAAAAAATACATTTACAAGAACTTATAAGGTGGATACATAAATTTGCAAGCTTTGTGACAGGGTGATACATTATTTATAAAAAAAAAAAATGGAAAATAAAAAATAGAAAATGTCTATGAATAGCACAAAAAGGTTCTAAATATTTTTAAATATATCATGTATAGAAAATTATATTATAAACATTTAGTGATCATTTAAATTATATGACAGTATTCAATTTTGAATTACAACAAAATATTATATAACTTTTTTGACAGAAACTGGTTTTGGTTATAAATTCTAATTTTTACCTCATTTATTAATTGTTGTTCTCAATTACCAAGAAAGGTATGAAGAATTTTAAATGTTGAGCCAACAACATAGAATTTTATTACAAAATAAACGCTAAAAAATGAAGATCAATGCTGATTTTCTATTTTAAAAAGTGTACAAGACAACAAAAAATTAATCATTCCGTTTAGAATATAAACATTTTAAGACTATACACTCATTATTGTATATAACAGTGTTACCCAACCTTTTTACCACCACGGACCACTTCGACAGTATTTTATAGGTCGCGGACTATAATAAAATTTATTTACGAAAAATGTTTAATTTTTATTATTTTACTTTGCAATTTTCATTTTATTACTGTACTATCATATGTAATTATTATACTTTACTATACTAAGTAATTTACTTAGTGTGATTTTTGTGGCTGCATTTCTTTGACCAGTTTTTCAATTCTCGGATGTAATGTTTTTCGCTGTTTAAAAAAAAAAAAAACTTTTAATAGAAAACGAAGAAAGGTACCGCGGACCACCGGTTGGAAAACACTTGTATATAAATATATTTATCAGAATATATTAATTTATGAAACTAATATATTCATCAATCTGACTTAGAATCGAAAATTTGGAGAAAAATATAAACCAATATTGTAAAAAAACATTATTTACTTATTACTTCTATAAAAATAAATATTAAAACCAAAACAATATCTTGTTTTGCCCGATTGTATTATTAATTATAATATAACATATACTTAAATACGGCTAAATAAAGTAAATTCCAAAGATATTTTTAATAGAAGAGTTTAAATAATGTTATTCGCAATACGGCTGTTAAAAAAAAACCTCCCCCCACTATCTCACTTGGAATTTAAAAGGCACGCCCCCCCCCCCCGTTAACCCGAGTTGCATTGAATATCGTATCGAGCTTACTTGCCTATAGTTTATCAGAAATTCTTAGCCTATAGTTTTATCTCAGAGTTATCGTGCGACAATATTGGATTTTAGCGTAGTCAAGTCTGGTGCCTACCCCACCACCACCGATATGTGCTAACAATAAACTGCGGCCGATGATGACGCACATAGGTAACGTCGGTGGCGAAGTCCTTTAAATAATTTGGCACAGGAGAGACAGCCGCCATCGGGCAAGCGGCCAGGGTCGAGGGCGATTGTGTCGTCGTGTCCACCGGCATCGTTCCCGACGGGATCGGCCGATAATCTCATGCGTCAAACCTGAAGTCCGCAGTTATATTTTTTGTGGACATTATATTATATTAATACGTATATTGTGGATATTTTTTTCTATGAGTAAATCAACAATATTTAAAGTTTCACTCTATACCATTTTTGAATATTGTAGTTGAATCAGCTAAAAATTGTTTCTGTTTCTTCGCTACAAATACAATAATTATACAACCTATTACCTACCTTAAAAATATATTTTTCATATTATTAAGGAGATCTCGAATAACATCATAATATCACCATGCTGGTTTACGGTGAATCAGTGGCGTAACTGGATAAAAATCTGGTGGGGGGCAATATAATATTCAGTATTCATCATAATCAAAACTTTGACCCCCTTCCGGTTAATCTTAAAACTCATTTTATGGTTTAGAAACAAACTGTAGGTAGCAGGTACTGGTTTTTGGTTACCCATATTGTTAAATAGTTAATACCTACATAAGAGTACATTAATAATAAGGTGCTATTAGTAGTTTAAAAAAGTAACTATCTAGTATAAATATCTGTGGGGCAAAATGATACCTTCGCCCCTCCACAAAAACGTCTGGGGTGTCAAGTGCCCTCCCTTACCACCCCGAAATTACACTACTGCGGTGAATATTGATGGAGGTTGTGAAATCAAAGCAGAGCTGCTCGAGAAAGCGCATTTTATAATCATTTCTTTTCAAAATTGTTTTATATAATATTTTTTTTATCTGTCGAATAAAAATGTTTTAGCTAGATAAGCTATCGATGAATATATTTTAAAGACGGGTCACTGTACTTAAAACTCATCGAGTGGGAAAAATATCGCATCGATTTGACCACTCTTTATCCACGATGTAGGTACAATAATGTACAATATAAAAACGGTACCTATACAACAAATTTGAGATCATAGGCTCGCTTAAAATTATTTACCGGTCTGAACAAAATTGTAGGCCCATTATTGGAGAAATGCATAATGTCGTGCCTAAAAATTATAATCCGGACGAGATTACGCGTGATACTATCATATACTAACATGGATGACTAGCAAATTGTGTGTGAAATCAAAAGTTAAATACAGTTGTTAACGACTGAGCGGAGTTTTTGAATGATAATTATTTCTATCGTAATCTACTATTGTTTATTATTACTTAACGTTCTGCAGATACGTAGACGTTGTTTTGCTACCAGCTGTAGAATGCACATTTTAATTTTTTTACGATGTATTAGACAAAATTCGGAGTATCGATGACATTCAGATAATAATATTATTATTTTTTTTGTAACTCAATAGTGTTTTGTTTTTTTTTTAATCCGTTGATAATTCAACTACTCCAAATTCGGTTTTTCATCGTGTTTTTACTATCAGTTAAAAACCAGATACTTACATGGATGATATTTAAAATTTTTTTTTCAATAATAAATTATTTATTTTTTACACCAACTTTAATTTATAATATTTACCCGTAAATGAGATTGAATTATTGAAAACTAAATTTAAGTGATTTTATTACTAAAAACCCTGGACTGAAAACTGTTCAACACATACGAAATATTCTGAGTGGTATTGAAAATCAAGCATAATGAAACTTGATCTAATAGTAGCAATGAAGTATCAGGGCAGTGCATATCTTATGGAAAAATTCATTGTAGTAATATTTGAAATAATTTTATCTTATTTGTTTATAATCTAAAATAAGGTTTCAGAATAGAAAAAAGAAAAGTACAAAAAAAAATACTTAAATGCTTTATTACAAAGTGAAGTACCTATATACCTATGTATATCTACATTATAATATGTTTTCAAATAAAATTATGCATTATATACATTTGGTTATCTTCTTATATGAATATCATAATATTATGATACATTACCCAAACTCAAAAATCAAAATTTTGAGATTTATTTTATTCATTTGGTCTAATATTCATAAACAACACTTTTTTTGTCACGAAATTTGTAGCACTATCGGGATTATTTATCAGGAATCTCTCAATTGAACATTTTCTTGTACATTTTATATGTACAGTTAAGATATCACGGCGTTATGTATATGCAATTTAGCTACACCAATGTGGTGTGTACATTTTGCCCGTATCTCATAGGTATAATATTTTTATAACGCATTACAATCACAATAATACAATTTTTATCAAACATTGATTTAGATAACCTAAGATCAGGTAAGGCATAGGCAAATGGTATCTTAAAATATATAGTATCAATACGATTTACACAAACAAGTATAGGTTTGGGAAAATTGGAATATAACATAATATAAGAATTAATATTATTAGTATATAATATGATTTTAATAATTGGTACTAATTGCTTTATTACTATATCCTCATTATTATCACGTTAATAATGAATAAATGTAGGTAATTGATGTGGCAGATTTTAAATTGTATGGAAACGTTTCATATAACATTTTAAAATAGTAATGTGAAAATTTGAATTTATAACATCACTACCTATTACTTAATTTAAACCTAATTCTGAGCTCGTAACTTTTAATGACATTGTCAAAGCCATAACCACCAGAAATCACAATTCCATCACTTTTTCCACCTTTTTTTCTTATAGTAGTCAAAATGACTTCATCTGGAGTGAAGTAAACAAGAGTTAGTTTTAAAATAACAGATATAAAATTACAAAAATTAATATTCGTTGACATTTAGTTAACATTTTTAAAAATAAAATTTCATTATTGAGGATTTAACATTATATTATTCTTTATAAACTATTGAAAATTAAAAATAATTATTCACATGTTAATTGTCCATTATGATTATATTATTACATAATTTTGGTTTAAAATGTTAAATTGTATTAGCAATGCATTTACCAATAGCAAATTGTATAATCAGTCCATGCAATTTACTTTGATAATTGATATTATAACAACATATGTTGAACTTTAACCATCAGTTAAATCTGATAGTGATATTGAAATTAAAATATCAGATTTTTTAAATAAAGATTAGAAATGTGCAGCTTCAAATATAGCTGTTTCAGGAATAATTGTACCAGATTCGGATCATTTAGGAGAACGTATAACGCAGTGCAATGAATAAAGTGATTTGTACTATGGATATAATTTCTGTTATATATAACATTTAATCTGTACATATTATAATATTTACAATAATTATATCGTGTGCAGTTATTTTATTTGGTATGAAATAGGTACATGAAAAAAAAATGATCCAACCAAAGTCAACTTTTCATAATATCTATATTTCATTTTATTTTAGGTTTAATATAATATTATGATACTCATACCATTTGAATATCATAAATCATGAAACTAAAAAAAATTAATATATGTAAATCAAGTAATTATATATATTATTATTGTATTTTTAAAAAGTTGAGAATAAATTAATTTAAGTTTTCCATTCACTATTATATTCTTTCTAAATTTGATTTTAAAATGTAAAACTGTATAATTATCAAATACTGATACAAAATCGAAAAAAGTTTTTAAATGGAATTGGATGACGAATCTCAACAAAACTTCGTAATGAGTAAAAACATGTTTTCAGATTTCTTATCACGTTACCAGTTTTGTCGTTACGGTATACCATAAGTACTTTCATGTTCTTTAAAGAACGATATTACTCGTGACCAAATATTGGTGACATGTGCTATATTTTTTTCTTCAATAAAATTCACATTTATAATCATTTTCAACGTACATATTATGAACTTGACAGTCAACACTCCCGTTAGAAAATTGTGTATATGAACTCTTTTAAAATTGTCTTTATTTAATTCTTTTAATTTATGAGATATTATGCAACGCAAAAATTGAATCAGTATGTTAGGATTACTTTTATCTGCATGATTCGATTAATTTTTTTAAAACTTTTACTAAAACTACTAATGAATTATTGAAACATGCATTGTATATTTTCTTTCTGCTAAAATCTTTCAGGGTTATGTCCAAATATTAAAATTACCAACATATTAAATATAATGTGTTCAATAATTTAATACAATATGATAAATTGGTATTCAGTACAGCTAAGTACTTGGCATTTAATTAAAATAACTTCAGTAGTAGGTCCCTATATAAAAATTAAATATATTTTGTTAAATAATGTTGATACGCGAAATCGACATAAGTACTTAGAAAAACTATTAAATTTCATCGTAGATCGTTTTTTAAATAAATTATAACTATATAGTCAGTAATAAAATATAATAACGGAAAGCTTTTAAAAATATGCAATCTTCCACAACAAGCCAAGTGAACCTTGATAAAATGTATCACAACTTTGAAAATCATTTTTAAAAAGATTTGCGTTTTATGTTTCTGGAACTTTGTAACGAATTTATTGCAAGCTATTTTTTTTTTAGTTACACAATGAATGCTCACACTTTTTAGAAGAATTAACGGTGATGTGTGAGAAACCTCAGAAAAAGTGGAATAAGGATTAGTAGAAATAAACATAGACTATTGTGCATTATTTGTGAGCAGGTAATTGAGGAATTGAAAAGGCAAGGCATGATGTAACATGAGGGATGCTATAAATAAACGTAAAATTAAATATTAATGTAATAAGAAAATTATAATTTATGAATATAAAACAAAAAAATAATAAAAATAAAAAGTATCACAGTATTTTTAAACACTACAATTAGCTAGAATTATATTTTTAAATAATTTTGGTTATATTAAATATGTTCATTGTATGAGTAAATACATAACTTTTAAATTTTAAGCCACAATAAATGTTAAAAACACATTAGTGACAAAAAACGAATTAAAATAATATTATTTAGCTGCATAATAAATAATAATGTTCTGAGATATGTGGATCAATATTAAATTTATTGTTAAATAAAAAAAACAAATAATATTTATATACAATTAATATAAAGTTAAGTGGTATAGCATTTTACATAATATATCCTTCTATGTTATCTTAGGATACAGTAGTAATAGCAATTTTAGAGAGTCCATTTTGAGATTGTTAATGAGTTATTGGCTATAATGCGATTATTATTACTTGTATTATTAAAGTTCTACTTAGTAGGCACGAAAGAAAATCAAAAAATATTATATTATAATTTATGTTATTGAATACTGTGTTAGTGCGAAAAATAATTTAGCCAGCTTATTACTCACTAGGTACAATATAAAATATATTTTTCCAATTACACAGAAAAAAAACACATAACTATAACCCTGCCGTCGTTATAAGATCATAATACGAAATAACCAATATGTCCTCTCTACCTATTCACAAATATCGTAATTGATAACTAATTTTCAAATAATTTCAAAAATGGTATCAAACAGTTGTCGTTGTGTTAATTTCATCGAATTTTCAATTGTTAATATAATCGAAATATAATTACAAAATAAGTCTAGGAATGATTTTAAACGATGCAATAGGTTAATACTTTAAAATGGTGCGTTTTATATACACGTTTATTAGTGTTATTAGTATAACTGACAAAATTATCAACTATAAAATACAGCGCTAGCGCTGATAGATGTGTTTCGGTTTAAATATAATTACTTCATAAAAAAATTTGTATAGCCAGCTGATTGAGTGTACCTTACTTCACCCGAAAAAATGAATAACAAATGTAAACAATAAAACCAGACAGTTGGAGCTTTCGCTGAATTTATATTTCCTCGATCAATTGTCCAAGCACGGGGTCGGGTAAATAAAATAACGTTCAAGACCTGTGTTATCTATGAATTTATGAAAAAAGCGATGGAATTCTAGTCGTCCCAGTTCTAACCTGTGACTAAAAATTCACATTTAACCTTGATAACAGTTGCAGTTAAAATTATCTCCTTAGTTTCAATAGTTTTTCAATTGTTGTGTAGGAAAAATACATTTTTCTGTGATTAAAAGTAGCCTAGATTATTACTTACAAAGTACTCTTCCTACCTGTCGAAACCGGTGCAACCATTTCAAAAGGCTAGCCCAAACAGACAGACGACTCTTTTATTTAATTAATTTGTATAAATATAACATAATAGTTTTGTCTGATATCGTATTTCTCAGTTTGATAATTAAACCTGATATTTAACTATAGATGGTGTCATTAAAAAAATAATTTCTACTGTATTTAAAAATATAACTACCATGCTAGATATAAATATTGGTGCGGCGATAATGGCATTGTATTGATCATTTTGGTGATTATTTATCTGGAATTATCTATTGTGATTATGAATTCCAAAGTGGTAAAGCTGAGCATACAAATCCATTAATAAGTAGGTATAGGATATTGTTTATATTTATACATTGTGTTATATTAAACCAATGTTATAACTTATTTATTTATCGATCATTATCGAACAATGCATTCACGATTTTCAACTCTTGATTTTATTTGTATTTTGAAATATGTGTTTATTTAATATTAATAACCAAGAAAATATTTAATAATTTTTTAATATTGACTTCACGGAATTGTAAAAAAAAAGTTTGTACAATGATTGATCACAATGAGTGAATTTAAATTTAGATTATAGATTTAATATCGCATTAAATATACCTACTAGTTTTATTGGTATAATAGATATTTTGTAGTACATGTGATAAATATTATTCGTCAACCATAGATTAGTGACAGGTTGAGTCGTAATTATAGATTAAATACTAATGATAATATTATTATACTAAACTATCACATTTACAAACTTATTCACACAACACGCACACATGCACAAACTTTGAAAATTGCCTATTTTAAACTCCTTTCAATTCATAATTATCAATGAAACATGTTATATTCACAAAAAGTTATTTTTATTATTATTTTTTAATTCATATAATTTATCATAATAAACACAATTAAAATTAGTCTAATGGACAATACTGATGATATTTGTTCTTTAAATTTCATCACTTAAAATGTTTAACGAATATGATACCATTGATAACCACATTTGTCAGCAGATTTTATTGTAAACAATTAACTTGAATAAGTAATTTTTTTTTCTAAAAGAAATCAAAATATTTAAATATAACAAATATAGGTGTTTGTGATTTATTCAGAATATCATTCACTATGTGCCAAGATAAAAAACATTATATAAAATAGGGTTTATAAATAATTAATATATAAAAAAAAAATTTTTTGTTTTTGTTAAAATGTGGATGTATAGTAATTATTTTTAAAGTCTGATCAAATATATTTTTATTGGTAAGCATTTAAGTTTAAATAAGTTAAATGGTATTTGAAGCTTTTTATTTTTTATCTTTTATCTACAATTTAAAGCTTATATAAATATAAAAATATTCCTTCAATATTTTATCAATCATAATTTATTAATAATGATACATCAACATTAAATTAAAATTTGATTGCATTCCAATTGTTTGCTTTTATTCTTCTGATTAAATATTAACGCTTATCTTAATAATAAGTATTCATTATTAAGAAACACATACTTTTAGGAATATACCTACGTACTGTATCATATAACGTTTGATTTTTTTTAAAACATTTATTATTAACATCAGTTCGAGTTAACAATGATACACTTGAATAAAACCTTTGTTTCAATCATATGCATATTCACATTGATTGAAATTAAATAGTGGTTTTATATTAACTGAATAATTCAGAACTTTGAGTATACAGCACATATTAAATCTCAAATTATTAATGCTATTATATTTTAACTATACATTTGTAAATACTTGAAAACAGTTTTTTTTTACGATCTAAATAATTAATAAAGTATCATTATTTGACTATAAATAAATATTAATACAGGTTTAAATAATATTTCCAATGAGAATTTCAAAACAATATGAACAATAAACAAGGTATATAATGGTTAAATTGTAGAGTTACAATTTGTAAAACTACTATACTAAACTATATAATATAAGAATAAATTATTATTCGTTATATGTATACGTTTTAAAAACTAATGAACAATATAAAATTATAGAAATTTGAATTTGTATTTGTATAACTTTTACATTTTAGAGATATTTTTGGGCAAAACTGTATACATGATATATTACTCATTTTACATTATTAGTTTTGTTCATACAAAATGTTATAAAGTTAACCATTTTTACTGTTATGCTGCTTATTGACATATAAATTATGTACAACCCCTCCCACCACGACTCAAAATAATTTTATCACTTCTGTCAGATAACTTTTCAGTTGACTGTTGTAGATGTTTATTGTTTATCAAGTGAAACAGGAAAATCAAACGTTATTTCAAAAATAGCAATCATAATACTATACATTTTGGGGCAATACAAATATACTGTATAGCACTAAAGAATGTAATATTTCAAGTTTTCGGGGAAAAACTAACAAGAAAATTAAATTATAATATGAGAATCCATGACTACGGACGTATAATATAGTAATGTTATACATGGATAAATAAGTGACATTTAACAAATGAATATTACTCGATATTTGACAAAATGTAATTTATAAAACACAATTATTAAATACATGTATGTCAGCAAATTTGAAAGAAAAAAATATTTATTATTATTCACTAACATTAATTAATTATTATTTATGCGTTAATAAGACACATACATTATTGTTTTCATAGTCAAATGATCGATAGTCGATTGTGAACATTTTGTATACTTTTATGTTCAGTGAAATTCGATAAACTGTCTACATACAAATTTCAATGCACGCTTCTACATAACATTGTTTAGACAATTTTACTGGATACTTTGTAAGACCGTTCATTCATAAACATTGAAAAATGTGACAAACCATTTGTGTCATATTAAATAATATTTCGAACCTTCTATGAGTAACATCGATTATTGATCGGGCGTACGTATAAGTAGTTTTAGAAATGTTTGCCAGAATACTGATAACGTTGGGATTGGCTTATTAAAATGTTAGATTAGGTGAAAATGAGCATAGTATATTTCGATGGTTTGTAAATAAACTAACGATTGTAATCGATAATTCTACGTGATAATACACTGTGTAATACAGTTTTATTAAAACTCAACATACAGAATACAGAGCATTACAAAATTATTTTACCAAGGTTTTATAGGAGTTTCCAAACTAATTCAGAGTTTGAAATATTGATTTTGAAATTAGTTTTAAATATCGATAAAAATCTGAAAAATTGTTTTCTTATGACTTTCAAAATATATTACTATATTAAAACTTAAAAATTTAAAATTTAAAATTTATATCAAAATAATTATCGTTCAATAGTAAAATTGTTGCATAAAAATGTATTAGAAATCATCAACATGCAACAGGTCTTTCTTCTTGTTTATTGGCAGGTAGTAATATAAGTTATAACTACTTAATATTTTTTAGGCCCATTTCCTAGACACGCGTATCCTGCGCATTTGGACCGTAAATAGACATCAACAATAAAATCACAAACATTAATTAAGTGATATTTATGGTTAAAAAAAATAAAAAAATGTATGAAATATATTTTAAAATCAGAAAACAATTAAATCAATACTGTGAAATGATATAAGAATCATTAAATTATAAAATGAACGTATTATTTTAAATTGAAATCTAAAATTAAAAAATATAAATTTGATTTCCAGTCTCCTTCGCCATATTATTATAATATTTAAAGATTTTGAAATAAATGCTGTCGTTGTACTTGAAGCCGCCCCTACCTATAGATTAAGGTACAGCTTCGTATACAAGAAACCTCTGAATAAATAATAATGTATGTGACTTTGTGCATCTCATATGGACACTCCACCCAACGCGTCCTGTATAAACTATAGGCACCACTTTTCTTTGTAAGCGATCACGACTCGATTCCCTACTACACTATACAATATAAAACGTATTCAAAAACGGTCGGAGGTTATAGATCGAGATTCGTGATGAGAATATTGTTTTAAAAAAAAATGACAAATGAAACGAAAAATCGATGAGACCAAGAATCAATCGGCTCAGACGAATGTGGAGGGTGTCTAGGGCAGCGGTTCTTAACCTTTTAAATGCCGTGACCCCCTATCATATCACAAACATTTTTAACGACGCTTTTGTGATGTTAGCATAAAAGTTGATACAAATAATATTCTTATGATTATTATGATTATTATTGTATTAAAATAAGTTTAAAATACATTTAAAAAAATATTCATAATAGCTATTTTTATGTTACGTATTGATGACCCTGGAAAAATATTTTGTCAACCTGCAGGTTAAGAACCTCAAGTCTAGGCCACCACGAAAGTTTTATAACACTGGCCAACGGAAAATACCGTGGATCATCATCATGAGTACCTTTAATAATATTACTGTCAGCAGTTTATTTAGTCAAGCTCATCGCGTGCGGTCGGACCGTTATTTAAGTTCAGACCTCATTGGACTAAGTCGATTAATGTTTTGGTGGCAATTTATTTCCAAACGCATTTGACCGCTGATTTCACAGTTAAGTTATATAAATCCATTGTCCTTAGTCCTCAGTACCGTATTTATTTCGGCCAAGGCAACCGTCGACTATATTATTACCATTATCTTAACGATTTTAAGATTTACGACGACAGTGTGGTCACAATCAATTTTCTCCGCATCCCCGTCGTCTCGACACAGTCTTATTAAACGAACACTTTCAATCGAACCGTTTTCACTTCATCGCCGGCGAGTGCATATAGTACTTCGCGTGCAGTAAAAATCATTCCTGTGAAACGATTCTTGAACGATCCCTTACATGCACTTGAACCTACAGAAACGCTTCCCAATTTTTCGAGGTTTTTGCGCAGGGCGGCTCATAAAGGTAGATTAGTAATATTAATCACTGCAAGTTCACTAACCTGTAGAATTAGCAGCAATTTCACACGGTTAAATGTATTTAGAAACATAATATAATATTTTGTGTAAGGCATAATATTGTAATTTTAATTAGTTCAAACGTATTTAAGTAATTTGCGAAATTGTTTTAATATGCGCTAATATGCTGTAGCCTTTCTAAAAATGTCCTCGTAATCAGTCTATCAATTTCAGTTTGAATTTTCAAAATATGCACTAACTACCTATTGACAGTCAATTAAACTTTAATTAATCATTATTTGTATAGGTTTTAATTAAGAGAAATATAGTACTAATGTCTAATATAAAAACAATATATAACATAAACACTTTTTACATCGCTAACTATTTCCAAGATTTTTTAAACGATGTATATTCAGTAAAATTAAATCCATTGAAATATTAAAAAGTAATTTTATATGAATTTTCTAATCCTTTTTTTTCTTTAAAATCTACTAAATTCATTTTAAACGCAATTTAAATAAATCGTATAATGCATTTATTTTTGTTTAGGTATATATCATATTTTTTACTGAACATCTGTATGAAATAATAGTCCATCTAAATTCTAAATATATTTAAGGTTATCAAAGTTTTGCAGCATGGGTGATGGTTGAGGGAGCTGAAGCCCTGCAAAAAATTCCTGGGAAATTTAAAAATACTTTCAGTGTTCTGTGAACGTATTGCGTATTTATGTAATGCATAACAATTTATAGATTAACATGCATTGGTTATGCGTTAAATGCTTTAAATCTTTTTTGCCAATAATTATTGAAGAATACAATTTGAATCATCTGCTATATTATTATGTATGCACAAAATAGTCCAATAATTTGGTTATTTTATCATCTAAAGGCTATACGGTTGCTAGTTCTATAGAAAATATATCCTTCTTTCACTGTATTTAAAAATGATAAACTAAATATGTGCATTAAATATTGTGTGATGGAAAAGTAATTAGAGTACTGTGAAACTATTCCAAGTGACCGTGTTTTAAGCCACCAAGCTTTACCTAGATAAAATTGGCGTCCTTTTTTAGAAATGTAAGGCCACATACTTTATACAGGATCATAAATGGCTTTTTAAAAATCAATTCAATCTGTTTTTGCTTTAAATTATTATCTATTCTTAAGCAAATCATATTTCTATACGACGCATTAGTGCATTACATATAACAGTATAATGTATTTGTTTAATTTGATATTTTATTAAAAAAAACAAGAAACGTGGTAATAAATATTGTACTAATCCAAAAATAGCAAAAATATATTTGGTAGAAAAATATTGATTTTTACGATGGATTCAAAATTAATTTTAATAAAAACTTAAATAATTTCGCTTTCTAAAATCTAAATCATTATGTAATAAAACATTTTTGTTTTTGCCAGTAACATCTATCTTGTCTAAAACATTATGAACGTAATTTATCGTATTAGGTAAGTTTGGTAAAATTGAACTTCTTACTTGATGTTTGTGTACAACACATCAGTATTTGTAATAATATCTATTTTATGCTGTCTTGATTCTATATTTAATAACTTTGAAAGCCTTTCGGATAGTAAAGTTTTAATGACTGGGTTTCTTTTAAAAGCGATTTACCTTTTTATTGTCTATTAAGTACTTGTTAACATACTATCGTTCAATATTTATAACTTTATATATTTTTATCATATGCTTTTTTTTAATACTTATTTATTTATATAATCAAATTTAAAACTATTTATTACTTTAACAAGTTTTCACTTTTAACTAACCCATTTCTACACTTCAACTTGATCCATAATTATAAAAATGTAACTGGTTAGAAAATATTAACATAACTTAATAATTTATAAGAATAAAACCATACAACCAGTATTATGCGAGTATTGGAAATTAACTAACGATAACTTACGATACCACACATGACCTCAAAACTTAATTAAAACTTTTATTGTAGTCTCGTTTCGGTTAAATTATCTTACATGAAAAATGTTTATACCTATTAAACATTTAATCATATAATCGTATCAATCATAAAATTATACAAAAGTCATAAATTATGACTTTGAAATTACAGATTTATTTTCATGTTAGAAAATGTTTGAATCGTTTAGGAATTAGCTACATATATATTTATTAACTTGCCATTGGAAGGACCATTCTCATTTACGATAACATTTATAGGTTAGGGACTTAGGGTATGTTGGAAGGCACCCATAATTTGTGCGAAGGTTGATACGAAATACTAAAACGTTACTTTATAGAATTTAATTTAATTTCTGTTTTCTTATTTTATTGTTTTTTTAACAAAATTATATGGTATTCGAATACCTACTAAAGTGTGCTCCGACCGGCATTAGGCGTAGTGGTAACGTACCCATTAGTGTCTCGTGTGTCCTCCACAGTAATATGTACAGAGACCAAAATTAAAAATTTACCCACAGCATCAGCATTCTAAAAACTAACCAAACATATGAGATATCATGAAGAAATGTATTTTTAATAAAGGTGAATTTATTCTAGAATACGTGTAGTGTATAAATATATTATATGTATATACATAAGTATTCATATCATGTTTATATTACAATAATTTTTATGTCTATATTTATGTACATAAATAAAATATTTCGTATCCATATCACATTTTTATGTAAAAATATGTTTATCTTCAATATATCAAAAAATTAAACTTAAAAACGAATCTTTGACATTATAAATTTAAAAAATATCAAACAATATAAATGAGTAAGAAATATATTGAATATAAATATAACGCCATAACATAATACAACATGCTCAAGAAGTTACCTGGATTTTATAATTTTAAATTATTTCATACACTTGAAAAAAAAAATTACCTACGTTAATAATTAGGTAGCTTAAAATATAAAATAATTCTTATTTATTTTTACTGTGTTTGTTACATTTTCTGTTGGTATTATCTTCTAGGTAAATAATATATTAAATCAGCTATATGTTTAAAGGGGATTACTTTAAGGTCTACCTTGTTCATCACTTGTATACAGTCATTTCTAGGCTTTATTTTTCAATGAAGTGGGCCATTTTGTGATTAGTTTTTAGTGTATTTTATTATCTCTTTATATTACAATGTTATCTGTATGTACAAGAGTACAAGACGTAGGTATTACATTGCTTCCATTCATCTAATTTTTGTGAATTGTTTGGTACATCACTGATTAATATTTTGCGACCTACATTAAAAAATATATGGGTAGATGCATTTTCCAGTTGTAGTTTTGACTATATCACAGTTCTACAATCACGATTTTCTTTGAAACTCAAATTTACACTTGTTTTTCTAGTTTTGTATTTCAATTATGTTGACTAGTTTCTATAGACATTTCTTAATCCTTCAACTTTTTCTATGATTATTGTTTGTGTGTGATACCTTAAACTTACTCGAAATTGATAAATTTCATAAACAAGTCCTTGCATGTTGGTATTACGCCTTCATTATTTCACTATATTATCGAACATAAAGTAATTATTTTTGGCTTATAGATCTTGAAGTAGCTATATAATATATCTAGCAGGTTTTTTAAAATTACTATCCAATTTACAGTTATAGATTCTAATTGAAATGAAGATTTTACAAATGATGTGTTTTTTTTTTTGGACTACAGACATGGTTTCTAGTAGAAAAATAATTCTTAAATTGAACTTTGAGAGAGGTTTCTGTCAGAAATTGGATCTTGTTTGTGCTTTGGTTGATCAAATGTATAAATTGTTAGTACAAAAAATTATTATTTGTTTAATATGTATTATTATTATTATTAAAATAATTGTATGTTAACAATGGTCTCCGTCCAAATGTCCATTACAGTGACCTATTCAATTGACGTGGACACGAGATACTCTAGACACTTACTGTACAGTAGAGCGGTTACCTACTTGATATCATTTTATTTATTTTTCGTAAAATAAGTAAATGAAAATAAAAAAGAAACTTGAGAATTCACTATTCAATATACTGTATATTGTAGATTTTGAGTACCTATCATTGAGTACTTTTATGTACCCATGTATTTAACTTGAATACATTAATTGAACTTTTGTATATTATAGAAATCGATTATGAGTAGATATGTTCCATTAACATCTATCTTTAAAGATATTTTTTTTCAATTTTTTCATACTTCAACTATTAATTAATATTTTTACTAAGTACTACTTTTACATTTGCTCTATCCTGATGCATATTTGTGTAGTTTAACCTTCCTTAGTTGGAAGTAAATTTTCTCAGGATAACACCTGGCTACCTTAACAAATCAAATATATTTTCATAATATTATTATGTAAAATCCCGGAAAACAATTGTATGGACCATAGGATTCTGGAATATAATTATTCGGAAACCGAAATATCAACAGACCGTAAAAATCAGGAAAGTGGTAAACCAAATTTATAGATCCAATTAGATATATGTATTTTTGTTGTTTTTAAATTACTGTTCAAACTTATTGAAGATTCTTGAATTATATGTTAATCATTACAGCTATTGAAATATAAAACTGTTAAACTAAAAAACAATTTGAAAATGTTCATAATTTTGGTAGGTATATTATTTTCAACTGTTTTAACCCGGCATTAACATTATTTATAATATTTATTAAAGCTAATTGCCCTGATGTACTGTATTAGTGTACCACATCATTTACCTAAAACACTGTAATGAATATGTTAGACTTTTTTTTGATAAAAGTAGACAATTTTATGAGGAATATTGTATTACATTTTCAAATCTTAAAAAAAAATCATTTGAGGAAAAATAATTATTTAAGGTGGGAATATTTTCAAAATTTAAAATTTAAATGGTTATAAATGACGAATGCAGCAGTTTGCTAAACTTATTTTTATGAATCCAAGAAGCTATACTTATCAGAAACTTTGTATTACACTGCAGTAAAAATAGATCATTTTTTTTATTATTATTAGAAAGATAAAACAAATTATAGTCTGTATACATATAATAATAATACAATGATTAATTATAATAACAATATTTTTAATTTGGACGGTTTGAGTGAAAGGAGTATCCATTGATACTACTTTCAAAATACATAGATCTGAATATTAAAATATGATTAAATAATAACGATAAATTAAAATACAACTGTAAACAAACCAATTGTATCCGTCGTATCACTATAAATATTATAAATACAATTACATTAAAACATTATTTCCGATATCATTTATGATTTGGTCTATTACACTTTTAATACATATCTGGTATGTATTTTTTCATTAAAGTTTTATCGTTTGGGATAGTTTTTCTCGTTTAATTATCCATAAATGATTTTAACATATGATTTCCCAGTTTTTGCTAAGAAATATTTGCAGCAATAAATGTATTATTAAATCTTCAAAAAAATAAATTTTTGCTGTTTAAATTTTGAGGTGTATTTAAAAGTTAATTTTTTTTATTATTATTCCTTTCAAATGCATTTCGAATTTATGTTTTGAACTAATGTATAAGAATAAGTATTACATATAAAACTTGGAATGATTAATGATAAATCTTATAGCTATTCTTTACAAAAGATATAGTTTCATGTTTTCATTATACAGAACAATCAAATTATAATTATATTTATGATTTTAACGAATTTGACAAATTAAAGTTAGTTGATAAATTAATCAAATTTCGATTTCTTATAGCTAAGTTAATCTATAAAATGTAGTTGAAATATAATATTAGTTATTATAAATGTTATAGGAGACAATTTAATAAATTAAAATATGAACGATTTACAATAAATACCTAGTGATTTGTGGAATGATAAGAATAATAAATTGTCATCATAATATTGTCATTATCTGTTCTGAACACGATCTGTAATTTGTGTTGTTATAAATATTTTCCAAGGGCACGATAACCTATCTATCTCGTATTAATTTGAAAGAAGTGAACATTAACTCACAACAAATATTGGTTGTTCCCTTTTTGGTTTGCATTAACATAATAACATATTATAGGTAATTTATTAAATATAAATCACATTACACATCATTAAAGAAATGTTTACTAAAACGTTGAAAACTTGCCAAATAAAATCAAGCATCATAAAACTATACCTTGTTATTTTATATTATAATACTAAACATTTAATACAGTTAAATTAACTTAAATGAAAGATGTTAAGTTATGATTTATTTACTTACCTAAAATCAATTTATAATGAAATAAAATTAAAGTTTTTTTTTTTTTATTTAAGCATATTTACAATCTATACATTTTGTACACTAAGTAAATTTGATAACAGTGAATAGTAATGATTGAATGTCTTGAATATCTTGAGGGGGAAAAACCGTCCATCAACAGTACCTCCTAAAAGTTTTTATATTTAATTTTTAACAGTGTTGTAAGGTATTTTTATGTAAATATAAAATGAGAATCATATTCTTGTTAGCTTACATTTGTAATATAGATTAAAATATATATTGAAATATTATTTATTACGCTGGCATAAAATTAGAATTAAATAATATTTTCTAAAATAGAATAAAACATTTTAGAAAATGGCGGCTCTTCCCAGTAAATATAATATAATAAAATAAAATACACAGAACAATTGAATAAAAATAAAAATATATTTAT
Organism: Nasonovia ribisnigri; assembly: GCA_027563435.1. Taxonomy (NCBI): domain Eukaryota; kingdom Metazoa; phylum Arthropoda; class Insecta; order Hemiptera; family Aphididae; genus Nasonovia; species Nasonovia ribisnigri. The sequence goes on along the minus strand of JANEHU010005190.1, from coordinate 106,583 downwards.
TTATATACCTAACTAGATATCTTATGCACGACATCAAAACGTACGTACAACTTTTTGATTCCAATTCTACAGGACAAAAGTTTTACATAAATTTTCGTGGTAAAAATGTACCCAACTAAAATTAAAACATCCCTTTAACATCCATTATAATGTTTACCATAAAAGAATAATTAAAGCTGCTTTGAGTAATTATATTCTCACATCTGACTATTTAATGTATGCATAAATAGATTGAACGTTCGCATAAGCATATACTATAATTAGTCCTATATCAAAAGCAATACGACTAATTTGAAACCAACGTCTATATAACGAGCAATACATTCCAAGTGTTATTGCGTATAATATTATCGATTGTCCAAAAGTGTAAATATATTAGGTATATTATTTGTTTCAAGATTCTGGCGCGCAATTGCAAAAGCTAATAAAAATTTTGGACTTTAATGATGGCATATTAATACTAATAAGTAATAACTAATAACAATAAAATAAACCTTAATGAACTGTCCTGCCATACTATACAAATAGTTTGACTTATTTGACATAAACATAGTTTTACCCGTTTACCAAAACATGTCTTAATTTATCAAACTGTGATAAATTTTATAATCACCATATAATTTTAATAGAATTCAATCTTAATTTAAAAATCGTGTAATACGCCATATCAACCGACTATATTTTTAATATTTTTCAACTATCTACTAATGTAATAATATATCAGGATCCTTGTACTTAAATTTTCAAGCTTTTTTACCCAACATATAAAATGTTATTGACATTCATAGAAAAAATAAACTACAACAATTTGAAATTTAAAATGTTCGTAAATAATTCAAGACATATTAAAATTGTTTAAAAATTATATCGTGGTTATAAAATGCTAATATAAACAACCAGTGAAAATTGCATGTGTCACATTCATTTATTTTAGAGTTACACCAAAAACCAAAATTGATTTTGAGTAAAAATTCCCGTTTATCCTTAATTTTTATTTTTTTCCCCTGCGCTTTCAAGACTATTGGGAATTTTTACTTTTGACCCTTAAAATATCAACAAGATTCTAATAACGAACTATTACCTTAAACCATTATAAACACAACAATCATCTTGCCCTAGTGCCCAACAAAGTGTTTCCGGGTGACACTGTACAATTATTGCATATTTTGTTTCAGCTTCAAAATCAAGGAGTCCATCCCCAGATAGTTATTTCGAACCTCCAAAATTTGAGACAGTGCCTGTCACAAAGCAACCTAAAAAATCATACAATACATCCGCTACCGGTATATCAGTGGCGGATGACCGCGTGCATAGCGACTTTGAATATGATGAAGATAGTGATGAAGATATGGCCATAAAGTGTGATGACTTCGAAAAATATGCACTTGATATTGAAGACGACTTGCATTCTGTTCACTACGTGGAGGCTACGGCGTTGACCACGTTAGCTGCTAATTCAAGTTCAGTGGCTATACTTGGCACGACGGCCAAATGCAAATCAGCGGGTACGTCGTCGGCTACGGCCAAATACAAACCAGTGGATGCGTCACCAGCTATCCGAAGGCAACGGTCTTCATCGCCGTCGCCATCACGGGGGTCACGGGGGCCACGACCACCACTCATCGGGTCGGTATCGCAGCCCATAAACGAGCCGTGCTACGAGAAGGCAACGGCGGTGAAATACCTCGCTGCTGAAACCGGAACGATAAAGGCCGTAAGCACATCGCCAGAAAAAGAAACACAAGACCTATGGTTATCTGAAGAACAGTGGACTGAGCATCTGGCAACGAAGTCCGGTCACAGGGCCGCACGGTTGTTGGCTGATGACACCGGTCCACCACCACCATCTCCGTCACCATTTTCTACAACGTCACACCAGTGGCCGCTGAAGTGGCCAGCGGAGGGTTTCTCAAGCAATCTAGACCGCATACCTGTAGGTGTGATTGAGATCTTGGACTGCGAACCTTTGGACCAACGTAAGCCACCGCCGAAGAAAGCGCAAAGATACCCGAGGGCGCAGAGGATCAATCGTGATCAGAACAATGCATTGCCAGTTATACATGCGATGGAAATGAAGTCCAATTCTTTGTGTCATGAAGATCTGTTCAAGACCATGAGGGTACAGCCCCCCTCGTCAGATAGACATGGATTTCGTTCGCGAACGGGTGCGGGGAGCTTGACATTCGACTCATCCTCCCGGAAACCATTCCTCCGGCAGTCAAACGAAACGAAATCACGATACAATGAAGATGAATTTACTGCAGCCACTGGATGGATGTCGAACATGCCAGTGTTCGCCAAATGTCCACCAGCAAAGTCCAAAAGTAAGTACTTAAATATGCAGCGCAGATACATTATATTATTAATAGGTAGCTACACGTCCATGTAGAACGTAGATGGGTATACTACCAGATTTTCATTGACGAGTTATTATCGACTCCAATGTTCCTCATTCATAGTCCAAATTTTACTGATTAGAATAATATATAGTACATATTCTGTATGTCATGCGACCTATTCTCACACCTACCAAATATACAAAACAATTTCATTAAAATCGGTCGAACCGTTTCGGAGGAATTCAATAACAAACACAGTGACCGGAAAATTGTATACATAAAATTTATCTATTATAAAATAAATTATAAAATTAAAACACAAATTTCCCCAAAACCACTATAGCTTTTACGGTACTTAAAATAAGTTCTTAAATCAGTGTACTTGTGGTGTACACAAACAAAACGGGCAAAACGGCCGTAAATAATAGTTTCTCCTATTTTTTCCCACCGACGACTATATAGTTTGAATGGATTGTCGATTTTGTTATTTTAAGCTCAGTTATTAGTTTACGCGTGAAACGTTTAGGTGTGTCGACTATGTACTGCCATTGGCTTTTTATAATATCCACAGTGACGGTTGGACATATGACAGATAATATTTCAATTGTTTCTCGGTTGAACAAAACGCACAGCGTAACACCATTATTACAATATCGATTGACCGTGATACAATAGGTACAATAAGTACCTGTACACGGAATTTATATTACGCATTACGTGTAAAACATCAGCAATGAATTGATTTTTATTTTCGTCGAACGTAACGGCGGCATATCGATACTCAATCCACTATAATAAAAACGTATTAAAATTGTATTCCACTATTATAATATTATTTTTAATTTAAAAAATGTTTCTTACGTGTAATATTCATTTTCACTAAACAATTATAATTAAAATATTACAATTTAGTTTAATTCTTATATCCCACCGGGTGCCAACGATATATTTGTGTTCTTTAATTGATGTGAAATATATACCAAAACAAGTTAATAATAATACAATGTCGATGTTTGCTAAAAGGTCCGTAATATTATTTGAAAAAAACTGTGTATCATTAACATAACAAATTGACATACATAATATATTTTATCTGAGCAGATGTATATCATTGGTATTATAACTAGTAACACTCTCGTTCGTAATTAAAATTGATTCGAGACCAAACAATTATTATAGTGAACAAATAGGGTCACACTAGTAATAATGTCAGATCAATTATTTATCTTGTCATCGATATACCTATCGTAGGCTATAGTCAAATCGGGCATTATACTAAAACTAAATGCTAGGCATTTATTTATCAAAGAATTTAATTTGTATGTGATTTTACTATCCGTCTAGTCATTTCATTATATGATCAGACGTTTGACTACATGCCTATTTCAAGTCAGGCAAATAATTAAAACGAAACGTTTTTGTATTATTTTAAAAATAAAACCATATTTTCTTATTAATTACTTATTATTATTATATTTAAAAAAATATCTATGGTTTATAATATGTAAAATACAATTGCTCTTCAGTGTCTACTATTGTTTTAAACTTAAACGTTAGATAACTAATTAGGTGCGGTAGCACGAGTATAAAGCATTAATAAAAAGTTATATTGTAATGTTATATTACAAATGTTTGTTAATTTTTAGTTACCTACTACTTGTTATTACATGTTATTGTTTGGTGGCAACATTTAATATTTTTTATAATAGTAGTAATTTAATAGTATCCAAAATGTATAAACATTTATAATTATCATATACCAACTTTTTATTAATTTGTTACACTCGAACTATCGTACTTAATTAATACTTACCTAACTATATTTATTTATAATTTAATTTTTAAAACAATACGTACCGAAGAACACAAAGTTAAAAATAATTCATATTACATATACTACCAATACGTCATACCATTTAATTTTTTGAATAATACAAAACCGTTTCATTTTGATTATTTTCCTCACTTGAAATAGGCATTTAACTAAACTTTTGGAGATTTAACCAAATGTCTAGGCAGATGGTAAAATCACATAAAAATTACCTTGGCATTTAATAATATGCCAGATTTCAGTATATACCTACTACAGACATATATCATAACTCTAAATTATAAAATATGTGTAAGGTTTTTTATCGACAATAATACAATTATGGATTGTATAATATTATAGTACACGTCATATTTAGATAAATAAAAATAAGTTGGTTTTTTTCTTAGGACATGCAATTGCCAAAATACAAATATAATATTTATAACAATATACTCAGTGTTAGAAAGGTATATAGTGATTGTTCCAGGACAAAGATTCGAACTTACAGGTAAGACACGTATATAGTTCCGAAGTGGTAACGAGAAATATAAGAATATTGTCGAAGCACAAGTCGAAAGACCAATTAACAACATTGGTGGTACTGGAGTGTGGTTGCACCCACCCACTCTTTTCGGTATATACTCGAGCATAAATACACGCTGTCTACCTGTATGGAGACCAAATATACCCTTGTTGATTCTGACCAAAGTTATTTATCTTTTATTGATTCTTTTGCTTGATAAAAAGTTATAGTGGCATGTAGGTACCTACCTACAACTGCTGAAGTTTTATGGTTTAATATTAAAACAATGAATGCCAGTTTTTAAAATCACATAAGTAATACAAGAATTTTCTATAGTATTGTCTTCTCGTTTACAAGTTTCAAACAACAAATTAGTAAACAATTTTGTTTGTCAAGAAACTATAACTTTTTAAAGTTAAGAAAGAATTTCGTTGTTAATTCAATCAAGTTTATTTCTTTTGAAAATCATCACTGCTCTTGAAAATCACACAATATATTATTTCCGTACAACCATTCTTCAAGCGTGTCATTTTATGACAAACATATTTTTTATTATTATCGTATTGTACATTGGCAAGTACTGACAAATAACCCGTTCCTTTCAAAAATTCACCTAAAATAAGCTATCAGTTTATACTTGGATCATAATCAGTGGCAGGATATGAGGACTTTCCCGTTGGACCTCGACAGTACACACAATATTATATGAATAATAATTGGGGGGGACTTCTGCTTATGTATTAAGAAAAGAAATATTAAATTTATGTGTAAGACGTTATTGATATTGTTAAAATAAAATCAATTTATTAGATAAAAATCTAAATAAAACTGGATCTACATACATTTTTTTTTAAATTTAATGTAACATTGTGTTTCTACTTGGCGTTAAATGTAAACTTTTATTTTGTAATAATTATTAATTTGAGGGCCACATGTTCTATATAATTTCCAAATAAGAATTAATTTATGCTGAACAAAAATAAAAAAAAATCTTTACCGAAAACATCACAAATTTGAGGGCTGGTAAAATAATTTTCACTGGCTGAATTTTTTTTCATAGTTCGATACTGATCTTAATGTTATGTTGGATAGTCATATAATACTGTAGGAATATCTGTAACACAGTGAGAAAAATATATTTTTTTAAAAAAACGGTACTAGAAACCCACCAAAACATTCTATATAGACTTGGCATGGCATTAGAATGCAAATCGTTCGTGCGAAAATCGTTCGAGGAAATTACGATCATCTTTATGGCTAACAGCGGCGCGTATATTGCGTATATATGTAATATCTATATATCTATACTTAGGTATATTATATGTAGGTACCTACATAATATAATAACAAGAGTGGCGCCGTATATCGTAATAATAAAATAGATAAACGGCTGAATTTTGGGAGTGACGACGAACAGCAAATGTATAGGGGTGGGATGCTCGTTAGGCGTAACGAATACCAATTACGATAATATTGAATGAAAACGACTGAATTTAGAACAGCAGAAAAATACGATACACAACAGAATTTTTACAGGGTCTGTTAAGTATGTGATATACATAAAATAATGAGCACTGACAACATGATATATTATAATAATATATTAAGAGTAGGTACCTACGTCAACGCAATTAATTAATAATAATAAGTTATCACGGAATTATATGTAAAATTGGTAAAAACAAGCTCACTCGGATTGCATCTAGTTAATCATAATGGTTACTTATCGGTCAGGAATGATTTGATAAAAAACGATTAAGAATGGAATTATTAATATTTGATGTATAATATAAATGTCTCAAAATTTAAATTTTTGACTAATATCAAACATTTTTATATTTTTATATTTTTTTGGTACAGATTACGCTAGTCAAAACTATAACTCACTATTAGTTAAATTTGTTTTGGTTTAAACATTTTAAGTCACATTATATTAGGTACAAACACGTATGTCTAGTTATGCATATCTAATTTCATTTTTTAATATCAATTTTGAAGTTATGAAAAAGTCAAAGATGCATTTCTAGGTACCAACAAATAAAAATAAATAGTGAACATTTAAAATTAATATAATAAAATTCAGAACTTAATATTTTTACGGCCAAACGTTTAATACGATCATATAATAATAATAAATAATTAAATAATAATAATAATTATATTAATTATGACTGACTTTTAATATTTTTATCAGACATCTTATTCATGTGTTTAAATATATTATAACTTAATTTAAAAATATGATATCTTATTGTTATTATTTTTCGTTTCACTTAAAATTTCAGTTTAAAAAATTTGAATGATCTTGAAAGCCGATTAAATGATTAGCAACGTAGTTGCATGTACATTGGTTCTCGTTCGTAATAGTTATTCTTCCATGACAAAATTTACTTATTGTATTTATTAGCATAGATTTAAAATAAAAAAAAACCTTTGACAACAATAATAATAAAAAAAAAAATCGAATTAGTTTTTGAGTAATCAGTGAGTTCTCCGCGAAAACTTCGTTTTTTCAATCGTTCAACCAAAATTTATAACGTTCTCAATTCTTCAAAAGATTTTTCTAAAAACACATATTAATAATATAGTTGAAAGTAACTGCAATATTTTTATCTAGCGCTTGATATATTATAATAGCCAATTTTTAGTCATGACTTTTGTAACAGTAGATATTTGACATCGAGGCATACTATTTTTTTTTATATATAATTTGTAATTATTAAACGATTCTTCGTTTTGATGTAAAAAGAAACGCCAAGTCATCATAATAATATCCTCCTCAACATCCGTAAACAAACGATATGCAAATAATATTATTATTGTGGGCCGCAATAACATAACCACTCGTTTACTCTGTGCTTTGTCGGTTTGTCTTCGTTTTTACCTACGGGTTTATATTTTTTTTTTCATTTTTCCGATCCCCCCCCCCCCATCCCGCAAATAACATTCGGGACGATCACACAGCCGACACATCAGGACAAACACTCGTGCGGTCGCCAAGGCAGCGGTGCACCCAGCAACAGTGGTCATGCAGTCGGGATGGTTCTAAAAAACAAACATTCGGCTCGACCGACCGTCGGCGAGCCGTACAAATATTTGATATTGACTCGCGATCGCGACGATAATAACCGTATAATAATAATAAATAATCGTACAAGGCGCCATAACTACGGTGTAACGTTGTCCGGCGCAGAACCGTCGACGATCTTGTGCGCGTCCGTTTTCCGTTTTATCCGAGTACCGTCCCCGCCCAGTGGACACGTGGTGATCGCACAGAAGACGACGACAACGACGGCGGTGGCGAAATGGACAGGTGTCGTCAGTTCCTAAATCCGATGCGGCCGTGGACCACCGGGTGGTTCGGCGATAATGGTGCCGCCGCCGCGCTCAAATCAGCCGAGTCGGCGGCGGCGGACGAACCTGTCCGTGGAGGGAAAGGGGCGGCGCCGGTGGACGAAATCCAACAGCTGTCGGACTGCGTGCGCCGTGCGCTCGAGTGTCCGGTGTGCAAGGAACTGTCCGGTTCCATTTCCACGTGCTGCTATAACGGACACGGCTTGTGCGACGAGTGTTCGTACACCATGAACAGGCTACACCCGGAGACGCCTCCCAAGTGCCCGCTGTGCAGGTCGCCGCCCGCCCGCTTGGAGGAGGACGCCTGTTCGCCACTGCTACACTCGGCGGACGAGACGACCTCTAATCAGCAGCCGCGCAGCCCGCGGCCACCGGTGGCCGTCCACTCGCTGCCGCCGCCGGAGTCCGCCCGCAAGCTGCACGAGTTCATGTCCATCGTAAAAGTGTCGTGCATTTACCGTCCGGTCGGTTGCCCTTACCTGGTATACGTGATATCGGCCGCCACGCACGAGTCCCTGTGTCCTCACGCCCCTCACGTCCGTTGCATGGTGCCCTATTGCCAATGGGCAGGTGCGTACGGCGAAGCGTTCCAGCACGTTGCCTCCGACCACCAGTTTTCTGCCTACGACGTACTGGTAACGTACACATTACTATACCCATATCTTAATGTATGACCCCCCCCCCCACACATGACCATCTTGTGTCAGCTATTATAGCCGGTGTGGGTGGTTAGGGAGATCCAGTTCCAAGGTGGGTTATATATTATTATATAAATTCTTTACTATATCGATCTATTAAAATGCTGTTTAAACTTTTATGAGAATATTTTAATTTTTTGGACTAAGTTGTCGGACCAAATCATTTCAGACATATAATATTATTATTCAGAATATTATATATTAGAGTTATGTGATTTTCGAAAACATACTTAATATAAAATGTAAAAAGTATTTATTTTTCATTATTCAGCCATTATATTATACAAATACAAAATAGGTACCTACGCATTGTTATGTACAAAAAATGTTCTAAACTATTTAAGTAAAACTGCAAAAGTATTCAAATACTTTCATTTTATTATTCAATACTCCTTTAAAAATGTTCAACTCTAAGTATTTGTATTGGAACTTAAAATTCTTTTTTTATATTGAATACTTAACATTTATTTTGTGTTTTCTTTTTATATAAATATTATTTTTTTTTTATTTGAATAATTTGAAGAATTATTCTGTAATACATTTTGAATGTTTCAATATTATTTCTTACAATAATTAAATATTATTATATATCTACTATTAAATACTCTTTTTAACTCGGACAAACTTGATAATAGAGCCACGTGTACAGTTTAAATAATAAAAATCATATAATTCAAATTTGTACAGCGTCGACTAGTTAAATCATATTATGACGATATATTTTGGTTTGTTAAGTACCATAGAGTGTATAGTTATGGTATAACCCACTACTCGAGAATAATATATAGAACCCAAATTTAAATGAACTAAAAAATATCAATACATATTTTAAAATTTCCTTTTCAACGCAATAATACTCTTAAAAATTACCAATTTTTTTTCAATAAACATGAAACTTTGCAACCAATAGGAATACGATGGATTAACTTTTAGCATATTTCACACATTATCTTAATTAAACATACAATATATAATATAAGAACTAACTACCAAACGTTGGACTGCAAAATAAATAAAGACTAGAAATAAATGTGATCGCGATATCTCCAACTTAACAATTAGTCGCAAATTTTTTGGAGTAACCACATCAGATAATCGATGTAGATAAAGACATTTTTCTTCATATATAGAACGATTGACATTTAATACGGGTAAAAAATTCTTAAAAACTATGAAGGCAAATGTTCAGAAAATAATATATTTTCTTGATATAATATTTCGAATTTCCTAATTGACACTCATAACTCGTAAAATGTGTGCATTAAAAATGAATAAAGTTACTTGAAAAAGCTTAAAAATGAAAAAAGGTTTACTCCTAATTTTACACGAAACGAATAATTAAGAGCCCGGAATACATTGTCCCTATGTTATGAATAAAATAATACCCTTTGCATTGATGTCCGGGCCCTAAATTTATATAAAAATAACACGAAACGTTCAGTACGAATTTCACTGAGCATTGGCGTATGGCGTGATCGCAGGAAAACCAGTTTCTGATGCCGGATCTGTCGTTTGGGCTGAATGGCCCCATGCGCCGGGCGTATCTGACGAGGAACGTCCAGGACGGCAACCTGCTCTACTGGGTGTGCGTGGCCCAGCCGACGGTGGCCGGCATCCAAGTGGCCGTACTCAAGGTGTTCGACCCGGACGCGCCCACACGGCACACCGACGGGCCGCCGGACATGGTGTTCCGGGTGCGGACCATGAGCCAGCAGGGATGGCAACGGCAGAGGGGCCGCCCGCGGTCCGTGTGCTGGGACCGAATGGTGCTGGACCGCATGACGCGGGTGCTGGCCGGCGGCGGGTACCAAGAGAAGTGCATAACCACGCTGAACACGCCGCCGTGGTGCACTGTGACCGTGCAAAACGACCTGCAGTACGAAGCCGTGATCACGTGGAACTCGGTGGTCCGGTAAGCCCGGTCGGGGGAGGCACCGAGACAGAGACGGACCCGACGCGTCGTCATAATCGTTATTAATCATTATTACTCAACCGTTAATATTACCGTTGTCGAATTACGTTTCGTCAAATTTTTAACTGCACGACGATGGGAGGCAACTGCGCAATGCGTATACGACCGATAGATGTAATACTTATCTCATTGATCCGTCATCGAAATCATCGTCGCCGCTACATCAAAATATTATTAGCCTCGTGCTACGCACCTCATATGGTTCGACACGCGTTCAGGTGTCCGGTGGAAACGATATCGTTCAAGCTTCTGAGTGATTGTTTATTTGTAATAGTGCATAAGTACTCGCTGGTGTAAGTTTTAATAAACAGGCTTTTTTTATCATTACTAATATTATCGCTGTTATTGATTTTTAATATGTCGTGGCCCGCCAGAGCCGCTCCAGCAGAGAAATCGTACCGAATAATAAGTGTTTTTAATCACTCACGCCCGAATAGCCGTTATTATAATATTAACCCGCTTATTATATGATACGATTATTCCACGGGATTGTTCCTACCAACCAAATAGGTCGGTTGGTTTATCGAAGAGTTAGCGTAGTAGAGTTAGTAAGAGTTTGTGATTAGGAAAAGCTTTAATGGGTCAAAACAATTTTAGACTACTATATAGGTACTATTCAACGCGTAATATTATTATCGTCAACATGTTTTTAAAGTTATGTAACAGAGAAAATTAAAATTTTTTTTATGTGAACCACTTCGTATTAGGGGCATAGAGCCATAGGCACCGTTAAACGTGGTTTTATTATTTACACAATAATAGTACTATGTTTATAAAATTTAACTGTATAAGTATATTATCTAAATATGAATATTATGTGTAGAGTACTAAAATGTGAATGCGTAATCTTACAAGCTATAAAACTATAATGTGTCATGGTTTAAATCATTGCATATATTTTTCAAAAAACCGAAATCAATAATATGAATATTTCCTAAATCCTACTACACAGGTTTTAGTAGCAACCAATGCCAACAAAACTCATATATTGTGGTCGTTTAATTGTGTGACTTTTCATAGTGTTATTTTGAATTGGGTGGCGGAATGGATTTGGTTTCAGTATTTTAGTCTTCATACATCAAACAAAGAATTTTTCCCCACATTACCTTTCGCAACACATAATGGTATTGTTATCAGCTGATTATGAAAATCTTAAATCTTCGTTACACGACAGTTGTAGGTATGACACACTTACATGATAAAATTGAATTGTTTTTATTTGAAGCTTCTTTTAAATATATCATTATCTTTAATGAACTGTAAGTTTTATTCGCTAAAACAGTTTTTATCTTATGAGTATGTAGATTTGAAAGAATGATATTTGTGTCCTCACTGGCTCACTTCACTTATTTCAAAACATTAAATCATTATATAGTTACTACTCTTACATATATTTACACTTCACAAAAAAAGAGGTATCTACTATCTATATAAATTAAACCGAACTTCCATACCTGATATTTAGTACATATGGTATGTATCTCCTATCTCTAAATTTACCTTTTAAAAGTATGAATTTAAGGAAATTTCGAGCAATATGTTTAAAAAAAAAAAAGGTTTATTCAAATGTATTTTATATAAAATAAAAATAAAATAGTAAAATCGATATAATATAATAGAGTTCCTATTTATTTATTTTGTTTAAAACGAATTCATCAATTACTAACTAATCAATTTGTCGTGAACAAAATACTTTTGTGGGTTCAGGCTTCAAAATTCCTCACATTCATGTTTCTTGTACTTTAGGTAGGTACCTATAAGTAAGTTTCACCTGGCCGCAACTGATTTCTCTTCCTCTGTCCGTGGAATAAATTAAGTTATTTTTTTAGTGGTCTGGCTTACAGCTTTAGTTTCATTTGAATCTTAGATTACTGTACAGCTTTTTATAAATTACTATTAATTAATGATTTTTGACTGTCAAATTATTTTGCTTTTAATGGTAGTCAGTGTTACCTTCGTTATTTTTTCTCTTCATCAGATATTATATCATTTGAATTTATGTTTATTTCACCAAAGTTTTTCCTCTTATATATTCATTACTTTTTCCATATTTTTTCATAAATAATACTTAACTTACTAAGGGAACCTTAAAAAAAATGTAATTCAATACGTATCTATATAAATACAAATTGAATGCCACATGTAAGTTTTCTCATCACTCAAGAACGACTCTGGATGGCAAAAAATGAAAATAAAACAGTGGTTTCATCTATCCAGTAAAATAAAATAAAATTTCACTGTTTCAACGCATTCAATGCTCATACGAAAATATACAAAAACCATTTCAAAGAGATTCTTAAGATAAAAAACTTCATCATATTATCATTTATATCCTGACACCTCAACATCGATAAAAAAAATAAATAGACAGTAAATACAAATAATAATAAAAATATTAAATTAAATGATTTGGTATACATTTATTCCGGTACCGTATGTACTAAAGTGTCCAGTAAGACCAAATCGATTTGTAAAATAATTTCAGTTCCAATCCCTGAATTTAGTTACATTATATGGTTTTATATTATCATAATTATTAACTATTAATTCATTGTATATTAAATAAAATATTATTTAATATTATTATGTATAAACCCACGAGTATAAGGTGGTAGGTACAGATGCCTGAATCATCGGCCGATATCTATGCTTGTTTATAAAACGTTTCTGGGTGCACGTTCATTGAATGAGTAGGCGAGTATTGTGTCAATACATCGTAATTTGATATTCAGTCGACAAGATAGGTAGGCACATACTTAATGTATTGATGTATTGATATCAAGACAATGACGCACTGCCTTAACTACAATTACTGTGAAGTGTGTATGTTTTTGAATGTGTGATTGTATATAGAAAATGTGCTTGAAATAATTAATATTAATAATGAATCATTTTACTAAATAATATGGTTCGTTAATAATGGAACCAAATACATGAACGTCAACTACTATCTATTTGTTGAGTAAAACAATATTTTTAATGGTGTGTTACCATTGAGTGTGTATTACAAACAAAAGGTTTTAAGAAAATAACAATGATATGGATGTTCTACTATTAACACTCGACTAGTTGAACACTCTAACAAGTACATTTTATCGAATTAACCGATGCATAAGATAGTTATATTTTATTTTCATATTTTGAAACTTAAAGAAATATAAAAAATGATTTGATTATAATTTTACTCGGTTTATTATATTGTATAGACAACCACTGTCAATTCCAAATAATATTTGGTAAAACGTCGGACATTACATGTTTTGTGAAGACATCATTATATTTTGTGTTTTATTCACTGCAGCGTTCAATTTTTATTTTCAAGTCATTATTAAATGGTAGAAAACTCATAAATTACAAATATGTATTTTACTAGTCAAGATGAAATGAGAATTTTTTATTTAAATGTTTATTTATCATTAAAACGTGTGCTACGATCGGTTTGATTTCAAGCTTCGGTTTGGTTTGATGTAACAGGCGTCCAAGTCTAAACTTATTTGATCAGACCAGTAAAATAATATGAAATACATACATACAAAGTAATGCTAATATTTCATCATCTAAATCTTTAGAAGTTTAACTAAATATTTATTTATATATAAAGTAAAATCGTGACAATAACCGTACTTTTCCATGACAATAACTATTATAATAGTAAATACTTAAATATATGAATAAATTGAGGTGTAGAAGGTTCAATTTATTCCAAAATACGTCTCATAAATATTTAATAATTTTTGAATTGTTAAGAGTCCATTTCTATCATCGGGTTGAAGGATGTGACAAACCAAAATTTATTTTTTGTAGTTGAATACGATTCAAATGAATGTGATAAAAAATAATAATAAACAAACATACTACCTACATAAATACGAGAAAAGTTCACCAATTCAAACTGGAAATTATTATATTTCATGTAGGTATTCGTTGATAAATCTTGTCAATACATTTTCACTAAAATCACATTTTAACATTTAAAATTACGGCACTTACATGATACCATCCTTGATTTGCTTCAATAATACTAACGTAGTAATAATATTATACGCAGTTTGGTTGTCATTGAAAGGCACATCGATATTTCATAATTTTATTTGAAATACCTGGAAACTCGTTCCATTGAATTGAGTGTATCACGTCATTGGGTAATTCACTATAATGCATATATTAAATTTGAATTCAATAACGATTCTATGTGAATGATACGAATGATTCGGCATTTTTAAAGGATATTTTATATTTATATTTATATTATAATTTTCTTGATTTGGTGAGGTGTTTCGTACATTTATATTGAATAATTGAAAATAATTTAGTAAAAGTAACATGCTACTTGAACTTATCCTTGACAAAACCAAAGCATTTAATAATAATTTGGGTATCTTGTAACTTATAAATCAATATCAATGTATCTGAAACTTTAAACAGTTTAAACGCTTACAAAAATAACAAAACAACTTAGAGGAATATCTATTACATTTCGAATCCTTAATAACGAGAATTGAAAATGTTATCAGACCTAAGCCAAAAATAAACTTAACAAAAATTAAAAACTTCAAATGCCTACAATTGTTAACAAATCATTGTATGATTATTTATCTGAGCTTTCTTAAAAAATAAAAATGTAATGAACTTGACTGTTGACAATATTTAACACATAAATACGCCATTTTCAGAAGTATAGTATGCTTTGATCAATCCATGTGATACCCAATACAGTTTAAATAAATGCAATAAATTAGTACATTATACTAATGATATTAGAGAGAATTCAATTTTGTGCAGTTAACTAAACTTACCGTAAGTCTGTTAACATAAGACAACTTTGGCGTAAGGGTTTTTCACTGACTTTACATAACTCACGACCAATCGTAAATTATCCATTAAGAATGAAAGGTTTAAGATAAAATAGTATAATATAGTAATATAAACATATTATTTTAATAAACGCAATTGAAAATATGAATTTATATATGTCGATATAAAGTAGCACATATTTTCATCATTTGCTACACATTATGACTATTGCATAACAAAGTGAGATATAATATTTCAATTAATTTAAATTATTTTACATTTCTACATATTTTTTATTTTTTACTTTCTATTTTTGTCTCCACTGTCAGTCACAATATAAAGGGTACAATCAAAAACTTCGTTACTACTTGTAAAGAAAATTATGTCTAAGATGTACACTTTATAGTAAGTTATACTTCTTAATAATAAAAGGAATATTCTTTAAATACGAAAGTTCCTGATTTATTCGTTGTATAATTAATAAAAACTACAAAACTATGAAATCGTATTTAAATGTAATTAAAAGTATGTTAAAATTAATAACTAGTTATTAATTTATTTGAATAAGTTAAAAGTTAGATGTTTTTGTAAAATATTGATAGGTTGATAATATATTTTAGGAAAATATATTACTTTGGGGTTTTAACTATAATATCCTAAATAAGTAAGTGGCTAGGTACAGCTAGCTATCTCTGAAATGAAATAATATTGTTGATGAGCCCTTAAGGAAATTTGATTGAAATAAAATAAAATAACATTTAAAAATATTTTATAAATGATAATTGAATGCGTTAGGTAATTGTATCATTTATTTTAAAACAATTGTATTAATAATTTACTGTTTTACACTAAAACTAATAATCATTGAAAACATGTAGATAATATGATATCAACCAATATTACTGATCAACCAACCTGGTAGTATCTTCTATTATCGAAATTCAAAAAGTTTTATTTTAACCTCATTATAACTTATAAACGTAGTACCTATTGAGGTAATGTGGTTAGTTATAAATTATTCAAAATTTTTTACACAAAATCGTTACGATTTTCGTGTATCTAGAAAAAAAAATGCATTTATTAGGCTCACTGTGAATTTATGACTCGACAAGAAATTAAAAATTCATCATTCGTAAATAAAAGTATAGAATCTCAATAAGTAACTTTAATTTAATTACATTAAAAAAAAAAAATGTATGTGTTTCTTTTTTTGCATGGCATTTCATTTTATTGACTTGTTCTGTTAATTGAATAAATGGACAGGTTCCAAAATGAGTCCAATAAATAGTGTTTATCGTAGACCGTAGTATGATCAAAATCCCAAAGTTGCATTGAACCATTTAATGCTTTAGCAATTTTTGGGTTAAATATTAAAACTAATTTAACTATAATTATTATTTGTTAGCTTATTTCAATTAAACCAAAATAATTATAGTATATAGAAGTAATTCTTAACAATTTACGAGTAAGCAATAATATTATAAATAATGTGGTATAATAGCAACAACTGTATAATATTGTGTAATATATAGAAAATTGAGAAATAATTTACTAAACTGTATGATTTCGAATTTGATATACTTACATGTTCATACATACGATATACATCTATACATAATAAATATATATTTATTTTCTACTTATCAGTGAGTGCAATAAATTATTAATCAATCTCTTAACCCATTTAAACATCTGATTGCTAACATTAGGGATTTTGTGATATAAAAAAGCAAATAACAGAGGTTATTGGGGTAAGTAAGTCTTTTGTGGTATTTTGTATTTACTTATTTAGGTACCTAGCTTATTCAGGTTAGGTCTCTGAAAATTGTGTCATTTAAGGCATAAAAAAATAATAATAACTTTGCCTATCAAACGTAATATTATTTTTATTGAATTCTGTATGTAAGATAAGTATTGGACATTTAGCATACAAACACTTATTTATAATTTTATTTTTATCTTACATAAAAATGTAGCATACTACCCACAACTGAGAAACAGCTGAGTTCAACAACTATGAACAATGGATATGCTCTTTCGTTGTTATTGAAACCTGTGTTTATACTACACATTTATATATTCTACTAAATGACGTCAGTACATGACTGAATATACTGTATAAGTATTTACCTCAAAAGTATTATATTTTTAGACTACGGGTTATCATCTCTAAAGCAACATCAATATTGAATAAATAAGTTATTATTAATTACAAAGTACACGATAAATAACAAGCTATTAATCCCAACTTAAATTGTAATCGATTAGTATATTATAAAATAATGTATCATTATATATTATTATGAGGATAGGTACCTACTTAAACTTTTCAACCCTTAACATTCGAAAAATATTTTCTTGCAAATATTAGGGACTAATATTATTTATAATAGTTTTTAGAGTTTAAATTAATAAGTTCAAATTTGTTATTGCCATATTTTTGACAGTATATAAAATTGAAAAATTAAGAAAATAATATAGGAATTATTTGTTTCATAACTGTTTGCATAACCTTACTACATAGAAAAATCGCATGTTTTGAAAAAAAATGTTTTGTGCATAACATATCATTGAAATATTGATGTTAGTTTTTTCAAGAATAAAATATAAGTAAAAAATAAACATTTCATATTTAAAACATTGTAAATATTGTAATATCTGCGGAGTACAATGAGATTTAAATGAATATGATAATTATTGAGTGTGTCAGATGGATGGACAGAGATCTCCTATTATAAATCATACTACTAAAATTTGATGTATTACATATTGTGTGCATAGGGGTATATTAATATTATGTTGTACTACTACTCATTGATACCAGGTGTAAAACTTTCTCACGACAAAATACAACTACCCCCATTTGAGCAACCACATAACTAATCAAGTATGCCTTGAACTAAAGCATACAATAACAACTCTCATCAGTTTTATCATTATATGAAAATCCTAAAATAAGGATTCATTTGAGTTATAATACAACCTTTTATTTCAGACAAAAATATTACAATATATATTATTTTTAATCATTATATTTTAATTACAGTTAATTAGTAAATAAAGACATACGAATACGACTGAAATTTTACTTTTTATATTGATCTGCATAAATAACAAACATTTATTTATCAAAAATGTAATTAATTTTAAAGTATAGCATATAGGCATGGTGTATTGTAGTATATAGTGTATACTGTATAGTTTAAATAGATATTTTTATATTTATATTTTTTGGTTTTATCTAATGGGTGCATACTTTTGAGTGAGATTGAAATTAAAATCCTATTTACTGCAAATCTATATTTCTTATGATAAACTTAACTAAAAATGCATCATGTAGTTATTCAAGTGATATGTAGTAAAATTAACAGAGACGTAGGTTAGGTATGCGAATTCAATGAATACGTGACTATAATATTATAATTTGTATGAAAATAACATAAAGGTAATGAAATCGCGCTAAAATTATCTTGAAAATAATTTAAATTCATGATAATATATCTCTTAGTATGACATAGTATTAAGTTTGTAAGTATGTAGCATATTGTATATCATATTAATGATTAAAAAAACAATACATGATAAAGTCAATTCGGGTATGACTAAATTACATTTGTGTAAAAAATAAATAATTATGTATTTTCAATGTGGAATAAAATATGCCACAAATAGTTGTTGTTAAACTAAAAAAAAAGTGGATAACACATGAATAAAAAAACAATCATTTTAAATTTAAGTCCATATGCATTTAGTTGTAACGAAACAGTCTGTAATATTAATTTATTCAGATGAATATATGTATAATATATATTGTAACCATTTGATACTTCGCCAAAATGGCAATTTGGTACCGACAGTCATGTGGTCACCTGTTAATTTGGGTAAGATTGCAAATACCAAACTGTGTAAAATATGAAGGTAAAGTGAAAACAATAATGACATTTGTGAAAAGAAAACTGATAAAAATAATAGGTGTAGACATGAATGATACAGTGATAAACAATAACTTTTTTGTATGAATTGGTTGAATAAGTACACATTTTACTCGTTTTGACTACAATTTGTTCTTCCTAAAGCGGTAACCTGCACGTTGTGTAATGTTTCAATGATCTAATTACTGTATTGTTTTCTCTTCTTACAGGCCTCCCTTCTAGGGACTCAATACCATCTGCTACAACTATTGAAATAGAGATAGCTGATAGGCAGCATGGTGTTCATCGAGGTTCATCGTTGCCGTGCGATAACAGCAGTGCAGAAACTCCACCAAACTGTGAAGATAACAAGAAAGCTGAAGTGGTGCCTATTGCACTTGAATGTGACACAATAGCACCAGATACAATAGAGAAACTGGAATCCTTAAACCAGTCAAATGACCAAGAAGAGAACTATAAGCTAGTTGTAGCAGATACAACAGAAAAAATTGATCAAATCGATGAACTTAATGAGGTCCAACCAGACCTCAAAGCAGAAAAGCAAATATTAAACATACAAGCAGCTGATAAAAAAAATGAAAAAAAGGTTGGAGTGGAAAGTGCTGAGCCTGACAATTCCAGCGATTCAAAAGACCAGAAACCGGAATCGGAAACTGAGTACCGTTTGACCATGATACACAGCGTACGGGAGGCTGTAAACCGGATTTGTGAACAGGCCGTGGAGAAGACCGCAGCTATAGTTAGAGGAATGCACAAACGTAATAGTACCTCAACATTGACGAGCTCTCTTAGAGATCGAGATCACTCAGAGGTAACAAGTAGTGAATTTTCATTGCCGCCTCCACCAAAACCACATCCGTTGGATCCGGTGAGTCATACGAATATTATAATGTCCCATATTATAATATATAAACTAATAGATGTTTAATAACGAATTTTATGTGATTCGGTGTATATCCTTATTATCTGTTGGGGAAAAAATATATATTCATCGAGTTTGAATTTGGCTACGTTATAATTCTATATTTCAGTGTGTGCGTGTGTGTGAGTGTGTGTGGGGGGGGGGGGCGTAGAAGATGACGCAATGATGAAGTTAAGACTAACACTTAAGCAATTTTTTTAAACTATTCCAAGTTAATTGTATTCGTATTTGACGTGAAAATGAGTTCATAATATTGGAGTATGCGTTGGATAGAGGAAAACAGGAAAAAAACTAATTGATTTAATTGAAGTAATAGGAATAAGTAAAACATAATAATGTAAAATTTCAAGTGTACCTAATATAGAATACATGGTTAAAACGGTGCACGCCCCTTACATGGTTCATAGGTATAAATTAATTTAATTAATAATTATTACATATTGCCTAAATACTATTTTAAACAATTACTACAAGATATGCGAAATAGTTATATCTTTTGATTGAAAAAACATATAAAACTATTATAATATGTGATTATTTGAATATAAGCTTCCTTGTAAAATCACGTGAAATTAATGCAATTTTGTCGATAACATTAACTCATTTGTTTTACAAAACTAGAAAGGATAACAATGACAAAAATGTTTTTTACAATGTTCAATTATTTTGGCAATCGATTTAATACATTTTTTTAGTTAACGGTGTTACAGCTTTTACATATTATTAATATGTTATTACTTATTAATAATTTACCTGAATGTAATGTTTCAACATATTAGTTCTAAATCCTTTGATTAATATAAAATTAATTGAATTGATAAATAAAACCATATAGTAAAGTTAATATCTAAAAATACAGTTCATAACATAACGTTAAAAGTAATGAAAGAAAAATATATAGGTAGTTAATAAGTGGCTCAATACAGTTGAGTTAATCTTAAATTTATTTCCTTTTAAATGTTTTTGAAATCAATAAATTAAATTGACTCAGTTCAATTTATAATCGGCTTAAAATAACATTTTCAATTAGTAAAATATGTTTATTTTTATGTTCTATAGGTGCAATAATTAAAATTTAACATTTCAAAAGCTTAAAATTCGTTCCTAAAAAAATTAAGTTAATATATTGACTTATACATCATATTGCACATATTTAGTACTAAGTATTTATTTTTAACTATAAAATGAACTATTTAATTTATTAGTTTACACAACAAAAAATAATCCTTCTCTCAACATATTTTTACTTAAACAAATTAAAAAAAATAGTTGGTTACAGATTATATGAATACTATTTATTTTCTTCAACACACACCATTAAATATATGAAGTAGAATGCATTTGTATTTATCATAACGTTAATATGTCTTACTATGTGACGTTTCAGCAGAAATAAATACAATAACTATATGATATTAAACTTGAATAATAAATACAAAATTTTGAGTCAATAAGTTTCCAATTAGGGTGCATAAATTGTGTGTATTCCAAGGAAGTAATATTTTGAAACCTTGATCATAATATTATTGAGAAATCATAAAAATTTCTGGAGAAATACCACCCCTATTTTATTTTATTAGTGTAGGTTTATAGAAACAAACCAAGAAATTGTCTCTTTTGTAACAATATTACGTTCTGTAAGTCAGTAATAACTTTTAAAATAAAATAACTTTTGAATAAAACATGTCATTAATTTCATAATTCCTAAGCCTCCAAATATAATGTCACTGCAATAATAATATATTCTATTTATTTATTTAATTCACACAAAAAAGAATTAGTGTGAATTGATTGTAATGCTTATAGTTATATTTTCGTTTTAGTTTCTACTATAAAATGAGTAATTAACTGGTGAAAATTACCAAAAACATTTTTATCATAATTTATAAAAAAAAATCTCTAAAAAAATTAGAAAATTAAAAATATTAATAGCTTAAAATATGTAAAATATTTTTAAAATATTATTTCGTGTAAAAAATTATAATTAAGAAGTATTGGAATATTGTGTTTATCCAATCAATATTTGTTTTAATTTTGTCAAAGCTGGAATGTAACTGTATACTGTAATTTTATTAATTACTGTACCTAACCTAACGAGAAATCTTCTTTAAATTGTTCAAGCTATAGTACTTATAACTTATAAAAAATAGTTTATCAACATAAATTGAAAGAAAAACCAAGATACCTAAGCAGAATATAACAAATTTTTATAAATATTTAAAAAAAATTAAAATTAATTTAAAAACTATATCATATTATTTAGAGAAGGCTCATAAAATTATTTTGTAAAAATTCAATACCCACCACCATTATTTTTCAGTACCATAAAAATGTATTTTGTTGAAAATTAACTAATAGATCCAATTTCCTAACAAAATCTACACTGTAAGTTGATAATTCAATTTTCACTGATCAGAAATACGTGGACTGACAGAATAATAATAATAATAATAACATATGTTGTAATACCATCCTTCTGCTCTGATTCTTAAAGTTAAATACCCTTGACATTAATTGAATTTTAAATTTTTTTAGTTATTCAATATATTATATATTATATTATATTTCATAATTATATATTATTCTAATTACACACTTATAAAATGTTCGAAAAAAATTATGAAATAACTTAAAGTCAGAACTATTTATTCAAGAATAAAATACCGGTATTTTATTTCAGGAACTATCAACTAATGCTAGCTTAAGATAATGAATGAAACAAAATAAGGAATAGTCTTCAAATCAAATATGTCATAATTAGATAAAAATTTAGGTTCATAATTTATTATCAAGATAAATATATTGTAAGTGAATTAAATAAGCAGATATATTATCAGCTGTTTCGAATAAAATATACCATAATGCAACTATATATCTAACCTTCGGTGTTAAATCATTTGGCACTTTAAAACCATTTATGCTTCATTATCATAAATATTCACTATAAGGAACACGTCACTAAAGGATGATTGAACTAACAGAGTCAAGTCATTTAACCTTTATCGCGGAATAACTCATAATACATTGATCCATTAATAAAATTACCGCTATACCATAAGCTTCTTCCAAAACGTAAAACGGGTAAAAAAATAGTATGAAATCAAATAAAACGCATACCTAAATAAGTAAAAGTATTGAATTTTATAATATTTTTAATTTTACCAAATTTTTTTGTTAGAGTAGTAATAATACTGTTAGAATAATAATCTCAACAAAAACACTACTTGTAAAATTATAACAAAAAAAAACTGAAGTTACAAAATGTATGATATCGAAAAGGTTCTAAGTATTTCCTTACATTTATTAGTATAGAAATCGTATATACCTAATTATTTGTATTTTATAAAGTGCGATAATTTAATACAAATAATTTAACATAGCTTGGCGGCTACTAATATGACTACAACTACAATGTCAACATGAATATTTACATTCCCATTTTCTTTTTTTTATAATATTATCATAATATAATTTAAGTACATACTATAAGTAGCCACCAAGCTAAGTTGAATTACTTGTTTTAAAATACTCACACTTCATCAAACACAGTTTCGATATCATAACTTTTTTAACTAGAGTTTTCTTTTTCTTAACCAGTTTTTTTACACGTGTTGTTTTTGTTGAGATATCCCTATTTTTTTTTTATTGATATTTCGGCAATAGTTGACCTATGTTTTTTTATCGAGTGAAAATTATAAAAATATCTTTGTTGTTTTATGGATTGAGTAAATTAATATTTATAGTTATTTGTTCTATTAAAAATACGGGCAGGAGCTTAAAGTTGTAATAATGATATTATGAAAGAAACTTTTTAGTACATTTATTTTATACTTAATACAGCAATTCAAATAAACTAGGCTCTTGAAGGCGCGGACTTCAAAGCAGAACGGCGACGGCGATAAAAAAAATATAAAATAAATGCATAGATGTACGCAACTCGTCAGCCTTACCCCCACAACCACGCATTATTTAATTAGCGATTGCAACTGACCGCGACACGTGGCGGAAATTATGCATCGGCCCAAAATTATAGCCCGGTTGGGAGGGGAAATATGGGCGGCACATACATACAACTTATTATAAACTAAAAGTGACTTAAAAGTACTTGAACATTTTTGGTTGTAACTTTTAAGCCATCCAACCAAGCTCGCGAGTTTTCCCCCGTTGACATCTGCACGATATTTCTGATCCATTGGTACCTTATAATATTATGTTCAGCATTTTTCCCTGTAGATTAGGCCGATGGACTATTTATTAATATTATTTATCCTTAGTTATTATATTAAACTTCAACTTTTATTTTATAACTAAAATCGAACAAATAATTTGTTATCTATCAGCGTTACACGGAAACAGGTACATGGAATTAATTGAAAGAACTTATCAAAAATGGTATATTTTGATGATTATGTAATCAATATCACCGATAATATATTAACTAGATTTACCTACCCATGTTATTTCTAGATTTTAGATTTTTTAATATTTTATAATGTGTTTTTAGTCTAAAACAAGAACTTAATATGGTATTTATATATTATGTAACTCAATTTTAGTCGGTAATGTTATGTTAATTACATCAATTGATATTTTTGGAGTTAGTCATTACTTACCTCGACTGGAAATAGTGTTAAAATGTTTCTACATATGTATTTACTATAATTTTTATAACGTTTTGTTGCCTTACTGTGTATAGGCAATTATTTGTTTACTAGCAAATAATAATTCAATACAAGTAAAAGTAACTGAGATTGTTTTACTACCTATGATAATAAATTATTCGGTGCAGAAGGTTATGTGTTTTTTTATTCAAAAACGTTAGATTTTAAATTTTGTTCTTTTAATCAATAAATATAATAAATAATATTTGGGTATTCTAATATTTGAGTTGTATTTTAATCTTTTTGTTACTAATAACCGTGCATGTTACAGGGCCTGATAGGTCAGGAATCTCCATGGCCTCCGCCTCCCAATCTGCCTGAAGAAGAGGAACAAAATTTAGCAACTGGTTATTCATTCGATTTACCCGATCCGCCTACAGATATGGAACAAGTATCTCAAATTTCATCCAAAAACGATTGCTTCGGTATTTTGGGTGAAGATACCGAAGGAGCTGGATTCCCATCAGATAACACCGATACAGAAGCTGGTAGGTAGACAGTTTTAGTAAAAACAAATATGTAGTTATTTCAAAAGGAAAAATTAGCATTAAAAAAAAAAAAATCAAAACTTTTTGTGAAATTATTTGATAGTTGTAATAATAACTTAATTGTTTAGAGTACCTAGTATTTACTACAGTAGAAAAGCATTGACTTTAATTAGACAAATTAGTTCATTTGTTTTCTGATTTTAATTCACATTATTTATGGAATGTTTTCTAGTTTGTTTTATTTTTGTTTTTTCATTTTAATATAGATTATCCTTGCCATGTTTTACATAATTTGCATTATAATTAGTGTACGATTGTATTAAAAAAAAAAAAAGATAATTTTATGTTCAGAAAATATAGCAGATATTTATTCACTAAAACAATACAATTTGTGGATTTAGCATTTTACCGTATTAAAACTTTTATAAATACTAGTTTTCGTATATCAGAGGTTCCCTACTACAATACGTGAAAAGCTACATGGTGGTACGTGGAAGGCCATAGAACATTTTTTTTTTATTTACCTACGTTTTCATTGAATATAACAACATTTTGTACTTTGGGTAAATCACTATTTATATTATTGTAAGTTGCATAGGTAACTGTTATCTAAAATCATGAAAAATATGTAATCAAGCAGTAATTGTTAACACACACCTAGCAATACATTAAGTACAACTAGGCATGCCATTTCCTTGCTAATTTCAAATTTAAATTTCATCCTTCTCATTAAATTTAAGTAATTTTTTTGATAAATAAAATTGCAGATACTTAAATACTTCATTTAATTTTACCATCGATCACTTTTTAATACTTACAAAAAATAGACGAATTAGTATTTAACTTACAGAAATACATATTAGTCATAAAATACAATTTATTCTTATTCAAAGGGTCCAAATTTGTTGATTTCATTAACCTACAAATTGGTTTGTTAGACATATAATTGGTAGAGCATAGGAGTGTGAAATTAAGCATTTAAAATGGGTTTGTTAAAAAGGAACTCTAAAATGAATTATGCTATAAGAGTTATATATATTTTTTTCTTTGTTAGCTTTATGTCGGTTTTTGGGTAATGTAGAAAGATTAAGCTGGTTAGCAATAGATCTGTATGAGTTATCATAAAGGAAATCCCTAAAATATCAAAAATTTACGTTGAACCCTTTACACCTGATTTGAGTCACCGGAAATAGATAGATCCCAGGGTAAGAATTAAACCGAAAGAGGGGCGTACAAAAACGGGGCTCAAAAGACATTTTTTTTTCCAAACATTTTTATGTTGGAAAGTTAAAAGAAATTCAAATATAGCTATAAATAAACCCTTAAATATTAAAATTAATCTAAAACCAAAAAAACAAAATTACAAAGTTTAATAGAATAGTCATGAAACTCCAAATAGATGAATATGTATCAACAATATGTTATTATTTATCCTAATTTTTTCAACAATTAATGATATTCTATTTATTATTTATATTATTTGACTGTAACGAATTAAGTAAAAAGTATCAATTGTTTAAATTATAAATTGTAATTTTGTTTGATTATGCAATTAAATAGCTATTTATTTTTGATACTTTACATAATATCATCTTTTTACACTTGATAAGAACTCGGGCGCAGTTTACATATGTGATTCTATGTGTCTCTTGGATGCAGTTTACAATCGTCACAAAAGAGAAGGGGTTCAATGAACCCACTTACCTCAAGTATTTTAACTAAAATTTGGTGGTTGTCAGTATAAAATATTTTGGCGAATTTCATATAAATAATATTAATTGTGATTAGTACCCCTCAAGAACTTGGAAGACATTTATGCTAAATACTATATTACAGGTGATCATAGAATGACCAATTCTGAACCAATGTTGTTTTTTCATAATATTATGTACCTATGTTGCTAACCACAGAACGAATTCCATTGGGAACTACTAATCAAAACAATTTAGAGACTTAAGGTAGAATAGAGACCAGTATGTAGTTTTAAATGTCAGTTATATTATCTGACTTTAGAACAGGATTTATAGAAATCATATTTAATATTTATTGGTAACTCATCCAAAGAACGTACATAAGCATCCAGAGTGGGTTGGAAACAACACATGTTGATTATAATGAGAATTATGCTGATAGACCCTGTTGTATTTCTAGCCTAGGCCTAATAAGTGGGTTAGGTTGTTGAAAATGTTATCAATGTTAAAAAAGAAACCATTAGGCCAAACGAAAGAAGGAAATCCTAAATTGTTTGTATAAATTAGTATTAGGTTACAATATACATATGAAAAGTAATCAGTGAAAAAGGTAGCCATGATTCATGAGCGTTGAAAAATATATAATAGTTGAAAGACAATGAAGGGTTGTGGAGGAATGTAGATGACACTTATTTTAAATCTAAAAAACACCATAATGAAGTGTACGAAAAACTCATAAAGTTTAAAAATGTATATTGTAATTTTTAGTTTCTGATTAGTTTGATATAAAATATATATTAAGATTTTGAACACAATCGCTTTAGATTCTGAGTGGAGTGATGAATGCATTGATTTTACAATGATGCGTTTTTTTTTATAATATTTTGACTCATTTTGAGCTGATTACGGAAATTTTCTGTTTTCAATTTTTTCATTTCCCGCACATTGTTATAATATCAGCTTAGAAATATTAAAAACGCACAGTCAAGATTTTTTTTTAAAGCTAAGAATTAACAATTTAAAACAAGGTTCCACCTAAGTAGTATATTCTGTAGGTAATCAATAAATCTAAAAAATGAATAAACACAGTTTTTTTTAATAGTTATTATATTTAAATTTGGACGAAATTTAATATTAAAACCAAAAATAGCGATTTTAGTTATTTTTTTTTTATGTAATTTAAAAATACTATTCGTATGTACTTGATTTTTTTAGAGTAGGTATTTTTATATTTTATAAACAAAATTACAATTTTAAATTCAAATAATTTAACCTGCTATAGTACAAATGACTAATAGTAAAATAAATTACTTAAACACAATTCAAAATAATATTATAAAATATAGCTTATTAGTCATAGGCTGACGGACGTCTTTGCTTAGAATTGTTTTTCATATGCGATTATTTTATTTAAATTTAAAATTCAAATTTAACACGTCATCCATTAGAGTGACGCTCTCGAATCCTAATATACACCCGAGTGTTACCCACTTACCCTCTTTTTATTCATTAAATGGTACGTATGGTAACTTGTGACAGATCTGTAATATATATGAGGGGTACGTGAAACAAAAGTTTGGGAACCTCTGATAATACCGAAATCGTGTGAATATGAGTTTGCTGTATCTTAGACACCGCAGGGCTTAATTTAAGTGTTATTTGTAATCAACAATTTTGTTCATAATATCTTGAAATAAAAATAAATTATATCGAAATATTAAGGAATAACTTGTTTATATTTTTAATGTTTTGTCTAAGTATATGATTGGTTAGTTACAACTTTTTTCATACGTTATAAAGAAAATTAATTTTTCATGCTAACATTTTTATTTAGGTTATGAGAAAAATTGTCCATTGAATATCTCTGAAGTTCGAATCTATTGACCACACTGATCTTATTATTATTGTAATATCATAGCATGTTATTATTATCCTTATAATAAGTTCAAATAAATAGTATTTTTGGACATATGACACCATTTATAGATGTGCTTAAACTAAAACAATACGAATTTTACAATTTGATATTGAGAAAAATAATATTTTTGTAAGCATATATTTCCCTAATGTAAAATAACCTTTTAAATATAATTCACTATATGTTCATCAACCAAAACACATTATTAAAATTAAGCTGTGCAATTTTTGTTATGATTTAATGAAAAATCAATAATTTTTCGATTTATTTTACCTCAATTAACTAACACAAAGTTATAAACATAACAGTAAATTAAATAACTAATACTCACTTATTTTGGGAAAAGACTATTTTAATATAAAACTAATATTTTTTTAAATTTAATAATGTTTTAAGTTTATTGTACATTGAATAATAATCATAATGATAATATGTAAGTTATGTAAAGTATTTAAACTCATTGAAAGTATCTACTGAGGTAAATGTTTTGAAACTGTGATATTCAAGAATATTTTAGAGTACAAAACACACGTTGTCCTTCCTGGAATATTTACTTATGTTTAATATTAATTACAAACTATAATGGCTTAAAATTTAAGTACTGCAGTAACAATAATGTGCATGTTATGCATATTATACACAACTACAGCATTTTTCGTTAATTTTGTTTCAATTATTTAGATGTTCTTAGTTTCTCACCATGTGTAAACATGGTAATAACAGCTGTAACGGCTTAATATATAATTTGAATTGACGTCATGTATTATATAAAGTGTTTTTATGTAAATGTAATATCAAGTATATGGGTCCTTACTTCGACGAAGATTTATTAAAGTAACAAATTCATTTTGAGTACCTACCTATTTCTTATAATATTTCTCAAATTGAGATATTTTTAAAAAACTTTTTATTTTTAAAAACTCTTACTCAGGTAAAAGCTATCGTAATAAGGCGCGTTTCATAGCCACATAGACATAAAGAAAATAATTTTACGTCACTATAATAGGTGTCTGCACAGTCGTCATACTAAAATGCAGCCATGACATAAAATATGAAACTAGGTATTTATATTTATATATGTTTTTTACTAAAGAAATATGGTGTTAATAAAATGGCAGTAAGTATTTGAGTATATACGGTAAGGCTGACATTCGATCGATATAGTTCCTGGCCTATACGAAACGTGTAAAGATCCATTACCTAATAAATTATGAAGAATAAAACCACACGCCCCGTTTTATCTGTTTGATTTATGTGATTTGGAGATAAAAAATAAATAAAAATAAATAAATATATTTTATATAGTATATTTACACATTGGAACAGTTCAAAATTTTGAGTAAAATATAATCAAACATTGTTCGTATATTTAAATATTATTACATACAACAATATGATATATTATGAAGATACTAAGTATATGTATTATGTATACCTACACCATTTAATATGCATACGAAAACATGACTGATGAGAATCAAAATTATCATTCTTATAAAATATATTATATAATCAACGATTAGTTGAACATTTTGGTGATTTTTATCACAATATTGTTCTCAAATGATATCATAATTACTATAGCATAAAGGTAGTTATTTCTCTAAAATGTTCTGTAACAAAGGATAGTCATTTTTACTAACTACCAACTCCATGGACAATTATGATTGTTTGCAGTGTAATACCAGTAGGCATCAACTAAAAATGTGAAAAGTACAGAACATAAATGATAATTTTAATTGAACCATCGTATATCAGTTTAAGGGAATATTATAATGGTAATAATAAAATATATGTAATTTTAAACCAAGCTACAATTTATTTTATGTTTTACATTAAAATTATTACATTGTCTTAGTTTTAGTAAAATAATGAAAAATAAAGAAACTGTTCAAGACCGAAAATTGGTTTTAGTAGACAATTATTTTTGCAGTTATCTTTTTTATATTTTGTAATATACTGCACCATG
This sequence comes from Nasonovia ribisnigri, assembly GCA_027563435.1. Classification (NCBI taxonomy): domain Eukaryota; kingdom Metazoa; phylum Arthropoda; class Insecta; order Hemiptera; family Aphididae; genus Nasonovia; species Nasonovia ribisnigri. The sequence goes on along the minus strand of JANEHU010005190.1, from coordinate 75,509 downwards.
GCAATATGGCATACAGTATGATATTGAATAATAATGTTAAACTTTACACTAAATAACGAATCAAAAAGATGTAAAATCACACATACACGCACATATATTTTGGACATACATACACACATACATATTATATACTAAATATTTTATTTTTATTATAATAATATCGATTTTTTTTTTTTGCCTTACCTGTCGCCAGGAGCAACTGCTCTTTTTGTACCCCCCCCCCTCGATGCGCCTGTATCGTTCACTTGCATCGCTTGTCTATGGCACATCGTGTATTTCTTCTTACGCCACTGCGCGGGCAATCGAACAAAACATTTCTTCAAAGCTCGTCTCCAGCTTTACGTTCCATTAAATTTCCTTTTCATTACATTGTTTATACTTTTTTGCTGGTCGCACATTGCGTGCGTCTGTCCAATCATTTCATTTTTTTTTTTTGTCTTACATAACGCTCGATGTTAAATTGATCCTTTTTAAAAACTATTGACCCCGCTCGCGTCTAGAGTCAATTGATCGTTTGTCGTCGCATTACGATTCTATATATCGTTGTCAGGCTCATATGTAGAACTGTTTAAACACAACAGCTAGCACAGTCCAGTCTACTCGCACGCACACACACAGACATTAACACACACACTTGTCTTGTTTATGCCCCACACGACCAATTTGAGTCTTCCATTGGACGAAGCTGATCGTTTTCGGCGTTACTGTCTCTTTTACGTGAACAGACATCTCCGGACACCAGACGCCTGATTTTCAGAGTGGTGCAACGGCCCTGGACTATCAAGTAACGATATTTATCTTCATAGGGAGCATGTTAAGTACCCACAATATTTTATTATATTTTTACTTTTTCGTCCAAAATAACAAACAGGAATCATAAGTATATTATTAAGTATAACTAATACGTCCACGTGTTGGTAGGTGGATGTGGATTGGATGTGGAAGGTGGTGGTTAGAAAAGGACCGGACAGTTGGGCCGAGGTTTGAAAAATAATACGCGTTGCCTTACCCGACGGCCCTCCTGCGGTGGTCTTAGAAATTGACTTTCTGTATTTTCTTTTTTTTTTCTTGAAATATAAACAAATAGATCGTAACCATTCCCGTGTTGACCCATCGAGTGAAAAGTAATAAAAATCCCACCAGCGGGCACTATCAACGAAATGCTTGGATAAATATTTAATTAGCTTTGCTGCATTTTAAAAGATGATTATTAATATTAAATATTTAGCCAGCCAGTGACTCGAGTGTTTCGTCCTTTGAATTACTTCGCATGGGAATATAATAATATTTCCGAGAGACCGTCACCAGTGGTGCGTATATATTATTATATTGATTTCGCGTGTTTTACAGAACTTTCCCGACCACCGCGTCCAGCAATAGCTGTCCAGTCCTTTTACTCTTGACTTCAAATGAATATGACCTTTAAGTATAACACATAAATAGTACTTTATCGCAGTTTTTCACGTGTTAAGAAAAAGTTTGGCTTTAAGTCACGACTTAATAAACTCACTTGTATGGCTCACATAATAATAATTTTTTTTTTAAATAATAATAATGAATATGTACAAATTCATCAAATTTTATCAAAAATAATTTATTACTGATTTTAATTGAATTCTTGAAATGTTATACTAAAACACCTATATTGTATGAGTGGAATTTTCACTAACAACTCGAATTCGTATTACATTATATAGGTACCCTATAAATTAAAATTTGTTAAACGTCAGATTATCAGAATATATAAGTATTCGTAATTATAACGTATTTACAAATAACAGATGTGCTTGTGACATCGCTTATCTCATAATAAAACATTATAAAAATAATGTAATTTGAAAAAAATTAGAAAAACTATTCACCACTTATTTGAATATTGTTATTAATTATCTACCTAGTTAAATATTTTCCATGCTGAACATTTTGTCATTATATACCTACAGCTATTTAACAATGAAAGTAAAGTTAAAAAAAATAAATATTTTTATTTATCACAACATTCTTTGCATTGTGTTTTGTTTATTTATGTTGAATCTTTGTTTATATGTAACTTTAATTAAAAAAGCAAACCCATATTATAAGGTTATGGTTTTTTGATGCTTAATCTGATCGTATATTTTAAACCATAACACCATCCAAAGATATAAGTCATTACATTTCATTATTTCGGACATGAAATAAATAAGAATGCTGTGGTATCATAGTCTCCTCAATCATAAATAACATTGATACATCATACGCATTATGAATTATAGTTAGCATAGAAAAAATGTTTATAAATGAGAAATTTATTTTTAACTAATTTTAGCAATTATAAGTGCTTTACAGTTTCGTTTTAACTCGATAATGTGGTGTTTTGGCAGGTGAGTCTATGAAGTCGCCGTTATTAATCGTATAACCGAGAGCAACCACCAAATTGAGTTAGTAAAATTACTCCTATAAATTAGTCTCAAACTATCAACCAACCCCTAAAATCGATATTTCTGCCACCATCGCAACTAATTACAATGGCTATAAACTCAGTAATTGGATCTATGAAAATCTACCAATCTTGCCAGTTGCTGGTTTATCGAGCTTATAAGCGGAATTTGGGTTCATCGCTTGTCAAGCCTCCCATTATTGTGTTCAGCATGTTTCATTAATAATGGTATTAATAACGGTATTCGTAAATCGTAAGACATTAAAGTTGTTTACCAATTATTTGAATTTTCACGAGTACCTGATTAAAATTATAAATTAATCGGTAATTAGTCGATATATATATTACTTTTCAAAAATATGTATGAAATTGAACAAACAAAATAGGTGCCCGATGTATTCAATTATTTTTTAATGTTTTCTATGTGAATACTGGGTACTTGACTGTTTAATATTTAAATTTTTTCTTACAGTGAAAATTTGACTCACCTAGTTGGAATTTGGCTCAATGTTTGATTAAAATAATTAAAATAATTGTGAATATTGAAATTTTCAATTTAAAAAAAAAGTTTTATTGGCTTATTAATTGAATTATTTAAAAATATTTACGTCATATAAATAAATATTTATTTAATATAGTATTAGTAGAGAATGGAAATGTTCACCAATAATCTAAACACAATATAATTTAAAATGTATTTTATATTTTTTAAACTTGTTATACCATGAACCTATTCATAACGTTTTACGGTATTTTGACTTATTTATTGAGTTACATGCACTATTTTTTGGCCTAAATTAATTCACAATACTTGAAGTACATAAAGAATAAAGTTTATTAATTTAATTTTAAAAACCAAAACTTGCATAAATATATTATAAAATCAATTTGCATAAAATGGAATCAGTCTAATGATAATAATTAGTTATATATATATATATATTAATAGTCAACAGTATATATCAACAATCAACACTCATATAATATTCGCTTTTCATTGATTAACTTCGTGTAATCCCTTTTAAAGCATTTCTATACATTTATCAAAAATTAAATTAAATAATTAGTTTCGGGGTTAGATAGTATAATAATTAATAATTTATTAATCATCAACCACAATCGCAAATTGCTATATATTTTTAAGTAATGAATCATTTGATTAGAAATAGTTAATTATGTTTGTGTAATTTTCCCCCATAATATATCATATAAAGCAGTAGTAATTGATAGAATAATATACGAATAATTTATGTAATCCATATTATTTCACAAACTAAAAGTTTTTTTTTTTTATATATTATATTTTTATTTTATTATTTTCATTACAATCTATACACAAATTAATTAAAATTAGTAATTTTGGTTTAGGTTAAAATGATATAATATAGCGATACTCACGGATTGGGAGATCACTCTAATTAAATTAAAAGATCTCTAGGCCAGGTTCGTTTAAGACATCTCTGGGGGTGGGGGTTGTAAAAGAAGATAGAACTTTAAAAAAAAAAGTAATCTCCCCTGTACAATTGTATTTGATTTATAAGGTACGTAATAATATATTCAATCGAAATTATTTTACCCTTCGAGTTCTCACTGGTATCACTAGCTGGACCACGATAATCGCCATCGCTTTATTTTCTATTTTTTATTTATTTTTTATCTCTCGGTCATGTGAACTCACCATTTAGGTTCCCATCCATCTCAAATGGACGAGAAACTTGGAAACTTATGGAAACAATGAACAATTATCTGACATTTCACGCCAATACGATTAATTCGAATAGATTAAAATGCTTATTTTTAAACTAATTTCATAAATTATTATTGAGCCAATTGCTAAATTATCTACACAATACGTCTCCAATGACTAAAATAGTTCTTTCCAAAAAAAAAATTTTATGCAATTTTGAAAGTATGTACATATGCTATTTTTAATAATACAATATGAAAAGGTACAAAAAATAGCCTATCATGATCGATAATACTAAGAACTAATTTCCCTATATTGTGGCTCTTTTAGCTCGAGGGATAAACTTATAACGCTTTATAAGCTAAAATACACAAAAATTACAAAAATTACTTAGTATTTTAATACTAATTTTTAACTCCGTTTTGTATTTTTTTTAAAAAGATATTATTAGATAACTTTAGATTTTTGCAATAAATATTGAAATATTTAAAAATAATATTATTTTAATGTATAGAAAAACATAAAATATAGTTTTAAGCTGTATTATTTGACTTCAAAAAGGATTTTATTAAGTGAAAATTATAATTTAAGAAAACAATTTTTTACATTCACTGTAACTTCTTTGTTGCATCATTTCATTAGCTAAAAAAAAAAGGCTAAGGTAATTTAGTACCATAAAATAATCCAGCTGTGTCCCATACAAAAATAAAAATAAAAAACACACTAATTATATTAACTATTAGGTATATACAATAGAATAATAGATAATAATTATTTTATTTTAATCTTTTCTGAATCACTCGATACCCTAACACCCCCCAGACCCTTAATAACTATGATCAATTTGTGTAATGTAACACAAATAGATATGCATGTGGCATCATTGTGGCATGGTCCAAGAAAACAACGATTATACTCATGGCTGGTGAATCCCCGTTTTGAATATTTTTATAGGAAATTAATTTAATAAAAATCGTGAAATTCGCAAATCGTTATCCACGAAGGCCAGCAGTCTACAGTTTTAAACAATTTGACATTCAATTGAAAGCAATGATCATTAATAAATTATTATGATCAACACTTGGATGGATAAATTGTCATTAAAATTAAATCAATGAAACTTTTGAAAAATAAATAAATACTATTATAGTCTGTTTACAATTTTTAATAAATCAACATGGAAATGTTTAAGTTATGTAATTATTTATGATCAGCTGAATAAAATATTAATGATTTCTTGTGAGCTACTTTATATCTGGTATTGTTTATTCAGTGAAATATAATCATTATTTCATTCTGAGATCAAAGTTTGTTGGATGATTTGTTATTATTAATATTATTACCCCAAGCACCTGTGGCAATATTGTCTTATATGCATAAGTCACTCTTCACTCACTAACGTTTTATGCTGTTTAAAAATAAATTTATATTACGTTCAATGTTAATTTACAGTAACGTTTAATTACTAACGAAACATAAAATTTACTCATGTATCTCGTCTATGATATGTATAAGTATAATGGTATATTTGTTTAGAACTCAGAAGTATTAAATTCTGAGTATTTTTTAGTAATGTGTAATCTGAGATTTACAGAATATGAAAATTCGTGTAATGACTTTTTCTTACTTCCAGCTTAGTAAAAGACAATTATAAAACTTGAAATAATTATACATAATGATTCAGTATCTTAATTTACAAGAACATTTTACACTTCGGCTATTGTTATAAACTTGTAATCCACGTCTCGGCTTCATTAACTATTTTGAAATTTGAAAAACATCTCCAACATTTAATTATTAAACATAATATTATATTAAGCAGGTACCTATAATTACAATAATAATTGTTTTCATATTTTCAGAGTCATTTTATCTTGTATTATATCGTTTGAACTGTAAGTCCACTATTAATTTTTGATGAAATACAATAACAAACGTTATACTTAAAAATAAAATTGTTTCAGACATAAAAAATAGTAAATGTTACTAAGTTACTACGTACTTTGATGTGGTAAAACACAATTCGTACAAAATTATGAAATGCAATCATGAAGTTTAAAGCATTATAATCTTCGTTGCATGGATATTTTCATATAATAGCCAAATATTCGCCGAAACATTGCCAAGCAGTACTATAAACACGTTTAACCGAATAATAATAATAAAAATGAGAACAAAATAAAATAAATTACTAAGCTTACACAATATCCATTTTGCGAGAATTATGCGATTTTTGTTATTCCTCTTAACGGTGGAATGATATGTACATTTGGAAATAAATGAAATAATCGAGTCAAACCATTGCAATTGTATTTTTAGTAATGATAATAGAGTGGTGATGGAAAGCGGTACTAGAATGAAAAATATTTAAGGGTTCCGAAGAGAGAAGTGGTTTTTAGATTTTTCTTCAAAAAGTAATGTGTAATAAATATCATTTTGCATTTGATTATATAATATGAAGAACATTATAGTTTATAACAAAATTACGGAATCCCCAAAAACGTTGGTCTGAAATAAAAATCACAAAAATTGACTCACGGACGAGTATCATATAATATGGTACCTATATATTTTATTTTTTAAAAAAGGTCGGCATCGGATCTTCTTAAATTAAAATTTAAAATAAACGACAATAGTAAATAATATACAAAATTATTTTACGAAACCGCAGGCGATGTGTCCGGGATTACGCATTATTTTCACCGACACCATAATGCATAATCGTGAGTGCACACCATTATTTCTTCGAGCGTAGATCTCGCGAATATTAATTATTTTGACTTCCACGTTCAAATATCTATTTTTTTCTTTTTCAGTAAGATAAAAAGTATATAACATTAAGCTGTGCTGTCAGCCAATTACACTCGTATCGTATGCAACATCACTCTAACGGATTTTTTACGCGTTCCACCGCCTCACTCAGGCGACGTCATAATATAGTTGTTGTTTTCGTTTATTTTCTTAGAAATCGAAACCTAATAAAAACGACTACCCGAAGAATATTATTAATATTCACATATTACAGTGTACCTACAGACACGTGTCAATAATACATTATATTACAATATATTATTTGTACAGCGTCGAATACGTTTTAACGTTAGCGCAAGGATTATCCTGGCACCTCAGCCTCGTATAATATATTATGGTCGAAATTGACGTAGGAGATTCACGTTCTTACCGAACATTGGACATAATAATACTTTATTATTATTTCTTCCCATTACGCAAGTTTTCTTTGTTCATATAATATGTTTTTTCATTCATTTTTCACTCTGTTTTTTTTTTTTTTAAATATTTATATTTATACTTATTATTAATTTTGCCTCTCACTATTTCCCATAGGCATGCGCACTCAGTCTTTATTGTTATACTTAACTATAATTATTATTTTGTTATTATCGCTTTTATTATTTGTTTTTTATCTTTGTGGCTGAAGACTCGAAGTATCGCATAAATGTGTAAAACGGGTGTGAACTTAATGTGCTTTGTGTATTCCCATCCCTCCACAGGGAAATGGTACGTGGTGTCAGACGCGTTCACGTTAGGGGTGGCGAATATTTTTTCCCTTATATACGCCAACGAACTCCTTTACCGAACGAGAACAATAATAATACGCACGATGGCAGGACACGTGCGTAATGCTCATAACTCATAAGTCATGCTACAGCTATGCTTGTTGAGCCAAAAAGACCAATCGAATTTCCAAAGGATATTTTTAGTCCATTGTTATTAAATAGTAGTGATATTCGTACGTTTTCATGAAATATATAAAGGAATTCTTCAGAAAAAAAAAAAATTCCAATTCACGTCACAACCAGCAGAGACCTGCAAATATGTTGCGATTTCAAATTTAAACCTTATACGCATCTATATAATATTTATCTAAAAAAACTATAATAATATTATATAGCTCACAAACATAATTTATTCACATTCTAAAATACAATTATAGGTGTTTAAAATTGTACACATTGAAATATAACAAGCGTTATACACATTTATAATAGTATCATGATTATGTTACAGCGTTTTTAGTTTTTAAATAATTCCTAATAAAACTGGGATTTGAACACGTAAATACATGAATGTTTTAATGAAAGAATATCTTAAAGGTTTATTGTATTTATTTTATGCTTGAGTTATAATAGTCGAAAAAAACTAAAAGGTTTTCAGTAGAAAAAAAACATAGATATTATGTACCTACGTTCTACTTATAAAACAATGCTTCTCGACTTTTATTTCTATGACTACAATAAAAGAATGACCTTACAAATAATAATGCCCGACATACCGGTTGAGAACCACTAGTTTATTTATCTATAAATTATAATACATAATATATGTATATGTAATAATAATGTAACATAATATATGTAATATATATAATATATCATATATTAACATATTATGTGTTACACTATAGTGATAACTAAAAACATCTATATTACAAGAAACCAATAAAAAAATACAAATTATTAGATGTTTAGTATAAATAATTTAGTGTCAAAAATACACTAAATTTCTTAAATTTAAAATAGAAATCCGCCCTGACATATTAAGCCATATTTTATACTCAATTGGTCGTTTATAGTAAATTTGTTAATTTTGGTTATAATATTATAAATACGAATTACATTTTTTATTATTCAGAAAAAAGAATAATTTTTCCACGGCTTTCCAAAATATTTCATTTTTCTAATTGTTTTTAATACCGAAGGGTAGAAATTAATCGTATATTTATTTTTACCTATTTAATATTAAGATCCGTACCAAGTATCGATACGTACGCAAGCTTAAAAATATTAATTATTGGATAGAAATATTTTAATAAAGTTTTTAAAAATCTCCATATAGTCATTATTATTTTATAATAACACACAGCCGTTAATTCTATGACATATTGGTGTGGAATACGATTGCGTACGGTACTTATCGAAGGTAGCTATTTCAAAATACGTTGGTACTTTTAAAATGTATTTAATTTTAGTCTGATATTGACAAATTATAGGTATGAATCTTAAAACTGTAGAGTGTAGGTATACTATACAAAGGGCTCTCAAAACTGTTTTAAATCACTCTATCTAACTATCAAATAAAGAACTATGCATAATATGATACACTGAAGCTAGCTGTTGATATGGAATGAAATGTAAAAATAGCTATCTATTATCCTTCCAGAACCCAAAATTTCCGATAACCAATATTATGACGTAGGTACTACGCATGTCGAATAATATATTTATATAAGTATATTATTACTTTCCAGCCTATATTTCGTGTAGCTTATAAAAAACTGTATGACACGTCATGTCGTTTTATAGGAATCGTGACATTCCAAACATCAAACACTATGTTTTGTTCAAGTTTTATTATTCTTTAGGTATTTTTGTTACTTTTGCAATCCTACGTTTATTTAGATTCCGTTTCGTTTAAGTCATTTTATACGGGTCTAAAAAATGTCTCACCTCTATTCGCCGAAATGTCATCACACTTATAAAGTACGAAAAAACACATTTTGATAAAAAAAAAACATATAGTTTTATCCACGTGCATAAACATATAGTACATTTGCAGTATTTGCATTTTTTTAATTCTTGAAAACATAATATTATCATTTTTGAATGAGTTCAATATAATAAGTAATCTTAAAATAGATACCAATACACTTACCAATTTGAGTAATCTAATATTAAATAAATAATAATTAGCAATTAATATTTAGGTACCTATATTTAAAATATAAAATATGTTTATAATTTATATATATATATTCATAACAAATAATTTAACTGTAATATTTTTATAGTTTGAAAAGACATTTATAATCCACAACATTCGAGCACATTTGAAACCATTAGCGCTATCCAGTGAAATAATTCCTAACCTTAAGTACCGTCACGTAATGCTGCACCATTGTATATTCGAGTAAATTTACTATACCGAATACGCCAGCATGATAATTATTGTTGATATAAAAATATTCATTATTAACTACCCACTTAATAATATTGTATTTCCAAATGTATTGCACTTTGCGATTATATTTCATTTAAAATACAATATTAGTTTTAGTTACAATCATTCCAAAAATGTAATTATTATTATGAATCAAACGTGTTAGGTAGCTGAATTTTTTGTTATTATATTTTTACTTTAAAGTGGAATTTAAAAAAGTGCATCATTTGTATTATTAATATTTAAATTTGCATTGAAAATTTTAAATTTTAAATCAAGGAACTTAAATTTTACCTATAATCGCTTAAGACTAGAAGATAAAATTATAAATAGAACCTATCTAAACTTCTGTCTATTTTTCTAAATTAAAAATAATTTCCTAAAGCTGACTTTGGATTAATAATTAATAATTGAGTGGGTGTGATGGAAAAGGTGTAGGAAGGTACTATTCTACTTTAATCAAATTATTGTTAAGCACATGACTCATGTATGACTAGTGATAAAAACTTACAAAATACGTATAACGTAGGTACGATATTTAGAATATTTCGAATATTTCATAAAAGAAAACTCCTTAAAAATTATAGATACAGACTACTCTTAAAACAAAATAAATGTTAAATTTCTGATTAAATATTTAATAAAAGTTCCAACCAAATAATATAATTGTAGTCAGAAATCGTGTTGATTTAACATTTCAATAGTAGATGGCGCATAGTATTTTGGCAGTAACCGTACATAATAATATTTTTTTAGTATTAACATAGTCATATGTCATGTGTTTACGTTAAAATATAACTACAAGTAAATTTTAAATTATTTTTAATCCACTCAAGGGTGTACATTGTATGAACTATGAACTACTATTAATACTTAAACTAATTTCATTCACATTTTTATAGCTTATAACTTAAGTACCTATATTTATACCTAAATCACACCTACTTAAAATGATTTTGTTTGATTTCCGTTTAAATATTTGAACTCGTTCACCTCTTTTTTAATTTGACAACGACTTTTTATATTTCAATAATTAAAATTAGATTAAATTAAATTTGAATTTTTCAAGTGAGTACCTATTTATACTAAAGAAAATAAAACAGTTGGTCAAAAATAGATTTAGAACCAACCTAGAAAAAAGACAGATAAACTCTTCTATTTAAACCTTACTTAGTAGGTAGGCGTGGCGTACTATTGCAAAGTTTTTAAGTTCAAATTAATTTTTGGTTGAAGCAATAATTATATTTGTGTATATATATGTAGTGAAATATGCACAAGTACCTACCAAATATGTGAACGGTGTGTGAGTCACTCACACAAATTATCGTTTACTACTCATCACAACAGCAGAATGCGACCACACAGGTTAAAATAATTGCTCAATATCGAATACTCTTTAGAACTGGATCATTTCCAACCCCTTAATTATGTATTATTTGTACAACTTTGTGTACATTTTCTTATGTTCAACATCCAGAATTATTATAGGTAGGCATATTATTTTAGTATATATGTTAAGTAAAACGTATAAACTCATAAATTTGTGGTAAAAAAAAAAAAAAATAATAACAATTGTTGACTTTTGAAACGTGGTAAATCATAATGTCATATTAAATGTACTGCTTACTCCTTCGATGTATTATATGTACCTAGGAAGTTATTTCGAAACATAATTGAACAATTATCAATATATAATACTATATATTAATATAATAGAAATCGTATTTTACGTTTATTACATTAATTTCAAACGATGAATAATTATTTAAATAATATTCACGACTCACGAGCTTGAAGAACAGGCAACATAGGCACAAACATTATACCAGTACGATTTTTTTTTTTTTATTCGATACATTTTTTAAACATGAAATAAACATTAAAATAAGATAGTCACATTATTGTGTATTTTATTAAGTATAATATCTTATAATATTTTTATAATTATAATATATAATTGCTTAACCTGTGTACTGAATGGTTTAAATGTCTATCTTTATAATACAGGTACCTATAGAGTTTAATTTTAAAACAATATTAATATTGTAAACACACCCACATATTGTCCAAGTATATTTATTTAGTATTTAATGTATGATGACTGTTAGCCTAATAATAAATGCACTAATTGAATACCTCATTGCCCTGAGGTACCTACATAATATTATAAGTTATAACAATTTAACAATTAGTTATTATTTTTCATAGTATCTAAGTACTTTTAAATTCCCTTGCCTTAGTCATCTAAACTTACCTAGGTAGAGATAATTTACACCATAAATGCATTTTTTAACGCAAGGAATAAAATATATAAATTTACATAATGATGATAGTAAATACTTAAATAATTATAATAATAGTTATAAAATAGAAATAGGTTTAATATAAGTATTATAGTTAAATGTTTAAACTTGTGTCTTTTTTTTAATATTTTTTTATCTTATTTATGTGTAGGTACATACGATTTACGTAAAATTATTAATTTTTATTTTATTATATGAGAACATCGTGTGGGCTTCCATATTTGAGCCGACGAAAGGTAGGAATATTGTCTGGGTGGTAGTATTGCTGTCTGCTGGCATGTTTTATGTGATCGAAGAAGTTAATTAAAAAACATATCAATATAAATTATAAGGTTTGACTGGAGGGTGCTTGAAATCGGTGTTCAGTGCTTCGTGTTTGAGTATTTTTTACAATACAGGGTACAGCTTAATATTTTTGATTGGAACATTTTAATTTATATTTGTTTTGTTTTTATCAGCTTCTCTAATGTATTCGCTTACTAACCAATGCTAATAAAATTATTATTTGTATTAATTATTATGTCCTTCATATTAAGTAATATTAACAAAATTACTTTTATTAGGACTTATACTTATATTATATGAGTTTCATAGTTTCTACATGCTTTCAATGTGTAGCAAACCCAAGCTATAAATTAAATGCATACATTTTATAAAATAAAATAAAATATAACCTAACATGACCTAGGTATCTATCTACCTAACTATTTTCTAATTACCTACCAATTTAGAACATAATTGTCTAACATAGGTATTATACAAAGATATTTTGTTTTTTTAAAACTTTGAGCAAAGTAGCAAAAATCCAATATGTCCGTTACCTACTTATAACAATTTATTTTTTTTTATAAATCTATCTTTTTGTTATAGTCTGTGACTATATACCTACGCAACAACGACAAAATATTATTATTACATTTGACCAATCAGTTGGTCATTGAATTGCGTTAATATAATTGTTATTTAATATAAAAAATAATTTTATAATGGGCTTCTATGTAAGTAATATATTTTTTATATTTAACATTTTTTTTTCATATTTTAGACATAATTTATTTTATTTTACCGGCTTTGACTTTTATATAACTTTCAAGCCTTAATTATTACCGTTATACTTTTTAAATTGGTTGATTTGTTTACGACATATATGACGTTATGTACAAACTTTACTGTATTTTATCGTAGCATAGATTGTTCAGTGTCAGATAACATTATCGTGATAGTAATAATATTATACAGATTCCGTGCGCCATCACCTTATTTTCTGATATTGACTTGATAGAAAGACATAAGTTGTATGATCGGTCACTCTGTGGTACTAATGCGGTTCTATGTTCTTATCTCACCATTATTTTTACGTCAATACTATCAATATGTTGTGATATACGAATATATCGAATAAGCAATCTCAGGCGTTTTTATAAAAAAAATAGTTTGCCATTAGAATGTATTTTATACCTGATCAATATGGAGTGATTCACATCCTCTGTTCTTATACACCCACAATAATAGTATAGTTAAGTCCTTCATCAAGCTAAACATTAAGACGTGCATGACTATTTGAATAACAATTTAACCTAACCTCGGTGTCTGGGTTGTAAGCTAAGAAATACTGTCTAATCGTGAATCTGCAGAAATACAGTGATCATATTCCAAAATGTTTGTCAAGAAATTCAGAGTATAAATCTGTGCATAATAATTTAATATAATTTTTGGTTTTGTAGGTAAAACTGGAGTAGAAAACGAAAATTCCGATAACGAAATCGACGACGTCATGAAATCGACGGCCAACGGTGGATCGTCTGACGGATCAGTGGAGGCTGCGATGGTTGTAGCGCAGGATAATGGAGCCGATGATCGGGCGGCAACCACCATACAGGCGGTGTACCGCGGTTTCAGGGCCAGAAAGTACGTGGAGGCAGTGAACGCGGCCGCGGTAAAGATCCAAGCGGGCTTCAGGGGCTACCGGGTCAGGCAGTCCCTGAAGAACGCGGCCCCGTCCACGGCCACGACGACCACGGACGAGAGTCAGTGTTGGTCGGATGACGACCAAAAGTCGGTCGTGTCCGTCACCTATGCACCGCTGAAAGAGTACGGATGCGAGCCACGTGGTGCTGGCGACGGACGAGGTGACGATGTCAGTGACGCTGATGGTGACGGAACAAGTCCTGGGGTTGGTTTTGGTGATAGTGTTTCCGGTGTACCCGGTGAAGTTGGTGGCGGTGGAGGTGATGGTGATGGTGATGGCATTGGTGATGGTAATAGTCACAGTGGTGTCGGTAATATTGGGGTTGCTCATGTTGGCACAGGTGTTGGATTCAGTGGTGTTGGTGTTTACGAGGAGGACGACGATGATGACGATCAGCTTCAGACAGGCGACGATGAAGTTTTCGAGCGCGATGAAAACGACATCGGTGGTGGCGGCGGCAACGTTGGAAATCTGGTGACGAATCCGACTACCACTTTGACGGGGCCAGAGACTCCAACCGAAGTGTCCACGCTGGACGAAGGGGCCGAAACGGAAGAGCTGGTGCAAGCGGCTATTAAAATACAGGCAAGGGTCCGCGGTTTTGCGGCCAGAAAACGCTTGAACGAAGAAAAGAACGACGGCGCTGACAAAAAATAAACATGTCTAAATAATAATATTATTATAATAAAAACATGTCAACACATCACACTCCTCGATTAAAAAATCGACAATCTTTGTATCTATCTCTATCTTTCCCTCCAACTGTATTTCTGAACCATAATGCATCAATCTGTCTACCTTCCTATATACCTACTCTATTTGTCCAACATGCTCTCAGTCTTTATTTCACGTCAGAATTATAAAAACAAAAATAATAACATTAAAACAATTTTCGTACACTCGGACGACAGACACCAAGAATTATTACACTTACGAATTATTCAGTATATACTCTGTAAACGGTCGTTTCACGATTACTCACACAAAATATTATGTACGAAAAAGACATATTATATTATATGATACAGTAAAAAATAATTTAAAAAAATGCGTGATGGTATTTCGATTGGACTGGGTTATTTTTCATTTTTGAGACACCTGCGAATCTAAATAGTAATTATTATTACAACATGAAAATTTGATTTCTCATTTACATTAATACCGTCACAAGTTTCTCATGTCTTACCGTAAACCGTACACGCTCATTCAATTAATTTCAAACATTATACTGGAATTTTATAGGAAGATAATAATTTGTAGAATATATTTAACCTAGTTAATACAATAATTAATGGGTCCGAGGAATGGGTAACCTTTTACAACACCAACTACAACATGTCTGTCGTCCGAGATTTAATTTTAAGAATATTTTCATGTTTCATTGTACTCTATTCATTAAGTTTATAATATTTATTCGTTGCCCAAGCAACAAATCAATGAATTAAGTAGTGTTTAAACCTTAATTTGTTGTCTCATACATTTTCCTTGTCAATGATTCAATTACAAATTAAGGTTAAAACAGATATTGGACAATTCAGTGAAGATATAATAATTGTTATGTCTACCCATTATCCTTATTTATGTTTAATTAGATAAGACAATTGTGTGGTTTATAAAATATAGAAAAGTAAATATAAAAATTTTATTAGATATTTATCAAGTCAATGCTTTATTAAATGTTTGTAGAATAGTTATTCTAGCTAGGAACTTATTTATTGTTTAGCTTAAGTTTATATTCAGATTTAAACATACGAGTATTTAGTACCTACCTTACTATCTGATTAATATCATATTACAAAGTATTCACCTTAGTTTATTGTTTTTTTAGTGTTATCTATATGTTAGAAAAATATATTCCATAGAAGTTATAAAATATTATTAGATAATTATATTTATTATAGAAATATTATATATAAATATGATGTATTTTTGAATGTTGTTTCTAAACAAATATTAGTTAGTTAGCTTATAATATAAACATTATAGGTAGGTAAATTTGAACTTTTTAATTTTAATCCAACCAAAGAGACATAGCTCTATAACTACATTTAGAGCAACCTAATTATTTATCAGTTGCTAAATAATTTTCAATTTCATAGGTAAAATGTGTTAATCTATATAAATAAATCAACTAAATATAAGTATAATGTAAAAACTATTTCGAAACAATTCATATTATAAATAATAAAAAAATATTTCAAATTTCAAATATAAATTTCCTGTAAATTGATATCTCCATTAAGTTCTTTATAAATACAATATCATTGCCAGAACAACTAACATTGGTTTATAATGTGCATTGTCTATAATATGATACTTCACTTTTTTTTATATTTTATTTGAAAACTTCAATCATAAATCTTCATAAAAAAATTACTTATATAACTGTACATACATTATAAATTAAGACTCCGATATTATCAACAGTAAGAACTTTGTTATTATTTAATATCAAAAAATCAAAAAAAAATATATATAAACTTTAAACAATTTACATATTATTGTTTTTGTTCTTAATGAACCAATGACATCAGATATTTTTAACTCTAATTGTTGATAAATAATACAATTTATAATATAAAAATAATAAATAATCTCACTGACAAATACTCAATTAATTGGCAGTTTAACTGACAGTTAAATGTTTCAAAATGTGTTCAATATAATTAAATACAGCATGGAGGGGGGAGGAATACAATCCATTATTTTTTCTTTATTTTTTTCCATGGCTTTCATTCATTGGTATTTGTATCCAAAAATAACGTATTTCATATTTAACAAATCAAAAATTCAAAGATAAATCTATTTAATACGTTTCAAATAAGTTAAATAAAATACAAGCACGTTGAAAATACTTTTTAAAATATACCTAATAGTAAAATTTGTACAGTTCTATAAGACAATATTCTTAGGGCTGTAATTATTATGCACCGATGAACAAAGTATAATACTTGACATAATTTATAGAGCTATGTCTCATATTTGAATATATTTTATCTACGTGGAGTGTATTGTTCGTTTTAAAAATGGTATATAGGTAAATTATAATATTATACATATTAATCATTTAATCAAAAACTTTAGATATAAACACAATTGTATTTATTTTTATTTGTTATGTTATCATTGTATTACTCAATATTTATTTTTTTTTGTCATAAATCACATATGAAAATAACTATTTCCGTTTACAATACGTGCGAAATATCCCGGATTAATGTACACTAAGGGGAGAAGCAAGTTTAATTTTAACAGGCCATATCAACATTTTGACAGAATAAAGATAGCACTTATGAGTAGAGTGTAATGGTACAAATTTCGAGTTGGAGTTTTTGTTTAGAAATATTTTCGAGGAAAAAGGAATACCATATCATGACCTTTATATATCTTCTAGTAATGCATTGCAGTATAGGAAACATTACCTGTGTCCCAAGGGAGCGAAATGTTTGTATCACTAACAGAGAGAATAAACTCGTATGATGATAAAAGGCCACCGAGAGAATGACCGTAATTGAAACCCAGTAAAATGAAAGTCCTGTAGCTCAAATCATTCTGATTGCGAATCATGTTAAACAAAAACTACCTACTTTTCACTCGTAACTAAGAGTTGCTTCAAATATTATTTCACAAGTTACGAAATTTGATTTAAGTAGGTATATATGTTTTTATTTTTATTTTTAATGAAAGTTCGACATAAATACAAGTCAAAAAATTAATTTTAAATCAATTTATCGGTCGACCTTTTGAAGTTTAATTTACATTTCAAATTCATGATGAAAATTCCGGGACCAATCCACTAGGTAAAGGTTATTATTCAACATTAATAAACAATTATTATTACAATGGGATAAGTGCAGTTTTTTAAAAATTGTTTTATTTTATTGTTTGAATTTTCCATAGAACTTAAGATATCTTGTAATAATTTCAGAACATATAATAATACTTTTTTCATATTGATGTGTGTGTGTTTATAAATTGTATACTGAATTTAAAAAAAAACAACGTAAAATAACGATTTTTTTCTGACAAATACTACTTTAAAAAAATATTATTATTATATTAAATGAATTCATATGAAATAATTAAAAGTTATATAATTATATGAGTGGTTTAATGATAAATTACTTTTTTTATGTATTTGCTCCTATCGTCCTAGTTCTAAAACTTAATTGTGTTCTAAACAATGACTTGCTAACTGTATTATTTTTTAAAGTATATTTTAGCTGTAAGATATTTACAAGAATTGCGAAACTAATAACACATTTTACGATAAACTAATAATCTAATTATACAATGGATTCGCAATAAACGTTGGTTTATTGTTTATCATTATTATTATTATTATTATTATTATTTTTTTTTTTTTTGATACAATTAATTTCTGATAACCGTCTACGCCTTTTAATCTGATCATTAACTAATATATCTTTTTAAATTTAAATAGCAATGCAATAAAGCTCATTAAAACATTATAACTCTAAATATAAGATGCATTTATTATTATTAGTTATCTACATTATAAAATAATTGTATTGGACGGGAATTCGAACAGATAAAAGTATTTACAAAATAAAAAAAAGACCAAAACCAGAAAAAACTAATGAAGTTTTTACTTATCTGAGTTGAAACTGAAATAAATGAAATAAATTTCATATTTATAAAAATAATATAAATAAGAACAAAATCCCATAGAACCATTTAAATTCTTAAAATAGCAAATAAAATTCTTGTAAAATGTATAATTTTTGGAATTAGAAGAAAATAATTATATATTGTCATTTTACTATATTATATGATACAGTTAAAAAGTATAGTGGAGACATTTTCATACCAGCATCATATATTTAAGTATTTAACGCAATGAGTAAATGACTACCTAATAAATTAGGCTTACATTATTCTAACGTATTTTACTTGTAACGGAGCAGACAATACAAGTGGCGAGTACAGCGGTAATGATTGCATTTAAAACAACTGAACACCGCCACTTCAAGCTGACAAAAAACAATAATAAATCGTGCTTGTGATTTCGTGATGATATATCGCCACGAACAAAAATCCATATAACTATATGGGAGAAACAGATCAAACTGTTGTGACAACCATGGGCCAGACAGCATATAAGGACAAGACAAAACAAGAGCAATCAACTTCCCTTTAAATTCATTTGAAACTAAATTAATACATTATGTTAAATATTGCAGGTGGTCTACTAGTATTTGGACCAGAGACAGTGAAGGCACTTATTTGAGTTGTCCGTAGCCTAATCCCCTTGCACCTAAGCGTCCGCTACCGTCTCGCCACTAAGCGACGGAATTGTCACATCGGGGATATCATCAGCAAGGTGGGCCAACCAGAGGAAGAATACTGAGAAAACCAGAATAATTGTCCCCAACAATCGTTGGGAGGAAGGAAGGTAAACCATCAAGAGGAGGAGCGCCAAAGAAGCCAGGAAAGCACCGTCACCAATAATCAAGGTTGATAACTGACGGATACCCTACACCAATCAGGATGCTAATACCATCGGCTATCATCATTTATATATGCATAATATAATTAAATTAGTCTGTAAAATGTAAATAAAGCAGATTATGTTCAGTCAAGTAATCTATTTACATTCTTGAAAGGGGGCCGTCTTAGATCAGCTACGCTTCATACTATTATAATAAACTATAAGCACCTATAATATTATAATACCTATATATTACGTTAGTTACCACTTGGCATTAGTTGTTTGTTAATGTTATATATTTTGAAAATATAAAAAAAGATATTTCAGCATAAATATTTTTGCGGTCGGTTATTAAGCTACATGAATTATTTTTAAAAATCTTTGAATTATGTATCTACGTTCAATGTCCGTATGGTTGGTACTACAATTTTCTTTAATAATATATAACGACTTCTTTTGTTGACTGATAGGAAATTCAATTTCATACTGTTGTAAAGATTTATTTTTTTTCATGTAATGGCTCATAAATAAAACAGTTATTTTATACTATCACTAGAAGGTTACGCTCTTCACCTGAATACTATCGTTCACTTCGTTTGTTCAGATAATTTTACAACTGCAAGAACATTATAAATTATAAAGTTTATAATTTTACCCGTTTTCTTTCATAATATAAGTTATAACCAAGGAAAAAATCAAAAGCTCTGGATATTATATTGCACTGTAGCCGGGGTCGGCAATTAAATTGTATGGCAGTACAGATAGTTTCAAAAAAAAATTAAAGCGCTAGAAAAAACTTAAATAGTAATTAACTATTTATGTATTTATGTTTGTGTTAAAATACAGTTTAAGCTGTTTAAAGAAAGTTATTTATAATAATAGGTATAATATAGGCCAGTGTTTTAACATTTGGTAAGTACTATTGACTAGGCAGATTGTTTTTTTCAAGGAGGAGAATGTAGATCAAAATGTTAATCTTATCGATACTCATTCTTTAAAAACGTTATTTTGGAGAACGAAGTTTTACATATGAATATGTGGAGACAAAATACATCCAAATACATCATAAAAATAAATAAATTATCTATTATGGACAGAAAGCCAGTATCAAAAAATAAAATGTTTGGAGGTCAAGTTACTTCCCCTTTACGGGCTGCTTATTGCCGACCCCTGCACTGTGGTCAGTGTTGTGCATTCTATAGATATTTTTTTTTATCTTATCTAGATAATACATTGAATCTAAGTGAGATTGTCCATTTGAGGATTACCTTATGTAGATGTTTGCGCTATGGTTTAATACCAGTCGGCTTCACAGTCGCACAGCGATAAACCCGGTCGTGTAACCTGTAGTATGCCGTCGAGCCAACGTTCCTTCTCCTCCCCACTTCGAAATCATTATGTAAATATTATTAGGTAATTAAAAATGTGTATTGTCTTTGTAATTTTGTCATAATTGTCATATTTTATGTGAAATATCTTTGTATAGTATGTGAATTATCACATTTTGTTTGGTTTTCATTATATTTTTACTGTGATCTCTGTCGTTCGCTATTACAGCAACACTTTTATTTTTATCGTTACTTTGTAGTTGTTAAATTAAATAGTTCTCGCTATTACAGCAGAATCAAATCGGTTGGTTTATGGATCATCTATTGTTGTTGTATTCGATGCCACTGTAGTACAAAAATACGTTTTCTATTTCCATACGAGTTGTGTCCATGTTTCATTCATAATCAGTAATAATTGAGTCAATCCTTTGTGTACACTATCCTGCCACAGTTAAGTAGAACCTTACGACTCATCGTGGCAGGTCAGATCATCAGTAAGTTACAACCGTCTTTTATTGGGTTCATTGAGAACCGTTGTCACCCTGACACGCGCCTGCAGAGTACTGACTACCGGACAATATAATTATTGTCCGAGAACGGGACTGGTGCCAGAAAATAAGCATAAGTCCGCCAGCAACCCTGTATGTGTTGTGTGGGCTGAAACACGATTGAGCATAAAACACCTTTTTTGCGACACGATTGAGCAAAAATGTCGGCGTATCAAAGGAAATTAAAATACAAAAGAAAACCTACACGATTGAGCATAAAAAACTCTGCAACGTTGCCATTTTCAATTTAAAAAATAAAAAATAAAAAAAAATTTAAATTTAAAAGTATTTATTCAAATAATTATAATAATTTTAAAAATAATACGTCAAAAAAATAACATGATTTCATAGTCAATATTTATTATATCTAGTCACATTAAAATAGTATTTTGATCCATTTAATAATAATAATAATAATAAATATGACGTGAAAATAATAAAATAAAAATATTTATAAGTCAATAATAAAGAGTAGTCACATTATATAATAAATATATTTGTTTGATAATAATAAAATTGTAATAAATTAAATTGAAATACCTTGGTATCTATTTCCAAGTTGGCTTAAATATATTAATAAATTTTCTGTATTCTTACAATTTAAATATTAGTAGAAAGCTTTTATATTAAATTCCATTTTCTTAATTTTGTTAGCGGGATGTAACTTTATGGATTCATTTTGAATAGATATGATCTTAGTCAACGTTTCAGTTTGTGTTTCGATTAATACCCTAATGACTGCATGGACATGAGGATGAGGTGAATAAAATTGTGAATTATACGTGCGATGAAAGTTTTCGGATGCATTGGTCGTTCTAAAAAGTTAAATAAAACAGAAATTAGTAAAAATGTTTTTATATTAATTTTTAAAAATATTTTAAAAACCTTGGGTTTAGCGAAGGAATTTCAGCCCAAATATTTGGCGGAAATTGGCAGTGATCTACAATATAGTTGTGTAGAACGTAGTCAGAAAATATGAAACCGTCATCATTTGGACATATTGATATTAATTCGTGAAATGCATCAACTATTTCTTCTGGGGAAATAAATGCCAAACCAAAAAACATTTTCAACCATTTCCCTAGTTCATTATACTGTTGTCCATGTATGCTATTCTAAGAGAAAGTTCGCTAAGAATCTGCAAACAAATTATTATATTTTATTAAAAAAATTACTATATTATAATATACAATACAGATAATTATTTTTTTTTCTCCACCATGATTGTCCCAAATGAAATCTACATCCAATTATTTTAATATTACCAAACACGTCTATGATTGCTTGACGAGCTCCAATTTCAAAATCAACATGAAATGTGTTGATTTGCAATTTTTTTTTCGCATAATAGTAAACATAAATTATTTAAAAATTGCCACATTTTAACATAAATATATCTAGTTTTATTTTGCAAAAAAAAGTAAACAAGTGGTAAGTATATAGTATCCATTTTTATATCCATGTATTGTATACAATTGAATAAAATATTTTGGAGCATAATTAAATGTGCCACCGCCAAAATACTCAGTACAATAATTTGTCATAAATTATATATTTTGTTCCGTAGTTAAACATACAAAATTATCATCGGTCGGCATGTAAATGAATTGTTAACCCTTATACTTAAAACTATCTTCATTTTGTAAGTTTTTTAATTGATAAATTGCTTCATCCCTAGAAGTTGGTAATTTATGATAGGTCTGCTTCCGTTTATCATGCATTGCTTTCCGTACATTTTTTACATTTTGACCATTTTAAATTTGATGTTGAAGATGAATTTAAAAGTTCGGAATAATTTTAATTGGTCGTGTGGAAATTGATTCTTCAGCTTTTCTTTTGCAATTTTCTCTCAATATTTGTTGTTCTATTTTTTCAATTGAATTTTGGTCGTGATTATGTTGTCCAGAAGTTACAATTACTTTACGTTTATCTAAACCTGAAAAAATTATTGCTGAACATTTATTGTTTGTACACCTCCATCTTCAAAGATTATCTCTTTTTGTTTCTCCAATTAATTTATATTTGTATAAATTTACTAGGGCCAATTCTTTGCCTCTTTCTGATAAATTGATTGTTATATTGTTGTTTAGATCCATATTTAAAAAAAAAGAAACTATACGTACTTATATGAAATATACTTTATGTGACACGACTATAGGTGATCGAACACTGACATTATTTCTATAATAATTTTGGAATCGTATCTTAACTATCTTATTATTTCCCCCAATACTATAAATGGTTAAAAATGCTTCCGTTCCTCCGTGACATACCCGTCGTTCTCAGCGTGATCGCTGTCACCGCCAACTCGTGTGATCAGACGCTCAGGAAGTTGCCTAACCACTCGGTTCCAGGGGGCTTCAGATCCGACATGTCTTCAATTGCCTATTGTCAGTGTTGAGCATTATCTAGATAAATTATCTAAATAATTTATCTAGATAAATAATTAATTATCTTTTATCTTATCTAGATAATAAACAAAATTAGTTATCTGATGAATTATCTTAGATGAATTATTGAGTTATCTAACGCAATTCATCTAGATAAATAAATATATTCAAAAAGTTCGAAAAATTGAACTTGAAAGTTTTAACCTATTAAATTCCTATGATTCCAATCATCCTTGCACAAATACAGAACAATAACAAAGTAATAGGTTATAGGTAATAATTTTCCATGCTACTTTTATGTTATTTCTAAATTCTAATTATCCCGATTTATACGGGCTACGGCCGAATATGTTGCAACGTTGTGTAGTCGACTCGTCGACCGCCGTGTACACCATAAACCAAAGTCCATAATTTATTATTGGGATTTACTATTTTATATATTTTAGAATATATGTGTTAACCATTATTTGTATAACAAATTACATTTTATGTTTAATAATTAATTACTATTATTTTAAAATATATTAATGAATTGTTTTATAAAATTATAATATACCTAGGTACAACTAATGTATTTTTTTTAAAACTAAGTACTTATTATTTATTATTTATTTCCCATACATAAATGTACACAATGGTCAATGGCAGATCTAGGATTTTTTTTTTAGGGGGACGGGTAAATTAAAATAATTTTATCTTTTTTTTTATCCAGATAAATAGTGTTTTATCTTTTATCTTTATCTAGATAATTTAGATTTTAACTATCTTCTACCTTTATCTAGATAAATTGTATCCAATTATCTTTTATCTTTATCTAGATAAATTTTTAGTTATCTTTGCGCAACACTGCCTATTGTGTACAATTTTGGGCGCTATACCCCTAACGGTCACCTTGTGGAGTTTTCGGTCCACGGTCGTCCACAATAGAACTATAATATTATATATATATATATATATATATATGAGGACCACTATTATTGTTGATCAATAGACCCTTTTAGATTGAAATCTAAACTCAGTACAACAACAAATTTATAGTTACGGTAATATATATATTTTTTTAGTACATAATTCACTATTTTATACATAAAACAAACAACGACAATTATAATTATAGTAATAATTTAGATATCACATAATATACAATATACTCATAATAGTTGACATAATTGATATTAGTATAATAACAAAGTATCATAAATAGGTACAGAATTTATTATAATTAATTTATGGTGTCTTGTATAGTTGTTAATTTTTTGTTATTTATGTGAAGTGTTTTTTCTTAATATTATTTAAAATATTTGCTTTATTAGCATCATTACCTGTATGTTGTGGTGTATTATTGAATGTTTGATATCTGTGTTGCAAAGAAGTTGCAGTTTCCGTCTTGTTTCATGGAATTGTACTGTAGTTCTGTTGAAGGACTGTCCCGGCTAGGTTAGGTTAGGTTAGTACAAAAAAATAATAAATTGTTTAAATGTTGGGCACTTGCTTTCCTTTAACTCCTGGTTGGTTGCACTTTGACACCATTTTTCTCTCAAATCCTGGTGTAGTCGACGATTTGTTAAGTAAATTATATTGTATTCCAATGTATTACAGGTACACCCAACTTTTTTAATGCTCTCGTGTTTTGATTTAATTCAGCTTTCAATTTTCTTATCTCATCTATGCATCCCTTTTTTACTTTTTTACTAATTATTGGCAAATCATTTTGAGGTGGATAGACACTAAGATTTGTAGATTGTCATACCTGTGAATTAATAATTGCCATGCTGCTTGGTAATTGCTGCTTGTAACTAGAATGGATTGAATTATAATTAATGAACCTAACCATTTAATGTACCCTTGAGGAACATGAATTTTTGAATTGCTGATATTGTTTCATTATTATTTTTAAAATTCTTGAAATTTGGCCACTTTCTAATATCACCGTCATACTTAGGTAAATCTACCTTGGAAAGTCTAACTTGTGTTTCAGTAGCAACTATTGATGATGTATTAGCCTTTCGTATGACCATTTTTATTTTTGATAGAACAGTAAACATTGACTCTTCAAATGCTGCACGTACTTACAATTCTTCTTACAATTGTAATTTAAGTTTTTCGAATGCTTCTCTGATGCTTAATAACCTTTCAAGTAAAGCTTCCAACTAGCTTATGTCACACTTAGTGCTATCGAACGTCATTTCGTATGTATGTATGCGTTCTAACGCACTAATCTGGGATATTTTCTTGCCTATGTTTTTTTTTCTGATGAACTTAAACCAATTTTGATAGTGCTCGTTGTGCTTTGTGAACAAAACCAAAAACAATGTTTGTTATTTTTTGTTACTTTTACGCTGCTGTCACTTGCTGATATGCTCGTCAAATTTATGTTGATGTTGTAAACGAATGGACGATTACGATTTACGTTTTTTTTAAGTTAGGTTTTTGGTATTCGTTTGCATACCTCGTTACCAGTTTATTGCCTTAATAACGTGATTGCCATATTGCAATGATGCTACAATCCAGAGTATTTTGCACTGTCTGTTTGAATGACTTGATGAATCCAGCTCGATATGGACCAAACATTATGTTGAAAATTGCTTTTGAACTAGCACTAAAAATCAATAAAACAAACTTAAATAGTGGTAAATCGGACTGAATTTTCTTTTTTTACATATTGCCGCAATACTCTTACGCTGACTAAAAAATGATAACTAATTTGATCGTCTTGATCACAAAAGAAAAATAATATTATGTACTAGATTAGTAGTATTACCAACATAGAAAACAAACATTGCAAATTAGCTTAAACAGAAATTATAATTATACAACAAATGTATTGTGTATACGTTGATTTTTTCAGACGCACACAGATAAACGAACGGATAATATTATAATGGTCTAATGGTAATTGCTTCTCACGATAACTACACCGGGTCCGTTTTCTGCCTTCACGTCATATCCTTTATATATTAATTTAGATTGAATCACTATCGATAATATCGATATTAAGTTTATACTAGTTACATTGTACTAAGAGTAAAATTATTATACTAATTATTATTCTATTACATAATTGTTATCATAATCTATTTTGGTGTAATGTAATATTTATTCTTAGCTTATTTAATATTGTATGAATTATTTTGGATTTTTACTTGTTACCTATGGTTGTTTTCCAAACCTAGTTTTTAAATACTACCATTTCTTGTTACTACATCCTTTACTTTATACCTATATTATAAGCATAATACAAAAGTTGGTACATAGTATATTATAATCAATAAAATAAGAATTATTTAAATTAATTTACTTACTATTAATCAATCGCATAGGAATAGCTAATAATAGTACATAACATTGTTTACCGAGTGCTGGTAGTCGGTGACAGGTTCATCGGCACTCTTTTGTAGAGAGCCGTATCTACAGGTTTATTTCCCTGGCTCCCCCACTTCCGATGTTCTGAACTGAACCTGGGGCTCTCAATTGTTCTTAGTTTGTTCTTTTTTGCTCCAAAAAATGCATCGTTTGTTCCATCACAGTTCCCGACTTATAGGCTATAGCCCATTTACAGTGGGGTGCCAGGGAAATGCAAATTTCTGCTTTTCTCAAAAATTATCAAAAAAGATTTCTTAAATAATGAATTTAATTAATGTAAATTTAAATTTAATAAAAATAATTTATAATAATGATTAACACGTTTAAAATGAATTGAAATTATATAAAAAAAAAAATTATAAATAACATAAATAAAAACAATTAATTAAATGAATTATTAAGATTTTAAATAAAAATAGAAAATTACTAAAAGTAATAAATACAAATTATGAAAATTAATAATTAATAAAACTATAGTATTTAAAAATAATTAATTAAATAAACTCTTCAATACAAATAAAATAATAAAAAAAAATAATAAAATTGACTTATTAAAATGATAAATATAACTGATATTTTTAATAGCTTTATAGTTTGGAGGAACAGAATTTTGTTTTATCTAATTAGTTTTTTTTTTTATTAAATTTGGCTTTTTTTATTGAAATTCGATTTATGAAAAAATATTTATTATAAAATATAGGAAGAAAAAAAAATCTTGATTGAATAAAAAAGCCTAATTGAATAAAAAATCTATATTTAATAAAAATATCTTGATTGAATAAAACAAATCTAAATAGAAATAAAAATCGTAGTAAAAATATGTATTCAGCAAAAAATCTATATTTGATCAAAAATTTATATTTAATAAAAAAGAACTGCTGTTTTTCCTTTTATAATTTTTTTCAAATCTTTTATAATAAATCACTTTTTGTATGTTCAAAAATTTAAATATTTATTTAAGTACCTATAGTCACTTTGGTCTTAATTAGCACTCCAAACTTTAAGCTTTCAATTCATATCAATAATGTAAAGATAACAAAGAAATATGTTAGGTGCTTGAGCCTTTATTTGAGAATTGACCGTCAGTAGTACTATTTTAGTACCTACTCGTCCTACTCTCTATAGATATTACTCATTACTCGACGGGTGACGGCTGGCGCTCTTTATTCACTAGATAACTTCAGATCACAGGTGAACAAAAACCTATAAGCTCATCGATCGTTTATCTTGTTCCACTTTTTACAACGGTTGTAGATATCATTAGACATAAGTACATATATATATTATATTATACAAACATCATGCTTTTTACAAACCATAGATATTAAAGAATGGATAGGCCATATTATCAATAAAATAGAGGAAAGACTGCCAGAGTGTGAATGACAGAAACACTGTTTTTTTTTATCAGAGTCTTTCATTCATACTGTTTTTATTTGTGTTTAAACCTCAGGGATGGCAATTCCATGGCACGCAAACAAACTTTTGAGGGCACATGAAACATTTAAATATTACAATTATATTTTTATTTTTTGAATTGATACATAAATAATACATTTTTTCTTATAATATGTATACATTTTTAAGTTTTTTAATTTGATGATTTTTATATTAGGTAATGATTTTGGGTTTAAGAATAAATATACTTAAAAATGAGGGGGCTTAAATTATTAAACTAGGGGGAGGGCATTTTCCTGGCACCACCGTAAATGGGCTATAAGTCGAATGCTGAGATGGAACAAACGACGAAATTTCCGGAACAAAGAAAACAAACGAAGAACAATTGAGAGACACGAGTTCAGTTCCGAAATTCAAAAGTGGGGGTGCTAGGGAAAGGAACCTTGTATCTACACCAAACAGCGCTGGTGGATCGCGTTCACGGCGAGCCGGTCCGGAAATGTCAGGTCGGAGGGCGGCGTTGGCTGCTATCGGTGTGGTCTTCATCAGGTCTTTGGTCATCGGTTTTTGAAGTGTTTAGATACTTGTTGACTGTTTAAATAGTCGAAGAAGACTGGTAGAAGACTTCGCTTCGCTTGTATGACGACCGTGGTGGTCTTAACTATTAAATACCAGGCTAGTTGCTAATATTATACGAGTATTATGGGATTTGCTTATATGAGCACGTTATAAATTAAATAAAAAAATAAATACATATAATAATATTAATGAGTTATTATCATAGTTTGGTGTTGGTTCAAATTTAACGCAAAATCAAAACTTAAACCTCGAAACCTATTAGAGTATGTATCTATATAATATATAGATGCCAAATAATGTGTTGAAACTTGAAATACACGCACATCGTGTTAATATTTAGTAAAATTGTAAGAAAAGTTGTTGATAAACAATTTCTTCAATCCCAGGTATGTACCTATTGTACCTATATTGTAGATATCATACTAGAATCATAGCCTAGTACCTATCCATATTTTGAGTCCTCCACAGATTACATTTTAAAAGAAAATAATCAAATATACATATACAATATACATAATACATGTTATAAACGGATAAGTAATACATTAATAGAGATATATATTATCATTTATTAGTATTATAAACAACGTTTAAATTAATATTTAAATCTATTTCATCTAT
Organism: Nasonovia ribisnigri; assembly: GCA_027563435.1. Classification (NCBI taxonomy): domain Eukaryota; kingdom Metazoa; phylum Arthropoda; class Insecta; order Hemiptera; family Aphididae; genus Nasonovia; species Nasonovia ribisnigri. The sequence goes on along the minus strand of JANEHU010005190.1, from coordinate 45,494 downwards.
TTTATCTATTATAATATTATGGAATAATGAGCTATATTATCTTTCATTAGCTTTAAAATCAAAGTACTAACTAGATTCACTTTTCTATCTGAAAACAGGCTGATGTCGAAAATCAAAGTTTTTTTTATTACTAATTATAATTTTATTATTACGTTATTGTAATATTAAGAACTTATTTCGCTGCGATTTGGATCTAAAATTTAAATTTAAATAAAACACAATGTATTTTATTTTATGTAGCATACACGAATTTCTGTGCGTAAATAGTGTATCAGAAAGCAAATAAAAGGACATAACTATTCTAGGTGGAGGGAAGAGTTGTGTTCATCGTCTTTTTATACGACTGTATCATATTATACAAGGTACGTCCTACTCAAGTTAACGTGAATGGCCTTCAACGACTGACGAAACTTCGTTTTGAAATACATTATTTCCAAAAAATAAGTACCCAAAATATATTTTTAATTTAATTCAAGATAAGTTATCCAATATTACCAGTCAACATATAACAAAATTACACAGTTCAACTTAAAATAATGAACCTAATTCAATAATATGTTTCGATGACGTCAAGTAGGTACCTACTACACACAGTAATTTAAAAACGTTTTATAAAACATGGGTTGTAAATAATTTATGGTTAGAGTAACTTTTAGCAAAAAAAGTTATTAACATAAGCTAAGCCAATGAAGCGAATGTATTGAGAGCACACAGCGTTATAGTTTTACCATTATTGTAATAAAATGTCGCTTTGACGACGATCGGAGGGAAGTTTTGGAGAGTCCGATAGATTAGTGTACGTGAAAATCATATGCTATTAGTCATAATAACGATAATAACTATAGTAAATTAATAACAGTATATAACAAGAACGAATGTATTATTTTATGTTGGTTTTAATTAATAATGTAAGTGTTTCCAACCAAATATTGTATTTCATTGTCTTGTAATTTGTTTAACGTTCTTATTTTTTAAACTGAACTGCACCATATTATATGCAACCTCGAGTAATTGAGTCAATACGATTAGAAGGGACAAACATATAACAAATAATTTAATGCCATCATACCTAATATACAAAACAGAGCCAACTAAATTAAATTATAGTATAGTTATTGACTTAGGCTTTAGAGAGTACGTAAATTAGACGATAGCAGGTTTAGTGCGTGTGTATATTGCAAGGTAATACAACAAATGAGAATAGGTAAATTGTTATAAACTGTTGGTACTTTATGTCATAATTCAATATTATAATATAGCTCAAAATATGTGTTGTCTCCGTCTTACAAATGTACAACATATCAAAAATTTTTTTGCGTGGGGCAATATTCAAATATTGTATTCACTCTGTATATATATATAGTAGAATAACCAAAAATTTAACAACACATAGAGAAAAAGTTTGTCGGTGTCGTAGTGTTTTATTATTTGGATAACATAAATGTATTTAAAGTTATTAGTTTGAGAAAATAAGTTGTTTTTTGTTTTAAAAATTAAAAATGTATTAAAAATTATTGGTTGTTGCTATAAAATAAAATGAATATATTACGACACAGAAAAAAATTTTTCCCATACGTTGTAGAATTTTGGCAATTTTACTGTAAATACAGAGTGAGTAAAGTTGTAGTCACACGCAAAACAGTGCTACGCGTCCTCTCAATAATATTATAGTGAAAAAGTTTAAAAAATGATAGTAATAAAAATAGAAACTTTTTTCGTCAAAAATGTTGTATTGGAATAGTTTTAAAATTTGTAAAAAAAAATCGAAATTGTTGAATGCTTTTTAGGATATCAATGATTCCTGTTAAACGAATCATTCTGTATAATATAATAAATACCTAGTTGTTAATGTTTCGCTGAGAAATAATTAATGAGAAATTATAATATAGACTTCCACACATCACATACAAAAAAGCACTCAAAACATACAGTACTCAATCAAATCCTATAATCACTCAACTATCATCCAAACAAATTTCAGCTAAAACCTTCTGACTTCTTAAATTGCCTTCCAAAGGGTGACTTCCCCCTATTGTCAATTAAATCTCATCAAATTTACTTATTGTATAACATGTAGATATAGATTTTAAATATATAAATTTTGTAAAATAAATTCAATAAAAAAAAAAAAAAGAGACAATTAGTACGTATGTGACATTATATATATTTATAAGTACCTTAGTTCTATAGATAATAAATCATGACCTCGTTAAGCTTTATTAAGGATTGCAATTATATTTGGGACACGCTTATGTAATGTGTAGGAATGTGTGATTCAAATATCTGATTGTTAAAAACATAATTACCATCTCATATAATAAAATATATGTGAATAACTCATAGTAAAAATGCAGTTATTTTCAAACCGTTTTAATATAGGATTTTTTAGAGTGGGTACTATAATATAGGATGATAATAATTGTACGATGGTATTAAAAATTATTGTAAATTGCTATAATAAATAATTAAGTAAACGACTCAAAACGTCGTAGGGGTTGTTCATGTAAACCACGACGTATTACTATACAATGAGTATACTTAAGGTTTTTCTTATTTTTTGCCAGCATAATTATAGCACATTATACATCGGAGTCTGGAGATATTTTTATTTAACCATTTTAATGATAAATATAATACACACTAATGGTAATTTTTTTACGGAGTTGTGCATAAATAATAATATTTAATAATAAATATACTAATGGTAATTTTGAAACACATTTATTATAGTTAGTTACGTAATTGTTTAATGGGATAATTAACATCGTTAACGTTATATTTACAAGGTTTCAGATATTGAAGTGTGTTTTGGAAATATTATTTAGGGTATTGTGCGTTGTAGAGAGTATAGTAATTAACAGCTCTTATAGTTTATTAATTGAAGAAATCAATCTTAATAGTTTGAATTCCAAGTGATAAAGAGAAAAGCATTGTGATATGCAAAAAAAAAAATGACATATTTTATTACATTCTGTGTGACAATTTGTAATAGGTATTAGTAACCTAGTTCTTTCATAAATTTAATTTAGTAACATTCAAATCATATTTTTAAATTATAAGCATATAATATGTAAAACCAACAATATATTTTGACCTTTTTACTTTATATTGATTAAGAAAAAATATCGAATGGATAATTAATCTCAATAAACCATTGCAACGGAATGTATTTTACTTATGCTGGTGCAACATACAAAGCGTTATTCAGATCTTGATAATTATACAGCGAATTTATTTAATAGTTTTTATTATTTATAAAAGTCTATCATAATTTATTTAAAATGTATGAAGTTTTCTCTATAGTATTTTATACGTTAAAACTTAATCGTAAGTAATTAAGTTTCCTCTTATAACAATATATTTACCTATGTTATAATATTCTAATGAAATGAGTTATTATTAATAATTTATGAAATTTGGTTTTCGATTTATTTCAAAGCATCTAAAACACGTTGTACCTACATTGTATATAATAGGAAGGAAGTAAACTTAGTTTAAGATTAGTTACGTACGTGGATCTTTTTTTAAAAATGCAACAATAGTAAAATATTATAGGACGATGATGAGGAAAAAAACACGTTATAATATTACGAAAAATGGCATTTATAAATTATAACCATCAATTATCATATTATTTATATTGTGATAGTGGACGTTTGAAACCTAGAGGCTAGAGACGAACTTTTGATACAAAAAAATTATTATTAATACATTATTAAACATTGGAATTTAATATTACGATAGTTCCTACCTAGGTAGGTAGTAGGTATACACATTATGTAGGTACTATACCTATAGTAGCTTAAACATAAACTATAATAATGATTATAACAATGATTATAATACATAATTGTAGTGTAGGTACAGTAAATTGTTGGTCATACCAAGTACCAACAATATAAGGGGATCAGAGAATTATTATCTTCCATTATTGTAGTTGTTCTAGGTATAGTTGTATTCTAGTTGTAACTCTAAATAGTTTTAAAAAGCATCATGAAAAACGAACAAAAAATTAAGGAAAACTGAGAGTTTGTTTTTTATTATAACTTTTTCAAAAATAACCATAGATGCATTACATTTTCACATTTTCGTTATATTAGAAATTTCTATGTTCTATAAACAAAAAATGGTATTTTGTTCTTTCAAAAAACTTGAACATGTAATAAAAAGATCTTCATAGATTATCGTTATTGAAACTTTAAAAAAAAAGTTGAGTATAAATTCACAATAATATTTTAAGAAAGTCTGAAGTTATAAATACTTATAATGTTGATAAAATGCATCAACATCACGAAAATTGGTAAACTATTTTAAATTAGAGTTTCATAAAAATTCTTCTAATTAGGTATATCTAATATTTATAATGTTCATACAAGATTCCTGTAGGATAAATCGGTAAAGTGGACTGTATGGTAAATAAGGATAGGTTCTTATGTGTAAAATCAATCAACACAATATCTTATAACTCAAATTTCCTGTTTGCCCCCTTATTATTAACAACAAATCTAACATGTATATATAATATTATTGGGCACGATAGGGGGTGGCCAGCTAACAGAAATAAACACATGTGACCGAGTGATAAGCTTAACAGATATAGCTGAACATACCAGACAACCGTCTTAAGTTTTCCAACATTTAACAAAAAAAAGTTTACCGGAAAGCCAAATAAATTTTTTACAAGCGTATTAAGATAGGTATTAAGTTGAACATTGGATTTTTACCCCAAAATAATTAAATTCACATACAACATTTTTCTTATTTTGTCGTTATTTAAATATTCTATATTAACCTAGGTACTTTTCATCAAATGTTTATTTTATCATTTTCTATACATGATAAATTTTAAAATAGTTTGACTCATTTTGAGTTATTTATAGACATTTTATACTTTAATTTTTTTTAGTTTTCTATTCTATAAATGTCCATAAAATTTTCTTCGTATAGCAGTTTTTTAAGAATTGGAAGTTAAAATGTTGACATCATATTATTTAAACAAAATCTTGAACATTTTGGGTTTATTGAAGTTAAAAAATTATAAAAATATGTTCAATTATTATAGCGAAGGATTGATAAAATTAAAACAAGGATGCTTATAACTAATTTTAAATAGTTTAAACTGTAACGGAAAAATCTAAAAATTATATTGTATTGATATAATTATAAATCATAATATTAAACCATGGACTGAAACCCATACTGGAGGTGGTCAGTTACAGAGTCATAGCTAGGGTGAGCTAAGACTCTCAGAGGGCTATAGCTTGCCCCCCCCCCCCATGTACAATTTGTAGTGGACTAGGTTACGCCACTAGTTGGTTAGCTAAATACATCATTGCCAGTGAATTCTGTCGAATGAAATATGTAGCTATGAATGTGTAGCTCCAATGAATGCTGCCCTTAATACAGTAAAATAACTAATTTTGGTCATATTATAGGTTCATTAAACTCAAATATAATATAATATTTGGGTTTTTGTTTTTTTTATTTCATACTATCACTAGGTAGCGATTGAAAAATTAAATTATTGTTTCATACATGTAATTATTTTATTCAAACGTCAATCAAGAGATATCTGATGTACCTATATACCATTATGACATCAGACCAAAGTTAAACACATAACGGCTTTTAATTAAAATAAAACACTATTGATAATGTATTGTTTGTTTAAAATGTAGAACTTAGAAAAGGTCAATAATTTTTTTGCGGGATAATTAACTGCATATAAAAAAATAAAATAAAATACCATTTATGGTGAATATTATGCCGAATCTACCCAAAAGTAAAGCCTAAAATCCTTCTTTGTATTTACCTTTTACAACCACCGCAGAGAAAAAGCAAACTTTGCACTTAAACCTCTTTAGTTCAACGTATTGTTCGATAGTAATTTATTTTTGAAATCCTATAGGCTGTATGTAAAATGTATTATTTTTCGTTTTTAAAATAGTTGTAAATATTATATATAAATATTATACAATATAATATGCAGAGGTTATTGCAAGTGTTATTGTCTCAGGTATTGGTCAATAGACAGGTTTTAATTTGTTTAATTTTTTTATACTCATTAAAAAAATCAAAATATTTAATTTAAGTTTGTTTTTATATTATGTCCAGTTATATTTACACAAATATATCATAGGCAATAGCTACCAATGATAAGTCTATATTATAACAGTAAAACAATATAAATAGGTATATATAATACAACTTTATTTATGGTAAAACCTAGTATTAAATAAGGAATGACGGATTAGCAAGCCTCGTCAAAATGTTATAGATTAGCTTTTTAAATATTTGGTTGTACTAAGGGGAATGGATACCAGATAAGAATGTTACTAGTGAGCCAAGTATTGACCATTATGTTATAGTTATCTTATAAGTGCTAGGTACAATGAAGAGTCCATGGTATCTGAGAATAGTTTCTGGAGTAAAGAAAATGTATGTGAACTTCTGAAAGGATAGATTAGATTAGGATAATAGAACTATGGATCATACATAATGTCTATCGTTGTAACTGATTTCACTTGTGAATTTCATCAGCTGTTTCTAGATTTAGATACCAAAAAGTATAGCTATTTTAAATACCAATCCTGAATGCAAGTTTTGAATAGGTATATAATCAATAGAGAATATGAGGATATGAGAAATATTAGAAAACTCATATTTATACATAGTTAATAGTTTATACACAATATAGGCATACCATTAAATTATGATAAATAAAGTTATTTTATTTTTGAACCGAAAAAAACCTAGGTGTTTAATTTAAGAATTCCGTTCGGTTCCGGTACTTTATTTAACAAAATTAAGTAGTTCCAGTTCCGGTTCTTAATATTTTAAAGGGTTACAGAACCAGTTCTTTTAGGTACTCTTTATGATCTTTGTTAAAATCTTATACATTTTTTTAATAGATTACATTTTGGTTTAATAATATTGTACAGTAAAACATAAATGTAATATCTAGTTTTTAAGTAAGTTGTGCTATAAAAATTTCGAGGACTTTGACTACTCCTTACTCTACTAAAACCGTTTGAATCCCAGAACACACACCAATACAGAGTTACCCGTGTCCACCAAAAGTATTCTTCCAAATCTTTAATAGGTGTATTTTCCATCATGCAATATAAACAAACTTATAAGATATCAATACATTCAGTAAGAATGTTATACATCTAAGGTAATTTGTTTTAGAGTTACACCAAAAACCAAAATCGATTTTGTCGAAAACCGTCGCTTAAATATTCCCGTTTTTCATTAGTTTTTTTTTTGTTTTTCCTGGTGCTTTAAAAAACTGCTTGGAATTCATTGTGACTTACCCAATGTATCAACTAGATTTATTTTCCCATTGAATAACATACCTACTGAAGTTCTACTGCAGTAAAATATCTTACAATCGTAGTTACAAATTAACTAATATTAATAATTTTAAGCCCTGTTTAGTCTCATATGTCTAGAAGTAATGAGGTTCAGTTAGCAGTAATTATAATATTATATTGTCTGTAAATAGAAAAATTGGATAATTTAAAGTGTATCGCGTAATTTAAAAGATATTAAATCTGTAATTTATTATATTATTCAATAAAATAATGTATCTATATACCATTTATATTATCGACTATATCGTTGTGTGTATAATGTAAATTTTGAGTTTTGTCGCATCTTACATATCGAGAATTTAGAAAAAGGTGTTTAGAGTCAGAGTTAACCATGTCCCTCCTCAGTAACAAAAAAAAAATAATAATTAAAAACACAGTAAATGTTGTATGATTTGCAACTTATTAAATGTGTTTTTTACCTAAAGGTACTAAAATACCTTTACCTACACATGACTAATATTAGTCATATTACACATTTCTTACATTAACTGCGACTATTTTAATGTCTTGATATTATTCTGAATCATATATTTTATATGTTATCATTTCTGTTATAAAGTGTGTAATTGACGTAAGTATTATATATATTTTTCTAGAGAATCAGAAGACATATTTTGAGTAATTGAAAGAAAAACGTTTATCTTCTTAATGAAGATTTGTACTAATTGTTCTGGTACTGACTGGAAAAAGATAACTTTCAAAAAAAAATAATATTTTATATATTGTTTGGAAAACGTGCACATCTCACTATAAACTGACCTTTCTGTAAAATAATTTAGTTTAATCTATCGTAATATTATTTATTTCGTAATATTTACAACACAATATAATATATTTAATTAATATTCCGTTTAGCTAGTAGGGTATAAGTAGGATATTTTACTATATAAATTATATAGTATTTAGCTATTAGTTTTATTTAATTGTATTACCATTTATGATGTCTGCATCGGCACAAATTAATTAAAATATATATTACTTAACAGAATATTATGTATCTACGTTACATAAAATCTTTCACTGTCACACTGATTTTTAAACTGCAACATTTCCGAAAGATAAATTAAATGTTCTTTTATATATTAATACTTATAATATCTAAGGAGAAATATCAAACACATCTATATAGTTAAAAGATCATAATTGACTTGGATAACTATTTAAGTCTTATAAATTATTTCCATGATTTCCCGAAATAGAACTATAAGTCAAAACTACGGACATAATAATGTACATATATTTGAATACCCGAATACTTGAATATCAGTATTCGATACAAAAATATCAGTATAAATCAATATTAATAATAACAATACAATATTAGGTACACTGGTAAATATTTGTGGAACTTTTATCTTATAACCTAAGATTATCGCATCTACGGATTAAAAACCAACTTGTATATTGTAGGTACTACCTATTGTATATTTATATGTGTGTTTATATCGGTGTATTACCTTCAATAATGATAATATATTATTACCAGTCATCACCTTGACCTTATATAGTGTAGGTATATGTAAAACTGTAACTCTGGATATACATTTTCAAAATAAACACTTGAATATGGCTTTAAGCAATGTTTGGACATTTTTCACATCAAATTCCAACAATTCATTACCTAACAATTTAAAATTTTTGTAACAAAATAATTTGGCATTCAAACTCTACCACCTGTTTATGGAATCATTATAATTTTCAATATAATCTTGAAAAAGGAATTGATATCTTTAAAATAGGATTTTTAAATTTAACTATATTTATTTATACTTGACTTCATATACAATTGTTTGATTTGATAACTACAAATTAACTCACTATATCATAATACTTGGAACACAAAACACCATAATATTATTATCGAGTCATTATATAATAAAATCAGATTGATGAAGTTAGAAACGAGATTTTGGTATTATTGCATTTTGGCGTAACTACCAATTGGTAGAATATGAAAATGTTCTCTCAAGAAATTGTTGACGTAAATACTAGTAGTATGAGTAGTATCATTACCTATTGATTGAATATAAAGCAACTATGGCTGATTTATTTACTTTAGCTATTCCTGTTGTACCCATAAGTAGTGATGTAAATGTTCAAAAACATGAACATTTTTTAATTTTTTAATTTATCATATAAATTTCTTATCAAATAAATCTATTGATATTATATAGTTATAGTAATAATAATCATATTATTATTCATATATTCATAATTATATTTTAAACTATGTACTTTTATTACCATTAATACCCATTTTAAAATTATTTTGGGATTATTATACTGAACATAATATAGTAAATTCAAAATAAAAATAATTAAACATATATTATATACACATTACACCTATATCAATATATAATATTTAACTCTGTAATAATTGTGCATATTTTTCTTTTATTAAAAACGTTGTATTTTTCCTTCAGTATGAATGTTGAGCGTATAATCGTTTTGCTTACAGTTTATTTTTGTAATGTATTGTTTGAGTCACTTCCAAAATTTTATCCAAATTATAATTTTTTTATTATAAGTGTTTTGTTTCACTCTGACATTATCTTTGTTACAATGTAAATAAAAATGAAACGGACATTTTATAAATTATTTGAATATATTAAACTTGAAAATAATAAAATATTTCACAATACAGTACCAATTTTAAATCTAACAGTATTTTGTTAGCTGGAACAAACTTAAAAAAATATATATATTACAAAGTAGGTACCTACTTATTTTCAATTATATTGGATGGTAATCATCAAAATAAACAGCTATGGTACAGTGACATGAACCATGCAACCTCAAATTTAATTAAGTTAAGAAAAATACATTAAAACTAAAATTTTCAAAATTTTCAAGCTTATATCTCTACCCATAAGTCAGAAATAATACTTGCTATACATAATTGCTTGAATATCTGAGTCAAGGTAAGATTTAACAAGTATTTCAAATGGTAAATACTTGATAAAAAAAAATATGGTTAGAACAATATAAGGATTACAAATTATTTATCAGTTATCATAAAATACATATTACTTATTACTTAAAGTAAGTGCGCGAAAAAGGCACCAAAATAAAAATACCATTGGTTAGATTAATATCTCTCCCATATCATATTCAGTCTACGAGAATGCCTATAAAGTATTGTGGTAAGGTCAATTTTATGGTTCTTTAATCGGTGTCCATGTTCTGTTCAATATTGATTCCAAGTATTAAGACTTAGGGTTAATGACTAAATATTTTATGTTGTTGGATAGTATATAGATAAACAAGAGTAAAATTTTCTATGGCTATTTACATTTTTACTGGTGTAGTAGAAAAGCATAGGTAACAAATTAGTAATTACTATAGTAGATTTAATTTTGTTCTTGAGGTTGAAAAGTGTGAAATTGACCATTTTTTTAATATGAAAAGTGGATAACCTTCCTGTATGAATCCGATATTATAACTAGTCGACTTTTTGAATTAATTGGTTGACAATTTCAAAAACAAGTTTTCAGAGCCAATTAGTCAATTAGTAAAAGCCGATAAAATCTGATGAACCTTTAACAAATATCGGTAGAAGAAGATTAAGTGTATTATCTAGATAGTTAAGGCGAGTTTTTTTACTGTATTCATTTTGCATTTAAGGGAGAAAATCTATTTTCTGTTACAAAAATAAGTTTTGAACTGAATGGGATTGTCTAAGGGTTGACGTTCATATGTTCTGACGTTCACATTTATGTTAAATGTTACTTTTGAAACGTTTTTCAATATAGGAAATTTAAAATTGGGTTTATCCATGATAACTGGAGACTGGAGAGTTGAGTACGTCATTTGATACGCTATGTGGTACATGGAGCTTTAAACTGTTATTAAAATTCAAAATTTTAAGGTCCTACATCAGTGGTAACCAAATACTATATTTAAGAAAGCAAACTACCAACTTAGAGATAATTGACAATATTTTAGGTTACATTTCCGGAATCGATGTTGAGTTTGAAGTTAAGTTGTGATGTAAGTACGTTTGGAGTACAAAATATTTTCGTTTTCTATTGGAAACATTTAATAATTAAAAATGGCAATTGTATTTTTGATATTTTTTCTCCTTTGGTAATTTATTTAAATTTTCCAAGTTACAACACATATTAGTGCAAATTTAACATGTAAATAAAGTTTACTCGATGTCATCAACATAATTATTTTAAAAGTATATCATTATATATTTCAGATTAAATGGAATTGCATGCAAAGTAGATTTAAAATGGATTATACTGTCTTATATAAATAAAGATTGTAATTATTTCGCTAGGTGGCAATGAAATAATAAATAAATATAGTATAATTTATATTGTTGTAGTTATATAGATAACAATGAGCCATAAACGAAGGCACTTAGCTATTAACTTAAAAAAAAAATACATCCTTCATTCAGTATTATTCTCATTAATATCATGAACCGTGCACAAAACACAACTTTCTTAAGTCATTAAAAGTCCCATCAAAATACGGATTACGTCTACTAAATCAAATGTTTGCCGCTGTTATTTTGTACCAACTTCTTATTGATCAATTACATTTTCCAGCTTAATTATTATTTTGAGGAACATTCAAACGAACCATATTATACTGTATTAATAATTATTATTTTATCTCGATTGTCTTATATGAAAAAAAAAAAAACAAAAAATTAAGTCACAAACACAGACTCACTAATGAGTTATTGTCACTCTAAATTAAATTACACTCATGGAGTCGCATAAATAGTTTGTACTGTAACCAACAAATCTAAAAAATATATAAACAAAGTTATTTTTTTACTTATTTACATTTCAAGTCCATAGTTGTATGAAATCACATAATATTAAAAACCAAGAATAACGGTTTTAAATTTTGTTGTAATTTAAAATATATTATTTGAGGGTATATGCAACTATTAGAGTATATTATTATATTTTATATACACAATGGCATTTCAAATGTAATTTTTTTGGCAACAAAGAATTTGACCTACTATCGTACCTAATAGTATAATAAATTTCTTAAATCACAATAATAATATCATATTATATACAAAGTTATATAAATTATAGGCTGACAGACCGTCATTGCTCGGAACCTTTTTTCGTATACAAATTTATTTAAAATTAAATAACACATCCATTACAGTGACTCTTTAGACACCTAATGTACAACAGAGCATTACCTTCTTTTTTTATTTGAGTTATATAATTAATTTTAGTATTTGAAATCAAAAGAAAATCTGAAACAATTACTTGATTAACATCTGAGACAATATTATTAACAACAAATAATAATTGATAGAATGAACATGTCGAGTCTGTATCTACTAAGCTAATTCAATGATAGTTTAAATTCGGGTAGATTATTATTAACCTTACCTTAATATTAATAGAAACTACCTATTACACCTTGATGTTTTAATAAAATTATATCATTATGTGGACTGAAAATACATCACCCAATTTCAGAATTGACTGTCATTGTAATGCAACAACCAGATAAAAACATAAACATCATAAGCTGTAGATTAATATTTATTTTAAAACAAAATACAACTATATTTATAGATATAACATTTAACTGGTGAAAATTAATCTTTTAACAATTATGCAACTAAAATATAATACAACTAATATACAGTATTATAGTTCCTATAGATTGAATTATTAAAAAAATAATAATAAATAAACACAATTATAAATTATTAAAATATTTAAAAACAATTTTCATAAAACCTCAGTTTCGTATTTTTTTTAATAATTTAATAGGGTTTTTAATTTATTATTATTCATATTTTAGTATTCACAAATCACATTTTATAATCAGACCCAAAATTCATGTCACATAATATGAATATTGAATAGGGGCGATACTTCCAATTTTGTAAGAATCAGGGGATTGCGAGCTCTGTAGGCAATTCTACATTTCATAACTGGAAAGAGGGTGTTAAATTAAAATTCAACATCATACACGTATTTCTATTTGTGCAGTTATATATTATATTAATAATATAAATATTGATTTTTAAATGTGTACCTACTGTTATTTGAATGAAGTGAAAAGAAAATCTTAAAAAAAAATCAAAGGGTAAACAAAAGAGTTGAGAGGCTACAACAAACTCGGGTAGAGTCAGTGAGAAATCGATTAAAAACAATGTAATATTGGTAGGAATAAAAACTAAAATATACCTGATGATTTGAATAACATTATTGTGCTTAGAACCAATGAATGTATTCAGTTAGTAATTTATTATATTATTTTAAATATAAATAGTGTTAAATAATAATTAAATAAAATCATTTTGTACTTCAATTTCTTAAGACTTAACTTATTTGTAAATTATACTACCTAGAAACTTAAATAATTCTGTTCTTTAGCATATAAAAATCAAACTAATACTTAATACTAATATAACAAACAAATTACATAATTTAAGTACTTATTTCCTATGGCGTAATGTTGACACTTAAATTAATATATAATTATTTGTTTTATTATATTTCTATGCATTTATAAATAAAGAACTAACTGTGTATTTGTTCATAGTTTATGTTTTAAAATTAAACTAAATTGAATTTAAAAAAAACCAAGGTATTCATAAAAAATAGCGTCATCTATAATACATGTATAATTCATGTGACTTCATGATAATATACATCAAATGTAAGATGTTATACGTTTGAGATATTATATAAATATAATATTTTTACATTATAATAATAAAATAAAATACTGTTATGGTGTGAAACATTATAATAGGTACATATTATATTATATAATACGAAACAAATATCTATTAACTTAATTGCTAGCTAATGCAGAATTATAAACTTATCAATATACTATGTGTTTTGATATACAGCTATAGGTGCAACTTAAGTTAGTAGTAAGGTAAATTTTTGATATTTGAAAATAATTCAGAATTTAATTAACGTTTATAAATACAGAATTACGCACGCAGCGCTACGGTGATATTATAATATATTAGAATTTATCCTATATTTATTTTTAGATTTTGAATTAGGAAGTTTTTTGTTTATAACGTTATGACGTGTAAAATGTCAACATATAACATTAATTTATTGTATTTTTTTCAGGGAGCTTTCGATGAGGTTCGATCCCCAAAAATTGCGAAACAGATACAAAACAATATTATACATACCTAACAATTTTTATATTCAAATTTTAAATCAATTTTGAGTGGAACCAGCGTCGATTAAACGATAAACAATAATTGTCAGCAATAAGCATGATATTTGATAATATGTTGTATCTATATTCTATACTTGTATACACAGTATAATTTATTAATTATGTGCACTACCAAACCTTTTCCAGCGACATAAATCATCTGATCATTACAATTATATCTTACGTTTATTTACAAACAAGAAAAATAAGCAAAGTTATAAAATATATCTTTCCTAATAATATGGAATAATTATTTATAGGTAGAACTTAGGTAGAAATACAACGTTGAAACCGAACGCCTCCTCAACAACAAACAAAGTCTCTTATACAAATAGCAGGGTTTGAACCAAAACTCATTTCAGATTTCGATATTATTAACTGGTCTTAATTTTTTTAATTTTTGATTGGTGTAACAAAAATTAACAAAACAATTGCAAGATAAATAAAGAGAAAGATAAAATATATAAAAAGTTATAAATTATAACCTAGATAGGTACTCAAATAGATGAGTTCAAATTTTCATTTTTGTCTTCTGAAAGTATCAACTAGATTCACTGTCCTATCAGAAAGTATACTGTTGAAGAAAATCTAAGCATTTTTACTGATCTAAAAGCAGATGTCAGACGAAACAAAACACACATTATTATAAATCAATCTATAAAAATAGATATAATTAGTATTTATTGGTGAACATGATTATTCGCCTGTAAATAAAATGTCATCTTCCAAGATTTAAATCATTCAAATTCAATATGAATTAAGAATATTTTAATATTCTTAAAAATATATACCGAGAAAAAAGAATCAAAAGAGTGTTCCTATGGGTGTCATTTCCAAATTCCTCAATGCTTGTAATCATATTTGTATAACATCGTAGTACAAAAATATTCCACCCACACTGTACTTAATATTAGAAAATTGTTTGTAAAAACCGCTTGTTAGTTGTTATGTTAACAGGCTGAATGAAAAAGTCATTAAAATGTTTAATATTATGTAATACAGATTATAGTTGATGATTTCGTTTTTTTCTTAAATTGCTAATAATGATAATTTACTACCTATTTAAACATTGAAAATGTCTGCCAAAATAGTTTTTCTTACTCAATATTATTTTGTTTTTAATATTTATGCCAAGTTTAAATTTATAACGTGTAAGCTACACTTCAAAAATTTTGAAATTCATAACTAGGTAAAAATGTATGAAATGCATTTCATAAATACTATTAAGATTGAAGATATTATTTTAGGATTTATTTCATTATAGTTGGGAGGTTCTGGTTAACAGTTTGGATAGGTATTCAAATATTAGATTAACTAATCAATAATTTTCTAGGTGCCTAGGTATTTATTCAATTTTTAAATTGTCATTTATGTGTTCTATTTTAGTCCGCCTTTAGTTGTGTTCATAATATTTCTCTGGCTTAATTATACACACGCTAGAGTTTTGAAGTTTTTGTGATTACAACAATATAATCTGCAAATTCTCCAGCAACTACTGTGTAAATTAACACATAGGGTATATTATTATAGTTCCTAACTAAGACAAACTGACTACGATGATGGGCAACATTTGCTAAGCGGATAAAGCACTTTTCATGTAATTTCGTAAGAATTATAAATCACGTAAAAACCGCATTTTCTTTTAACTATATTATACACTGGTCACTGGGTGAAACTTATTGAAAATTGTATAAATTATAATAATATATAATATTATAACTAGACATCTAAAAGTGAACAAAGTTTTCATTTAAATCCTTATATATTATATGAATCTAATTCATAAATATTTGTCTATTTATATAAGTCTTATAAGTATATCATTATTTTTAGGGGCGTTATTTTACATAATACATTATCAAAAATAAATCAACGCTTAATTAATTTTCTATATGGCGTTTTTCATTACAAAATCGTTGTTATCAATTATATTAAAAATATATCAAATTTTCTCAAGAATTAAAACAATAATCTAGTTTTTCCATTTCATTTGATATAACGAAATCAATGTGGCATAATATGCTATAAATATTATAAATTGATTATTTTACATTATTTATAAACTATGCTTATAGAGGTTAATTATTCAAAAATATTGATGTTTATAATTGTATCTTTGTAATTTAATTTATAAACTAAAAAAATAATGCATATATTAGTACCGAACGAATGATTACTTTAATAATTATAACTTATAGGTAATTACAAAAATAAAAGGATAATAAGAGAAAAAAAATCATTGATAAATAAATACTTACAAAAAGGTTTTACCTAACAAAGAAAAAGATATCTATGATTCGTATTCTTTTTATTTTATAATT
Source organism: Nasonovia ribisnigri (assembly GCA_027563435.1). Classification (NCBI taxonomy): domain Eukaryota; kingdom Metazoa; phylum Arthropoda; class Insecta; order Hemiptera; family Aphididae; genus Nasonovia; species Nasonovia ribisnigri. Next base: position 28,606 of record JANEHU010005190.1, on the reverse strand, counting down.
ATTTTGAAAATATTATTGTTGTAGATAATTGGAATTTTTGTAAATTACTGTTTTTTTTTGTTGTAAGACGTACGACGTAATCACGTCTAATGCTTTTATTTTTAATTTTTAGTTAAACGTTCAAATTAACAGTGACACGTGAAATTAACATTTTATAAATAAATAAAATTAAGCTATTTTTGTTCAATTTAAATTATTTTGTATAAACCTTATATTATATTAGTTTAGTTAAATTATATGTTATATTCCTAATATATAAAAAAAAATGATTCAGAAAATAAAATATACACATTTTCCTTATATGATATTATATGCAATAAATGATGTGATCAATTTAAAGTTAATTTGCATAATATTTTAAGTAACTAAAGACAGCCATTCTTTAAAATTAAAATTATTATTTAAAGTAATTTTAATAACCATTATGACACTATTTAAATAGACAGTTTAATTCGATTTAGTTTTTTTTTTTTGCTTTTATTCTTCTTAATTAAAATTAAAACAAATGTTGTAGCCTGTAGGTGTAATTTAATATTTTTAATAATACATCAATGAAATAGTTATTAAATAATTTAAAAAAAAGAGCGAAAGAAGATATTTGCTTTATTGTACAGTAGGTAGTTTTTAAGTGTATCTTGTAATAGGGTAAATTACTGTAATGTATGTGTTAAAGTTGAATTACATTTGCATACGAAAAACGATTCTGAGCGAACACTTGATTATCTACTTAATTAATAATTATATTGGTATTATAGTAATGTATATTACTATTAGTAATGCAGAAGGTTGAATTCATTTACACCGAAAACATTGCATTTATTATAAATTTATATTGTTAATAGTTCATTATTAAATTAGTTTATTATATATATTTTTTTTTAACTCAAGCCCGGTGTCGCAGTTTTCTAATACCCTCAAACATTTTTACCCTCGGGGGTGAAATTATCCTAGGATATTTATACCCTCGGTACAATTTTAAGGGGGTGGGGGTAAAATTATCATAGGTTAATTTTACCCCTGGTAAAAAAACTAGGTAATTTTTACCCCCTCTGAAATAGTTTTACCAGGGGTAATTTTGACCTGGGATAATTTTACCTCCCTTAAAATTTTACCGAGGGTATAAATAACCTAGCTTTATTTTATCCCCGGTAAATATATCCTAGGTTTTATATACCCCCGGTAAAAATATACTAGGTTATTTTTACCGAGGGGGTAAAAATATCCGTGGGTAAAAATCGCCTGTTACAATTTTGTTCTTATTCAAAAATTGTTATACATTGCAAATTAAAATATTTAACTATTAATCAAATTATTATTTACTAAACACAATAATTAGTGCTTGTAATTTTTCCTTAGTAAAAAGCTTTAAAATTGCATATTGGCTCCTTCGAAATGCATAAATGATCTAAAAAATATTGAAGATACCTAGGCTCAGTTATTTTCTATATGTATTTAAAGTTCAAATTTTGACAAAACTTATAAAAATTTTGAAAATGTTCAAACTTTTTTTCAGTTAGAAATTCATAACATTTCTTCAGCTTAGCTAACAATAGAAACTTTAATAAAAAATTCCTCACAATTTTTTTAACTTTAAAAACAAATAAAAAATAGTATACAATGGTTTATCATTGAATTCAAATATAACATTTTTACATATCCATTAAAACGACATGCTTGACAACTACTGTACAGCAGAGTGCTACCCACTTAACTACCTTTTTTACATAAATATTTATTAAGTATACAAATCTTTGGCCCGGGCCACAGGTAGGTACAGTTAGTAATATATATATTCATTACATAATATGGTATAAATATTAATTATTGTGAAAATATAATGGCTTTCAAAAAATCAATGACGTATAAAAGATTATTTTCAACTTAACCGTGGGTTGGGCGACGGACCTGAAAGGTAAAAATTAGCGTACAAATAAATGCTGAAGTGGTAGGTATTCGTGGATGTGTCATGTGACAAGTTATAATTTTACCATCCCACTCAATCAGTAGTCCAATATAGTGTTAAGTTATAGTTACGTGAAAATTCTTGAAAATCTAGGCAACGAAAATAAGTATGTAATATATGTATAATAATTATAATAATATGGTTTTCGGCATATTATATCAGGATGTCCATTGAAACGGTGCTGATGAACGTGTTTTTTTGGAAACAGTAAAGACAACAGTAAAGAGCACATCACGTTAATGGTTCCTAAATGGTTATGCGTGTATAGTATCTAATACCTATTATAAACGTGATGGTAAGTTTAGCTGTATTAGTGACTATGGTAATTATTTTTATTATTATTAATAAGCTAAGTGTACACTGTACATATTATAATTATAGTAGATGTTATAACAATAATCCGAAGATTTGTATTTCACCTGAAGGGATCTGCGGGTACGGCTTTGAGACCTTATAATACCCGTTTTAGTGCGTGTGGGTAGACAAGGCATTATTTTTAATTTTATTATTTTCCACAGTCGCTGTTGCAGGAACTGTTACGCACGTTTCGTTTTAATAACATCGCGTTAAGACGTAGGTATTTGCCACTTGTCGAGTGGGCGTTCAAATCTTTTAGTTCCGTACTAGTAGGAGGCGTACATATAATTAACACTAATATTAATAATAGTAGGTATCTTCGATAACTCGTGAGTAGCGGCACTCCACGCTGTGTCGGTCAAGTGAAGGCCGTGACCGTTGTCGTCGTATTACTTATAGCACATACCAACAAAATAAACCCCTTGCGCAGTAATTATTCCTCTTTAAATATAACACTGCAGCTACAGCGTTATGACGTATACCTTTATGTTTACGAGTACATTATAATAATAATTTTGTTTTCAAACGTCTTACAAGAGTAGGTATACAAAACACAACATTTACATTACTATATTATGCTTGGTTTTCTTTATATACTATACTACATTCATACATTATCGATATTATATTTTAAGTATATACACTTATACAACATACCTATACAAAATTCAAAAATTTAATTTTTATTGCATTGGAATCACGGGAGAAAGTTTCAAACGAATGATAAACAATACTAAACAAGATACATGCATATAGGTACTACGTGCCAAATCAGTGAACCTATATTATGTGACAAAATAATTAATCTAAATGTAAAGGTATTCCACGTACCATGTAAAATCATTGAGTTTCATGAGTAATCAGTTTGGAGATTTCAATAAGAAATTAGAATTAACTCTAACTGAAATAAAACTTTAAGGAATGAGAACGATAAAATCAAAAATAAAAAGCGGATAAGTGGATGTCACTCTGCTGTACGGTAGGTTACGATGGATGGTAATGGGTGGTATTAAATTTTGATTCAATGATTTAATTTAATTATATATGAAAAACGATTCTGAGTGGAGACAGATTGTCAGCAAAGGTTATTTTTTTATTATTATTAATACGATACTCGATAAGTTGAATTATATTACTTTTTATAATAATGTACTTAAGACGTTTCAAGTACCCACAAATAATATTTTTTAAATATAACACAAATCTAAAACTTGTGTTGGAAATATCAAATAAATAACTAAATAGTTATCTAGATAAAGATAATAGATTATTGATAAGAATTTATCTGGATAAAAAATAGATGATCATTTTTTATATTTTTTTATACTTGACAAAAACTAATGCAGTGGCTTAGCTAGAAACATCCCAATGTGGGGAGAACCACTAGATTAAATACTATATATAAACAGATAGCAGTGCCTGTATACCTCAAACTAAGGAGTGATGGTGGTGACCTGACCCTTGATTTCCCAAAATACGCCACTGGAACTATGGGCACAATGTTTTATCAATATATACTTCTACACATTTAATCTTCTGATTTGCGAATCAATGAACGACTTTGACTTTATTTTTAATTTCACTGGTTCACGTTAAATATGAATTATCAATGTACACAATTACTACACATACAAATGCTCGTAGCACCGAGAGCGTGATATGTTCGCTACGCCATTCGTATTACTACTGATCGGTGTTTTTATCTACATTATCGTAGGCACCCAAGATAGTCACTGAGAATATTGAATATAAACTATGTGAAAATAATTTGGAATCTTATAATCTAGATAAACCGTAATTTCGGCAACATCGTACTCAACATCACTAAACGGTTATAACGAGTTGAATAAGTATTTCTGATTTATTAATTATTTAGGTTCTTCAGTTTGTTCTTAATTTATAAACAATTGCTGGATGTGATTACAACAAGCAACTATTGGTTTGAGGACCGTGTAATATAAATCAAGTACACTCTATCGTATATACGAAACCATAATACATTATAAAATCTGATGTAAGAATAGTTGTTTTATAAAATATAAAAATTTTTATTTATTCTTATAGGTACTGTGACGTGTGGTGGCTTACAGAAGTCTCAGAAAACGTTCAATTCAGAGTGTGACGGCAAAACACAATTTTCTGATCGATAATAATTTATGCACAGTACAATTTATATTAATACGCACATGAATATTCGGAGTGCAGTTAACTTCCATATTATTATATAGTATAAATTACATTACGATGTGCATCCTGTGTATACATGTTGGTACTTTGTAAGTGAATGGTGACGACAATGCCGTGGTTGATTGGTTGGATGGTTGTTCTGCGGTGACGGCCCAATAAACACCGTAATTATTATAATCAAGACATATCATTATAATAATATTATTATCACCGTCAATATAATTTATAATATTCGAATTGAGCCATCGTAGATATGAGTAGGTATATAACGCCAAACTAGCCGGAGTAGTAATAAATAATAGTCAAAACAATAACTAAAAACCCGACTGCGTGACCGACAATCACAGGAGAGTTTTCCTATAGAAGACCATTTAGGTACCGTTTAAATGCATACAATTATAACCTATGTAAACGTGCTTTAACCAGGTCTCCGTTCTGAGACTAGGTAACTATAATATTAGGAAAGCCGTTAAGAATGTTTGCCAGAACACACGTCAAGGGAGGAAATTAAAATATTATATCATCAGTGTTCTGGAATTATTTGCAGATAATATCTTTATAGAAAAATTATCCTGAAGGTTCGGTTAGTAAAAAGTCTATAAATCATAAATGTATTGTTCTTAATAAGTAAACATGACAACAAAAACCTAACGAAAAAACGTATTTATGTTAAAATTAGTAAGAACAAAGTGTCAAAGTAGGTAGTTATGTAAACATTAAGAAGAACACTACCTAAGTGCATCAAATGATAGTTTTAATCACGGTTTAAAAATACATATTCACATCAAATACCACGTATCATACCCGTTGGGCATACATTTTTAAATATTATGTGTATTGTGTACATTGTACAACCTTGAATTTAATTAAAAACACTTAAAATAGTTAAAACAGTCGATAAATACATGAAAGAATAGCCAGTTATAATACGATAACCATTCCCAGATTATCTTTTGGATTTTTTTTTCCTTCATATTTTAAGAACCTCCAATAGAGACACAAGTGAAAACGTGGAATAACATCCAAAACATGATATCCAGTAAAAATAATTTTGAAAAATTATGTTATTTAAAAAATGAAGAAGAATATTCCTATTTATAAATACATCTCTAAGAAGTTGCTCCTAATTCAGTTTAGAGAATTTTAATAATAATTGGCATGATTTAAGGAATTTAAGTATTTAATTAGAAAACACATGGAGACTTTATGAATTTAGCCAACAATAGATTAAACAATTTAATGGTAAATTAAAAAATTTAATTATTATTTATTCAAATTTTAAAACATTTGTAGATACATTATTTGTTGTTATTTTATCCTTAAGATTAGAAATGGATAAAAATGCATTGAAGAATACTAGTTAACAAAATCCAGATTTAGTTAAATATTTTAATTTTTTAACACTTTATAAGCATATGAATTTCTTAAAAAAACAATTTCAGAGTAAAGTATCCTTCATGATTTAAAAATAAATTAAAAATATTGATAAGAACAAAATTTAGGTATTTCCTTTTAGTTACATTTAATTTAGTAGTAATCACAAGATGTCATTATTATTTATTCGTAATATGTATATTGTATGTATTTATGAATTATATACAGCAATAAATTATGACAGCAGAGGAGTAGTATTTTTCAAACAGATGCTCCTCTGCTGTCGGTTAAACTGAGAAGAAAAAGACATTTCATTTGTTAGGTATTTCTATTGTATACTTTATATGTATAGATATACATATATTGATGTATATTGTATACATATGTATGTATGTACCATGTACGATATGATTAGGTGCACCGTAACAACATTATGCAAAACGTAATTTCGATAGATGACTACAAATGTTTGGTACACGGCGGCCGTGAATAAAAGTTCTCCGATGTCCATGATGTTTATATTATGCAAAAATAATGTCGAGCAGATTTTAAAAAATCAGTTTAATCAATATTTACAATTTGGATTATGAAAACCACATAGCAATACAATTGATGATAATTACTTACGTAGGTATGATTAAATGCAAAGACTTAATATTTATACACCATTGGTTGCAGATTATCATACGTACCTTGTTGTTCTGTCCAATGGACACGTTCTAATAACATTATGTAAATTACAAAGAAAATATTCATTCGTGCATCTAAAATTCTGACCGTTTCTATAAGATTGAAATGCTGTACATATCTTTAAATAATAAATAAGTATATTGTTATTGCACCTTCTGGAACTTAAGTATCAACAAATAAAACCTAGGGACAATCGATGAAATAAATAATAAAACACATGCACTATACTCAGTATAGGTATCCATATAGGTAATATTATGTGATAGGTACTTTGAAGTAAGGAAACATTTTTATATTATATTTGTGGACTGATCACAAACTATAGATGCTATGATATTTTTAATGTCTATAATATTACCGAAATAAACAAATAATGGGTCTAAAATAAAATAGTTAGGAGTTTAATATAAATTCTTCGAACAAATTATAATCAGTTCAAAATACGCAAATAAAAAATAAATTAAAGAAACGTAATGGTACATCTACGTTATTTATTTCTATAATTTTCTTATATTAGTTTTTCCATTTTAACCACGATGTTCAATCACTCGATTTAAGGCCGATTATAGCTTTGAAAATGTCAGCGCTCAGATAACAAAGTTAATTATATATTGTATAAAAGAAGATGACGGGTCCCTGCACGTGAAGTCAACGCGTGTTGGAACAATGCGGCTGACAATGAATGAAACTCTTAAACCCCCTTCATTTTTCCAACATACCAAGATTTTAGTAAACAGCTAGTGATCGGAGTACACCTGATTGGACAGGATGCAGTAGTCAGTAGATAGGGGACCCGTGCTCAACACTCATTGATAAGCACATCATCCATTTCTATACTATTGTTACGATTTTCATCATTATGACTATTATTATTATTTAGTAAAGGTCAAAGCCTAAACCAAGTATTAATAACTATATTTTCAGGCGGTTTTTATAGTAAAAACAGCGGGTCCTGATTATAGATTAACTATCATCAGTTGAGCAGTGTTGCAATCAGTGTTTTATTGTTTGGTACTAATTGTTAGGGTAAAAGCATAGGTAATTGGTTTCAATTGCAATTGATTTGTTCGAACTTTATATATAAACACCATGATATATATTATGGAAATTCAAAAAATTATTACGTATAACACTATAACCTGTTTCCTCTGGCTGATAGTATAGTAGGTGCCTGACTCAAGCCTTCCTTAGGCTGCAATATTGCGTTCGAAAAAAAAGTAACTAAATAGAAATATTGGATTTGGTAGGAAAAAAATAATAAATATAGTTAAATACCGAACTAAGCTGCCTAGATTCTAAAATTATTCAATATAATGGTTTTTTTTATCTTAGACAGTAAAATTGTGTACACCTAAAAAAAATCGTGTATACCTAAGCAGTGAGCACGTAAAAACAATTTTACCTGGCCAGTGTAGCAGTAATGTTACCCAATCACTACCAATTATAACCAATAATATTTACAACGAAATTTAACTTGTACAGTACTTACTATTTACTTTATTTTACAACTAAAAAATAATTTTTAACACCATCGAAAACACGCAATAAAAAAATGTTACAGTGCGCGTGCTTAGTAGGGTTCATGGGCTCATGGGTTGCCTAAAGCTACGTTCTTATATACGTCTAGCGTCAACTACCAGTCCGGACATAGGTTGGCGTGCTGTTCCACTGTTTGACACTGCAAGGAAACCATACCTTATGCGTGATCGCAACTCGATACCCGACCTACAAACGGTAAGACAAATTTAAAATATAAAAATGTAACATTTGTTACTATACAATTAATATTTAATTATTCAATTATCTAAAATAAATAATCTGAGTAATTCTATAGTGTATCTTTACACGAAAGGCTTCAGAATTTTATTCTCACCCCCTTATCTTTGCTTCCTCTTAAGATGGACTTTTGAAATTTGAATCATAGATTAATCTTAAGGCGTTTAGGGCACTGCACACATTTGAGCCTTAATATACGGCCTTTAAAAAATGAGAATATTTCAAAATTTAAATTTTTGTTATTGACTGATTAATTGATCACCAAAATGATAAAGTACCTACTTCCCGTATAGGTAGAAATGTGAAATGTGTCAAAAATGTAAGTTATATACAAGTAAAGGTTTAAATCTGAAAACTGCAATTTTCCCAAACATAACTTTAATGAGGGCATAGTTCTATATGCATGAAGTGACATTGAATCGACAATAAATTTATAATATATCGCAAGTCTTCACTCCTTACTGTTTTAAAGTTGTATTATTTATAATTTAACATTAATTAGAATTTAGAAATTATTTAACATTTAATTTTAGATTATTATTTATTACGAATAATATAAATTATATTTTATAATCCATAAATACAAATTCAAAAACAATAAAATAATATCATTAAAAATGTATGGTTCATACTTTCATACTTAATTTAGTTTAATTTTTAATTTTTACAAATTTAATTTTTCGACCAGTTTAATTTATCTTTTAGGTTTTTTGATTGCTAATTATTATGCTTCATCGCCCAATGGTGGTTAATGAAACTGTAACTTATATTAGTCAATTATCTTTCATCATGTTTATCACAAAATATTTATCTTCTTAGATATAAGTCTCTCTTCATTTATTTTCCACTCACTACTGATATAAAACTCAGGAATGAACCCGATATTTTCATAGGTACGCTCTTATTATTTAAACTTGTGATCTATGACCTTCGGAGCTCTTGTTCGTTGGATTATTCAGTAACGTCGACTTGATTGATACTCAAAAGTAGGTACTATCAAACACAGACAACATGAAAAAAGTAACAAAAATTAAATTTATAATTTACCTTGCTGTCGTAAAACATTTTATAAATTACACTTAAAGCACACGGTACCAATGTAATTGTGTCCACAAAAATACGCCCTACGAGAAAAATTATTCGGTTCTTTAAAATCAACCAAATTTGATAGTTTTTGGTTTTAGCTAATATCAATTTTACAGTCGCATTGAACTCTATTTGTTAATATATTAATCTCTAACTTTATAATATACCTTCAAAGCAATAATATTTTAAGATTTTTTACAAATTGTATTATACCATGATTTAAAATAAAATAAAAGCTCAATCCAGCCTGTCGGAAGTCTTCTTGTTTCAGATAAAAGATTGTTTCCAATATCTAACAATTCTACAAGACGTGAAAATTATTCCTGCGAAGTCTTTTTTATGATAAAATTATTATTTATAACTTATTAGTGAAAATTCATTGCCTTTATTTCATCTTAATAAGTCTTGTAAAACATGGTTTTTAAGAGTATTCAAGTACAGATACACATATTAATTTTGAAAAGTATTTAAATGAAAAATGTATTTAAAATAATTTTACTTATAAGGTTTTAATTAAAATGATATTATTCGTATGGAACTTAAACATATTGCCACTCCGTATATTGTTATTTATTTTACACATTGACATTTTCAAAATATTCATTATTAGTAATGACTCATTACCTTTATTTGATTCACAGGCTTGTAAAGGTTATTTTTTAAAATTATGCAAGTACGGATACAGTTAATCATTTGAAAAGTATTTAAATTTAAAAAAACGTATTGAAATGCTTGAGAAAAGAAGTATTTGAATACAAATACAAATACTTACATAAAACAAATGAAATATGTTAAACTTATTTAAATCAAATACCGAGGGATGTTAATAATCAGTTTTTAAATTTTAAATTAAATTGAGTAGTATAATAGCATGTATTAAATTTTTTTTTTTTATAGTTTACATTTGTCTTACTAGTCATAGGTCAGGACCCACGTTTTGATCGCTTTTTAGCGGCACGGGAGCGGAAAGGTTCCGTAACTGAGCACGTGCATTGAAATATCATTTTTTTAACGTGCCTGTAGCTTGTGAAATTTATTTTATTTTTTTTTATTTACACACATGTGTAATAGTAAATAAGTTAAAATATATATTATACCATTATGACATGGTTGACGTTATATTATACTATTATCATTTATAATGCAATAAATAAAAGGTTACACTTTTCAATATTTTGCTTTTGTAAGATACTCAAGTCCAAAATTGTATGTTTTTATAAGTTCACTCGTTTTATAACTTTCTTAGAAGTGAAAGACTCTCAAAATTTTTAAACAGAAATTATGGCGTTACATTTTCTTGTGGTCACGCGCTTTACACATGAGTTAGAAAAATGTCTGTATTTTTAATTCATAAGAAAATTATCCCATACCAATAACATGATAGTGATGAATAATAATACATTATAACGAATTTATGTTAAAAAACCTTAAAGAGTGTTAAAAATAGTTTGTTTTTTCCAAATGTATGAGTCATCGGCCAATAAATATAATATTAAAACACTAATGGAATATAAAGTGTTCTATGATATAAAATATAGAGAGTCGAACATTTGTAATAATATTAATAATAGATCTCCGAAATAAATCATTATGACGAGTTTCCCTTTATATTGAATGAAATCAGATAACTAATACGTTAAATTAACATTTTATTGAATCGGTGTATCCAAATGGATTATAATTTAAATATTGTATATAATTTAAATTTAAACTGTCTTGTACGTGACTTTGAACAACGTTATAATACTTTGAATTTCATCCAAAAATCCCATCCAGAATATTATTCCACTGTTATCGATTTAAAATACCTATTAGGGATTTTTTATATTCATATATATGAAATAAGTAAACACAGATATTAATAAATCAATACCATTAAAATTCTCAAGGAACACTTAAATATGTATTTTGAAATCTGTACCCGAGGTATGAGCTTTCTATTAAAAAGTATATATTATTATCACCAAAGGACTCCTACGGTGACAACCCTTTTGTATAATTTATTATTCACACTTTCACTCCAACACTCCCATGTTGATGGGATACCAATATATAGTGGACAAAGACTATAACATATACCGTTCTATAATCGATTGGATGAGATTATGGAATACAGCTTTTTGCTTGTCTGTGGTCATTCTACGAAATTATATTTACACTAAGGATAATAAAAAAAATCTTTCCCTGCGTCCTTTGTCCATCGAATTTGGAATGCGTCACAAAATTCCAAACATAACATTTTGGGGGAAAAACATTTATTACATATAATACCATACCTCAGAAAAAAAGATATTTTACGACCCGGGACACGAATAACAGAACGTTTTACAAACTGTCTCATACAATAACTGAATACGTTATTCATACAGTTGACTTTGCGTGATTCATAAGAAAAAAAAATGAAATAGCGCTCCCCTCGTATAATGAAGGCCAATAAAGAAACGGTCTACACGTACAAAATATAAAGAAAATATAGTGGAACGTAGAAATAATGACATGAATACTGTGGGGTTATCGTGGATAAGAAGTTACTGTTCTCATTTAAAATATTTTCGTGGTTTTCATTTTGGATTTACACCAACGTGCGTATGACTAAATTAAACAAAGTAGTAATAATTTACAAGGAATTTTATCAAAAGAATACATTTTATTTTAGGATGCAATTGTGGGTGCAATATTTTATATGCCTAACACTCAAAACATAGAAAAAAAACTAATACTTGGTCTATCTTGGCTCAATAAATTATGCTTATTTTTGGACGAGGCGTAATTTTTATTGCTCTAATTTGAAAAGCAGTTCAAGTTAGTTAGTTAGTACAAAATGTACTCAACAAAAGAAATATTGTTAATATGCTTACACTTATTCGTTCGATTTCAATACAACCAGCTGACTAGTTATGAAAGTAAATATTGATATGTAGTGTGTAGAAATAATGTAGAATAAAGTAACTAAATGTGTTTGATAAAGCTGCAGTCTTCTAACTAAAAATAAATGAATTTCATACAGTTACCTTAAAGACGGGAAACTATGTAGGTACAGGGACTAGGGAGTATGCAAAAAGTGCAAACACTACCTATTTGTGAAATAATTTTAACGTACTTGAAGTTGGTATCCTAAATTTGTTCATTTAGTCCTAAATCATCGTCATTGTTTAGCAACCAATATTTGCAGGAATTTTTTTTCGTCAGTTGAGCAAAATGCAGTTGAAGGATACCAGATTGTACCGTGATAGTTTAGAGGGATGTAAATTTGAAATTGTGTAATAAATCAGCATTTGTGGGTATTCGGTACTCGGCTAACCTACAAACTTTTGACTAGTTTTGTCCTGAAGTACTGTAAGACGACTAGATGTACCATAAATTATAATTGTATGTTAGAGAACAAAAGTTCTTGGAACAACATCTTTTTTCCTCCAATTTTATCAACTGAGTTTAGGTGTATTGGTAATGTTTTAAATATTGGGAAAATTTAGTTTCAGCCTTTAATTATAACATCTCAATCTGGGATGAAGTGTTTCCATGGCTGGTGGGAAGGTCTCTTATAATCTGTTTAAATATCACCTTGGTCCAGTTTTCACCAAGGCTGAAGTTTCGGGCTGAGAGATGGAATTCGTACTGATATAAATTGAAAAAGTGTTTGTAGGTATCGTAAACGGTGTAGGTATTCTTGAGTTTGAATTAGTGACTAATGACCATGTATTTGCCGTGATAACTGGAGACATATTGGGCTCATTGGATCGAGACGATATCGAACGTATACATTGGTCTCCGTCGATGTGTGAAAGGGCCTAATTGGTTACAGAGTCCTAATAGCCAGTTTAACAACAACAACAAAAACCACAACAAGGGCAACAAATTTATGTCAAGATGTATAATAAGTACCTATAATATATAAAATGTTTAAATGTGAACATCGAAGAACCAGGAACAAAACAAAATGGCGATAGTCTGCAAATAAAATTAGGCAATTGATTTACCAAGCATCTCACGTAAACATACACGTAGTTGTTACGGCCCGCCAACCTGGAAGTCTCGTACCGTTCCTTCTTCTTCTCAACCTGTCAGCTCGTCTTGCTATGTACACTCAATGTGCAGTCCCGGATCTTAGTCAGGCGTGGGCTCCCTCCTTTGGGCGGCTTGCCTGCTTCTTTCTAGTTCCTCTTTTAAGGTTAAGATGTTTTCCACCATTTTATAGAGGAGGCGGAAAGCTGTGAAGCGTGGCTTCTCTCTCACCTAGGTCGGCTGGGAGCCTTTCAAAGTCCTGGTGGCACAAAATGTCGGGGAGATCATAGGCTCATGGCTGGTGACCTAGTTCAGGTTCGCACATTGAATTTTTACACTTTTGCATCCCCCTTTCCCACCCTATTGTTTCCCAATTACCATAATGAATACTAGGTACGCGATAACTGACAATCATATTATATATTACTTATAAATATCAGAAACTGAAGCATATCAGAAAATATACACAGGTCATACTGATTATTTGGAATTATTTTCATACAATGTATATAATATAATATAACATATTATATATGTTGGGACGGAGTGGCCTAGCGGACTACGGATGTTAAACACACACTGTCGATGGTTCGAATCCCGACCACTCTCTGTGGGCACTTATAATAATGACGTGATTTTTACTAATTTATTTCTTTACACGTTACCTATAGGCTATAAGTTATAACTACGATAACAACAAATGATAAGTGATAACAGTGATAATAACCGTGGCGCTATCGTAGCGCTTTTTATTCTCATTAGTGGCGGAATTTGGTTTTTTAAATATGGTCACACTGGTGGGCAGGCAACTGCTTAGGCTGCGAGGCCGCCATCCCCCAACCAGGTATGGCAGAAACCTATGGGTTCCCAATAGAAATTCTGCCAAATAGGCCCCGAACTAGGCCCCGGACCTACTCCCGGACATAGTGACCTACAAAACAAAAATATAGAGTACAGGTATTCCTTAAGGCTGGAAAGGAAAAAATTAATGAGATATTTTATAAATATTCGTATTTAAATATATGCAATGTATAAATTAAATATTAGGTATACATATTTTATAATTTACATTTTATTTCTGAAATGTATTTAGACGGAGGGGGTGATTTAATCTATGTTTCATTTTCAACATTTATTTTACAGAATTTCCTAGTGTCTGTCGCATTCTAATTTCTTGCTCGTGATGGGAGGAGAGAAAGCACGGCACGGGTAATTTTTAACTTTGTTTTCTAGGACTTTATCCCCTGTTACTATTAAATCCCAGTTATCCCCATTTACAGTTCTGTGTTTGCGCATGACAGAGAGGGAATGAAACAATTGTCGGACGTGACAAACGGTCGACAGGATAAAATAAAATCAAATAATAATAATTGACCAGTACTGTTCCGGCTAGAACAGTCGACTATAGTGTATCGACCGTTCCCGCGATAAGCGGTTGATGTACCCACCACGCGGCGCCTAAGCCGAGACCAGTCAGTTATATTATGTCATCGGCGGTGACAACCGGCACAACCCGACGGCGTCCGCGTGGTGTCTCTGTCCTGTGGGTGCCGTCCGACGCCGCGTTGGGCCTGTATTCTTCTCGCCTCACGTCCGGCAACTCGAGTCCGTGCGTCGTTATTATCGTGACGCTGTGTATTATTTCGTAGTTGAGTACTTAAGTCCGATTCGGTAGTCGTCTGGACTGATGTTAGTACAGTGCCCCGTGCGGTCTAGTGTGTCCGTCGTTCGTGTCATCGCGTGGTTTCGCTCACGTTCGGGGTCGATCGGTACGACGCCAGTGATACCGTAACGACATTTAACGACGGCTTCATGCATCAGCCGTTGTCGGTTTTTTACCGGTTAGGGTAACCTAGGTTAATATCGACATCATATACGTTACGGCCAATAATGTGTTCGCTGTGCGTGTAAGTTGTGTACTTTGTTTTGACGTTGTGTCGCGTGGGACAAGGGTATATGCTGCGCCGCCCCACTACGTTGTTGTCGTCGTCGTACAAATATCTTCGGACCTGTTGCCAACCAACATCGTAGCATGGCTAAATAGTCTATTTAGCCATCCATCGCAGTAACCGGTCGACTGGTGGCAAGATGTATAAAGAAGAGGTTAGCCAGTTATGATATTTTCTGATTGGCTGTTGTTCGTGTGACGTATACGCTAGACCCCAATAAAGCAGTATTCATAAAATACAAATGTAAAAATGTGATTTTATAGTAATAAATAATAATAAAAACGCGATATTGCGATAATCATGTTTTATTTAATAAACACTTTTTATACTTTATTTTATTCCTAAATAGTTTATTTAGGATATAGTTATTAATTAAAACTTGATGATTTAATGTAATTTAGTATCCAAATATACCTACCAGAAATATTAAAATGAACAATATAATAAGATTTATAGTAAAATTGTTCTATTTATAAAAATGTCAATGATAGTTAGAAAAACTAATCGGTAGCTGTACCTAATGAAAACTTTTAATTTAATACTTATATGTACTTATTCATAATTGCTTTTTTTTTAAATTAAATTAATATTTTCTGAATTCCATAATTCATATTATATTCTTAAAAATATATTTATTTTATATACCAGATATTCAGATTAGTAGATAAGTATTTAGGTTTGTAATATTTGTTTTTTTTTGTTTCTAAATCCCATAGCTACAATATATGTATGGTATAACTTTTAGAACTCAGCCTACCATTCACCAATACCAGCTAGTTTTTAAAAAATTTGCAAATTGCAATAGTTGTTCAATATTATATTACATGAGTATTTATGTGTTGGAAAAAAAACTATTAATATGTAGATTTGTCATAAAGCAAATAACCATTGTAGTTAAAACTTATTTTTATCACAGTTTATTTGTTTATTTTCTGAAATAAAATTTAAAAAAACAAGATTAATGTAGATAGTTGTAATAACTAAAAACTAGTGAACAAAAAGGACTTAAAATAAAAATAAATATTTAAAGCAAAACAAATCTTTATTTTATAATTTTTTTCATTTTTTTGGATAGCTTTCTATTTCCTAAAGTTTTTTTCTATTTTGATTTTCAAACTTTATTCTTATGAATATCCTTTGTAAGATGTATGTCTTTACAATCTTTACCATTCCTTTGTTTTCGCAAATATTTTAATATTTTGACTGGTTAACATATATATATATATATTATATTGGTGAGTATCAAACAATATAAATTAAATATAATGTCAAAATGCTTAATAATTTATTGACAGGTGGTCCCTTATTGTGTATCCATTCCCCTTGTATTAAACTTGAGCAACAAAAAGAAGCTCATATATGTAATTACAACATTTTAAGTAATTTAAATGGAGAATTATAATTATAATATTATGTTAAACTTGGTTTGATTAGAAAGATGAACAGGTTAGTTGTCATAATATATTTTTTGCTTGTGATTATATTTTTCAAACTTATATTTATTAATTTATATACCAAACAAAGAATAACGATGATACTTATTTTGTTGTAGTTCATTTTATATTATATTATAGGGACTACCATCTGTATTGCCTTATTATATTATTATTTTTATATACATAGAAGATAACACAAAATAATATATATACATGTATTTTGTATTTTGTTCATATTTATATTTATTATTTTTTGATGTGAATTTTTTTCCGTGGCGTGTTTAGTTTTTTGGGCTTTTTACCGCGATTCCTTTTGAAAACAAGTACCTATCTGTATCACTGTATCTGTACTTGAATTTTTCAAAATTATCCTTTACAATACTGGTACCTACCTATATAGAATATCCTAATAATTACTGCCTACTGACTTGAACAACTTGTACTATTAGTCACTAGTCAGACACTTATTAGATCATAAATCGTAAAATACTAAGGTTATACAGCAGTGGAGACTTGAGACTAGAGATTTTAATTTGTACTATAACTCGATAAAACTGATAAGTGATAACAACTAACATTTTTAACAGTTCAATGGAGGTCTATTGCCTACGTCACAGATATAATTACCCCGCACCACTTTTACGATTCCTTACCCGTAACTGGCTAATCTCTTCTTTATAGATCTTGGATTGGTGGAGTCGTGCTATCAACCCATCGTATCATCCCACATATCACGGTTTTATCATATTATAATTTGTTATTATTATTACTGTACTGCATTGTATGTGTCCCCGTGACCAAGTTACGGCATTATTATAATTATTTTAACTTATTATTCTTTGTATTACGTACGCAAACGTGTGTTTGCTGACGTTCCATATATTATTTCATTGTGGAGACGTCCACCCCACCTTTTGAATTATTCAATATTTATTTATTATTATTATTATTATTTCCAACTAATTGATACATATTATTATATTATCATTATTATACTAATGATTTAGAGTTACTTTTTATTCATAATATTAAGATCCTACTGAGTCAGATGGATCAAATGCACATTTTATATCGGCTGCAATATATTCTCTATGTTGATGCCGAGCTCTTCGTATTGATTCTCTATTTACGGCAATTTCAGTTAAATATTGTCCAACCGACTGACTCAGTTACTGTGACTCACAGCTGCTAATACAAATGTCACATTTCTGTTACTTATATTAGCTCTGTCAAACGCTGATGTTAGGGTGGAGTTAACAAAATTTTTTTGTCTTTTCTTTAGACATTTTGACTTTTCAGTAGACTTAACAATCAATATCATCCATGCCATTTTGCTCATCACAAGAAGAATCACTAATTAATTGTACTTGATATGATAATTCAAACTTTCTTTGACTTTCCTTACGTTTTATTTTATCCAATATCTCATTTTTTTCAATTTTATCAAAATGCATATATCTTCTTTCCATATATCCTAGTCGTGCTTTTTCTGTCTGAGATAACAAAAACAACTTGTCTTCTTCGATAATCATTAAATTTAGTGCATTAGCATGTGATATATCAAATAGATCATCAAGTCTATTTATAAATTAATTGTCTTTAAATATTTGGCTATCCGAGCGTCTTAATGAATTAATTGTGCGTACATCTTAAATTTTTTTAGATACATGATATTCATTTTTAGTTGGTATATTAGCCTTGACCCAAAATATAATGACTTCACGTGCAGTAAAAATAGAGCTTTGTCGAATAGAATAATTACTATCCAAGTGTAAATTAAAACACTTACCTACATAATGTTTGACGATTTGATGGTAGTTTCTTCCCAATTAAAGTTTCCAATGTTGATCCAACTAAACAAATATCTCGATTTTTCAAAGATAGCTAAGGTTATAAGTTAATATTATTACATTAATCTTTTAGTAAATATTTTGTAAATTAAGTTGAAACACTTAATCGAGTCAAAATGAGAATATAAATACAATCAGCAGAATTAAAAACGTATAAAACACTATTTTCTATACTTCCATACAAAAAAATGTGTAAAACTATATACTAAAACAGTACCTATATCAAAAGATAAACTAACCAGAAACTTAGACTAAATTCATACAATATTGTCATAATGTCATCTATATAAATAATAACTACATTACATATAGAACATACCTTATCTAAACTTTAAAGTACATTATAATGTATAGTTACAGACAATGTAAAAATAGCATAACGCACAATAAAAATGTAAGTGCCTTGAGCGACCTTCAAATATTATTTGATTTGCACCAAACTTTCAATAAAAAATTTTTACACCAAATAAAACAATATTAAACCATGAGAAATTAAAAAAAAACAAAAATCATCTATAAATGAGTGCCACCCTGATAGGTAGGTATTGGTATTTTTATCAATATAATATTATAGAAATATAATAATATACAATTATGAGTTTATTACATTCAGCTAATTTCGTCTTCATATAATATTTGAATACCGTGTATAATAATATACATATTATTATTAAACCACATATTGAATTATGTCAATGATCTCGGTATTCCATGTACCCATTCTCTCAACTTCTACCCTTAAATTTAATTTCTGTTGTCACCGTGCTCTGATATTACTTGAATTCCTTAAACAAACTGCTATAAACTTGAAACCTAAGTTTAGCTAAAACACTTTATTATTGTTTAAAACGGGTTCTAAGTTTGAATTATAATATAGGACCCCTAAACGACAATTGACCAATCACAACTTGAGTGTGTTCAGAAACTTTTCTTAAAATTTGTAGCATTTAGAATAGGTTTAATTTGTTTACCTTACGACAACAGAATATATTTTTAATTTATTACAGATAATACATAAAACTATGTTATTTATCTTTATTAAACACCAAAATTTTAAATCTACTCAACTTAAATTTCAACAAGTACATACATGTACATTATACTTATATAATTATATCTAAGTACTTAAATTTTATATTTTAAATTCTGTTCAAAAACGCAAAATATACTAATAAATACATTTGAGGCAATTTCACTAACTTATAATTAATTGGTCTTGGAGTAGGTAGTTCTAAAAAGACCACCTTCTGGCGTGTCAGCCTAATTTTAAAGATATTTGTATAATATTAATTTTATTGTATTGCTGTTAGTACTTTATTTCTATAAAATAAATACATTATGTTGAACTAATGTAATCCTAAAATAAATAAAATTATATTATATAATAATTAGTATATATTATTTCATATAATATTTTTAACTTGTGGGTCAACGCCGACGGGTGAATGGTGTGAAAGGTTCGTGGTAAAAATACCTTTAAACTAATCTAAATATTTTGAAAATTTCTTTGTGTATAGTAAATAATAATTATTTGGATAATGATGAAAAGTTTTAAGTCTCTATAAATAATATGTTTTTAATTAAAACATTATACCTAACTTACTACAGTTTTATTTTTGTGTTTAAATATCCGATTTCATAATAATTTTAAGTTAAAATGTTTATAACGAAATTGTACATAAAATATATTTTTATATTTTTAACTGCTGTGAAAATAATTAAAGTTGAATATTGTATTGAAATTTCAATTTTTTTCCTTACAAACAACATAAAAGGAAAAAAACATTCGTAAATTTAAAAATCTATAAATTGTTCAGAATGATAAAGATACCTACATAATACGAAATAATTTGAAAACCATATTTTATTTATGAAGTTAAAATTAATTTAGGTGTTTATAGTTTTTCAATTTTAATTGCAAAAATATAAAGATGGACAAATGGGTATCGCTCTGCTGTACAGTAGTTGTCGAGCATGTCGTTGTAATGGATGGGTTATATTTAAATTCAACGATAAATCATTGTATATGAAAAACGATTATGAGCAAAGTTGTTGTGTCAGCGTAGCATACATGTACAAATAATTAAAATTTAAAAGTTAAAAAAAAATTTTAATGATCGAAATAAATAGAGTGGCTATAAATAGAGTGACTTTCCGGTGAACTTTTTCTTTTTTACATAGGCACAACAAATGGTTGGAAACCTTCTATAAACATTTTTTATGTTAACTATGAAAAGAAAAACTTTTATAATTTCTAACTGAAAAATAATTTACAACATTCGAAAGAGTTATCATAGATAATTAAATAAATAGCTAAAAAGAGTCAAAATAGTTTGAAAATTTTACTATGTATGGAAAATGCTAATATTAATATTTTGTGAACATTTCAAGAGCCTATGGTTATTCGTTTTGGAAATACAAAATATCAAAAATCAATTAAGGCTCCCGGTACCAATGTAATTTTTTACACAAAAAATACGCTCTACGAAAACAATGATCATGTTCGTTTGAATCAACCAAGTTTGATAACTTTTTTTATATTAGAGTAATAGTATATTCTTCAGTCAGCATCGAATTCAATTTTTAATAAGTTTAATTTCAAACTTTATAATATTTCTTCTTTAAGAAGATTGTAGAACAACTTTAAGCATTATTTTATAAATTATAGTATACCCTTATTTGAAATAAAATAAAAAATCATAGTTCGATGCGGCCCGTAGGAAATCTTCTTCTTTCAGATATAAAAAAAGTTATAAAAATCCGACGATTATTCTACAAGGCCTGGGAATTATTCCAGTGATGTTATTTTATTCAATGTAATATACCCCCTTCCCCCTCTCCCTAAATAGGTATCGGGTAATATATAAGTAGAAAAGTATTATGATTAAGGTGGAACTTAATTATAAAATTTAATTTTCAAATTTTATAGAATTGCGGAAAATTTGAAAAACTGTTAACGGGCCCCTCTTAATGGGAGTTCGATAACTTAGGTACTACTGAATATCAAATATCTTAAAAATTATAAGTTCAAACCCTCATAAAAAATGTATGTTCTGTTTAAATAAACTGTTTTTTTTTAATATGTAGAAAAACTTATCAAAAGCTTTATTAATGCAAGAAACATTAAGATCATTATCCCAGTAAGTTGTCAGTAAATATTTACAAGCATATTCAAATGCTTAAAATTAATCTTATTGTTTATTTTGGATAAATCCTCATTAGTCATTACTGTTATAATGTCCTTAAAAGGACGCCACACCCACGACATGTGGTGTCTTAGTCTTACCAACGCGTATCATAACAAATTTACGCTCAGCAGTTCACGTTTTATCAAGTTTCATAATAAATAATAGGTCGATTCACTCTAATTTTTAAGTTAACGGAATAAAACGTGAACTGCTGAGCGTAAATATGCTATGTTACCTGTTTGTAAGATGGATACTACACATATGGGGTGGGGTCCTCCTAATGATATATTTATTATCTATGAAAATCACAGTAGCGTAATATTATCTTACACATAATTATATTACACTTTATCACATATTATGAACTGATGTCACTGATATCTAAATTTTTTGTAGAAATATGGTCAATGCATGAGTTGGAATTATTGAAACTCCTTGTAAAACTATTAATATATAAATTAAGCCATTTGAAGATAGTATATTTAGAAATGCTATTACTGTAATAGAGTTACCTAATACTAATGTCTGTCTGCCTTTATGTCACCTCATATTATATATTTATTTATTTATGTATTAATATTATTAAAAGGTATTTTTTCAAATATAAATATTTTACATACCCATAACTCACTTCAAAATTAAAATATCGTAAAAAACCAACGAGAGAACGCACAGATAAAGTTCTTACAGAAACGTTTTATAATAGGTAAATTCTCTGTAATATCAAAAATTTAAACTTACAGCACACTATTAAAACTGGTGAACGAACATGTCGTACCTACGTGTGTAAGACGAAGACAACTTATTATGCGGGTGTGACGTCCTCTTAATAGTAAGATATTAGACATCCGATGTGGACACAATTATTAGAAAATAAAAAGAGAGAAATCAGACTTAATTTATTATTTATTACTAATAAATGATTACTTTTTTTAATAAATTCTGTTATTCTGATGATAATAAAAACTTCTCTGTGGATCAGCCCACTGCCCAGTTACATTTGTATCAACTACCGCCAGAGCGCGACCTCAGTTTAGAATTTACCATTGATGGTATAATCGAAAAACACTTGAATTAGAGAACCAAATATTTATGTATCAATAATTGATGTTATCAAAATAATCAATAATGTGAAAAAAACCTGGTATGAACCAGAGGGTATCTTTATTGGTAGATGCGTAAGTTCAGGAGGTTCGTGTCAAACACCATTATTAAAAACAACGTTATAACTTTTAAGACACGATACGTTTTATTTGATTAAAAAATATTGTACGATACAACTTCTTAATCAATATAATATTATGAGTACAACAAAAGTTACGTGCAACGTTTTATAAATCTACCTATATTTATTAAAGAGATGTAAATACAATTTTGCGTTTTCATTAATATAGTTTAAGAGAATATTATAAGTAACGTGAATATAGGCACCAAGAACGTAGTAAATTTGTAAATTATTTACGAATTAGATTTAGGTACCTACAATAAATAATATTATGATCGCAAATAAAAATATATTTAGTACATAAAGTGTGTTATAAAAGTTACGTCTTGAAATTACTCTCACTATAATAGTCACCATTAGCTTTCGAACTCAACCATATATTAAAAATGTTTATTCAACCATCGTTCTTTTAATATATTTTCTCGCAATTAAATAGCCAAACACCTTGATTTAGAAATGAGCGAGCGTCAGGAACCTTAACATAATTATTAATTATTTTTTTGGTTTTAAGCGTGTGAAACATTTGCTTCAAAATTGGAAACAGAACGAATTTTATGATGAAAATGTTGATCAGCATTTAACATTTTTAATACTTAACTTTGAGTTGTAGCTGTATGAGACAGAATGCAATATAATTTCAATTATTTATAATTGATAATTCTTTTATGATAATAATGTTTAATGTTGTTTATTGTAGATGCTATTCGTTAGTAAAAATAAATTTTCAGTAAAATGTATTCTATGGTTTATATATTATTAAAGTACCTATTAACGTAAATAATACTCATTGAAATTTAAAATACCTTGAGGCTTGAATAATTTGTTAAAACATTAAACTGAAATTTTAATGAAGTACCTATATATTTTGTAAGTATAATTGTGAATAAAAACGTATTTCGTAAACGTTAAATACTGTTTAACAACGAAATAACATTTTTCGAGGTACCTACTTACTACTAACGGTCATCAAAACTATTTTTAAATTCATTAGCCATTCATCCAATTTATTTATTATTTATAAATCTACCAAAATTCACTTGTAAAAAAAATATTGCATATAAGATTGAATGGATCTCCCCTTTCAAGTTTTAGTATAATCTATACTACTACAATATTCATTATTATGCATTGGATTTAAGTGCATAAATTATAAACATTTGTTAGCATAATACTATTGTGTCTGTATTAAAATATCAAAATGATATCTATAAGTCTGGTCATTGACGAGTTTAGATGTTAAAGTTAAGTAAAAAAAAAAGTTACTTTTAACTAAGTTAAATAACATGTTACTTTTTTTTAGAAGTAACTTCTTACTAAACGAGTTTCATTTTTTTCTATGTTATTCGGTAACTTATGAGTTAATTAATTTTAGTCCTAAACCACAGAATAAAAATATAATATAATACCTATACAATTTTGTATATATTAATTTTATAGAAACAAATAATAATAATCCAAAACATTAAATATATTAATTGATAAACAACAATTTATCATAATAATGTATTATTTTAATATTATTATATACATGTATTATAAACAGAAATTGTATTGGGTAACCGCAGCAATACCAAAATAATGAAAAAATTACTATTTATTCAGTACCTACCTATCCCATACAAGTTTGTATACTCATTAATCATTAGTCACTACCTGCCTAATCATTATTAATATTATTACTTATTATTTATTATTATATTTTTATTAATTCATGGAATTGTAGCAATAACTTGGTCCGTCGGTAATGCAAACCCGTAGTCGTGTAGTTCATCGTATTTACTATTTACTAATTAAATAAATGAACAAGCTATTTAACAACACTGTGGTACGTGGGTTGATTTTTATTTTTAAAAAAGCCACTTGAAATGTTTGGGCTTAAAAAAAACAAAATTTGAAATTCTCTTGAAAGTACTATGTAGCTACTACGACGTGTCTACGCGTATAGATTTCAATAATGTACATAAAGTCATAATTTATGACTCATAAACAAATAGTATGTCGATCGTGTCAAAGTTGTTTTTCACAATTTTCTTTTTAAACGGCTTTCTGTGAAGCTGTGAGCTATTTAACCAATTAATTATATTCTAATATAAATTCTTGGATATCTTGAACCTCTACCAAATTATGTATACTGATTGAAAAAATCGAAAAGAAAAATATTGCACCTCTCTTCTTAAATACATAGGGCAGTCATGAGATCATCACAATATATTAAGATTGACAAATTTCTTCATTCATAATATAATTCATACATTTTTAATATTATTAAATGTTAAGAGCATTTTGAAGAACATAACTTTGTAGGTGCCTATCTTATCACATATTTTGAAACTATTGCACGTGCAATTTCTATGACATTTTTTATTTACTGCCCAATTATATATATTAATCTATTTCATAAATAAATAAATAATTTTAATTTGACACATTTTTATATAATACAAATTTTAGATTGTAGAATAACAATAAACATGTGGTGTTATTGGTTGTTTTAGTACACAATAGTAATTGTTCGATATTGCTATAATATTATGTAATATTATAACTATTTTCAACATTTTTATAATAAATAATGCCCGGTTAAAATTTAAATTTAAGACAAATTCCTTTACAAAGAACAAATTATTATTATTGTTCTTAGTTTTAAATGCTCTTTGAATTAGGTAAGCTAAAAATAATATAATAAACTTAACTTTTTCATAATATATTCATATACTTTTAAGCTTTTATTTTTATCCCACACAATATAATATGGACGAAATTCTCTGAAATACTTATACTAAACAAACATTTTATTAAATTTGAAAAAAATAATAGGTATACATTCAATGCTGTATTCTTTTGAAATATTATTAGACTAGACAGTTTTGTCTCTTATAATGTTGAATTGTCAAATTTAATACAATATATACTTGGAAAATTAACATTACCAATTAATGTATTTATTTTATGAATAATTATGTCTTATTTAAATATTTTTGTAGAGAAGCTATCTGGTTTACATATTACATGTATAATAAGTAATAAAAAATAAGTTTTAAATTCGATTCTAATCTGAAATTATACTTTTTAATCAATAAAGTTAAATATTTCTTACAAATAATATCTGTTTGGCATTTTTAACAATTTTTTAATGAATGTTAAAATCTATTTATAAATTCAAACTAGTCATTATGATGAATGTATTTAATTAATTATCTGGCTCTATATAGTCATAGATTTGTACAGATTATAGATTGTAGACATATAAAATCAATAATGTGTTAATCACCGAAAATAATGGTCACTCGCTTACATAATATATCACTTTATTAAAAAAGAGTGAACATTTTATAATTTATAGGAGAGTTAAAATATTTATATTTTTCAAAAAAAAATGATATTGTATTTAGATATTATGTAAATTGTTCACACAAAAAAAGACGAATCTGGGATATTCAGTTAATATTGTATAACAATGCATTTTTTAGTGAAGTGCTGTTAAAATCTATCAACAATAATCATGTATAACTAGTATACTAGGATAATATTTTTATCCGTTTGCACGTTTGTAATGTTTGTTCCACAATATTTGTGTATGTAAAATTTATATTATAAACAAGATTAAAAAAATGTAGTTATTTGAAAGCTAAAGAAGTACAAACACCGTTTTACTGATTTTGTTTTATATTTTGAGTTAGTACCGGTTGAAAGTTATTTTTATTTCTAGGAAAAGGTCGCGAAATTTCCGTTTCAATTCTCAACGAGCACGTCTATTTTGTTTTCGGATATTCAGATTTTTATTTGAGCGTGGGTACCTACCTTTCATTTAATGAACACACAATAAACTCTAAAAACTGGAGTGATGCCAAATATTATAGTAAAAACCGATGAAGGTGTATACGTAAATAAATTGACTATGCACAATATAAAAACATTGCAATTTATTGAAAATTTCGGAGAGATGCCAAATCTTAGGACAAAACCAATTTTTCACGTATCAAGTGCAGTTGATCCAAAAGTACAAATAATATATAATGGTTGAAAATCATTTTTAAAAACTACATCCGAGTTATTGGGACATTGAGTTATTCACGATGTAATTATGTGCCACAACTTATAAGGTTCCATTAAAAAATTAACGTCGCTTCAAAATAATATTGTACCCCTGTTCACGCGCGATTATACGTAAGGTTGTAAATTTACTACTATTGTGATACATGCGATAGAAAAATGCTTTATGTCGTTATTTGCGTCACAGTTTTTCTTTTCTTATCTGCCTCAAATCTGAATCCAATACAGAGATACATTGATGCAATTTTTTTAGGCTAATTCGTACTATCTGTCCAATCCCTTACATACATTATTTTTAGATATTATTTCAGCTTATATAGGTGGTATACCGTATACCTCAACCACTATATTTTAAGTCCTTAATACCAGGAGATATATTAATTATGCCACCTACTCTTAAACTAATCTCGGTTAAAAAAATGCCCTTTTTATCCATCGTTAAATTAGTGCTCCGAAAGTGAGTGTTTTGTCTCAGCGGCACGCCCTGTTGTTTTTTTTACTTATCCTTCGATAAAATCTTTCTTGGATTCAACATTTTTCCCGGTATAAGTATTCAGAAGTAGGAAAAAAAATCAGGGTACCTACTTTATACTACAGAAATCGAGAGAAATTGTTCGAAAAAACCCACGTAGAGGAAATAATAATGATTTGATTTGCATTTTAAACACAACATTTAAAATTGATCTAATTTAAATATTAAAAAAATATAAGGAATAGGTACAGACAACATGTTAGGTAAGAACTATTTCTTATATAGAAGTGTTCAGCACTTGATAAAATAATATATTCGTTTCGATATCTTCCTACTACACAAATATTATATTTTTGTATTTTAAAATAAATCCAGCGCGTGTTTACACTGGTATAGTAATATATTTGGTAAAATATTATAATTCATTTCAGAATATATTAATCACAAACATAGACCTAGCAGAATAAATTACTGTAAAACAATTTATATTACAAATCCCCTCAACTGTTTACAAAATGTATCCCCGAAGTAATAAGTAAAGCCAATATGTATAAGTTACAGGCTAATTACCGCAGATGTTAAAGTTTTTTTTAATGAAAAAGAATCTATGTATATTTTTATTTATTTATTTATTTTTACAGCATCAACAACATGGTTATAAGCTTACTATGCATATTATATATACATACCTATAACAAGTAATATCATGTTTACACTAGAAGAACCAAAATGTTTAGCTTTTAGAAA
Source organism: Nasonovia ribisnigri (assembly GCA_027563435.1). Classification (NCBI taxonomy): domain Eukaryota; kingdom Metazoa; phylum Arthropoda; class Insecta; order Hemiptera; family Aphididae; genus Nasonovia; species Nasonovia ribisnigri. Next base: position 251 of record JANEHU010005190.1, on the reverse strand, counting down.
AAATCTTAACTTGACTTGAATTGTTAGTAGTTACTTATAACAACTTTTTTGTACTACTTAAAAAATGTCCTGTAGCAATACAAAATTAAATTTCTCAAATGACAACATCCTTGTTTACTGTAAATAATGAAATTTACATGCATATTTTTTTTGAACATTTTGATTCACCTAGTTCAAATGTTGAATGAATATTTTCTTAATTATTAAAAGGTTTTTACTAAGAATAATAGTCCTGAAAAATGGTTTTACAA